>CM076989.1:25801277-26472943 GCA_039090855.1 Macrothele yani
TGCCTCGTTCATAGAAGGACATGTCTTTCATCGCGAAAAACTGTACAAGGTGCTGATTTACAGCCTCATCTGAATTGAACATTATACCACGCAAGAACTGTTGAAGAAAGCGAAACAAGTGGAAGTCTGATGGCGCAAGATCAGGCGAGTATGCTGGGTGTGGCAACACATCCCACCCAAGCTCCAATGATTTTTGGCGGGTGATCAAACTTGTGCGTGGTCTAGCGTTGTCGTGATGGAACACAATACCTTTACGATGAACAAGCTCTGGAGGTTTCTGAATGATGAATTCGTTCAAACTGTCCAGTTGTCGACAGTACACATTAGAACTGATTGTTTGTTTCCGTGGTAGGAGCTCAAAAAACAAGATACCTTTAAAATCCCACCACACTGAGACCAGAACCTTCCGCTGATGAATGTCTGCTTTGGATGTCATTTGAGGCGATGCAGCACGTCGGGACAAAGACCGTTTGCGCAGCACATTGTTGTACACAATCCATTTTTCGTCACCAGTTATCAGTCGCTTCAAAAAAGGATCATTTTCCTCACGTTTAATGAGCATATCGCAAATGCTTATACGCGCCGTCAATTGAGCTTCTTTGAGTTCATGAGGAATTCACACATCGAGCTTCCTTACGTATCCCAGCTTCTTCAGGTGGTCGTGAACGCTTGAATGGTGGATTTGCAATGTGTCTGCAATCTCTCGTGTCGTGTAACGTGGGTTTGACTCGATCAATGCCTTGATTTGGTCGTCATCAACCTCGGTGGGTCTCCCGGACCGAGGAGCATCGTTGAGGTCAAAATCACCAGCACGGAATTTTGCGAACCACCGCTGGCACTGACGTTCTTGTAGAGCATTATCACCGTACACTTTACGCAACTTTTCACAAGCTTGACGCGCGTTCTTCCTTTTACGGAAGTAAAACAGTAAAATATGGCGAAAATGCACAGATTGGTCTTCCATCTTCAACTTGATGTCAAATCTCCGCAAATCAACCAAATCGCTCACTATTCCTTTTAGATTGCAGCTAGAACTGGCACCTGTCGAATGCCATAGCGATAACAGAGCTGCGTGTGCCTCTAGTACTTCCAAAACCGCCCAACCGCCATCGGGTGCTAAAATACGTCATGACTTTTCCCACAACCCAGTGTTTTGTATATGTAAACACATATACAAATACACTGTATATATGAGTGTCACTTTTATTAAAAGGAAAAAAATTATTTCAAAATTTTTCCGGTCACACTCCCTAAATTTGTTCCTTATCATTACTTATACAAATGTGACGATTTTCCACCCAATCAAAAAAACAGTTTGAGGCTGCATAGCAGCGGAGAATTTCAACATACTTTCATGTGAATGTATTTATTACCGCTGTGAATATATCACTCCACACGAGTCAACGACAACGTGTTCTCGTTCCTCTCGTTACACTTTTCAAAGCCTCTATAAGCGCGAAATAAGATATTTCAACTTAACTACATGCCTGAAATACCAACGTTCATGAAATAAAATGATATTCAACAACAATACACAGTGAAGCATGCCTATAACGATGTTTTACGGACCGCTAAAACAATATTGTTATAGACAGTTTAATCGTCATAGACAAGGTTGAACCGGATATACTCTATAATGATGGGTGTAACATTATTTTTACTAAAATCATGCTAAACTTAAATTACTAAATAATATAAAAGATTACGAATGTAAATGAACATAAATCACAAGAATCTAATTCCAGTTCGAAAATGTAACACGTGTATTTTAATTACATTTCTACTAATATAAAAATGCTTACGTATAATGATCAAAATAAAATTCGGAATTATGGTTTTGATTCAAAAATAAAAAAATACTTAATACTTCGAAACAGAAACAAAATACGTGCTGTATAATTAAGGTATACGTACGTAAAACACAACTGGGATCATTAAATATGAATTAAGGAAACATTTAGTTTTTTAATTAACAAGAGAAGTAATCAGATATTGTCGTTTGCTTGGTTTTTGCAGAGAGCGCAGTCGCCATACATATATTTTTCAAATATTTATTTTGTTGTTATAACCGACTAAACTACAGGGTGTCCACAATGTCTTGTTACCCTCCTGTAATAAAAAATGTAAGTGAGCTATGTATCTGTTGTATGATGTACATGTTGAGTTATATGTTGAGGTATCCTTAAACATCCAGTGCATCCGTTTGGGCTCCGTCATTTTCGTGACAGAGAATAATTTTACGCCATGTTCTGTGGGACATTTTCCGAAGCAGTTGTGGGGTGATACGAGAGAAAGCACGTCTCACTGCTTCTTTAAGTTCATCAGTGGTTTAGTAGCGCTGCTGTGCAACAACCTCCTTTATGAAACCCCAAAGGGCATTATCACACGTTGAGAGCTCTGGGCTTCGAGGTGGCCATTCAAGTGGAGCGGGCAGCACTGCCGAACCTTGGCCGATCCAACGATCCCGAAAGACCTCACCAAGGTATTCCCGAACAGCGATTGCGTAATGGGCGTGTGCCCCATCCTGTTGGAACCATACGTATTTCAGAATGCCAAAATTTCCAAGTTGTGGCACAAACCAGGTTTGCAGCATGTCCAGATAAGTTGTCTGATTCACTGGACCATCAAAGAAATACGGTCCAAACAGATGTCGACTATTCATTGCAGCCCATAATCATGACATGCGGAGGATGATGTTCCAATTCTTCGATATAATGTGGGCTTTCCTTGGACCAGAACACAACGTTCCGTGATCGACAGCTGCGGGATATCGCACATTCATCACTGAAAATTACCTTTCCACGTTTTGGGATTGTGGCAAATGTCTGAAGCATCATTGCACGTGTATCCCGTCTGCGGTTTAAATCGATGCCTGATAACTCCTGAACGAACATCGGGCGATATGCGTGCAAATTCAGGTCATTCTTCACGTGCTTATGCAGTGCCGATCGTGGTATTCCAACCTCCGCTGATAGTTTGCGGAGAGACTTCGTCGGTGACCTGATAACTGATTCCTCGACCGCTTGACACTGTTGCACTCTGGTTGATGGTCTTCCCGTTCGTGGTTTATCCTTGATGTTGCCTGCTTCGAAGAGTTCCCACCGCAGAAGAGTCTGTTTTGGAGGGGCCTCTTTGTCGAATCGTTGTTCGAAATCGGCACGCACGTCACGCATTGTCTTCCCTGTGTGTAGACGTTCGTGTACCCAGACACTAACAACAATCCGCTGTTCCAGGGTTTATTCGCTGGTATCACACACGGTTCCGGTACCTAATCTGTAAATAAACACAATACAGACCATAACTCAACATATATGTCATACAACAGATGCATAGCTCACTTACATTTCTTATTACAGGGGTGGGGGACAAGACATTGTGGACTCCCTGTACACCGACGGAATGCATCACTGCAGATTTGTCGTTTCACGTGCCTCTGTAGTACATCACAGCGAGGGCGGGGGATCAATTATTCGTTTCCAATCAAGGAGAAAGGGAGGGGGGGGGCACAATGAACTACTGGAAATCTGGAGGGATTTCGCTGCGTACAGAATCAATGTAATGACGGTGCAACAAGTGCGAAAGTAGAGTCCGGAATATATCAGATATTAAGACCAGTCTCCACAGTATCCGCACGTGTCATCGACGCCGATGGATGCAACCGCAAAGAGGTCTATCTCCTGCTCAATCGGAACTGAAAGTTCACGTTTCAACGGGTACCGCTTAAGGCGTTCTGAACAAGCGTCTAAAACATAAGTTTCCAAACTATGAGGGGTGCCCTCTCGGGGGCGCAAACTTGTGAAATGTTCGAAACAAAAAAAAAAAAATACTTTTGCCAGCTTAAATACATTTTTCACTTTAAAATTTCATACCACGAAATTAGTTTTTAGATGTGTAGGCGTTGCTCAAATCGGTGGGTAAGAAGAAAAACGATCTAGACAAAGCGTTCAACGTTGATTTATTAACATATATACCGCAAGAACAAATCATTCATCATCATCATTGTCAACCATTATCAATCCACTGCTGGACGAAGGTCTCCCCAAGTTTCCTCCACAGCGGTTTGTCTTGTGCCAGTCTCCTCCATGTCCCTCCTGCATACTTTCGAATTTCATCCACCCACCTCCCATGAGGTCTTCTTCTGGGTCTTTTCCTGTCCCTTGGAATTCAATCTAACATTTCGGCTGTCCATCGATGGTCTGTCCTTCTGGCAGTATGTCCAGCCCATTGCCATTTCAGGGATTTAACTCTGATCATGATGTCTTCCACTCTTGTCATTTTTCGGATCCACGAGTTCCTCTTCTTATCTCTCCTGGTTACACCAAGTATGCACCTCTCCATGCTTCTTTGAGTTGTCTGCGGCCTTTGTATGTCTCTTTTAATTAAGGTCCACGTCTCTGCACCATACGTAAGCACTGCAAGGATGCATTGATCAAACACTTTTCTTTTAAGACATAATGGCATATTGCTCTTGAAAATTATACTGTTTCTTCCAAAAGCTCCCCAGCCAAGTTTTGTACGCCGATTAATTTCTTCATATACCGCAAAAACAAGTATTCGAAGTTAAATGCGACTCAAATGCCTCGCTTGCGGGCATGTGCGTTCGAATGTAGCTTATATGTACGTAAAAAGTAGAAAAGAAACCAGAAAGATGACACCGAGAACTTCCAGTTTCTGCGCAGAACTCGGTCCTGTGGTTCTCGTTCCCTCTGTCAATGCCCATCGATATGCATCTCTGTTGGTGAACCAGGTGATTCCAACACTTCAACAACGTCAGTGCAGCAATTCAACAGTTTTTTATGCAGGATGGTGCTCCTCCTCGCAGAGCCACACCTGTAAAGACGTTGCTGCAGGCACATTTTACCAATAAAAGAAAAAGCAGCCGCCATCGCCAGTTTACTATAACTTGGCCAGTGCGCTCACCCGATCGGAACCCGTGCAACTGTTGACTTTGGGGCCAACTTAAGAACATTGTCGATCGTGGTCATATAGCAAACTTCGTGGACCTCAAAAGCAAGCGTTACGCGAGATATCCACATTTCCACTGAAACACTTCGATCAATGGTTAGGCATGCCATTTTGCGATTTCAGCGTATTGCACAAAGTGGAGAGCAGCATATCGAACATGACGCTATGCAATTTCAAAATGTGCCTTCTGAGCTGTACGTTTTCGCATTTCTCTCTACAGTAATAAAGCACCACTTATCCTCCTGAAGGGCAGTTTAGGAACATTTTTTTTTATTATTTTGGTTGGAGGTTTAACGACCACCGTGAGCAACTCAATGGGCTATAAGCAGTCGCCCGTCCCTAATTTAGGGCCACTGGTTCCAGGGAAGGGAGAGAGCCAGTGCCTTAAGACAAACATAACATCCATGACTCACCGGGATTCGAACCCGGACACCCTTTTGGACGAATTATCAGAAGCCATCGCTTAGACCACTACGCCACCGGCTCTTTGTTTTTCCGTCTAGCAAAATTTATTTATTGCCCCAGGAGCTCTCACATCAAATTTTAAGTCATTCCCAGCAATAGTTTCATCTGTACCGCCCTTGGGAATGTAAACTTTAATTATGCACACCCTGTATATCCTGCGACGATCGGTGACGTCAGTGTTACGTGCAGCGGGACGCGTTAGGGTGATCATAATGATCAGAGCTATCCGTGTATATACTTTTAAAAATCGCATTAGAAATATTTAAAAATACATAGCTATAATGAAATAAAAACAGTGTATTTCTCGTTCCAGATACATAAGAACAGTGAAGGGCAATCACCACACGCAAAGTCTGCAAGCTAGAAAAAGAGTGCAAGACGCTCTAACAAACTCGCAAGGCAGCGTAGCTATTAGTGTCTGTTCCCCTCCACACGGGAACAATGATAGGTAGATGACATCAGCTGAAGGGGTTTTAGGCACTCATTATCTTCTGATAGCATCGCTGCACCGAAGATGATTCCCAGAGGGATAGCCAGCGACGTCCCCAAAGTTGTTTAATAATTCAAGCAGCGTACAACAATGCCGGGAAAATGGACCTCTTGGGTTTTACAGAGTTCGTCTGAAAAATAATATGAGTCCGGGTGAGTGGTCTTCGGGGTCTCGTTAAGTCACAACAAAATTATGATAAGAAATTACAAAGCTTGTTCACGTCGCGATGCAGTTTTGCACTAGCCTCAATATTTCGTTTCAATCCTATACGTGAAACCACTAATATACAAAGGGCATCCTGAAAGTAATGCCTCCTCCATAATAACTCTTGAAATTTTGAAGTGATTTTAATGAAACTACACTGACATGTACTATGATGTGTTACCAATGTGGGAATTTTTCAGAAACGGAAATAAAGATCATATCAGAGAAAAGAAGCGAGCCGTAATTGGATTCCTGGAAAAAGATGGATGGGAGGCTCCAGAAATCCACAGAAGACTCCTGGCGGTGTATGGAGCTGCCACAATTGATATCAGCAATCTCCGAAGATAGATAAAAAAGTTTCGAGAGGGAGAACGTTCAGTGTCGGACAAACAACGGAGTGGAAGACCCGCAACTACGGTGAGAGATGCCAACAGGCAACGTCACAGCTGATCGTCGTGTCACCATCCAGGAGTTGCAACAATAAACAGTGCTTGTGCAGACAATGAAGAAGCTAAAAGGAAGCTATCAGAAGGAAAAGAAGTGACATTCCACTTCATAGTGTTGTTTTACGCCATGATAACGCACGTCCCCACACCTCAATGGAGACTTAATAGGATATTGCCAAAATGGGGAGGACGGTGATGCCCCAACCTCCGTACAGTCCTGATTTGGCTCCCTCAGACATTTTCCTATTTTCCCTTTTGATAAACACTCTTCGTGAGGAACGTTTCGACGACGTGACAGACGTTAAACTGACTGTGAACTCATGGGTGAATTTTTCCATAATGGATTTTACCAATGGGTTCAAAGATGGAGGAAATGTATAGAAAGTGCTGGACAGTACTTTGAATAGGCTAGCATTATGTCCAAGTATTTTGTCACCAAGTTTAACATTTTTGCTGCTACAAATAAAAATCTTATGAGGGACGAGGCATTACTTTCAGGATGCCCTTTGTACAATGCACCGCTTGTCTGTACCAAACAAATAAACAATATATTACGGTATTTCAGGAGACATTAGAGAGAGAGAGAACCAAAACAAGAATTAATCAAAGAATGTACAAATAATTTTTCGTGTTATACAAACATCTGTTATAAGCAGGGCGGTACCAACCGGGAGGGCGGTTGCCCTCATAATTTCACTCTTGAGGAGAGTAAAAAATAAAAAATGAACAGCATGTGAATAAATTGCCGAACATTTTAAACTTAAAAACAAAGTTATACGCTTTAATACCTTCTTTTGTAAATACTTTAGTTAACCGCATACACTATTACGCGTAGCTTACCAGCGTACATAATTTACACTATGAATTGTGTACCACCTCATAAGGATGCATGGAATTGTACGAAACAATGGATGAAAGCAATATGCTGATATATGCCTATAATCTCCGTGACTTTTCCGAATAAGCTGTACGGAAGGAAAGCTAATTAGTCATTTGTGCTCTGTCGCCGAAAGTTCCTCTGAGCGTTTAACCTTGAACGGAAGTTTTACAAACCCTATACTCCAAAAGCATCTTCCGATCGTACACTCATTCGTTCTGTGCTGGTTTGTTTTCATTCTGTATTTCTGCACGTGTTGTGTGTTGTCCACTTTTACGTTTCATGTTATACACTGCTGGCCACCCAAAGTGCAACACCAAGAAGGACACGAGATAGCAAAGCCAGATTTACTGGACACATAACAACAGATACAAAGATGAAACGATTGAGCTTTACAGGCCCGTGCGACTTGCGGAACACGCAGACATCAATAGTTCGTGTGGCCCCCATGGCTGGCAATAACGGCCGCTACACGCCGCGGCATCGAACGAAAGAGGCTTTGGATGTGGGCTTGGGGTATGTCGGTCCAGGCTGCTTTCACACGTTGCCACAGTTCATCAGGCGTAGCCGCGGGTGGTGCTTGCCGGGCCACTCGGTTGCCGATCAGCGACCAGACGTGTTAAATGGGCGACATATCGGGAGAACAGGCGGGCCACAGCAGCAGTGACACCTGGTGGTGCCACGTGCGGGCACGCATTGTCCTGTTGAAACGTGGCCGCTGGTAGCAGGTCCTGCAGGTAAGGGAGGACTACAGGCTCCAAAACGTCGCAGATGGTGCGGTGGCTGTTGAGTGTACCGGCGATGCGTACCAGAGGGGTGCGGGTGTCATATCCAATTGCGCCCCAAACCATAACGCTAGGCGACGGACTGGTATGGCGATGCATAATGCCGGCGTCATACAGTCTTTCGCCGCGGTGCCGCCACACGCGGATCCGACCATCGTGGTATTGCAGGCAGAAGCGGGATTCGTCGGAGAAGACAATGTCGTGCTATTCCGTAGTCCAGGTGCGGCGTTCAACGGCTCACTGCCGCCGCACTCGCCGGTGGTGCAACGTCAATGGTGATCGGAGCAATGGGCGCCGTGCGAAAAGTCCCCGCTGCTGCAGACGACGTCAAACGGTACGTGCTGACACAGGTTGTTGCGAAACACACCCTAATTCCTGCGCTACCGTTAGTGATGTGGCGGTGCAAGCCGTCAATGCCCGCCATACAACATGCCTATCCTCTCGTCCGGTAGTGTGCCGTGTCTGCGGCAATCGTTCACCTCGGTCCGTCCGTCCCTCCTGCACCCACCGAATCCATACTCGCCTCACACGGGCGCCGATGTCTCGGTACGATAAACAGCTGTCGCGATAAGCCACTATTCGTCCTCTGTCGAATTCCGAAACGTGCTGGAATGACTGCCGTATTCTGAGACGAGGCATCAGGAAGCTTCCCATGCACAGGTCCGGCAGCACAACACACTTCTACTACTTACACTCCGCCTTCTGTGCACCCTTCTTATAGTTCTTCTAGGTGGCGTGCCGGGCGCACATGATTTGCATATGCCCTGCAATGCTAATCGTTTGCATGTCCTCTCGCGGGCGACGCATGCTGCGAATTTCAGGCCAATCGGATGCTTTTTTCTTGGTGTTCCATTTTGGGGGGCCAGCAGTGTATTTAAAACCCTTGGGTCTTCACCTAACTTTTAACTTTGAGTAAAATCATGTCGAAAACTGGATGTGTGATTTTTTACGCTTTCCAACCGTAGGTTGAAGAAGCGTATGCTCCAGCTTTGTCTGTCCGTCTGTCTGTCCGTCCGTCCGCACGATAACTCGCGTAAAAACTGTTTGATTTCGATGAAATTTTAGTAAGTCGTAGGGGACATCCTGGGAAGGAACATTATTGAAAATGGGCGAAATGGGGTCAAAGGTCAGGACATAGGAGCGGGATCCATTCCATCGCCCTTATGCGTCATAACTTACGAAAAAATGCTTCGATTGCGACAAAACTTCATGTTGTTTCGGAGATGCACTGAACCAGTTCTGTCTAATGTCATCGAAATGAGGTCAAAGATCAGGTCATAGGAGGTAGATTTATTCCACAGGTATTATCCTCATAACTTGAGTAAAAATGCTTCTATTGTGACAAATGTTGTTCCGGAGGTATACTGAACCAATTCTGTTTAATATCATCGAAATGGGGTCAACGGTCAGGGTACAGGAGCGAGATTTATTCCACAGCCATTATCCTCATAACTTGAGTCATGATTTCCGGTATGCTGGGAAGCGTATCATAATCAATACGTTGCATGATTTTACTAATAACTTGTTTAACAAACATAATACTTTCCTATAACGAAGGTATGAGAAAGTAAGAACTGCTTACTCTCTCTTTGAGTGAAAGTAATTAACCTTTGAAATCAAAAGGGCGTAATTTCAAGGCTCTCCCTCCCTGATAAGAAAAGCTTGCTACGTTCCTGGTTATACGATTTATTATATTTCTCTCATTAGCATGGGCGCCCATATAGGAAAGAGGGAAATGGAGGGGGAGCATTTGCCTTCCCCCGAAAATCAGATAATACCCTTTTAGCTTTGGGACGGTACTGCAGGTAGTTTCGTGATAACACTCATTCTGATTGCTAATTTTTCTATGGAACTCATTCATGGATGCGTGTGTATACCGTAAAAATAGAAAAAAACCTTGGGAATTTTCAGTAGAAAGTAATAATGAAATTTCCCATTGCACGTTGGAGAACACCATACATACGTATATAGTATGGAATATCTCGGATCAGAGGACCGGCAAAAAAATTCTAACACTGGTATTACCTGAAAACTGCATCGGCTCTTCACAACTGAACAAAAATCTTTCGAAAATTTTCCCAGAAATTTGTCTTGAGGGTATTTCTTCATTCTTGATGACTAATTGAGTGATCTCTCTGGAGTTTCGTGTCGCATGCGACCCAAGTGGCCGAAAGTATCAAAAGAACGACAAAGAAATGTCCGTATCGTCCTAACAAGCTGTCTACGAGGTTCATCACAAAAGTTCTGCACAAGCTAAGCTAAAACGGAAGCGGATGATGCAATCGGAGAAACGATTGCGTCATATCAAGGTCAGATTATCAGCAACGCAGTGGTGTCAGAACGACGCGCTACTATTTGCTGTGTGGACGTAGGAGGGTTTGGAAATGGAAGCGTGCAGCTCTTCAGGTCGAGTCACTGCGTTAGACCAGCGCCCGTACGTGAAAATAGAAACTATGAGGGGAAGAACTCCGACACTGATCCACACTGCCCTGCAAGAAGTTTGTGGAAAAGGAACTCCCGATTGGAGCACGCTCTCTTTTTGTGGACAAAGCCGAGACCGAAAATTCGTCAAAATCGCCCCCACTTGTTGCAAGTGGAAATGGTCTTGCTGCTTGACAACGCATCGTGTCATGGTGCAGCGTTGGTACCGGGACTTTTTTCGAAATATGGTTGGGAAACTTTATCTCAACCACCATACAGCCTTGATCTCAGTCCACCCGACTATTATCTTTTCTCAAAGTCAAATATCGACTGCGTGGCATCCGCTACGAATCGCTGGACGAGACCAGAGTAATACGACAGCTAAACAAAGATGGCGTACTACGGGGTATCCAGGACCTACCTCACCACTGGGAAGCTGTCATTAGCAGCGGAGGGGAGTTCACTGAACGGCAATAAGGTAAGTTTTCTCCGTTATTTCACACTTTTCTCAAAAATGGACAGTATGCACAACTTTTATGACGTCCGTAATTACATTTATTCATGGTCTTCTGGTTTCCAATTAAATTAGCTTGTTGACAGTGTGGTAAAAACGGTTTGATAACACAAAGGCACTGTGGCAATTTGCATATGGTGTTTGTATGTTATTCACAAAGTTGATCCGCGTATAGTTTCGAAATCATTAGCAGATTTTGCATTGTTTATGCTTGTAAATAAAAAAATATATATATTATTTACAGCAATTTTTTTTTTTTTTGATTGGAGGTTTAACGACCACCGTGAGCAACTCAATGGGCTATAAGCAGTCGCCCGTCCCTAATTTAGGGTCACTGGTTCCAGAGAAGAGAGAGAGAGCCAGTGCCGTAAGACAAACACAAAATCCATGCCTCGCCGGGATTCGAACGATCAGAGGCCATCGCTTAGACCACTGCGCTACCGGGCGGCTTACAGCAATTAAAACACTTACTCAAGGCCTTACTCAGAGAACGCTGCTACTTAATTTCATTTAACTTGAACTTTCACTTATTTTTCACATCTCCTGAGTTCTTTCGTTTTCTGGCCTCTAGTCTTTATCAAGGCCTGTTCTCAATGTATAGAAACTGCATCATAAGTTTCGTTTACACTGAAAGATATTAAATTTTATTACCAGGTTCCTCCCGCAGCTGTCAGGTATTAAATTAAAATATTTTCCTCGTGTACTTTGTAAGTTAACCATTCTTGAATTAAGTTGTTGAAAATGCTACTTTTAATTCTCGAGGGTTCAATTAATGGAAATGTTTTTCTGGATATAAAAATTTTCTTTGATTAGTCTCTTGTTTTTATGAGGCTTGTAGTCCAATATTTTTAATATTTTGCCATAAAGGTCCATTTTACACACATTGCTGCACATTCCATTGTAATGTACTTATTTTGTCTTCAGTGGACTTTATAATGTTCTAACAATTATTTTTCGTTTTATTATTTTTTCTTAAAATTATCTTATTCTATTGTTATTGTGGCTTCGCGGATTTGCAGTAGCGTTTCTGCTTCAATGGCTGAGTACGCAGATACATTTTACACTATTTTTATACAACTCTGATGTAGTAGTGCAAGGGACACCTCTGACTGACTCTGTCTGGCTTCATTTTTTCAATCGCCCTCCATTTTTCACGATCATTCAAATGTCTTCTTGACATATTCGAACGTGCATTGTTCGGACTTTATCCGCACTAAATGATCCAACGTATAAAACCACAGTTATAAGTGCTCTTTTTTTTTTTTTTTTTTTTTGATAGGAGGTCTAAAGACCACTGTGAGCAACTCAATGGGCTATAAGCAGTCGCCCGTCCCTAATTTAGGGCCACTGACTGCAGGGAAGGGAGAGAGCCAGTGTCGTAAGACAAACACAACATCTACGCCTCACCGCGATTCAAACCCGGACCCATTTCGGCGAATAGTCAGAGGCCAAGAGGCCATCGCTTAAAATACTGCGCTACCGGGGGGGGCTATAAGTGCTTTGACTCCACCATTCTGTTGCGCTCTCGGCAAACGAGTCCCGAATTTACATATATTCTTATCTGCGCATGCAACCTTTAAACCTAGCATTGGATAAAGAATGTCAAGCCATGGCCAATTTGCATTCGAGCCGGTCCAGTGAAACGTAAGTCTTCACTTTTTTTTTATTATTATTATCATTATTATTACCGATTACCATTTAATTTTTCACTCCAGTGTATTACGGTTCATGAATGCGTACTCTGTAACAGATAACGGCTATTTACTACCGGCCGAATTGAAGCAAGACACACTTCAACGAGTGGCTACGAACGCTGGTTTTTGGCAAACTGTTAGAGTACTTGTATACCTGCCAACATTGGCAAGAACCTCGCCAGTAGTAACTAGTATTATTTCGCGGCACACAGACGCTTTCTAACAAAACAATCCACACTTTTGTGAACAAGAAATACGCGCCGCAGCAAAACGTTACAACAAAGGACACTAATAACACAAACTAAACACGTGCGAAACACGAAGTTGATTGGTAGCATTGCGAGATTTAAGTTCGAAACTTCCACCAGTAAAAATCAGTCAGATGCGTTCAGAATTCCGCAACGCTTGACACATAGGAAATCCAAATTTGTAAAAAATGCGTCAATGTTTACAAATTTTTGCAACTTCGTTACTCCTGTTTTCCGGGATTATTTTTTTTTTATTGAATGTTTAACCGACCACCGTAAGCAACTCAATGGGCTATAAGCAGTCGCCCGTCCCTAATTTAGGGCCACTGGTTCCAGGGAAGGGAGAGAGCCAGTGCCGTAAGACAAACACAACATCCATGCCTCACCGGGATTCGAACGCGCGGACCCTTTACGGACAAATGGTCAAAAGCCAGCGCTTAGCAAACTGCGCTACCGAAGGGCGGCTCGGGAATTTTCTTCTTTATTATTAAGCTTAAATGCTAAAACTTATTGGACGGGGGATATAATTTAACAACGCATGAGAGTGGGAACATCGCGCGGAGGGGAGAGGGGGGAGAAATCTTTGCTCAGTTCGAATTCCGGTTTGGGAAATTTCCCCCCTATTTTCATGTTAACAATAATACTGGACAGAGGCAACATCGCGAGAAAAAGAAATTACGATTACAAGAAAAAATCTCAACTCCGTCGACCTTCAGTTTAGAAAGTTTCGTAAAGATGAAATTCCGTCCTCCGACGAACATGCCCCCCAATTTCTGTTCAATTGTGTACCGATCTCATAAACGACCAACATAACAACGAAAATGGCGGAATTCCTCGATCTCGTGGAAGCATCTTATGCCTGAAGATCACGGGGAAATTTTCGCGCCGTCTAACTTCCGTTTTCGCAAATACAGTTTCAAGCTGAAATACAAACATTTATGCAGTAAAATGATATTTAACAATAATACTGGACACAATGGCAACAAATATTTTTACTCCGTTTAACAACCGTTTACGTAAGTTTTGAAACAAGAAATATCGTCCCCCAGATGGGAAACGAACCCCCCCCCAGAAATTCTATTCAGTTTTGTATGGATCTTGACAATGATCTAAATAACGACAAAAAAAAAAAAAAAAAAAAAAGAAACAAGAAAGATGACACCGAATTTTCGGGTCTAATAAGCACGTCTTTTGAATCCGTTCTGACGCAAATTAAATTTATCAAAGCTATTCAAAGTCAATGGAACCGGAATGGAAGACAATAGATCTGACGAAAGAAAAAAGATTTTCGATCGGGTTTTTAATCCTTCAGATATTGCTGCAAACGGAATCGTGAGCTTACGAACTCTTAGAAACAGAGATATCGACAAAAATAAGATGTGACTTTACGTTCCCTGGTGGGAAAACCATGCATTATTTTAGGAAGAAAGTATTCTCAAAAGATTTATCCATATAAGCGGTATCGGTCCAAGAAAAAAATTAGTCGAGTTTTCAGGAGGCCAGATTTTGCAACAAATACTTCAGAAGCAGAAATTAACACTTACGACCCCTGGTGGCTAAACCATTCTTTACCAAACATTAGAAATTATGTGAAAAATATTTTCCATCAGGTCTTGTATGCGATACAGGAAATGTTTTTCAAATCGGAGCTTTAGGAGCAGAAATGATGCAATTTAAATACCTTTGTGCCCCCTAGCGGAAAGTCTATGATTTACTTGAAAATTTTGAATTTATAAGAAAAACATTTCGCATCGGAAACACTATCCAACATAGAAGGAATTTTTCAAATCGGACGCCTAGAAGTAGAGATGTTTACAAAAATAAGATATACATCTACGCCCCCTGCAGTAGAAACCATGCATTATTTCATGAAGAAAATTTTCCTAAAAGGTTTGTCGACATGAGTAGTATCTGTCAACAAACGACTTTTTTCAATCGAGGTTTCAGAAGCTCATATTTTACTGCAAATACATCAGAAGCGGAAATTAAGACTTACGCCACCTGGTGGTCAAACCTTTTCTTACAAAAATTAGAAATTATGTGCAAACGATCTCCCATCAGGAGCTGTATCCGGTGCAGAAAGAATTTTTCAAATCGGAGATTTAGGAGTAGAGATATAGGAGGAAACGCAATTTACCGCTACGCCCCCTAGCGGAAAGTCTATGAATTACTTGAAAATTTTGAAATTATATGAAAAACATGTGACACAGAAAACACTATCCAACAAAGAAAGAACTTTTCAAATTGAACTCCTAGAAGTAAAGATATTGACAAAAATAAGATGTACATCTACGCCCCCTGGCGGAGAAACTGTAGAATATTTTAAAAAGAAAATATTCCTAAAAGGTTTATCGATGTGAGTGGCATCAGTCCACGAAAGAACTTTTCAAATTGGACTCCTAGAAGTAAAGATATTGACAAAAATAAGATGTACATCTACGCCCCCTGGCGGAGAAACTGTAGAATATTTTAAAAAGAAAATATTCCTAAAAGGTTTATCGATGTGAGTGGCATCAGTCCACGAAAGAATTTTTTCAATCGATATTTTAGAAGCTCCGATTTTATGGCAAATACATCAGAAGCAAAAATTAACACTTACGCCCCCTGGTGGCCAAAGTATTCTTTACCAAAAATTTTAAATTACATGCAAAAGATTTTCCATCAGGAGATGTATCCGCTGAAAAAAAATTTCAAATCGGAGTTTTAGGAGAAGAGTTATCGGGGAAAATGTAATGCACTTTTACACCCTCTAGCGGAAAATCTATGCGTAATTTGAAAAAGTAACTATATCTAAAATACTCTTCGATATAAATGGAATCGAAAGATAATTTTTTTTTCAATCGGATGTTTAGAAGCAAATATGTGGAATAAAACGTATTTTTCAATGCGACATCATCTGCATTTACGCCCTCTACCGGCGAAATTGTACATCGTAAAAAAAAACGAAATAAAGCATTATCATTTGCATATTTCAAGCTTCCCAATGCAAAAAGAATTTTTCAAATCGGACTTATAGTTGCAGAGATATCGTGGGTACAGACGGACGGAGAAACCGATAACAGAAGCACGATCTTTTTACAAAAGACGTGCTAAAAACCGGAATTCCACGAATCCGCTTAAGTATACAATACAATACAATACAATTATTTATTGCACACATTTAAAACTTACAGTTATATGAAATTGCAATACACCAGGAGGAATCTGAACACATTGGTTGTAAGGCGATTCCCCCTATCAGATGTAAGAAAAAGAATAAAACATATGGCATATATGAAAGCAAGTAAGATGGTTATAACAGAAGCACCACTGTTAGCAGCATGCTTGGTACTACAATTTAATGATAGGGTTGAGATTCGTTATGGAGATCAGGATGATTTACAATGTAATTTCGCAGAGACAAGGAAAACTTTTTGATATTTTCCAGGGATCTGATGCTCTCAGGGAGATTATTCCACAGGATAATGGCTTTATACAGTATGCTATTTAAACCATAATTAAGTCTAACACACGGCTGACATAATTTGTTGTTAGCAACAGATCTGGTGAAGATAGAATAATCCAGATATTTGATGTCAGATTGAAAAATAGGCAGTTTAAGATGCATTATTTTAAAAAACATGATACCAAGTTTCAAGGTAAAAATTTCATGAATTTTTAGAATAATTAGTTTTAGAAATAATGGTTTTGAATGAGACATGAAATCTGTGTTCAGCATATAGCGAACAGATTTCTTCTGTAATTTGAGCAAGCATAACTTATTGTTTGCACTTATATTTGAATACCAAGATTCCAGACAATAGGAGAGATGAGGTAGGTATAAATAAAAGCATAGTAAAATGTTTTTAGGACATTGATAGGGAAGAGATGCTTAATTTTACCAAGCAGGCCAACCTGCAAGGAAACGTTTTTTAAAACAAACTGAACATGCGTATTCCAGTTAAAGAATTCATCAAACCAAACACCAAGATACTGAACTTTGTCCACAATTTTAAGGGGGAGATCATTAATCCTGACTGGAAATTTATTTATGTCCTCTCTTTTATGAACGTTTCGGAAATATACGGCGTTGGTTTTTAGAATATTAAGTGATAATTTGTTAGAGCATAACCAATGAGATAAATTTGATAGATCATTATTGATCATTATCTGTAACTTATGCAAATCATGACATTTTTGAAAAATGACAGTGTCATCAGCGTATAGCAAAGCATGAGTTGATTGCAGGCACAGAGGAAGGTCATTAATATATAACAGGAACAGTAACGGTCCCAATACCGAACCTTGAGGCACTCCGAATGAAATATTAAGTAGATCGGAGTTTATTTTATTTACAGTGACATACTGTTTGCGATGAGAGAGGTAGCTCATTAAGAAAGAAAGAATTTTGCCACGAAAACCGTATTTGGGTGCTTTATGTAACAGAATGTCGTGATTTACCGTGTCGAAGGCTTTTTGGAAATCAATAAAAATACAAATAGTGTTAAAAGAGTAGCAGAATAAAAAAAAATGAAAATTCGTAGAATTCGTAGTTTCAACACTGAGTTCCGTAGTTCAGATAACAAAATCCGTAGAAACTACAGACATTCGGTAGTAGTTGGCAAGTGTATACTAGAGTCCGCATTCCAGTACCGAATTATAGTACGGACATCGTTGTTCTACTATGGCGCTCGCTCATTCCTTTCTTGGGATCTGTGTCCCTAAATTTGGGTCTAGCAAAAGATAGGGGGGTGAGGAAAGATAATAAAACGCATGTAACATGGTAAACAACTGTTTTATACGCACGCGTTTTTCTGTTTTTACTGAATAAAAATTACCTTCCAATACTTCCTTTGAGCAGCATTGTTCTCTCTCTGAGGTCCTATAACTCTACGATAATACCGGTCTGACAGCACTACAAAATAATGTTAAACCTGAAAATTTCTCCTTCAATCTTAATAACATACGAGATTGTTTTTTAATGCAAGGTTAATACCAGTGAGCTCACGCAATGCTTTATAGCATTGTTCGTGACCGCCAGTGCGCAGAGGTGTTCCACGAGGAGATGCTAAAAGCAAGCTTTGACAAAGAAGATTCTGCATCACAATGACAGTTTGGCTTCTTGCCCGCTACCAGATCACATGCGCAGCGAAAAAGGAAAAAGGCGAACGCTTTCTCACGCAACATTTGTGAGTTTCCAAACACAATATGGAGGGCAGCGCATTCATATCATCTGCTAATTAATAAAGGAACTTCTGGGCTAACCAGGAAGAATCACACTTTTCAAAATTGTTACTGCTGAAATTTTTATTTTCGTGAAACAACGGGCTTTACAAGACTACTTCAAGCATATTTATTTTCTCGAATGTTTCGATTAGCATAGTATTCTCAAAAAAGAAACAAAAAACAATTCGTTTACCAGAAACTTGCACTAGAAGGGAACACTGACAATTCGAATTTCACAATATCTCGAAAACAATTACTTCTGCATCTTTCTCTCTCTCGCTTTTTGCATTATATAAACCTATTCTCTAATTCCGACGGACCTCGTCCAATTTCGACAGTTTCATTATGTATATACACTGAAGTGCCAGAAAAACTGGTACACCAGTCTAATACTTGGTAGGTCCCCCACGGGAGCGCAGGACTGCAGAAATACGACGGGGCATGGACTCCACTAGCTTCTGGAAATATGCTGTATGCAATGCACACCATACTTCCTGCAGAGCGTTCCACAATTCGGGTGTATTCTGAAGTCTCGGATTCCCGTGTTCGATAGCGCGTTGCATGGCATCCCAAATGTGTTCTATCACGTTCAGATCTGGGGACTTGGGTGGGAATGGCAACACCCCAAACTCAGAGGAATGCTCCTCTAACCATAACGTGGCGTCCCGACACTTGTGTGGAGTGGCATTGTCCTGTTGGAACAGGCCCAACCCATCAGCATGAATGTAGGACATAAACGGATGTACCTCGTCAGAAAGGATGCGCATATAACGTTGGCCGGTCACAGACGTTTGTAGACGTACCAGGGGTCTCAGTGAAGTCCAGCTAAAAACACCACATACCATTACGGACCCCCCCCCACCACCACCACCAGCCGGTACAGTTCCCTGTTGACAGGCGGGATCCATAAGGTTTGCGCCAAACACGAATCCTTCCATCTGCCCGATACAGTTGGAAACGCGACTCGTCAGACCAGGCTACTTGTTTCCAATCATCAAGTGTCCAGTGGCGGTGTTGCCGTGCAAGCGAGGCGCATAGCTCTGTGTCGTGCACCCATCAAGGGGACTCGAGTTGGGCGTCGGCTCCCAAAGCCCATATCGTGCAGAGCACGTTGCACAGTCCGGTCGCTGATGCTTGTTGAGGCTCCAGCATTGAATTCCGATGCTACCTTCGAGAGTGACGCGTGAAATGATTCTTGAGAGCCGACGATGGTCACGTTCACTCAATGTCTTCTTACGGCCACACTGGTATCGTAGGTTGGAGGTTTTGCCGGAATTCTTGTAGTCACGGTACACCCTTGCAATGGTCGTCCGTGAAAATCCGAACTTCGTTTCTACCTCCGAAATACTATGGCCCATCTCACGAGCGCCAACTAAAACACCGCGTTGAAAATCGCTTAAATCGTTATTACTTGTCATTATCATGCCGAAAACAGCTCTGACAGCTGGCAAGACTGTCTATCGCTTTATATACGCACTGACGGACGCACGAGTACGCGCATAGGTGACGTTGCTATGTATTTTGCATAAGCTCGAATGTACCAGTTTTTCTGCCACTTCAGTGTATACTTACAATAAGCAAAAAACTACAGCAGTAGCCAAAAATGGGAAAAAAAATAAAAATAAAATAAAAACCAAACGAGCAGGGAGAAAAAAATGGAATGCAGAAAGCTTTGAAAATGCCGATTTTTTGGCTTTATCAAGGACCAGCAAAACTTAGCATTAACTCACTTCCACAAAGACCTAGTTGAACTTGGGTTTCTGCTGTCATAGATGCAAAAAGTACAAGTCCCCAAAAATCACCAAAAAACCACAACCGCCTACATAGTCTCGGAAACTTAAATATTAAGCAATATTTTGAATTTTGTATTACATCTAACTAATCATCATCGTCCACAAAAACAGAAAAACTTTAAAACAGAGCCCAGGAATATTGCAAGATATAGGCGTAGAATTTAGACCAATGAAACGAAAAACATAACCTTGGGAAAAGCTGCAAAAGAATAAAAAATATTTTTTATTACATGTACACAGCAATGTAAAATTGCCCAACTTGTAAGAAGACTAAAAAATAGAAAAAATAAAAAACTCCCCCTGTAAAAGGACTTAATTTCGAAGGTTCCAATATTTTGACAGCAGTGCCACGTGGCACGAAACCTTTAGTTTTTCAAAAACATTATTATTACTATTATTATATTCTGTTTTAGGCGAACGTAAGAAAGGACCCTGAGACCGATGAAATATTATGAATCTACAAAAGTCCATCTGCGAACGTTAAAATCTGACCTACAGATAGAACGAAACGCTGAATCGCAAGTTACAGGAACTGGTAACTTTTGGTCTAGCGTATCTACAGGTTATACCACATCGTGTTATACAATATTTTAAAGCTCTCGTCAATAATAGGTATCCCCCCTCCCGTGGCGGAGGAAGCAAAATTTCGCTACGGCGCACGGTTTTCATAGCATCAAAAACGCATTTCTGTAATGGCTTTTATCACATTTAGCATTGCAATTTCGTAATTTACGCAGACTACAATGAGATATTGTTACGTTTATGTAAATCATGATGAAATAATGTCGGCGATAGTTTGGTAAAATATGTTGTTGAGTAACAATGAAATTAACTTTTGTTGCGCCACTTCATGGAGCACGATCAGATTTCAACAATGGTTCCGTTAATGACACACCGTTACCCATTTTCGTTGCATCGAATTTTTTTACTTGGGATTTACTACACTCCTGTCGGGAGAGATGCACCTCATAAAAAAAAAAAAAAAAAGTTCGTAACAACATATAATTTATGCCTTCAAAGTGCGTTGCTCTGTCTCAAATCACCATTCACAAATAAATACAAATGCGCCTGGTTTCATGTTAACACGAAATACATATTACTTAACGATTGCAACCATTTCAGAATTTGCACGTAAACTGTTGGGCCACTGCAACCAACATACGCCGCTCAATTTACATTTTACCAGAATTTAGCTCTTTTTAATAAGGAAACTGAGTGTCAAGAAGTTTACAGCGCAGCAGCAAGCGATCACGTGAGGTACCTAAGATGGCAGAAAATGGCGATACTCGTTCAAAAAAGCCTGAAAAAAGCAGTCGCATTTCAAAGAAAAAACAAAACAACAATCAAGAGGAAAAGTAATTTCCAGCCATTAAGAGTACAAATCATGGTGGCAACGATTCAATTTCTCATTCCTTAGGATGTGTTTGGAACAGCAACTAATCAAATGTAACGGCTGATTAAAATGAACGATGCATCTGAGAGAAGTGTATCTTCCAAGCAATAATTACGACTCCACACAGAATGCTGAACGCCTTCTTAACGAAACAGAATAACGTAATCAATCATTAGATACCATTAGCAATTTTAATGACCATTACGAGCAGCAGAAAACAGATCACACAAAAAAGCCACATGAACAGAACAAACAAAAAAAGTATACATCCGGCTTCCGAAGTTTTTATTAGACAAGATCAAAGACGACGGAGCCCCAATTTAAATTAAGTCGTCTTCAATGAGTTCTACACAACATTACGAAAAAAGGACTTAAAAAAGAACTCTCCTAATAATTACAAACCAAAAATTGAAAGCTTTACTTTATGTTAACGCCTTAAACGAGTCATAGCATCATTAACAAACTCTAAAACGACTCGATTTAACTGAACTCTTTTTGATGTACAGGCTACTAACGAAACTGATCTTATCAAGATTAATGGCTACAAGAGATTCCTGTCTTGAATTACCAGATACCAAAATTCTGTTAATAGGGCTAACCGCCGGAGATGGATCAATGTTCGAAATTTCCGTTAAAAAGGAAACAACTTTCGTCAAAATCAACACAACTGTGTACTACGATGGAATGCTGATAAGTTCTTGACCTCACCAAGAATCATGAAACTTACAGACTATTCCACATATTTACCCAGAAGTTCAACACAGCGTTTCTGGAGTTTCTTTAACCCTTCCACAAAAAATTCTGAAGTCTGATCACTCAAATACTGCTCTGCTGCTGATATCACCTCCGAATCATTCGAAAAATGCTTCCCTTTCATACTTTTTTTTAAGGTTTGGGAACAGGAAATAGTCCAATGGAGCGAGTTCTGGTGAGTAGGGTGGATGGTCTATGCACTTAAACCCATGATCCCTCAAAACATCCATTGTCCTGCAAAAAGAGAACACCTTTCCGAAGTTTTCATCGCCTTTTTTTTCCTTCAACGCCTCATTTAATCGGCACAGCAAATTAGAATAGTATTCAGCATTTATTGTTTGGCCCTTCGGGTGATAGTCAGTCAGTAAAACGCCTTCCGAATCCCAAAAAACCTGTCCATGACCTTTTCTGCAGACCTTTGAGTCTTGAATTTCTTTGGCAGTGGAGAACCCGAGTGCCACCACTGCAGGGACTGTTGGTTTCGTCTCTGGATCGTAGTATTGTAACCACATTTCATCAACAGTGACAAGTCGCTGCAAAAAATTATCACCAGATCGCTCAAAATGCTGCAAAACCGATTTGGAAGTGTCCACTCGTTTCCGTTTCTCATCGGCGTTCAAACATTTGGGCACCCACTTCGCTGACATCTTCTGCATATCCAAGTGCCCATGAATTACGAACCCAACATGTTCCCTGGATAATCCAGTGTCTCACTTATTGTGTTAGCCGAGATTCGCCGATCAGACAAAATCAAGTTATGAACACGATCAACAATTTCGGGTGTTGTCATTGTTGAAGGCCTCCCATGATCTTGCTGCACCTTCGGTCTCAAAGTATCCACGCTGAAAGTTGGCACACCATTTCTTCACAGTGGAATATGACGAGCACTTATCACTTAATGTTTGCGTCATACACTCATAGATTTCCTTTGCAGCCCGGAGTTCCACATTCGAAAATTCAACACTTTGCATTGACATGATTCAGTTCAGGACGTCAAACATCTATTAAAAAAAAAAAAAAAAAGAGCTATTAGTCTGAAAATTGGCACTTGACAATACAAAACAACACTCTTTCGAGTTGCGGTGACAAAATAATGCTACAATTACAGGAAGTGGGTTACGCCGAGAACTTTTCAGCATCCCCTCGTAACAACCCCTTACTACGCTAACAGTAAAAATGACAATCATCAGTACTTGCGAACAGAGACAAGCACATAATGTAAACAACTGGTTTGAGGAAAACAACGATACGTGACTCCTTTAAACCCAACAAAAAAAATGAGAAAAAACAAATGCTCCTTCTTCAAGCAGAGAAGGAAGAAACCTTTCGTGTGTATTTAAACTGATATTACATCATTGTTTGTAGAGAGAAAGTGTACATAAAGTAAACAGCTTTCGTCAGAATATTAAGCCATGTGCCTCGCGTAAGTTCGTGGAAAGAGCTAAAGAAAAAAGCGTTTATCCTGAGAAACAAGCTTTTAAAGAAAGAATATGATCTTCCATTATGCATTAAATTTATTATACACCAATAAAATATAGAGAAGATAATACCCGTGTGTGTGTTGAAGCAGCACTTGAAGTAACTAGCCCAGTTCTCCCCGAGGAACGTTGCAACCTTTTCGTTTAGCACTACAAGCAATAAGTCCTGGAATTTCAACTTAAAACATATACTAAACTTTTATGCAAAGGATATAAAATTCCCATGTTTTTCGAAATGCCAGGGAGTAAAAACTTGGGGAGAAAAATACAATTAAGTTATCTTTTTACCAGATTCACGATTATCACAGTTCGCACAGACAAAATACATAAAAGCTCATGTAACACCACTAAAATTAATGGCGCGCGTATACGTGCTAGATCGAACTGGAATGTACTTTATTGAGGAAACTGCCTATCAGCTACAGTTTAAGCTGTAGCGAAAACTAATTCTAGAGAGAACCCTGGTAACTCTTTGTCGATAAATAATGCTATGCATCTTTCGCAACGCCAAGGTTTGTGTGGGTGAGAAATAAAACGAGTCATTCGAGAGTATACATTTATTTACATACAACACATTGCGTTTCCTCGCGTCGCTCACAACCATACAGTCCGGTACATACTAAGTGGAATTAAATCGTAACAACAAACGATAAAGTTTACTAATTTTTGACATTAAGCGGTACTTATAGTCGGATTTATTTATTTTTTCTTGGCACTTGCCGATAATGGAATCGCCTGATTATGGGGATGCAGCAAGCACTTCCCGGGTCTAAACACATGTGATTTACAGCAAGGAGCGGGCGAAGAGTTCCGTAGTAATCTCACCCTAGGGTGGAATTCTTGTAGTAAGGGTGGCAGTAAACATTGCTTGGTCTGAAAGGGAGAATGGGGCTTCCTTTTCCACTTAAGTGATCCTTTTTAAGGAAGCAGTGAGATCTCTCTCCCCAGCGATGATGTACCCAGCAAGCAATGTGAGACAATGGGTGAGACAACAATGGATTGGGTGGGGAATGAACCAAAGGGTGGGACTGCCGTGGTAATGGGTATTAAAATCTTAGCCCCGCAGTGAACAAGTGATTGGGGAAGGTTTTCCCTGTTGTCTCTGAGCATCGGAAATCACCTACTTCGACACGTCGCACCCAAAATGCTTGCACCCCCAAAAATAGGCGATTCCATTATCAAGTATCAAGTAAAATAAAATCCGACTATAGGTAGGTGCATTTCTGAATGTTATTGTCGTAAAACGAATGAAAGAAGATATGTTACTTACGTACGTCTAAATCTGAATAATAATAATAAAAGTAAATATTTACTAAACTATGGCGGCGGCAATAGTAAGTAAATTTCGACTGTTTAGTTCTACCAAAACCATACTATTTACTAATTATTATTCAGATTTAGACGTACGTAAGTAACGACCCTGACACCGATGAAATGTGATGTAGTAATGAAAGTCCATCTGCGCACGCGCAAGCTAAAATCTGACCTCAAGATAGAAAGAAAAGCTGAATCGGAAGTGAGGGTGTTGGTAATCTTTGGTCTAGAGATTACAGGTTACACCCCATCGTGCTATACATCATATTAAAGCTCTCATTAATAGCAGGTAACTCCCCCCCGGGTCACCTGCTATTGGCGAGAGCTTATTTGAAAACATAATGCAATAACTTTACTTCATAACTTGTTTTGTCTCCTGTTGTACTTCCAATATGTTATTACACAAGCATACCCAGTTTCGTGCCTTTCCGACGATTGGTTCTTGAAACATTCACAGGTTATATTGATTATGCTTAACTTTTGGACACGAGTGTAGCTATCCACATTTATTCCCCATGTTCCGTGTGGTCATTAACCGGCATCAGCGATGGTGTAATTGTGGGTGTCGTACAAAGGTTCGACGGAGGTAAATTTCTTTGAAAACCAGCCGAGCCATAGTATTTGGGCAGCCCTAGGCAAAGATTGATACAATAGTATTTTTGACTTTTTGAAGAAAATAAGTGGTTCTTAAACGTTAAAATTAAAAAATTTCAATCAGATTTCGAAAGCAGATTTTTTCTTCAATAGCAGGAGACAAAAATTTAATAAAAGATTTATATGTTATGAATATACGTATAAACTTCAGGCTTACCTTAATCTTTTACGGTTCTTCTAATGCTACAGTGTGCTTATTTGTGGATGCCAGTGTACATTTCTTTCGTGAGAAGGATTGCAAGAACTTTTGATCACATATCGGAAGATTTAACATTCAGCGCGTTGTTTACATAGCAGAAATCTTAAATCAGAAAGAGAAAAACAAACTTTTTTCGTAGAGTGTTTTAACTTTTAGAACATATATCTAACGTTATCTGCCTGCTTGACGCACCGGTGGCGCAGTGGTCTAAGCGTTGGCTTATGACGATTCATCCGAGAAGGGTCCGGGTTCGAATCCCGGTGAGGTATGGCTGTTGTGTTTGTCTTACGGTACTGGCTCTCTCCCGTCCCTGGAACCAGTGACCCTAAATTAGGGATGGGAGACTGCTTATAGCCCATTGGGTTGCTCACGGTGGTCGTTAAACCATCAATCAAAAAAAAAAAAAAAAAATTCCCTGCTTCTCCACATACCATATTATAAGAACATTTTTGGATTGATATCATTCATACAATCAGCCGTAGCCTGTAGTCAAAAGCGGCGTGTAAACCGTATTCCTATGAAATCACCAAATTTCGAATGTTTTGCATTTCACTTAACCCAGAGAACTTTTATCTGTTGTTTTGTTTATGAACTACGTACACCGAAGAGCTAAAACATTATTAATTATGCAAATCAAAACAAATGCAGGTACGCGACAGCGCGTGTGATGGTCCCGAAACGGTATAAATAACACCTATAGTGAGTTCTATTAATCATCGTTATTCATGCTTTCCAACGGTAGGTTGAAGAAGCGTATACATGCTCCAGCTTTTTCCGTCTGTCCGCACGATAACTCGCGTAAAAAATGGTTCGATTTCGATGATATTTTTTAACATGTGGTACGGGACCACCTGGTGACGAACCCTATTGAAAATGGGACAAATGGGGCGAAAGGTCACGACACGGGAGCGGGATCCATTCCATTGCCCTTATGCATCATAACTTGCGTAAATATGGTTCGATTTCGATGAAATTTTAGTATGTCGTAGGGGACCACCTGCGGACGAACCCTATTGAAAATGGTGTGAAGTGGGCTCAAAGGTGAGGACATAGGAGCGGGATGCATTCCATTGCCCTTATGAGTCATAACATAAATATTGTTCGATTTCGATGAAATTTGAGTATGTCGTAGAGAACCACCTGGGGACGAACCTTATTGAAAATGGGTGAAGTGGGGTCAAAGGTCAGGACATAGGATATCGGGATCCATTCCACTGACCTTATGCGTTATAACTTACGCAAAAATGCTTCGATTGAGACGAAACTTTATCATGTTGTTCCGGAAGTATACTTTACCGGTTCTGTTGAATATCATCGAAATGGGGTCAAAGGTCGGGTCAGAGGAGCGAGACTTATTCTACAGTCATTATCCTCATAACTTGAGTAATAACTTAAGTAAAGATTTCTGGTATGTTGCAAAGCGTATCATAATCAATGCATTGCATGATTTTACTAACTTGTTTTTGTTCTTCAGACGGTAAACACAATGGACTTAAGAGCTTGAGTTTAACAAAGGCCAAATTGTACTCGTAATTCCCAGACGACTGAGTCAGAGCATTTCCGAGATGACAAGGCTCGTGGGGTGCTAACGGTCAAGCCGTGGTTAGTACCTTCAGAAAGTGGTCCGATGAGAGAAAACCAAGAACCGCCGGCCAGGTGTGCGCCGACCAAGGCTCACTGATGCCAGAAGTGAGCGAAGACAATCCCGAATGGTGCGAGTCAATAGAAGGAATACTGTGGCGCAACTCGCCGGTTATTTGAATACTGGTGACGGGAGTAATGTGTTACAACACACAGTACACCAAACCCTCGATGGGACTGCGTACCCGTAGGCCGCTCCGAGTTCCCATGCTAACCGCGGTTTATCGCCGAAAGCGCATACAACCAACGGGCATACTTAGCATCAAACTGGACCTTGAAGGATTGGAAGAAGGTCGTCTTGGTCCGACCTTTCTGTTCCTCATGCATTTGCAGCAATATCTGCGGTTCTGAAAACTCGATTTAAAAACTTCTGCGTTCAGATACAGCTCACTACGACAAACCTTTTGAGAATACCTACTGCTTACAAAAGTGCATAGTTTTTCCATCATGGGCGTAGCTTTATATCTTGGTTTTCTCGATATCTCTTCTTTTAACAGTTCGATTTGAATTCTTTCATTGTCAGAGAGAGCTCCTGGTAAGAAATGTTTTGCATGCTATTTCGAATTTTTCATAGCGCACAAGTGTGCCACTAGAGGTCATAAGTTCACATTTCTGTTTACAGTATATCAGCAGTAATATCAGCATGTCTAATCATCCGACAGAAAAAATCTTTTTACGGTCAGATTCTAACAAACTACCTTGAGAAAAACGTTTTGTTAATTCAGCAAAACGATTGTTGAATCAACCAAAAAATTTTGTCGATATACAGTCAACTAAAATGTTTGTTGAACTTACAAATTTATTTTGTTGAAAATTACTGTTTATTCTACAAAATTTATTATTATCATGACAAAACGTTTTGTTCATTTAACAAAATAATTTTGTCACTTTTGGGAATTTCTTTGATCCAACAATAAATATGTATTGTTATCGTGTTAAAACGTTTTGTTGCTGCAACCAAACATATTGTTATCGTGACAATGTAATTTCTTGCTCCAACAAAAAAATTTGGAGTTATGTAGCTGGGCTGCTTTGTACCCAAACTTCTTTTCCGATGGCAACATTTTGCCGGTGTAATAATTTTAGGCGTTTCCATTCTACTCTGGGTGTCCACTATTTTGCCCCCCGTATTTTAATTTTTCCGGGCGTATTTATCCCGACGTATTTACTTTCTAGTGGTGTTTAAATGAATTTGGACGGTATTACGCCACGAGTAAGTTTTTTCAGAGCCAGCGAAAATCTCTCACGGAGCGGATTCGAACCTGAGCCCCTTAGTTTAGCAACTACGCGTACTAACCACTCGGCGATATCTGCCCTTGCAAGCAAATTCTTATCTGCGAATTCAGCATTTGAAGGTGGGTTTATTACCTTCTGGAATGTTCACGAACGATTTGTTCGTGACATAACGATGTATTGACACTTAAATGTTTTCCTTAATGTTTTGATGAAACAAATTATTGACATTTTTGGTTAGACAAAAAAAATCGTAATATTTTTTTAACGTTCTACTGTATATATGTTCCAAGGTACTATCACCATGCAATCTTTGGTTGCCGCACGAATTTTGAAACACCCTGTATATATAGCCTATAAATGAAATCAAGCTACATACATAAATTACAACTCTTACCTCATGTGCAAATTTTTATTTGCGATCAGGAACCGCAGGCCGTTATAAGAAATGTGTTATTGCTTTATCAGAAATCTGGGTTTAAATTTAATATGTGCCCCTGTGCATCTAATAAGATGTGGATTCTATCGTGTTCGTTGTAATTATTAGTCTACAAAGTGAGGCCAAATTATCACTAAAATTCACTGAATCCAACCAAAATAACACACAATAAACACTAGCATAAAAATACGTCGGTATTATGAAGATATATTAGAAATTCTTACCACTGAATGTCTCTATCAGAGTTGACAGTTCCCAGTCTTCTAACAATGCACTCACTTCGTAGTCCGCCATACTTCAAAGCGAAATCTTAAGCGCAAAATGATATTCTTCTGGTCAGTGGTAGTGTCCGTATGGACAAAGAATATCTAAACTGATAAGAAGGTAAGGCTCAGCGAGACGTAACTAGCGCCACTATATTATGCGGCAAAGAATCATTACACGGAAGCCAACATTACAGGCTGATGCCGCAGCTTTGGTTGGCTTTGGCCGCAGGATGCCGGAGCAGACTGAGTTGGACTGAGCATGCGTGTTTGTGTTCAAAGAATATAAACGTTTGTTTGTGTTGGCGTTTTGTTCAAAGGTTTCTGCGTTTATAGCTCAGTCGTTTCAGCAAATAATACATATTTGGTTTCAGTGATCTGCAATTGTACCGTCTGTATCAAGCAAGCATGTCTTTGATGGAAGAAAATGATAAATCTACCAGGTGAGTAATTACGGGGTTTTTTTTCATTCTGCTTTAAGTGTTATTAAAGGAATCTTTTGAGCCTTACAAGATTCTTGTTCCATTATATGCATGTTTACATGAAGAAGAGGTTAAATAATTTTCCTCGCCTTTACCTACAATCATTCTCAATATTCTGTACTTTACGTAGCGGCAGCTAATTCTTTTAAAATATAATTGTGAGCTGTATCTATTATCTGTACTTATAATTGACGCTATGTAAGCTTTATTTGTATGGGGAAAAAGAAGCACACGTGTCACAAGTGTTTAGTCAGAGTAATGATAAAATTATTTCATGGTTTTGCATTACTACTTGTGTTGAAAAATGTATAATTTAACACCAGTTGATTCTCGAAAAATGTCATTTTGCAGTATACTTATTAGCGACACTTATTGTTGATGCCCTGTATTCTTTATTGGTGTTGACATCTATGATCAATGAGTAATAAAATCTGCATATAACATCTATGATCAATGTAGTAATAAAATCGTTTAATAATCAAATATGTATCTGTTTTATTATAGTAGAAATAATTTTAAGAGCATTGTCTTTTTTTCAATCTTTTTTGACTTAATATATTGCTTTTTTACCGATAACTTAGATATTCACAACATAATCGGAAATCAAGGTAAGTTATTGCTTCATTTTACTTTGTGATCTAAAGCCTAATGGTGTATATGCAGAATAAATAGCAACTGGATAGGGGATATAATAGAACCCACCTGACACCATTGGAGCCTCTAGCTGTATTTTTGAAGTCTGTTTAAAATCATTTTTGATAAGTAAAAATTTGTTTGCAGCTTAAAAAAAAAACCCCAAAAATAACTTACAAACAAAAAATATATTTTTTATCTAAAAATGTTCGGGCAAGATCGTTTTATGCGTCACTTTATTACAATTTTTTCGTTAAAATGTTAAGCTGCAGCTACGTTTCGTTTGTTTACGTGAAGTTCGTGTCATTTTATTTTTTTAGAGGTAGTATATTTTTTGATTTCCGCAAAAATATAAAGTGTTTCTTTGTTTAAAACGACTTCCAGTTCAGAATTTAAAAGTTGTAAGCAGTTTTATTTTCCCATGACATTAATTTTGAGGCATTTTGGTACCTACATATTGAATATCAAGACTGAAAAAGTTGGTGCTTAAAGTGATAATAAAACTGCTAAAATTTCGTTAAAATAATATTAATTGCTAATGTATATATTTGTTTCAACAAAAATGGGACAGGAGGGATAAAAGAACAACAAAAACAAATGCTTTAGTAATGACAAAGCCGAAGGAAACAAACGCAGATCATAGCTTCTTTGGCTTCGCTTCCTTTCCGTGAAATAGGCTTCCGTCCCGTGTCCCCTACGCTTTTTGCGCCTGAATGTTAACTTTCCCGCAGAGCATCTACAGCCGCATTACATGGTGGAGCTGCTGTCGCCTGTTTTACGTTATCTCTACGAGAGTTGAGCTTCTTCACGCGAAGCGTTTATATTCTTTGGTATGGAACAGCTAGTAATCACATGAGCTTTGTCGTAAGCTCGATGCCACCTCCGTATAGTTAAATTAACAAAATATAGCCAACAAAATAATTTTGTGTTGCCAACAAAACAATTCCGATGGAATTTTGCTAAAGCAACAAAATAAATCGACAAAACAGCTCAACGTAATTATTTTTCTGTTTCAAACAAACCTTTTTTCTCAGTGTACCAAGTTTTCCTAGCGGAAAGGTATTTTCCTGCAAAATTTTCCCGTTAGGGGATGGAGCAAACGTTTAAAATGTTTCTGTCGATAGCTCTTCTTCTAAACGGCCGATTTAAATAATTCTTTTAACACAAGATATTATCGTTTTGCCTGTACTCGTGGTTTTTTTGAAGTTCACAATCCCAGCGCTGGGTGGTGTTAGTGTGTGGCCTATTTCTGTTTGCAGCTGTATCTCCGCTTCTAAAAATTATATATATATATATATATATATATATATATATTTTTTTATTGTATGACATTCGCTATAGTAAAGATGAGGAACATTATCCTCTTTAAATAATGCACAGTTTTCCCGCTAGGGACGAAAACGTTAAAACTTTTTTTTTTTCTTTTTCGCTATCTCTGCTTCTGTGTATATTTAAACAATTCCTTTTGCTTAGCTTTTATTATGAAGATTGCTTTTCGCAGATTTTCTTCTTTTCCATTATTCAAAATTCTTCCACTAGGAAACGTAAAGTTGTGTCATGTTTTCCTCTACATCTCCTTTCCTAACTGTCCGAATTGAAAATGTCTTTGGTCGCACCGGTGGCGCAGTGGTCTATGCGCTGGCTTGTGACCTTTAGTTCAAGATGAGTCCGGGTTCGAATCCCGGTGAGGCATGGATGTCGTGTTTGCCTTACAGCACTGGTTTTCTCTCCCTTTCCGGAACCAGCGGTCGTACAGTAGGGACGGGCAATGGCTCATAGACCATCGCTCAAGGTGGCCTTTAAACCCCAAAGCAAGACGAAAGAAAATGTTTTTGTCACTAAAATCTTCCTTCAGCTATAAAAAAAAAAAAAAAATTCTGCGTAATTTGTTAATTTTCACGTTTCTGCCGCTAGTGGGAGTAAGTAGCTATTTCTGTTTTTGGTTGTTTTATCGATTGTAGACGTCAGGTTGATTTGTTTTTTCTTTAACACGTTTGATTGACTATGCGTAACTTTGAATTTTTCTTTTTCCCCGTGACTGAGAGGATTCAAAAGACGTGTTTATTATAACCGAAAATTTCGTGTCATATTTCTTGTTAAAAATATTTCGGTGGGGCGAAATACAATCGTTAGCAGACAGCTTTACGCCCGTAGCCGCTGGATGATGCTCGACTGTACTGTTTGATTGTAGAAGTCAAATTGATTTTTTTTTCTTTAACAGGTTCCTTTGACTATAAGTATAACTTTGATATGTTTTATTTTTTTTATTTTTTCTGCCGCCCCGGTGGCTCAGTGGTCTAAGCGATGGCCTCTGATCATTCGTCCGAAAGGGTCCGGTTTCGAATCCCGGTGAGGCATAGATGTTCTGTTTGCCTTACGGCACTGGCTCTCTGCCTTCCCTGGAACCAGTGACCCAAAATTATGGACGGGTGACTGTTTATAGCCAAGGATGTTAGAATAAGATATCTGGAGATTTTTTTTATTTTTTTTTTTGATTGGAGGTTTAACGACCACCGTGAGCAACTCAATGGGCTATTAGGGTCACTGGTTCCAGGGAAGGGAGAGAGCCAGTGCCGTAAGACAAACACAACATCCATGCCTCACCGGGATACGAACACGGACCCATTTTGGATGAGTGATCAGAGGCCATCGCTTAGACCACTGCGCCACCGGTGCGGCCCCTTGCTAATGAAGTAGTACCACTTTGCGTGAAGCCTATAACCGCATCCGTCAAAGTGTGGGAAAGCTGATGATTTTTAAGGCAATTGCAGTGCATTTTGTGTTGGCCGAATCGCCTTCTTTCGTCGCAAATGTTTCCAATTTCGCATCATAAATTGCTGCCGATGTGTGAGAAAATGCTGAATTTATAAAATTCTAAATTATTTTGAGACTCCTTCCCATTTTTATTTTAAATTGAAATACATGAATGTTAGTGCGAATTCTATACAAAACATAACGTTAAAATTAAAAACTTCACTCGTATAAGTATAATTCATTCCGGTTTGACATTAACACTGTTTCTCCAACCAAAAGCCACGTAATTCCAAAATACACACATTGAAATTACATAGGTATGTAAACAACGACAAATCTCCAGAAATACAATTCTAACCTCGTTGCTTATAGCCCATTGAGTTGCTCACGGTTGTCGTTAAACCTCAAAACAAAAACAATTTTTTTTTTCGTGATGGAAAGGATTCAAAAGACATGCTTATTATAACCGAAAATTTCGTGTTATCTTTCTTGTTAAAAATATTCTGGTCGGGCGGAATATAATTGTTAAGAGGACACCGCCATACGCCTGTAGACGCCGGATGGAAGATTACGCCTGTTCCGAACTGATAAATGATTCATATTAAATCTGTCATCCTTGATAGTTCATAACAAATTGCACGTTTTCCCTTTTGTCGGCTTTTATTAACCGGTGCAATGGGTGGAAAATTCAGCTAATGTTATATCTGTAACGAAGCCATCGTCTTTCTCAATACCGAGCCGTAAATTAAGTTTAACAACACGCGTGCAGTTACGCACGACATAGTGCAAGTGGTGCAGGTCACTTCTGTTGCACTGACATGTGCATTTTGGGAATTTCATTTTCTCAAGCATGATAGCGGAGGTGCAAAACAAAAAAAAGGGGTAGCCTAAAAAAACGTTTCGTGACTTTGGCCACCTGCAATATACCTACAAATATGGGTCAAGCATTTACACTCACGCACGGACACCTCAAAAAACAGCAACGTTTAATCACGCGCTTGAAAACTTTCACCACAGGCTTTGTCCGGATAATGCTCGTAATATATTAAATTAAAACCTCTTCTGCGTACAGATTTCAGATACAGGAACAAAAGAGTCAAGCAGTCAAACTAACCGTTATCCTGCGGAAGACCATGCCCACCAGTTGCACGAAACAGTATTTTCAACACGGATGGGAAGTAAAAAATTCATTAGGTGTCTAAATATCAATGGTAGGATCTTTTTTTCTTTTTTTCTTTTTGATTGGATTGGAGGTTTAACGACCAACGTGAGCGACTCTGTGGGCTATAAGCAGTTGCCCGTCCCTTATTTAGGGCTACTGGTTCCAGGGAAGGGAGAGAGCCAGTGCCGTAAGACAAACACCACATCCATGCCTTACGGAATTTGAACCCGGGCCCATTTCGGACGAATGGTCAAAAAAGCCAGCGCTTAGCCCAAGGCGATAACGGGCCGGAATGTCTTATTCTTACGCACCACACATGCACATAAGCATTGACAATTCAGCGGGCAATACAAAACAAAAAAGATGACACCGAATTTCCAGTTGTAATCAGCAAGACTTTTAAATCCTTTTCGACGCGAATAAAATTTTTCAATGTTATTCACCGTCCAAAAAACCGGTTGGAAACAAAAAAAAAAAATCAATCAGATTTCTACAATCAATAAAAGCGTCCAGAAATAGAAATAGCCACTTACTCTCACAAGAGGCTGAAAAGTATGTTGGGAAAATTAACAAATGCTGCATTAAAAGTTTCCCATAGCAGAAGAAAGATATCAGAGACAAAGAGATCTTCAAGTCGAACAGTTAGAAGAAGAAATATAGAAGGAAGTATGGTGGCCGCCCCGGTGGCGCAGTGGTCTAAGAGATGGCTTCTGATCATTCGTTCGAGATGGGTCCGGGTTCGAATCCCGGTGAGATATGGATGTTGTGTTTGTCTTACGGCGCAGGCTCTCTTCCTTCCCTGGAACTAGTGGCCCTAAATTAGGGACGTGCGACTGCTTATAGCCCACCGCGTTGCTCACGGTGGTCGTTAAACGTCCAATAAATAAAATAAAAAAAAAAAAGTTTGGTGTAACTTTACGCCCCTAGCGGAATAATTTTGCATAATCGAAAAGCTGAAAATGAGGGAAAAGTATTCTTCATAGCAAAAGCTATGCAAAGGAAGAAAAAAATTTTTCAGATACTTCTCCCGGAAGCACCAAGAAAAGGATTCTGACATTACTGCCCTACAGTGAGGAAAGCTGTGCATTAAAGAAGTAATGTTCCACATTTTTATTGTAGCAAAATGACATACAGTAAAAAAGAATTTTCGCGATAGGGTTCAGGGTTTCTAGATGAATTTTCGCAATAGGGTTTCTAGATGAATTTTCGCAATAGGGTTTCTGCAAACAGAATTACACAAATACCACCTACCGACAGAACTGTGAACTACAAAACACTCCACAATTAACCCCTGAACCAAATGGTGCCCAAAATTGTCTGCCCTCCTCAAATAGAACTGTTGATATAGTGGCCGGATTTACAAAAGCTATGGCGAAACTATTCCTTTCCCTCTCATCTCAGCAGAATCGACTATATATTTGTCGCTGTTGGTAAGCGCTCTCTCATGGTCCTCGTTATTATAGTCTAATTCCCCCATAATGCTTTACTCTCTGTCCCCTGACTCAAGGGATAATTGGTAAGGGTGATGTCCCCCTCCATCCATGGCATGATGTCCTCCTGACACTGACATCATACCACTGGGTAGAGGCAATTAACTGAAATCTCTTTTCATTTCTTTCTTAGCTCCTTACCATTTTTGTAGTATTTTCGGAAGGAAAGATAATATGGTAGGAAGGGTTAATAAAAATCATTCCCCGTAAATGACCACTTTGAATGACAAACTAAGGGAAAAGCAACGCTTTCTGGTGTGCAAGTTCTTTCGTTCCTGTCGAGTTCGGCTCACTTGTTAGGCTGCGAATATATATGTATATTCGTTCCAGTGGATTTCAAACCATTTTCCTAACCCGAGTTAATTCGTTCCAGCCGGTTAAAGGGTTAATTACAAGTATTTTACAAGGTAAATGTGTTAAAGGATTTTTTTTTAAAATTGGACGTTTAGAATGAGAGATATCGAGAAAAACAGATTAAAACATTACGCCCCCTAGCGGTGGAACTGCGCACTATTTTCGGAAGAAAACACACACAAAATGTTTTCATGGTAAGTAGAAGCTGGCCGAAAAATATTTTTTTTTCAATCGCGTTTGTAGTGTACAGACAAAGCATGCTTTTATTATCCTTGGTAACCATTAGCAACGATATATTTATATTAGTCATATTTCATTCCCCAGTGTTTCTTACTAAATGGAGTGCTAGGCTCCAGGAGAGAGGAAGACCAAGGATAAAGTGGATGAAGGAGATTAAATGAAGTTTAACAAATAATGGACTGAATGAAGTTGATGGCCTTGGATAGAGAGAAGTGGAGGAAGACTTTGGGCTGAACTATAATGGTCGAGGAATCCGCTTCGTAGTGGAAATTCCTGATATGATGAAGATGTTTCTTACTATTTCAGTGATGCTCCATAATTTCGTAATTCGAGTTCTGCTAGCTGCATTAGAAAATTCAGCTGGGCTTTGCAAACAAGGCCTAGCTAAATTTCGAATTACGCAACTAAAGCTCAATAACCGTGTCATAATTTGTCATTCCTTCCTACAACTAGCTCTGCGTTGCCTCTAATGATTGCATGCCATGCCCATGCAAAAAGCTTTTCCTTACATCCTTGTTTATATTCATGCAAACTAATTTGTGTATTGGCTGCTGGCCCTGAGTCTGAAAGATGCGGCGCGAGGAAAACCAGTAGTTCTGTATAAACAGGAACGACGAACCAAGCAAGAGACTTTAAGCAGCTGCTTTTTAAGTCTACGAATGAGTGATATTCGTTGAGAAAAAGGCAAAGGCCTTGTACACAGATTTTACGATAGAATCGTAGACAACAAAGAACATAGGCGTGGACAAGCATATGAGGGGGTGAAAGGGACCGAAACACAGCTTCGAAGAGAAATGAAGTTATACGTCCGAAACAAAGAAAAATAAACTTATATTCTAAAAACCGCACTCCAGCAACTCAGATTCTAATATCTTCATGCATACACCGATCAGCCATTATATTATCACTACCCCACAGCCTAGGGAAATGAGCGGGCCTAGAGACCGAACGGTGGCGCAAGTGAAGTTCACATAGCAGTATATATACCACCAGAGGACCAGCTTTCGGTTAGTAGAGTGTTCGGAGTCAGAATGGGAAAAGCTGCCGATTTATCGGACTTTGATGAATGATAAATTGTGATGACAACGGGCCTCGGAACTACACTGTAAAAAAAAAAAAAAAAAAAAAAAAAGTGGTGTGAATTCACGGAAATTTTCTGAAAATAACGTGCGGTAAAGTTGCCGGTAGGTATCAGTGTTTTTTCAGAAATTTCAGTTTCTAAAAGTGCCCGTTTATTTTAACTTCCATATTTTCACAATTTTCCGTGGACAGAAAACCCGTTCATTTCAAAAAAATCCATTTCAGATTTTTCCGTATTTGAACTGAAATTCCGCAAAATCGACGACCCTGTACAGCATTTACTCCCAGATAATCCTTCCGCTGAGGTCAGAATCGAACCCCCGTTGTTATAGCTGGTTCAGCAGAAAACTCGCGCCTTTAACAACTGAGCCACAATCGGTCGGAAATCGGGGTCACGTATATCGTTAAACGAATTCCGCCACGACGATTTTTTTTTTTTTTTTTTTTTTTTTGTCATTAATGTGATTGATTTAGTAATTTTATTTTCTGTTGGAACGTATTATTTTTCTGAATAGGTTTGTTATATTTGTTTTTCTCTAGGAGAACTTTTCACAAATTAAGCATTTCCCATCGTGATTTTTCGAAGCAACAAAATGCGTTGTAATTTTATTTTTTTCAAACTGACAATGACTTTCAGTTATCCTTAAAAAAGGTAAAATGTACTTCTTATAGCATTATTTTACACACACACACACACACACACACACACACACACACACTAAACTAAATATAAAATTTACTCTTGATCTAGCTATAATAGCTTTTGTCTTAAGAACTCCAAAGACTGATAACGGACATCGTATAATCATCTGTACAATAAATACCCGGTTTCTTACAATAACACAATATATAATAAGTAGCTGGTGCACCAAATAGGGGAAAGGAGAAGAAATATCATGAGCCACAATAAACAAAATTCATGCGATATGCTATCCACAATATCCGATTTCGCTACGGAACTTCAAAATTCGACAGACGATTGAAATTTAAGAGTCAACCAAACCTCAAGATATTCTCACAAATCGCTCCTGCTACCGGCAATTTCTCGTCATACGGATAAAGTAAGAAGGGAGATTTTCCGTTAACATACGAAAAGAATTGCGGAAAGTTTCTGAAAATTCAGAATTTTCCGTTAACACCTCTCTAAAACAGTAATTTACCGTCAATATAAGAAAGAAACTGCGGAAAGGTTTCTGAAAATTCACAATTTTTTCCATGATACGAAAATTCCGTGGAATTCAGATTTCTTTCCGTCACCTCGCGGAAAAGGTTGTATCAGAAATATGCTTCGTTAATTCACGAAAGAAATGACGTAAACATCCGTGAATTTCAGCAAAATGTTTACAGTGCACGATCTCGCAACGGCGCGGCTTGTGGATTGTTCACGTGCCGCTGTAGTGAGTACGTATCAAAAGTGGTGCACAGATGGTCAAACGACGAACCGTCATTCAGCCGTGTGGCGTCCGCAGCTCACTGATACCCGCAGGGAAGCAGAGACTGTCGCGCATTGTTCACAGCGACCGCGGGGACACAGTGCGACAAATCACCCGCAACTGCAACACTGGCGATCAGGGCAATGTGTCACACCACACAGTTTATCGCAGTCTTCTGCGCATCGGCCTGCGTAGCCGAAGACCCAGCCGGGTCCCCATGCTCACTGTACGTCATCGCCAACAACGCATGAAATGGGCCCAAGAACATCCAGATTGGACAGGGGATGATTGGAAGAAAGTGGCCTGAACTGACGAATCAAAATTCCTGGTGCATCAAGTAGATTGGCGGAGCGCGGATACGACGATTACCAACGGAGGCTATGGCACCCGGATGAACTGTTAGGCGGAAACAGCCCAGCGCCGGCGGTGTTATGCTGTGGGCGATGTTTTCTTGGGACACTTTAGGCCCCATTATACGAATAGCACGATCCCTGACAGCTGTCAGGGATCTGAACATCGTTGCGGACAAAATTCACCCATCCCTGGCAACTGTGTTCCCTGCTGGTGATGGCCATTATGCGCCATGGCACACTGCCAGAATCGTCAAGGAGTGGTTCGACGAACATGTTGGTGACCTTCTCTGTTAATGCCGTGGCCTCAAAATTCGCCTGCCATGAACCCAATGGAACATTTGTGGTTCGACTTGGAAATGCAGGTTCGCGCTAAATCACCACCACCCCGAAATGTACGGGAACTGGAGGACCTTCTGTTGTCATTATGGTACCAGATACCCCAGGATACCTCTCGCCACCTCATTGAATCCGATGCTTCGCCGAGTGGCCGCTGTTATGCGGGCTAAAGGGGGTTCTACAGCTTATTAGGTAGATGGTCATAATGTAATGTCTCATTGGTATATACTTAAGAACATAAATAACTTAAATTTAAAGTCAGTGTTTGTTTCACGAGGGAACACAGAAACGGAAACTTGAAAAAAAAAAAGGGGGGGGGGGGCGGACAAATACCACAAAATCGCACAACAAAAAAAAAGCAACAGATTTTGAGCAACAGTGTATGATCATAAACTATTCTCAGTCCACTACTGCATATATGAAGGTCTACTCAACCTGCGTCCTCAGCTCTCTGTCATGAGCAATTAATTGCCGTATTTTTCCGTGTATAAGACGCCCCCATATATAAGACGACCCCTACTTTTTCGAACCGAAAATAAAGAAATCAATATTTTTATTACAAAAAAGGACACATTTGATATTTTTTTAGAAATTAGGTAATATCATTGAAGTATATTTAGGAATTAGGTAATATCACGGACAAAGTCTGTGGTAATATATATGAAAAATAGAAGTTTGGAAATTTATATTATTTAGAAATTAGGTAATATTTTTAAGATACAAACTATGAAATTATGCATCACTTTCTTTAGCACTATCAGTTCCAGACATATCTCTTTTTTCAACGTCAATTGTATCACTGCTGTCGTCTGAGTCACTGTCTATATAGGTATATTAGATCATCCTCAGTTCCATCCATGGCATTGCTGATTCCACATTACTTGAAAGACTTCACAACCACCTCTTACTTGACTCCATTCCATGAGTTTAGGACCCAGTTGCAGACCTCAGCAATGGTTGTTTTTTTCACTCTCCCTGTCAAGTTATTACCTGCTTTTTGCATCCATTTATTCCATTCTTCTTTCATCAGGGATTTGAAGGGCTTTGTTGATGGACAAATCTAGAGCTGACCTGTACGTCCACCGTGAATAACTACAAGTCTTAGTGAGGAGGGGTGATAAGAAGTACTGGCAGTTTCGCCGTGGTAACCGCAGGGTTCTCTCAACCGGTTACCCCCCATGTATAAGACGACCCCCAATTTTTGGCCTAAAAATTTTGGAAAAAAATATCGTCTTTTACACGGAAAAATACGGTACTTTCTATGTCAGGCACCCAGTTTAGTATTTCAGTTGTCCAACGGTGGTCAGTTCCAGCAATATATCCAGCCCATTGCCACTTGAGGGTTACCTTGATCACGGCGTCATGAACTCTTGTCAATTTCCTCATACGCGAGTTCGTTTTCCTATCTTCTTTCGTTATACACTCTATTATCTCTATTATTAAAAGTATTGGGACACCACAATGTTTTGTGACAAATGGCTTTATTATCGCAATTAGTAGTTGGTCGGTCCATCTTTTGCTGGTATGACAGCGGCAACACATCGAGGCAGACTATCAACCTAGCTCACGGTGGTCGTTAAACCTCCAATAAATAAAAAAAAAAAAAAAAAGACTATCAACCAATTTCCGGTAAGTCTCGACAGGAATGGCTCGCCATTCGTCCTGCCAAGCTGCTGCCACAGTGGAGAGCCAAGACTGTCGTTGTGGTTGATTTCGTATCCGTCGCTCCACGGAGTTCAACATCCTGACTTGCCCCCTCGTTCGCCGGATTTAAACCCCATCGAAGACAACTGGGATTCTGTTCCACGTGCCGTCAATGACAGGAATCCTCCACCGGCGAATATTTCACAATTGTGGGACGCTCTTCAGGATGCATGGTGTGCACTGTCTCCACAGTACTACGGAGAGCTCACAGAGTCCATGCCCTATTGTTCGCCGGATTTAAACGACATAGAACACATTTGGGATGCTGTTCAACGTGCCGTCAATGCCAGGAATCCTCCACCGGCGAATATTACAGAATTGTGGGACGCTCTTCAGAAAGCATGGTGTGCACTGTCTCCACAGTACTACAGAGAACACGTGGAGTCGATGCCCTGTTGTTCGCCGGATTTAAACGCCATAGAATACATTTCTGATGCTGTTCAACGGCGAATATTACGGAATTGTGGGACACTCTTCGGGAAGCATGGTGTGCACTATCTCCACAGTACCACAGAGAGCTCATGGAGTCGATGTCCTGTTGTTCGCCGGATTTAAACGCCATAGAACACATTTGTGATGCTGTTCAACGTGTTGTCAATGCCAGTAATCCTCCCCCGGCGAATATTACGGAATTGTGGGACGCTCTTCAGGAAGCATGGTGTGTACTCTGTTAACAGTACTACAGAGAGTTCGTGGATTACATGCATTGTTGCTCGCCGGATTTAAACGCCATGGAACACATTTGTGATGCTGTTCAACGTGCCGTCAATGCCAGGAATTCTCCACCGGCGAATATGACGCAATTGTGGAAATCTCTTCAGGAATCATGGTGTGCACTGTCTCCACAGTACTACAGAGAGCTCGTGAAGTCCATGCTCTGTGGTTCGCCGGATTTAAACGACATAGAACACATTGGTGATGCTGTTCAACGTGCCGTCAATGCCAGGAATCCTCCACCGGCGAATATTACTGAATTGTGGGACGCTCTTCAGGAAGCATGGTGTGCACTGTCTCTACAGTACTACAGGGAGCTTGTGGTGTCCATGCCCTGTCGCGTTGTTGCCGTTATCCGATCGCAAGGAGGACCAACGCAATGTTAGAGAGGTATCGCACCTTTTTTTTTTTTTTTTTTTTTGCACCACTTTCTGAGGAAAGATACACCATTGTGTGGCGCAAATAAAACCCAACAACACGGTGCAACCTCGTACAATAACAGGGTGCAAGAATGCACCATGTTATTGGGTTCTGTTTGCAACACACAATGGTGTATCTTTCCTCAGAAAGTGGTGCAGCTGGTGTGTGTGTGTAGCACGACTTTCTGGTGCAACCTACCACAAAATGTTTTAACAATGTAGAACATACTTCAAGGTACAGTTAAGGAATTCATTTAAATGCTAACTGTTGTTGACTACTGTGTTATATCATGATATAAAATACCAATGCTTAAAAATTTAAAAAGGTTGTGTGTGTGTGTGTGTGTGTGTGTGTTTCATTCCTTCGAATGGAGGGGTGTTGAGATTTTCTTATGGGAGAGTTTCTCAGGAAATTTGGTTGAGTGTTGCAGGGGTGTGTATAAAATCCTGCATGGTTAAATGATACAAATGTCTTGTTCTTGTGAAGTGCGAGTTTTGTTCGCCACTACTTTATTAAACAGTAGAAACTGTGATGTATAATAACTAGTGCGTTGAGAAAGTAAATAGCTGCTGCTGGTTCAATTCGAGGTTTGCAATTATCGGGGCATCCTTTTTGGTTTTTGCTCATAAATATAGCAATTATATATGTTAAAAGGGATGTAAGGTCAGGTGATGCGTAACATCACAGCCTCTCCTTGACAAATGTCAACCCCGCCGTCTCGTGGTGCATCCTGTTCCCACTAAAGGGGCTCTGACGACCGCAAATAGCGGTATAACTATACCATCGGGATCAGAGGAAATGCTATCCCACACTCACCAACCCGCTTGGCCAGCGTGGTGAGTTATGGCCAAACACCTCCAAAATGACTCTACAACTTAAATCTTGGCCCTCAGTCTCCGGCAGCTGGAATGTACCTGGCCAAGGCAGCGGCCAGTGCGACATGAAGGCAGAGGGTGCTAAGAATCCCCGGAGGACCGGACTAGGCTGCCATTTGATGCTGACCTTGGCTACATACAACGGACGCTCCCTATCTTCTGATTCAAGGCTTCTTGAATTGGAAGAGGAACTACAAAGGATCAAGTGGGACATCGTCGGGCTGAGTGAGGTAAGGAGAAAAGGAGAAGATCTCATTGAACTGAAAAGTGGACATCTCTTCTATTATCGTGGGACAGATACTGGCAGAACTAGTGGTGTTGGATTTATAATAAACAAGAAACTGAAGGATAAAGTGGTAGAAGTTGAAAGTTCCTCTGACAGAGCTGCACGACTCGTTATCCAACTATCGAGAAGATACCAGGCTCAGATTATTCAAACTTATGCACCCACCACAAGTCATCCTGAAGAAGAAATTGAAGAATTTTATGAGGAAATTCGTCATCTAAATAATAAAGGTAAGCAGCACTTGAAGATAATTATGGGAGATTTCAATGCAAAAATAGGGCACCGGCAACAGAATGAAACTTCAGTAGGTAAATTCGGTCACGGCAACAGAAACCAGCGTGGAAATACTCTCGTTGAGTTTGCAGAGGCAGAAGGATTTTTCATCTTGAATTCCTTTTTCAAGAAAAAGCCACACAGGAAATGGACATGGAGACATCCAATTGGGACGACAAGTGAAATTGATTTTATTATGTGTAACAAAAAATTCGTCATCGAAGACTGCAGTGTGCTAAACAAGTTCAACACAGGTAGTGACCATAGATTGGTGAGATGTAAGATGCACCTCAACACTAAACTGGAACGTGGCAAGCTCATAAGACAAACAAAATGTATTGACATAACCAACCTTAAAAAACACCATAATACTTTCAAGTTGGAACTGAAGAACAGATTCTCTGCTTTAGAAGGCCTAACATCGGAAGAAGTGGATATTTCTGAAGTTAACAGAAAAGTAACCAAAGCTCTTATGGAAACAGCAACAAAATTAGCTGGGTCTAAGAACAAGTTGCATATAAACAAATTATCAGGAAAAACCAAAATGTTGATGCAAAAAAGAAGAGAGATGAGGACAACTAAAGAAGATGGGACTTCCAAAGTGGAATATATAGAGCTATGCAAGACAGTAAGAAAAAGTATCACTGAAGACGTAAGAAAATTCAACTGTGAACTAGTAAGGAAAGCAATTGAAAACAACCAAAGCCTAAAGATAGCAAAGGGACATCTCAGTAAGGGAAGAAAACAGATTATGGCTCTGAGAAAAGAAGATGGTTCTATAACAAGAAATAGAGGCGAAATTTTGACAAGAGTGAAATATTTCTACTCCAAACTATATGAAAGGGATGATACATGTACTCCAGACATCATGAAAGGTACCAGAGTTCTTCCAGTCCTCCCAGCAGAAGTTGCTCATGCAATCAAGAACATGAAGCAGGGGAAAGCTCCAGGAGAAGATGGAATTACTATAGACATCATACAAGAAGCAAATGGAGAAATTGAAACAGTACTCGCCCAAATTTTCACTCGATGCCTTAATGAAGGGAAGATTCCTGAGGATTGGAACAATGCTACAATGATCCTGCTACATAAAAAAGGTGACATTGAGGATCTCAGGAACTACAGACCTATCAGCCTCCTATCAGTGGTTTATAAAATCTTCACTAAAGTTCTTTCACACCGCTTGAAGGTAACACTGGACATGGCTCAACCGAGAGAACAAGCTGGATTCAGGAGTGGCTACAGCACAATAGATCATATCCACGTACTGAGAGAACTAATTGAAAGAGCGAGGGAATATGAACTTCCATTGTGCATGGCTTTTATCGATTATGAAAAAGCCTTTGATTCGGTGAAACCATCAGCAGTTACCACGAGTCTGAAATCCTGCGGTATTGAAGATGCATACATTAATATTATTAATAACATCTATGAAAATGCAAGTGCAAAGATTCGGCTGTTTGAAAATACAACACACATAAAAATTGGAAAGGGAGTGAGACAAGGTGACACCATATCTCCGAAGCTCTTTAATGCCACATTGGAAAATGTCTTTCAATCACTGAACTGGGAAAACAAAGGGATAAAGATTAATGGAGATTATCTAACCCACCTTCGTTTTGCTGATGACGTAGTCATTTTTGCAACTACCCCATCAGAGCTGCAGAGTATGATCCAGGAACTTGCTGACAAGAGTAAAGAAGTGAGATTAAAAATGAACTTTCAGAAGACAAAAGTGATGTTCAATGCTTTTACAAGAAATGAAGATTTATCGATTGATGGAGAAAAACTGGAGATAACAGATACGTATGTTTATCTTGGACAGCAGATATCAAGTGAGGGTCACATTGATGAAGAAATTAATCGGCGTACAAAACTTGCCTGGAGAGCTTTTGGAAGAAACAGCATAATTTTCAAGAGCAATATGCCGTTATGTCTTAAAAGAAAAGTGTTTGATCAATGCATCCTTCCAGTGCTTACGTATGGTGCAGAGACGTGGACCTTAACTAAAAGAGACATACAAAGGCTGCAGACAACTCAAAGCCGCATGGAGAGGTGCATGCTTGGTATAACCAGGAGAGATAAGAAGAGGAACTCGTGGATCCGAAAAATGACGAGAGTGGAAGACATCATGATCAGAGTTAAATCCCTGAAATGGCAATGGGCTGGACATACTGCCAGAAGGACAGACCATAGATGGACAGCCGAAATTTTAGATTGGATTCCAAGGGACAGGAAAAGACCCAGAAAAAGACCACATGGGAGATGGGTGGATGAAATTCGTAAATATGCGGGAGTGACATGGAGGAGACTGGCACAAGACAGACCGTTGTGGAGGAAACTTGGGGAGACCTTCGTCCAGCAGTGGATTGATAATGGTTGACAATGATGATGATGATGATGATATGTTAAAGCCCTGAGAACGGTAGCCACCTTATTACATGGGCAACAAATACATTACCTTTCGTACACAGTGTAAGGAACAAATTATATCGGGTACTTCATTGTACGTGCCTATCTACAGTAACGTAGTTATCAAAACTTCACCTCATCTGGTTCGCCAAATGAATTTTACAAGCTTCCCTATGTAACATCCGGTTCATCGGCATCTTCTTCCAAAACGGTGAGAGGCGTTTCTATTGGAATTATGCCACATTACCCCCACCACTTCATCATTATTGAATTTTTAACAGTCCAATCATGTCAGTGGCTGGTCTGATGCCGTCGTCCTTTATTTATTTATTTTTTTTACCTTATTGTCGACGCTGATAATTGCCTTCAAGAGTTGTCTTCCGTATTGAGCTCCACGGTGAGAATTCTGTTTAGACCCAGTGGCTATGAAACGGCAGTAAAGTTCACGGCTAGAAACTAAACTCGAAGTAAAAGCCAGTAGAAAACTTACACACCAGGCTGATTTAGATCCCCCAGCAGAATTAATTAACCGCTCGTTAAACATATCTCGCATCACCCACGCCCGACCGTTAGCATGGGAATGACAGAGGACACGCACATTCTCGAAACAATGTGGGTTCGCTAATTTGCCAGTGGCCAATCAGTGTTATGCTTTAATTTCTGATGAACGACGGCATAGGAGAGTACAATACTCCGTGGATACACTTTTGCAGCCTCTGAGACAATCAGCGGACGGAGCGGAAACAACTGGAAGAACATGCCAGGGTCATTCCATGTTAACTCAATCACTGAATTTATGTGGCCATCACTGATTTCCATAAAATGTTGTGAACTTGTTGGATCTCAATGAATGAAATACGGAATTACACCATTGTACAATACAAATTTTGAAGATTTGAATATGTTTATTGGTGTAAATATGACATGGTTTTTAAGTCAGATAATATCCGAAAACGTGAAAATTTCGTCGTCCTGGAGCGGGAATCGAACCCACTTCTCCCATATAGCACCCGAATATGCTAACCACTACACCACCTAGAACGACCAAATTTCAAGTTTCCGATTAATTTGATCTGCTAAGACAATATCATCATCATCATCAATGTCAACCATTATCAATCCACTGCTGGACGAAGGTCTCCCCAAATTTCCACCACAACGGTCTGTCTTGTGCCAGTCTCCTCCATATCACTCCCGCATACTTTCGAATTTCATCCACCCATCTCCCATTTGGTCTTCTTCTGGGTCTTTTCCTGTCCCTTGGAATCCAATCTAAAATTTCAACTGTCCATCGATGGTCTGTCCTGCTGGCAGTATGTCCAGCCCATTGCCATTTCAGGGATTTAGCTCTGATCATGATGTCTTCCACTCTTGTCATTTTTCAGATCCACGAGTTGTTGTTCTTATCTCTCCTGGTTACACCAAGCATGCACCTCTTCATGCTTCTTTGAGTTGTCTGCAGCCTTTGTATGTCTCTTTTAGTTAAGGTCCACGTCTCTGCACCATACGTAAGCACCGGAAGGATGCATTGATCAAACACTTTTCTTTTAAGACATAATGACATATTACTCTTGAAAATTATGCTGTTTCTTCCAAAAGGTCTCCAGGCAAGTTTTATACGCCGATTAATTTCTTCATTAATGTGACCCTCACTTGATATCTGCTGTCCAAGATAAACGTATGTGTCTGTTATCTCCAGCTTTTCTCCATTAATCGATAAATCTTAATTTCTTGTAATAGCATTGAACATCACTTTTGTCTTCTGAAAGTTCATTTTTAATCCCACTTCTTTACTCTTGTCAGCAAGTTCCTGGATCATACTCTGCAGCTCTGATGGGGTAGTTGCAAAAAGGACTACGTCATCAGCAAAACGATGGTGGGTTAGATAATCTCCATTAATCTTTATCCCTTTGTTTTCCCAGTTCAGTGATCGAAAGACATTTTCCAATGTGGCATTACAGAGCTTCGGAGATATGGTGTCACCTTGTCTCACTCCCTTTCCAATTTTTATGTGTGTTGTATTTTCAAACAGCCGAATCTTTGCATCTTCAATACCGCAGGCTTTCAGAGCCATTGTAACTGCTGATGGTTTCACCGAATCAAAGGCTTTTTCATAATCTATAAAAGCCATGCACAATGGAAGTTCATATTCCCTCACTCTTTCAATTAGTTCTCTCAGTACGTGGATATGATCTATTCTGCTGTAGCCACTCCTGAATCCAGCTTGTTCTCTCGGTTGAGCCATGTCCAGGGTTACCTTCAAGCGGTGTAAAAGAACTTTAGTGGAGATCTTATAAACCACTGATAGGCTCCAAAAATTAGAATTCCAGGACAAAAATTTTCAGCGATATGATCACAAAAAAAAAAAAAAAAAAAGAAAGAAAGAAAATGTAAATTTGCCCTGGTCAAGATATTCAATGAAGCCCCACTCCTCGAAATACTTTCCCAAAGACTGAAAAAAAAAAAAAGCAGTGGTATCCGTATTGCAGAAGCCTGGAACCACCATACATTACAGCAGAATTATAATCCAATTTCGGCCGCCCCGGTGGCGCAGTGGTCTAAGGCGTTGGCCTCTGATCATTCGTCCGTAAGGGGTCCGGGTTCGAATCCCGGTCAGGCATGGATGTTGTGTTTGTCTTACGGCACTGGCTCTCTCCCTTCCCTGGAACCAGTGACCCTAAATTAGGGACGGGCGACTGCTTATAGCCCATTGAGTTGCTCACGGTGGTCGTTAAACCTCCAATCAAAAAAAAAAAATCCAATTTCGCCTCTATTCATCTTTAGAAAGCTACATGAGAAGATCACCGTCAGCCTCTCAAGGCTTTGTCAGCTTTGCGTTGATTCCAGGACAAGCATGCAACAACCCACCAGTTGATCAGACTTACCGAATTCGTACCCGAAGGACGAGAAAAGCATCCACTGCTGGGCTCCTGGGCATTGGCACTTTGTGTGGCATGACGACTTTGTGTGGCATGACGGATTCCTTAACAGGTTGCAGAAGCTCCAGTGATCCCGCCAACTTGTTGAACTGAATGAATCATACCTAGCTGGGCACAGCTCTACTGTTAAGGTTAATAGCAAGCTTTCTTTTAAACAGAAGATACGAGCTGGTGCCCATCAGGGTTAAGTTCTTGGACTAACACGGTCCTCAATATACTGGGTGCCCAGCAAAATCCTTTCTCAGCCCCGCAACTTTCGAACGCCGACAGGTATAGCCATAAAAACGGTGTCTAGGTATAGTAAAGTGGCTATGCGCTATTCGATGAGAACACTTACAGCGCCTCCTAGCAGCAAAGTCTGGATTACCGTGTCGATCTGGAAAACTATACGAGATACGGGAAAATAGTCAATTACAAAGTTGTAGAGCAGCATCGATTTAGTACGAAAAAACACCTTGCGCACATGAATGCTAAGAATAGAACGCGTACAACGCTCGTTTGTTTGTTCGCGATGTTGAACAGTGTTACGTCACGAAACGCGTCAGAAAGGAGATAATATCGCCTTACGCAAAGCACTAGCCCGACTCAACTGCAGAATGTTTGGTTCCAACATGACGGCGCCCCTCCGCGCCAGCCAGGAAGCGTAAGGAGGTACCTGGTCGAGACATTCGAGCAACATCATCGACTATGGTGGTTGCGTAGAGTGGCCTGCACGCTCACCGGACCTCAACACATTGGACTTCTTCCTGTGGGGTTACCTCAAAGAGCAGGTGTATCAGACCTCTCCGACAACGTTGCAGGACCTTCGACGCCGTATAACTGATGCTTGTTCCAGCGTGTTACCTGACATGCTGCAAAATGTGCAGCGTGAGATTCAATCTAGAGTCCAAATGTGTATTGTGGCTGACGGAGAACACATTAAGCACCGACGGTAAATGTGCCTAGTGACAACTAATGGATTCTTTCTGACGCGTTTCGTGACGTAACAGTGTTCGACATCGCGAACAGACAAACGAGCGTTGTACGCGTTCTATTCTAAGCATTCGTGTGAGCAAGGTGTCCTTTCGTACTAAATCGATGCTGTTCTACAACTTTGTAATTGACTATTTTCCCGTATCTCGTATAGTTTTCGAGATCGACACGCTAACTCCTGACTTTGTTGCTAGGAAGCGCTGTAAGCGGTCTCATCGAATACCCCATAGCCACTTTACTATACCTAGACACCGTTTTTATAGCTATAGCTGTCGGCGCTCGAAAGTTACAGGGCTGAGAAAGGACTTTACTGGGCACCCTGTATATCTGCACGATATGCCAAAGACGAAATCTGGTCAGGTCACGATGTATGCTGATGACACAGCTGTTGCCATCATATCCCTGAACAAACTCGAAACTGTAAAGTTCGTCCAGAACTTTCTTTCTGAGTTGAAGACTGATTGGCGATTCAAAATCAATCCGTCTAAGAGCAGTGCGTTGTTGTTCACTGGATCTCTTTAACGAGTGTCAGAACTGATTATGTTCCAAAAAATCATCTCCTAGGTCACTGCGGCTTAATACCTGGGGTTGCAAATACACTGCTGGTTACCCAAAATGCAACACCAAGAAGGACACGAGATAGCAAAGCCAGATTTACTGGACACATAACAACAGATACAAAGATGAAACGATTGAGCTTACAGGCCCGTGCGACTTGCGGAACACGCAGACATCAATAGTTCGTGTGGCTCGCATGGCTGGCAATAACGGCTGCTACACGCCGCGGCATCGAACGAAAGAGGCTTTGGATGTGGGCTTGGGGTATGTCGGTCAGGCTGCTTCCACACGTTGCCACAGTTCATCAGGCGTAGCCGCAGGTGGTGCTTGCCGAGCCACTCGGTTGCCGATCAGTGACCAGACGTGTTTGATGGACGACATATCGGGAGAACAAGCGGGCCACGGCAGCAATGACACCTGGTTGGCCGTGAAGAATTGTTGCACGATGCATGTCACGTGCAGGCGCGCATTGTCCTGTTGAAACGTGGCTGCTGGCAGGTCCTGCAGGTAAGGGAGGACTACAGGCTCCAAAACGTCGGAGATGTAGCGGTAGCTGTTGAGTGTACCAGCGATGCGTACCAGAGGGGTGCGGGTGTCATATCCAATTGCGCCCCAAATCATAACGCCAGGCGACGGACCGGTATGGCGACGCATAATGCAGGCGTCATATTGTCTTTCGCCGCGGTGCCGCCACACGCGGATCCGACCATCGTGGTGTTGCAGGCAGAAGCGGGATTCGTCGGAGAAGACAATGTCGTGCCATTCCGTAGTCGAGGTGCGGCGTTCAACGGCCCACTGCCGCCACACTCGCCAGTGGTGTAACGTCAATGGTAATCGGAGCAATGGGCGCCGTGCGACAAGTAACCGCTCCTTCAGACGACGTCGAACGGTACGTGCTGACACAGGTTGTTACGCCACTCACCGTAATTCCTGCGCTGACGTTCGTGATGTGGCGGTGCGAGCCGTCAATGCCCGCCGCACAACATGCCATTCCTCTCGTTCGGTGGTGTGCCGCGGCTGCGGCAATCGCTCACGTCGATCTGTCCGCCCTCCTGCATCCACCGAATCCATACTCGCCTCACTGTGGCTGGATGTCGTCCCACACGAGCGCCGATGTCTCGGTACGATAAACCGCTGTCGCGATAAGCCACTATTCGTCCTCTGTCGAACTCCGAAACGTGCTGGAATCACTGCTTTATTCTGCGACGAGGAATCAGGAAACTTCCCACGCACAGATCCGGGAGCACAACACAATTCAACTACTTACACCCCGCGTTCTGTGCACCCTTCTTATAGTGCTTCTCGGTGGCGTGCCGGGCGCACATGATTTGCATATGCCCTGCAATGCTAATCGTTTGCATGATCTCGCGGGCGACGCATGCTACTAATTTCAGGCCAATCGGATGCTTCCTTCTTCGTGTTGCATTTTGGGTGGCCAGCAGTGTAGAAACATACTTTGTGTCGAGATGGTACGTGAGTTCATCATGAGACTCACCCACCTCTCCATGAAAGCGTCTACTCATCCAAATGTTAGCGATGCGGTAGACTGACTCCAGGGTAATCCTTAAACGTCCTGTCCTCCACTGGTCGGAAAATGACGCCGTTGAGTACTATTCTTCGGTCAAAAAATAGAAATAGATCAGATAGTAAATCCTTGTGAAGTAAGAAGGAGGGTGATAGACAAACCACCAAACTACTGTTTGGACTAGACGGATATTCTGTTTCTTTTCAGATAGTTGCGAGGCGGTGAGTACTTGATGCAGCTCCAGCTCCCGTAGTTTTACTCCCCCTGGAAGGGAATGGTGGTGGCTGGTGAGGTGATGCCTGGGTATTCTGGTCCCATATCCCCTGGGTATTCTGGTCCCCTATCCCTTAATGAGTGCTTAGACTCCTCTGCGATGGACCTGTACAAGTGGAACGACTTTTTCCTTCCCACTATCTCTAAATTATTTCCATTTTTCTTTCCAATTGGGCTCTCTTACTAAACACTCAACTTCCTTTTTTCTAAACGGGCAGCTTTACACCTGGAGGTCAGATACTCTCCTACTAAAACTTCTAATATCGCATCGCAAAGTGGTGAGATGCATAATTCAGCTATCGAGCTTTTGATTGTTCTTCATAGTTCTTCAGTGAGCTCATCTGTTTGCGTCTGCAACTTTAAGTGATTACGCTGTAAATCTGGAATTTGGTAAAGACAATAAAGGAAGGTGTAAAAGATTTTCAAAATCGTACTCAGATCTCCTACTGCCCGATATGGGCTTGAGAGCGCCACAGCCAAGGACGTTTTATATTACTGGAGACATCACTCCTATCCACGCAGCATTGGCAGCCATAAGTCACCGTCTGTGCTGCAAATGACGTCATGAGCAGGCACGACGCAGCCGCAGAAGGAAACCAATGGAACAAAAGCTTCTAAGCGTATAAACAGATAAAATGAGTAATTCAATAATATTTATCAATGATACACAAGCTTACTGTTTCATCAACAGTAAATTTAGTTAATTTTTGTCTGCTTGTGACGTCACACCACAGATTAGCTGTGACCTATGGCGGCAGAGCCAGTGGTGTCTCCAGAAATATAACCTCCTTGGCCACAGCCGCTGGTGGAAAACAACAGCAGCCAATGGATGCTCAGCATATCTCCCGACGTCATTGCCGTGACCGTTTTGATAAATTTCATTCATCGAAATCGAATGTAAATGATTCATCAGCAGCGCGCAAAGTGATAATTACCTTATTTATTCATTTTTCTCTTTAGTTTTGTATAATTAAAGAGACGATACAACAACCCTCCGCGCTAGGACATTATAGGCCTTTTTTTTTTTTTTTTTTTGATTGGAGGTTTAACGACCACCGTGAGCAACTCAATGGGCTATAAGCAGTCGCCCGTCCCTAATTTAGGGTCACTGGTTCCAGGGAAGGGAGAGAGCCAGTGCCGTAAGACAAACACAACACCCATGCCTGACCGGGATTCGAACCCGGACCCCTTACGGACGAATGATCAGAGGCCAACGCCTTAGACCACTGCGCCACCGGGGCGGCATTATAGGTCTTCCATTTCATATGGAACACTTGAACATTGGCCGCGCGTACGCACAAGTACTGTTCAAGATCAAACACAATTCTCTGACTTCGAAAAACTTTTAATTTTTTTTTTTTTTTTTTGTCAAAGCTCATTTATGATGTGTGTCAAATGAGATGCCACTTCGCAAGCTCTCAAAATAAGCCACGAAAATTGGCTTTTTAAGTCTACTTTGGCAGAGTTTTTTTTTTTTTTTAGAAGTTGGAAAAAAAAACGCATTTTGAGCATCTCCTGAGACTGGAGATGAAATGACTTAAAATTTAGCAAGTGTTCATTTCCCTCGAAGGCCAACTATGTTAACTCTTACAAAAATCCCAGATGACGAAGCAATTTGTGTGAGTTGTTGTTGAACTGACGTGGAATGAAACTTGTGCTTCAGCAAACATTGAACATAATTGGTCTATAGTAGAAGTTGATTCATCCCAGGTCTAAGTCTCTGAACATTATTTCTGCAGCACTGTGAACGTAATGGAAAAGATCGGGTATCTCCCGGATGGTTGACGCGAATCAAAACAACTTAAGTTGTCGGTTGTCATCAGTCGTCGTAATTGACTGCTTTTTACTAAGCGATTTGTCCTCTCAATGGTTTCTCTTTGGGAATGCATCTCCCTTCGTCCAATACTGATTTTCAGTGTCTACTCGTCATACCTCGTTGTTTAGCTTGGTATGAATGTGAGACTTTTTTTTTTTTTTTTTTTAGGTTGGAGGTTTAACGACCACCGTGAGCAATTCAGTGAGCTATATAAGCAATCGCCCGTCCCTAATTTAAGGTCACTGGTTCCAGGGAAGGGAAAGAGCCAGTGCCGTAAAACAAACACAACATCCATGCCTCACCGGGATTCGAACCCGGACTCTTTTCGGACGAATGATCAGAGGCCATCGCTTCTAAGATCACTGCGCCACCGGGGGCGGCTCAGACTTCTTTTGACAGGATAACAGCTTCGTTTTAGCACTGTACCCATAGTTTATCAGCACTTACACGAACGACATAAGAAAGTGCAACTTACTTAGCTTACATAGCCCCAAAACATAGCTATTGTTATCAGAGATGGAAACGGGTCAGCGGGTTGACAATTTCTAGTGGGTCAAACGGGTCGGGTCAAGGTGTTCCTGACCCTATTTTGACCCGGTTTTATTTCTATTTAATTTTTGAAAAGTAAAAAAAAAAAAAAAAAAAAAAAAAATTCAAAGAAAACTTTCGCACTGTGGAATTTTGTGCTCGATACCGGCGCTCGTGGACTGAAAAAAAAAAAAAAAAAATTTGTCATGCAATATGAAGGGAGTGTCCTCAGAAGGAAAAGTGTCCCTTCCTTCTGAGGGGCAACGATGAAACAACGTCCACATTTTGGAAACTTTGAACTCGTCATAAACTTGGTGTTGCTGTGAACATATTCTGAAGTTTGTGATATATTATCAAGAAAACAGCAAAAGCTGAAGTTAAACATACAAGTTGCTTAGTTAAAAATTTGACTGTAGTGGAACAACCTTAACGTTGCTGTGGAGGGACTTTGACTCCAGCCGGTATGTTTGAAAACATGTGTAAAACAGGTGGGTTATGTCTTGCAAATAAAGGACGACAATTTCAATACTTCCTGTAAGTGAGTAAATTATACGTTCCCCTGTAATACATTTGTTTGATTTCCATATAACTTAAGATACCCACAGCGGAGATACTTTTTGAACGCTCTAGATGAATATATTCTAGTTCAAAGCAGATTTGTCCGTGTCGGGTCCGGGTCAGTTACAAATCCGGGCAGTGGCGGTTCTAGATAAAAAAAAAATAATAATTGAGGGGCACAAAAAACTTGGGGAGGGGGTTTAATTCCTGCATGTGCCCGTAATTAATCAATATTAATATATAATCCCCGTAAAAACGGGTATATCTGGGAAGGATGACGTCCAGGTCCAAACTTTCTGACCCGTTCCCAACTCTGATTGTCATGCATGTTACAGCCCAACAGGCATTACTTGCTCATGACACGGGTCGATGAGCAAACTTGAGAGGTACAAAAGACTATCGCTGTTTCGTCACCAGTTTAAAAATGACGGAAAAGTGTTGCTCAACGAAATTCTTTTATACCCAATGACCATTTGAACGTAGACAACTGGATTGAACCCAAAAGTGAGCGCAAAGTAGTTCTAATGCTCATGTATTTCTGAGAACACTTGCCAAGACATACGACGAAATAGTACTTCTTTTTTTTTCTTTTTTTATTGGAGGTTTAACGACCACAGCGAGCAATGCAATGGGCTATAAGCACTAGCCCGTTCCTAATTTAGGGTCACTGGTTCCAGGGAAAAGAGAGAGCTAGCTAGCACCGTAAGACAAACACAACATCCATGCCTCACCGGGATTCGAACCCGGACCCATCTCGGACGAATGATGGATCAGAAGCCATCGCTTAGACCACTGCGCTACCGGAGCGACGGAATGGTACTTCCACGGATATTCAAGTTTTTGGCACTAGCAGTTAACACACGAACGGTTATAATCACGTCAAACAGACATTCATGATTGACCACATTTTTCTCTTCTGTTCTTTGGCTGATACTAACTAGTACCAGAGTGCAGCTTGGGCGTCCCACTCTAATGAAGGAAGCAAGCGAGAAGGATGAAGGCCTAGTTATTTCCTAGCCTGTTCAGACTGAGAAAAGGAAACGCGTTAATCCAATAGTCTGGGAAAAGGAAATATTATGTCAATTCAATTGCCCTTCTAACCTTGAGTGCTTATGCCTTGATAGGGGAACGCAGTAACTGACAACACAAACCGCAAAACACAGAAATATTGCTTAGTTGGTTAAGCACTATCCGGGCACTGCTTACGGTTAAATAGCGTAGTGGAAGCGAAGAGAGGATACTGGTTTATAAGGGAGGGGGGGGGTCCCCTACTCTGGGAACAACGGCTTAATATAGCTTCCGAATCACGACAGCGGTGTACAGACAGCGGGAAAGGAACCATGTGACACTTCGGCCACAAGTATAGTATGCTCTAACCACTAAACAACTCGTAGGCTGTTTTTTTTTGTTTTTTTTATTGGAGGTTTAACGACCGCCGTGAGCAACTCAATGGGCTATAAGCAGTCGCCCGTCCCTAATTTAGAGTCACTGGTTCCAGGGAAGGGATAGAGCCAGGGCCGTAAGACAAACACAACATCCATGCCTCACCGGGATTCGAACCCGGACCCCGTTCGGACGAATGATCAGAGGCCATCGCTTAGACCACTGCGCCACCGGGGCGGCCTCGTAGGCTGTAACACCAGGTAATATTCCGTGTTAGCAAAATATTGAACCACAGTTTTCGAGATGTAATTTTTTGTTGTTTTCCTGGATTGCACGAATTCCGAGTACCTTATACAGTACGTACGATAAGTTCTGTGCAGTCGGTCGTATATTCTATTTAGGGCAGTGGTTCCCAACCTTTTTTTGGCCATGCCCCACCTAAGCATCTCAAAAATCGTGATGCCCTGTGACACATAATTCTTATTATTCAAAAAATGAACTCCTATTCACATGTTCTTTGGAAGCATCCGTGAAAGAGAAAAATAAAAGAACGACATTACAGTTGAAGTACTGAGGAAGAAATCACTAAGAGATTGTTAAAATAATACTATGAAATGATATGAAAAAACAGCAAATAAAGTTTCAAAACTTATAATAGAAAACTGAAATGCATAATATAAAATAATTTTAATGGAAGCTTTTTCTGTAATACTTTGATCATTTTAATTAAAAATACAGTTTGAGCTCACCTCAAGATAAGTAGACTAAAGTTAGTGAAATCCTTGTGCTGCATGCCAGCTGCAGAGAGATTTTATATTAGGCACCAATTTAGTCAGCTTCAATCTCAAGTCTCCTCGTTTAGTGATACCCAGTCGATTTCTTTGCTTCAGTAGCAAATCATTTACAGAACTAAAGCCACATTCAGCTAAATATCGAATTGCCCCCCCTTAAAAATCAAATTGCGCCCCACGTTGGGAACCACTGATTTAGGGAGAATATAACTAGCGGTTATGAATTGACCAGTTCGCCAAATGCGGTTTAAACAAAAACCTTGCAAATTCCTTTCTTCCTAACACTGTTGAATATGCACATTGGAAAAAGAAGCGAGTAGTTTATTCTTCAAAGCTCCTGAAAATCTTTTTTTTTTTCATAAAATGACAGAGTGGTTATTCTTCCCTTATTTATGTACAAATATATTTAAATGGGAAATACTATTCTAGAAGAATCCACTGTACCTCACCGCCCCACTTCTTTATCAGACAGCACTCCAGCACTAATTAAAGCTTTTGCTATGATGTTTTCTTACCAAATCTGGTATCGTAAAAAAGACAGAGAACTTGCCATGTCTTACATAATTTTTTATTTTCCACTACTGCTTACTGTAAAGCGTATTATTCCATCCATGCGGCTATACGTTCTGTTTCTCTTACTGATTCACTCGAATGAACTATACCAAACGGTTAAATAAGAATTTGTTATCGTTTTTCCCATTCAAAAGTTAGCATTCATATTGTTTTCCATTTTCTTTTATGATTTTGTAAAACCTTAATTATCTGCATCTAAACTTGAATGTAAAATTTAAAATAAATTATCAACGTTTTTTCACAATTAAATGTTTTATTAACATCGACTATAGTTTCGCAGAGCGTCTGGCTCGGCATCATCAGATGATGCCGAGATGATGCCGAGCCAGACGCTCTGCGAAACTATAGTCGATGTTAATAAAACATTTAATTGTGAAAAAACGTTGATAATTTATTCTAAATGAACATCACAAGTGTGTAGTCTTGAATAATATATAATTGAGGGTAAAATCTTTATTTGAGCGATTTTTTATTTCTATTTATTTATTTATTTTATTTTTTTAATGTTGACCAAAAATTTGGGAAATCGTGTGTTCAATTTGGGTACAAACGTTCCTGATTTCCTGTACGATGTCCCCAGTATTCCCAAAGCATGAAAAATATCTAAAATGTTACAATACCCGGTTGGGCATATGCAGAAAAATATTTTCCTACCCAGGAAATACAGGTAGGTTGTACAGAAGAAAAAAAAAATATCTTTTGATGCAAAAAAAATTAGGTCTCATTTTTTTAGGTTCAAAAATACAATTAATATTTTCTAGCAATAAGTAGTCCCGTCGTCAACTATAAATAATATTTGGAGGAAAAAATGGTATTGCCTCAATGTCTAAACCTGCATCACAAGACAGTTACAGAAGTAGAACCCGTTTATAACGAGCAGCTCAGGGCCCATAGAATAAACCTGGGCGTTCGCCAAATCCGTTTTTGTGTGAAAATTCCATGCAAAACCATGCATTTGTGATAAAATTATTTCACGTTTACATTATACACAGTCGAGTCACATTATCGTGCCCACCTCCTACTTTTGACGTCAACAGTGGGTAGCCAATGAAAGAAGGCACGTGTCGTAATCTGGCTTGGAGGGTATATAAGGTGCGCTGTAGGCATTCTGAAAACATGTCACTCGCTGCTGTCATGGATAAAAGGAGCGATTTATCAGATTTGCAAAAAGGAATGATTATCGGCTTTCGGGCCAAGGGTAGCAGTATTTCTGAAACAGCGCAGTTTGTGAACTGTTCGCGTGCTGCTGTGGTTAAAGGGTATCTATCGTGATTGGAGAAATGGCACCATTGCGAATAAGCAACGTAGATTGATGTGAGAGGTGAACGTCGGCTTCGAAGATGCGTGAGGGCCGATCGACATGCTACAGTGGAGCAACTCACTGGCCGATTGAACCAGAGGGCTACCGGAAGTGTGTCTAAAACGACAGTTCAGCAAACCCTACTGCGTATGGGACTCCGATGCAGACTGATGCTCACTGCACCTATGCTAACGAAAGTGCATCGACAGAAAAGGCTTACATTTGCACGGCTGTATCGGAATTGGACCTCCGCTGATTGGAAAAGGATTGCCTTCTTCGATGAGTCACGTTTTTTGCTAGTCGAACGTATGGATGTTGGCGTATAACGCGAGAAACATCGGAGAACAAATACTCTTCGACCATTGCTGGAAGAACACAAGCTGGTGGGGGCAGCGTTATAGTCTGGGGAATGTTTTCTTTGCATTCTCTGGGTCCACTCATACCTGTGGAAGGCACTATGGACCGAATTCGTCATGAGTCCATACTTGCAGTTCATCTACACCCATACATGCTGATTGTCTTCCCTGGGGTGGATGGGATCTTCCAGAACGACAATGCGTCGTGTCACACAGCTACAAATGTCCGAGAGTGGTTGGAAGAGCACGATGGAGACTTCAAAGTATTTCCTTGGCCTCCTAATTTCCCAGACTTAAACCCAATTGAGCATCTGCGGGACCACCTCGATCGTGGTGTTCACTCTATGGATCCTCCACCACGCACCCTCCAGCAGCTGTCAGATGAACTGCAGTCAGCATGGCTCTACATACCTGTGAACACCTTCTAGCACCTTATTGAGTCACTCCCAACCCGTCTGGCTGCTGTCCGCGCTGTATACAGCGGTTACTCTGGATGTTAGCTGGTGGTCACAATAATGTGACTCGACTGTGTATATACATAACTACTGAATATGCCTGAAAGATTTAATTAACTATATTAGTACAACAGTTAATTAACTCTTTTACGTATATTCAAACATCTCGGCCATGTGAGGCTGGTGGCTATTAAACTAGGAAACACACATGAAGCAAAAGTAGCACCGATCCTTCCAATGCAGCGCTCACGTGGAGGGTGAAAGAAGCAATACACACAATTCCATGAATTGTTAACTCTCGTTTCCCCTCTTCCCTACCCCTCTGTGCCCAGTAAACCACTTATATGAGCGTCAGTTCCAGACATCCTCTTTTTGCCTAGGATTAGGTGGCCTGCTTTTAAATCTGCTGAAGCGATACACTTAAGGCATAACGCCTGGAGTGGGTGGCGGAGCCTCTTGCAGAGCTCGCTATTCAAGCATTTGATGTAATTCCTCCCGACTGCTATCCTATCAATATTCTTCCACTAGCACGCAAGGATTCCCCTGCGCTGTTGCAATTGCGTCCTGTATGCCACTATTTCTATTGCTCCATTCTCGAACAATGCGCAGCAGATTTTTTCTGCTTTGTGAAATATGGACTTCATTAATTTTCGTTATTTCGCTTGTTAAACCATCTTAACTTTTCTCTCCCTCGGAAAATTCGGGTATTGTATTAAATTTTGTTCGTTAAAAACGATCACATTAGCTTTGAATTAACATTATACCAAACAAAAATTCCTCTTTTGCTCGTTAAATCCGAGATCTCGCTACATTCGGGCTAGTTTTAAGTGTATTCTACTGTATATCCCTGACGCAACAGTAATCCTTGGTCTGCGGTGAAATCAAAAACGACAGACGAAAAACAATCTCTTTTTTACTACGGTAGCAATTTCAGCATTCCAATTTCGTTTTCCTTTCAAATCTAGTTGTCCGTCCAAGCAACCAGTTCATTTCTTCATTATCTGCCCAGGCTAATAAGTTACATGTCTCCGGCATCTCGCGCATGGTATGTTTCAGACTTTTTCCGTATGCAAAAAAATGTCTTTCTCCAGCTGTAATATAAAATGAATAATTATACGATGGAACCGTTTTTTCTTCTAGAAACTACTCATTATGGAAGAAAAAATAATTGACCCGTAAAAAATCTTTTTTGTGTGTGTGTGTGTGTGTGTGTGTGTTGAGGTTTAACGACTACCGTGAGCAACTCAATGGGCGGCTATAAGCAGTCACCTATCCCTAATTTAGGATCGGGAGAGAGATCCAGTGCTGTAAGACAAACACAACATCCATGGCTCACCGGGATTCGAACCCGGACCCAACTCCGACGATTGATCAGAAACAAACGCCTAGGCCACTGTGCCCCCGGGGCAGCCCTTTTGTTCTACTTTACATTCAACAGTTTAGTCACGATTACAGAAAAAAAATAGTAAAAGAGAAAATACTTGGATACACACATGTCATCATCATCATTGTCAACCATTATCAATCCACTGCTGGACGTAGGTCTCCCCAAGTTTCTTTCACAACGGTGTGTCTTGTGCCAGTCTCTTCCATGTTACTCCCGCATACTTTCGAATTTCATCCACCCATCTCCCATGTGGTCTTCTTCTGGGTCTTTTCCTGTCCCTTGGAATCCAATCTAAAATTTCGGCGGTCCATCGATGGTCTTGTCCTTCTGGCAGTATGTCCAGCCCATTGCCATTTCAGGGATTTTACTCTGATCATGATGTCTTCCACTCTTGTCATTTTTCGGATCTACGAGTTCCACTTCTCATCTCTCCTGGTTACACCAAGCATGCACCTTTCCATGCTTCTTTGAATTGTCTACAGCCTTTGTATGCCTCTTTTAGTTAAGGTCCACGTCTCTGCACCATACGTAAGCACTGGAAGGATGCATTGATCAAACACTTTTCTTTTAAGACATAATGGCATATTGCTCTTGAAAATTATGCTGTTTCTTCCAAAAGCTCTCCAGGCAAGTTTTATACGCCGATTAATTTCTTCATCAATGTGACCCTCACTTAATATCTGCTGTCCAAGATAAACGTATGTATAAAAAAAAATAAAAAATACACACATGTACTGCAGCTAAAATCCACTGTAAATGGACTGTTATAAATAATCTCACACATTTTACGCAACGGCATATAGGGTATTACTCTACTGAATCACAAGATGGTTTAATAGCAAACAGAATACGATAAACTAAAAAGCAAAATGCGCTTTTGTGATCTTCTCGAGACGGGGAAAGCATTGTGTTCATTCAACTTAACCTCAGGGTCATATCGAGATTGGCAGACTGTGAATTGGCATTGTAATACAAAATTAAACGTCTGCTGACAATGTACGCAGTCGTTTCGAAACAATGAGCACCAAAGACGTCTTCGTCAACAAAGAAAGTTTCAGAGAGCGCATTGAGGTCAAGGGGTCATCTAGATTTGAATACAACAAAGGACGGCGTTTCCGAATGCTCTTATTAGAACCAGGGAATCATTTAGTTCATTTACTCGCAGCACAGAGGGAGAAACAAAGGTACAAACACGTACGAGAATAACAAACACAACAAGAAAACTTTTCTGCTGGCAACAAAACAAATTTGACATTCACGACTATGTACAACACAACAGAATTATAATTTCATCATTCTGAATACTTCAAACATACATGAAACAATTTTTGAAAAGTCCTAAAAGTAATGTGCATTAAGCATGCCTCCTCAGAAATCAGGGCATGCAGATTTCTACGAGGGCAATATAAATTATCATTCGGGAACAGAACCTCGTTTATGCGTTTCTCACTTATACGTTGTTGTTTTTTGTTTTTTTTAATCATTTACACGTAAAATGTCGCTGATCTAGAAATTCTGAATAGCCCTTAATGTTAAACGTTCCCTGATTTGTTTATACGGTTTTTTTTTACAGATTACAGGGGGTGGGGGGTGGGGTCCTGACAACCGGACCAAATGTGACATGGGGGAGGTTTAGTAATTCGGACCGTCCAGCGGCAAAAATATACTGGATGGCATGTCTTCGTTTTGTTTTCTTTTCTTGTCTTCTTTTAATAGTTAAAAAAAAAGGGTATGAAATATTTCAGATTTCTGATGATATTTAGCTAAATCAGAATATTAAGTTTTCGTATTGCCGCCCCCGGTGGCGCAGTGGTCTAAGCGATGGCTTCTGATCATTCGTCCGAGATGGGACCGGGTTCGAATCCTGGTGAGGCATGGATGTTGTGTTTGTCTTACGGCACTGGCTCTCTCCCTTCCCTGGAATCAGTGACCCTAAATTAGGAACGGGAGATTGCTTATAGCCCACTGAGTTGCTCACGGTGGTCGTTAAACCTCCAATAAAAAAAAAAAAATCAAAAAAAAAATTCTCGTATTTGTACTACCAAATCTTGTAGATGATATGATCGGGAGTGTTGCAACCTTGAATGTGTGCGTTCATGTGTAGATCTTTATTTCAGAATGATAAAGTTCATGTAGCATTTGGGAATAAATTAATGCCTAAATAAAAAATATTTTCTGAAGAAAAAGTGTAAATATATGGAAGATTCTTTTAAATAATTACACGTTTTCTTTCTGTTTCTCAACAGACTTCTAAAAGCAGTTTTCAAAAATAAAGAGGATTGCGGGAATTAGGACGTACTTTTTAGGGGGGTCTACAATCGGACAAAATGTGACATGGGCAATTGGGGGTGGAGTCTAAAAATAATAAAAAATTCATGGACGTACTTAATAGGCAATTGGGGGTGGAGTCTAAAAATAATAAAAAATTCATGGACGTACTTAATAGACGGCCCCTTGTTTATAACGAGGAGTCTCTACCTCGAGACAACGGATTAACAAGACTTCTGAACCCCGGTGACACAAAACTTTAAGGTCCCGAGCCGAGAAGGCAGCCCATTTCCAATAGGGACGTTTCATGAAGTAGAAAGTCAGGAAATCAGAACCTACGCAATCAGAATGAATATTCAGTTTTAAATTAATAACAATCTCACCATCCTCCCTCCCTCCCACTCTCTCTCTCTCTCACACACACAGTGGAAAATGTTTATACTCATTGCTGCAAAACTAAAGAACAATAGAAAATTTGTGTTTAATCTATTACTCCCAATTCTCCGTTCAGTGAAGAAGCTCTTCAAATTGAATACATTAAATTGATGATATAATAAAAATTACAGGCATCTTTAGTTGGATGATCTGGGGCTTGGGCAAAATGTGATCTTGCACTATAGTTAGCTTCATTTCCATCCTTTAAAGGATTGAACTTATCATGTGTACATCACTCCCCTAACCTTTACTGTTCTCACACAGCAATTTCTCAAGGGCACGAGACACATAGGTGCTCTTTGGCCAAACATGGCCCCTTTGGCCATAAAAAAAAAAAAAAAAAAAAAAGTCAATTAACCAACCACGAGACACGTAAGGTTTTATGTTTAGGAATGTGTGTGATAAATAAAGAAAATTATTTTTGCACTTCCCGATATAAAATTAGTGCCAGTATGCCATACAGGCCCATTTCGAGCACCGTCAGTGCAGTCAACCAGACTGCTTTCAGAAGAATTACTAACAATACATAGTGAAACAGTCAAGCATTTAATGTATTTAGAAGAAATGGGGGGCGTGAACAGGACAAAACTATTGGTTAAGTGATTTTCAGGTTTTTCAGAAATACTGTTTAATATTTTTTTTTCCTTTACAAAAAAAAAAAAAAGAGCACCGAATAAACGAAAAAGCAGCATGTTACTTTCGATAGGTTTGTGACCAACCCTTGCTTTCCGATATTTGCTTGAACTTTACGAAGATTCCCAGAAGCTAAAGCCTGCAGATCAACATTCGGATGAGGAAGCGGCATTTTGATAAAGTGCCTTAGACAAAACCACCACATCCTGAGGCCTCTAGGAACCCGGCGTCTGCCGGACATGTTATTTATCGGAGAACGATCTCCACTTCCTCCGACAGTGGCTTCATACTAGAGATATTGACATGCACGTTAACACCATGTCTCACTTAACGCTACAGTAGTTCACGCATACTTAGATGATGATTCCGAAGGAGATAAATATATATGTATATATTTAGAACCACGAAATGTCCTTAAAAAAATTTCGCAGTGAAAATAGTTGTCTATGAGCTTCCTTCGCAACAACCTCAGACGCGATATTACCGGAAACGGGCAAAAATTTTTGTTTCATTTGCATGAAGGGCTTCGGAATAAACCTTTGGCAAAGATTAGAAAATAAGACTTTAATATTTAGTTATTTATTTACACATCTCGACAGGCTACATCATAGGCGAAACGTGACAAAAAAATGGGTGGGGGAGTGCATGAATAAGTGTAAACTCATGTTTTCCTCTGGCGTGGGTGAGGGAGGAGGGCATGAAAACCTGTAAAATGATGTTTTTCTTTTGGAGAGGTCATTGTTAGAAACAGTTTCCCCTGAAATTTCACAAAATTAGGGTCTTTTGAGTGCATAACAAACTTTTTGTGTGTGTGTGTGTGTGTGTGTGTGTGTGTGTTATGCATTACTCTTCAGTCACTACTGATAATGAACCATGACGAACTGTCCAGCGTATTTTTGACAAGATTCCAAGGTTTCTGAAAATAAAGTCCTGTAAAAAATCACTTAAATATTACAAATCTTTTTTGTTAATGCATGAATACTGTTATATAATGTGTTACCGACATTGATAGCATTTTGCCGTGGTTTTTACTTCCTTGCAAAAACGAATCGCAGCCAAATCTAAACGGTGAGTATAAGAGTATGTGTGTGCGTAAAAAGCACTTGATTCTTCAACTCCATTAAACATTTCACTCAATTAGCTGCCTCATCGTAAGCTTGCCCTCGTATTTAAATTTTTTGAAGTTTTAGAGGAACGTGACCCTCCTGACGCTAAGCTTATGGGCAATATATATATGTATATATATTTTTTTCTCATATATATACCGACGAGCTATTACATTATGATCACCCCCCAGCCTAAAGAAATGAGCGCCGCGCCTGGAGACCGAATGGTGGCGCAGGTGAAGTTCACAGAGCAGTATACAGGGTGATTCATAAAGAAGTATACAGTTTCAAATACTATAAAACAAGAACAATGTAAGATATTTTATGTTACCTGTAACAGAATTGTAAGGGGATGTTTCAAGTTTTTTTCAGAGACAGACACAGATGTTCTATGAGTGCACCATTAGTCACACGACACACATCGAGCCGGTAATCCATTTCCGCCCAAAGGCGAGGTAAGATATCTGAATCAAGTGCAATGATAGTGGCTGTGATACGCTGTTTCAGCTCCACTAAATCAACAGGAAGGGGAGGGGCGAATACCTTGTCCTTTACGTACCCCCACAGGAAAAAGTCACAAGGTGTTAAGTCAGGACTTGTGGGTAGCCATTGGGTCAGTGGCATGTTGTAGTCCGCGGCTCGTCCAATCCATTGGTGAGGAAGATGTTCGTCGAGATAATCTCGCACGTCGCCTAACCAGTGCGGTGGTGCACCATCCAATTGGAGAATAAAGTTGTCACTGTCATCCTGCAACTGTGGCATCAACCCAAGACTTAACATATCCAGAAAAGAGCCTTCCGTGACAGTCTTCTCGTGAAAAAAGAAGGGGGTCGTACACTTTCTTTTTGGACACAGCACAGAACACATTTACCTTAGGAGAATCTCGCACGTGTTGCACTGTAAATCTGGGATTCTCCGTTCCCCAAAAGCAAACATTGTGCTTGTTTATTTGACCACTCACATGAAATATAGCTTCATCGCTGAAAACTAAGTGATCGGCAAAATTGTCATTTTCAAAACGGTGCTGCATTTCGGCACAAAATTCAAAGCGCTTTGTCTTGCCAAGGTCAGTGAGATTTTACAACATCTGCACTTTGTATGGAATCATTTTCAGCTTCTTTCTCAAAATTCTACAGAGAGTGGGCTGTGAAATCTGCACTTCACGACTCACCCTCCGCGTTGATTTTCTCGGGCTACGTTGAATGGCGTTGCAAACACTATCGACGACTTCTTCCGACACGCGCGGTCGTCCAGGACTTTTAAGTTTGCACAAACAGCCCGTAGTTTCAAATTTTTTTATGCCAATCGTAGATAAATTTTCTGGTTGGAGATTCTTTTCCGAATCGTGGTCGATAATGCCGTTGCACAACAGTTACAGATTCCGTTTTGCTCAATTCAAGAACACAAAACGCCTTCTCCACTGCAGACGCTGCCATTTTGACTGACTAGTCACGTGACACGCGCGCTATCGCCTACGTCACTTCCCTCAGTAGCGGGACATAAATTTTATGAGTACGTCTACCTAACGGTTCGCAGTTGTAGTCCGTTTCCTCAACTGTTACTGTTTTACAGCATCTGGAAACTGTATACTTCTTTATGAATCATCCTGTATATATACAGCACGAGGATTGGCTTTCGGTTAGTAGGATCTTTGGAGTCAGAATGGGAAAAGCTGCCAATTTATCTGAGTTTGATAAAGCCCAAATTGTGATGGCACGGCGGCGCCTCGGAACTACGATCTCGGAAACGGCGCATCTTGTGGGTTGCCCACGTGCCGCTGCAGTGAGAACGTGTCAAAAGTGTTGCACAGATGGACAAACGACGAACCGTAGTTCACCCGTGTGACGTCCGCAGCTCATTGATGCTAGAGGGGAACTGAGACTGCGGCGCATTGTTCACAGCGACCGCAGGGCCACAATGCAACAAATCACCCGCAGCTACAACAGTGGTGATTAGAGCAATGTGGCATAGCACATAGTTCATCGCAGCCTTCTGCGCATGGGTATGCGTAACCGTAGAACAAGACGGGCCCCCGTGCTCACTGCACGTCATAGCCAACAACGCATGAAATAGTTTCAAGATCATCAAGATTGAACTGTGGATGATTGGAAGAAAGCGCCCTGGTCTGACGTATCAAGATTCCTGGTGCATCACATAGACGGCCGAGCGCGGATACGCCGATTGGCAACGGATACTATGGCACCCGGATGAACTGCTGGGCGGAAACACGCAGGCAGCGGCGGTGTTATGCTGTGAGCGATGCTTTCTTGGGAGACTTTAGACCCCATTATCCCAATAGCACAATCCCTGACAGCTGTCAGGCATCTGAACATCGTTGCGGAACAAGTTCACCCATTCATGGCAATTGTGTTCCCTGCTGGTGATGGTCATTACCAACAGAATAATGCGCCCTGCCACACTGCCAGAATGGTCAAGGAGTGGTTCGAAGAACATGTTGGTGACTTTCTGTTAATGCTCTGGCCCAAAACTTCAGTGACATGTACTCAATCGAACACTTGTGTTTCGACTTGAAAAAGCGGCTTCGCGCTAAATCACCACCACCCCGAAATGTACAGAAACTGGAAGACCTGCTGTTGACATTATGGTACCAGATACCCCAGGATACCTATCGTCACCTCATCAAATCGATGCCTCGAGTGGCCGCTGTTTTGCGGGCTAAAGTGGGTCCTACAGCTTATTAAGTAGGTGGTCATAATGTAATGGCTCACCAGTGCATGTGTGTGTGTCGCACTACACCTGTGTGTATATATAATGTATATCCTGCTACATAAAAAGGGTGACATTGAGGATCTTAGGATCTACACAAACGCCCATCACCTCTCATTAGTGGTTTATATCATCTTCACTAAGGTTCTTTCACATCGCTTGAAGGTAACACTGGACATAGCTAAACAAACAGGATTCAGGAGCGGATACAGAGCTATAGATCATATCCATGTACTTAGAGAACTAACTGAAACAGCGAGGGAATATGAAAGTACCATTATGTAAGGTTTTTATTGATTATGAAAAGGCCTTTGATTCCGCAAAACCATCAGCAGTTGCATACGCTTTGAAATCCAGTGGTATTGAAGATGCATATCTTAACATTATTAATATCATTTATGAAAATGCAAGTGCAAAGGTTCGGTTATTTGAGAATACAGCACCAATAAAAATTGGAAAGGGAGTGAGACAAGGTGACACCATATCTCCCAAACTCTTTAATGCCACATTGCAAAATATCTTTGAATCACTGAACTGGGAAAACAAAGGGATGAAAATTAATGGAGATTATTTAACTCAATTTCATTTTGCTCACGACGTAATCATTTTTACAATTATTTCTTTAGAGCTGCAGAGTATGATCCAGGAACTTTCTAACACAAGTAACGAAGTGGGATTAAAAATGAACTTTCAGAAGAAAAAACTGATGTACAATGCTTTTACAAAAAATGAAGATTTGTCGATTGATGGGGAAAAGCTGCAGATAATCGATAGCTGCATTTATCTTGAACAGCAGATATCTAGCAAAGTACACACTGATGAAGAAATTAATCGATGTACTAACTTGGTTGGAGAGCTTTTGGAAGAAACAGTAAAATTTTTAAGAGCAATACGTCATTATGTCTTAAAAGAAAAGTGTTTAATCAATGCATCCTTCCAGTGCTTACCTACGGAGCAGAGAAAATGACCTTACCTAAATAGGACATACAATGACTGCAAACCACTGAAAGAACCATGGAGAGATGCATGCTTGGTGTAACCAAGAAAGATAAGAAGAGGAATTCGTGGATAAGGAAAATGAACAGAGTGGAAGACATGGACAGAGGAAAATCCCTGAAATAGCAATGGATTCGACATAGGAGAACGAAACACCGATGGACAACCGAAACTTTAGACTGGATTCCAAGGGACAGAAACGACCAAGAAGGCTACATGGGAGATGGGTGGGCGAAATTCGAAAGCATGCGGGAGTGACATGGAGGAGACTGGCCGAAGACTACAGACCGTTGTGGAAGAAACTTGGGGAGACCTTCATCCAGCAGTGGATTGATAATGACACATATAGGCCTAAATTAGAAGTAATGAGGCCGCCCGCCCCTAATTTGAGCCCAATGGTTGAAAGGAGGAGGAATATTAAAATATCGTTTAATTAAAATCATAACATGCTTCGAACCCAAGACTACAGACCAACTGACATAATAAGCCAGCGCTTAGGCCACTGAGCCACCGTGACCCCCTCCCCCTCCAGGTTTTCGGTAGATCGTCTTTGTCCTGTACAACATTTTTCCTCCGTTTTACTTGCTAAACAGAGATTGAAGATTTTACTAACTAGGCAGCCTTTATCACTGTTAGGTATCGTGACGTTTATGAGAGGCACTAAACTAATTTAGACAGGAAAACTTACCTTATAATGTCGTAATATTTTGTTCCGGGACTATTCCAATACCAAAAACTAGCCGTCGCTGGTTCGTCGCCGTAGGCATACGGACTCGCATCGCACTGTTGCTGCACGGGAGAGACTTGTAAATAACAACAAACATACGTTTGGCACAGCTTCATGCTCCGCGAAACGAGCAAATGCGACAGACGATAATCATGTGGGTATCGGTGGATCCTGCATGAACATAGACATGTTGTGCCGACGAAAACGCACTCGGCGCGCCTTTGACTTGAGTCCGGCGCTCAGTGCTGTAGAGTGCTCGCGAGCTCACACGTTTTGCCGTCGCTGGTCGTTGCCAAAGGCCGTTAGTGGTTCGACCGGTTCGATGACGTCACAAAACACATTTTCATTCATAGTGTCGTCACTATCTGTCGATCCTCATGATCAGAGAGAAAGAAACTTTCCTACCCAGTGAATCATAAGCGCTGCGTGATTATCTATATCTACCTGGGCGGCCTTGGGGGCGATTTCTTTTTTTCATTATTTATCTTTAACTCTTTCTTTTTTACTTCCTTTCCGTCTTCATGTTTTCTTTTTCCCATTTTCCTACCTACCATAAACGCAGACTGGTGCCCGAAATTATTAGGTGAACAGAAAAACGAAATCGCTTCGTAAGCTCAATCGGATACAGGCGTTGATTTAATTTGCTCTATAGCATCATAAAACTGTCTTTTTTTTTTTTTTTTTTTTTGGTTGGAGGTTTAACGACCACCGTGAGCAACTCAACGGGCTATAAGCAGTCGCCCGTCCCTAATTTAGGGTCACTGGTTCCAGGGAAGGGAGAGAGCCAGTGCCGTAAGACAAACACAACATCCATGCCTCACCGGGATTCGAACCCGGACCCCGTTCGGACGAATGATCAGAGGCCATCGCTTAGACCACTGCGCCACCGGAGCGGCAAAATGTCTTTCAGAATTACTAAGTTTTCACAAAAATTATGAATCACAGGAAATAATAATATTAAAAAGGTTTCGTGCTGGCAAACATCATTCTCCTTAAAAAACGCCGTCTTTTTTTTTTTTTTTTGATTGGAGGTTTAACGACCACCGTGAGCAACTCAATGGGCTATAAGCAGTCGCCCGTCCCTAATTTAGGGTCACTGGTTCCAGGGAAGGGAGAGAGCCAGTGCCGTAAGACAAACACAACATCCATGCCTCACCGGGATTCGAACCCGGACCCCGTTCGGACGAATGATCAGAGGCCATCGCTTAGACCACTGCGCCACCGGGGCGGCAACGCCGTCTTTGCATGATCGTAAAAAAGATAGGATTTTTTTTTTTTGATTGGAGGTTTAACGACCACCGTGAGCAACTCAATGGGCTATAAGCAGTCGCCCGTCCCTAATTTAGGGTCACTGGTTCCAGGGAAGGGAGAGAGCCAGTGCCGTAAGACAAACACAACATCCATGCCTCACCGGGATTCGAACCCGGACCCTTTTCGGACGAATGATCAGAGGCCATCGCTTAGACTACTACGCCACCGGGGCGGCAAAGGTAGGATTTAAAAACTATGAAAATTAAAATATCGTTTAATTAAAATCATAAATTTAAACGCATTAGATCTTTCAAACCCGCTTCGGGTTTATCTTCAGATGCATATGCACTTAATGGAACAATATATTAGGAGAAAATAGCTATATACCTTATGTGTGAGCTACTTGTTACTTGATGCTTGTACCAATGGGGGCGGGGCGGGGAGGTACTTAACCCAGCACCGCGGCCTAAGGTCTATTGTGCATCCCCAGCCCTAATCTCGAAAGAGACCAGATGCACGAGCAAAAGCAAGAATGCTCTTGACTGGTACTAAAGAAAGATCACTTGGTCTCAAGTTGTGAGTACCAATGTGTACAAGCCTGAGTGCTGCAAAACAGTCACAGTCACAAAGAAAATGCAAGGAAGTCTCCTCTTCCAGATGGCATCCTATACAAAGTGGATCCTCTTTCACCCCAATCAAATTAAGGTGCCTGTTAAGACGACAGTGTCCTATTAGTAGACCAACAATCAGTCCAATATCCTTTTTTGGCAGTTTAAGGAGTTCCTTAGCCCCATGAGGCAAGGGTCCTTGATCAAGTTCCTTTGCCTGCCTTTGACCCCTGGTAGCATGCCAGAGGTCAAGCTGCTTAGTCCTCAGCAGCCTTTTGGTTAGTCCTCTAGCCACACCAGAGGCGAGCCCTAATGCAGGCTCTGAACCATAAAAAGCCTGCTCTGCCCCCTCTTTAGCAAGAAGGTCAGCAGCTTTCTCATTACCTTCATAACCCCTATGTCCTGGAACCAAGAACAGTTGCACTTTGTTCTGGTTTGCCAGTTCAGTTAGGGTCTGTAGGCAGTTCCAAACAATTCTGGATGAAATGCGGCACTGACAAAGTGCCAGTAAAACCGCCTGGCTGTCTGAACAAATCTGGATACGCACATTGTGATACCCTTTGATCAGACATTCTGAGGCGCATGCTAGAATAGCATACACCTCAGCTTGGAACACGGTAGCATGCCTTCCAAGGCTTTGACATGAACCATAACCTCTGGACAGGCAATATTCCCCTGCTCCAACTCCTACGTTTGTTTGTCCTGGAGCCATCAGTAAACCAAACAGTTTCACCGCTGCACCCAGGGACAAAGGACGTTTCCCATTCACTGCGACATGTGTGAGCTATTACGGCGCATGGATTACCGCATGGATTTTTTTATGCGGGATCTGCTTTACGATCAGTTAAAATAAGACTGACTGAACACAAATACAATCTAACAACCGGATCTATAGCGACTTACCTTTCCCGTTTTGTTGACAAAGAGACACACTACACAATTTGGGAAGACGTTACTGTTTTAGCTACACCACTCCCTACATTCACTAACATATTTACAGAAAGCAAGTTTATATACAGCAACGCATCTAGATGCAGTAATGATGACTTTCCATGTAAAATTCCAACACCTTAGAAATGCTGCTCTCTAGGACTAATCATGTAAACAAAACCTAATTCACGGGACTTACTGTTCGAGCAAGAGATCTACGGATTACGACATAAACTCTTATTGCGCATGTGTTACGACATGCGTCGTAACAGCTCACACATAATGTATATACACAGTCGAGTAACATTACTGCGACTCCTCCTACTTTTGACATCAACAGCGCGTAGCCAATGAAAAAAGGCACGTGTCGAGAGCTGGCTTGGAGGGTATAAAAGGTGTGATGTATAGGCATTCTGAAAACATATCACTCGTTGCTGCCATTGATAAAAGAAGCGATTTATCAGATTTGCAAAAGGGAATGATTATCGGCTTTCGGGACCAGTGTGGCAGTATTTCTGAAACAGCGCAGTTCGCGAACTGTTCGCGTGCTATTGTGGTTAAAGTGTATCGTGATTGGAGAAATGGCACCATTGCGAATAAGCGACTTGAAAATTGCGGAGCACCACGTGCCATTGACGTGAGAGGTGAACGTCGGATGCGAAGGTGCGTGAGGGCCGATCGACACGCTACAGTAGAGCAACTCACTGGCCGAATGAACCAGAGGTTTACCGGAAGTGTGTCTAAAACGACAGTTCAGCGAACCCTACTGCGCATGGGACTCCGATGCAGACGGATGGTCACTGCAGTTATGCTAACGAAGGTGCATCGGAAGAAAAGGCTTACATTTGCACGGTAGTATCGGAATTGGACCTCCGCTGATTGGCAAAGTATTGCTTTCTCCGATGAGTCATGTTTTCTGCTTCATCGAAAGGGATGGACGTTGGCGTATAAGGCGAGAAACATCGGAGAACAAACACTCTTCAACCATTGCTAGAAGAACACAAGCTGGTCGGGGGCAGCGTTATGGTCTGGGTAATGTTTTCGTGGTATTCTCTAGGTTCACTCATACCTGTGGAAGGCACTATGGACCGAATTCTTTATGAACCCATCCTTGCAGTTCACCTACACCCATACATGCTGATTGTCTTCCCCGGGGCGGATGGGATCTTCCAGAACGACAATGCGACGTGTCACACAGCTAGAAATGTCCGAGAGTGGTTAGAAGAGCACTATGAAGACTTCAAAGTACTTCCCGGGCCCCCTAGTTCTCCAGACTTAAACCCAATTGAGCGCCTGTGGGCCTACCTCGATCGTGTTGTTCGCTCTATGAATCCTCCACCACGCACCCTCCAGCAGCTGTCAGATGCACTGCGGTCAGCATGGCTCCGCATACCTGTGCACACCTCCAGCACCTTACTGAGTCACTCCCAGCCCGTCTAGCTGCTGCCCGCGCTGCACAATGCGGTTACTCTGGATATTAGCTGGTGGTCACAATAATGTGACTCGATTGTGTATTTCCTTCTAATGTTATTGTTCCATTAAGTGTATATTCAGCTGAAGATGAACCCGAAGCGGATTTGAAAGATCTAATGCGTTACAATCTATGATTTTAATTAAGCGATATTTTGATTGTCAGTTTTTAAATCCTATCTTTTTACGATCGTGCAAAGACGGCGTTGTTTAGAAGTATGATGTATTACAAGAATATTCTGAAGATCCTATCTTTTAACGATCATGCAAAAACGGCGTTTGTTAAGAAGTATGATGCATTACAGGAATATTTTGAAGATCCTATCTTTTTACGATCGTGAAAGACGGCGTTTGTTAAGAAGTATAATGTATTACAGAAATATTTTGAAGATCCTATCTTTTTACGATCGTGCAAAGACGGTGTTTGTTAAGAAGTATGATGTATTACAGGAATATTTTGAAGATCCTATCTTTTTACGATAGTGCAAAGACGGCGTTTGTTAAGAAGTATGATGTATTACAGGAATATTTTGAAGATCCTATCTTTTTACGATCGTGCAAAGACGGCGTTTGTTAAGAAACATGATGTATTACAGGAATATTTTGAAGATCCTATCTTTTTACGATCGTGCAAAGACGGCGTTTGTTAAGAAGTATGATGTATTACAGGAATATTTTGAAGATCCTATCTTTTTACGATAGTGCAAAGACGACGTTTGTTAAGAAGTATGATGTATTACAGGAATATTTTGAAGATCCTATCTTTTTACGATCGTGCAAAGACGGCGTTTGTTAAGAAATATGATGTATTACAGGAATATTTTGAAGATCCTATCTTTTTACGATCGTGCATTTGTTAAGAAGTATGATGTATTACAGGAATATTTTGAAGATCCTATCTTTTTACGATCGTGCAAAGACGTCGTTTGTTAAGAAATATGATGTATTACAGGAATATTTTGAAGATCCTTCAGTAACAGGGTGACGTGTGAACCGCAGTCTGGGATTTTCCCTGGTAATTTTAAAGCAAATAAATCTAATTCACAGAAATACAACATGAGAAAATATTTGCTTTTTAACAGAATAAAGAAGTCGCATTTTAAGCAAGGGACTCAACTTTCAACAAAATTATTTCGTGTGAGATGCATCTGACCCGCACTCCGTGCATATAAATTTACAACTATTCTTGCGCATTTTTACTGAGAGACATATGGGGTGACAAAACAAAACAAAACATACCGGGATCGTTTTGGGGCACATTCTGACTCTTAACACACAATACATTTTCTTCTTTTTCAGGTGATGGCAGATTATACACTCCCCACCCCTAAAAATTGGAGTTTATAGCAAAGGATCTTCTGTGTGGAAAATTACATCAGACATGACACGTACGAGGGTCATGACAAAAGTTCTGCACACGTTAATCTGAAACAGAAGCAGATGATGCAATAGGGAAAATGATTGCGTCATGTCAAGGTCAGATTCTCAGCAACGCAGTGGTGTCGGAACGACGCGCTATCAGTTGTGTCGTCAGGCGTACCAAAGGAACCCATCGACGCCAATTCGTTTAGTCGCGAACTGGGGACACCTGCCACAACAGCTCACACAGTGCTACACAAACGACTTCGCCTTAACGCCTACAAAATGCAGCTGGTTAAAAGGTGCAGCGTTTGCCATAGAAATACTTCATCGCACTGATAGCGGCCCTACATTCCTGTCAAGAATCTGTTACAGTGATGAATCAACATTTCATGTGTAAGGGAACCTTCAACAAGCATAACTGCCGAATTTGGGGTTCGGAAAATTCCCATGCTGTCCTGGAACACACAAGACACAGCCTCAAAGTTAATGTTTGGTGTGGTACTATGCAGGACAGAGTGATTGGGCCATTCCTGTTTGCTGAACCAACCATAACTGGCGGCACATACTTAGACATGTCACAACTGTTCGTCATCTGCAGGAGATTCCAGACATCATTTTCCAACAAGATGGTTCCCCCTTCATTGGTCATCAGACGTTCGTGCTTGCTTGGATCAGCACTTCCCTGGTCGGTGGATTGGACGTGGAGGTCCAATGACTTTGCCTCTCCGTTCGCCAGACATAACCCCGTGATTTTTTTATGGAGGTTCCTTAAAGACATTGTCGACCGGACAAAGGTTGCCTCCCTTGGTGACCTGAATGCGCGCATCACCGCAGCTTTCCTCCACGTCACCCCAGCCATTCTTCACCGTACTTGGTCCGAAATCGACTACCGCCTCGACATCCTGCGCGCTACGAATGGGGCACATGTGGAAGTGTATTGAGTGCAAAGCTATTAACTTTAGAACTCGCTTAATCTTGGACAAAACATAAAACATTCGTATCGCAAAAACGTTTTGTATAATTTAACTTTGAAATTGTATACACCATTTCCAAACACCCTGTAGAACTGCTCGCAACTTTTATAAATGCAGTTTATCGATTACTTTCGTAATACATAAAATCTTTGATTATTATTATTTTTTTTATTGGATGTTTAACGACCACCGTGAGCAACTCAATGGGCTATAAGCAGTCGCCCATCCCTAATTTAGGGTCACTGGTTCCCGGGAAGGTAGAGAGCCAGCGCCGTAAGACAAACACAACATCCATGCCTCGAACCCGGACCTCTCTCGGACGAATGATCAGAGGTAATCACTTAGACCACTGAGCCACCGGGGCGGCTAATACATACATCCAAAATTATACTTAAAAGTGCATACAGACTATCACAAAGTTTTTATACAAGTAAAAATTTGCTCCATAAGTACTGGTTATATGCAAAGAAACGTTGGATCCGTAATAAAGAGCAACGTTAATGATATAGAATGAAAAGGTTCAGTGGAGAAATGCTGCATGCATCGATGAAATAAAAAAGGAGTGTACTTTCCATAATGAGGAAATCAGGATATTAAAAAAAGAGCTTGATTTTAGAAAAATCAGTGAAAACTTAGTCATCTCAGATGGGCTGGACATGAGTGAAGAGGGGAGAAAACACAATTCGATATACGTAATTAAAATATGAGGCCTGCGAGAAAATACGAAGGCCAACAAAAAGATAGGTGGAAGAAAACAGAGAAGGGCAGTAGATCAGAACAAAAGGGAAGATTTTTCCCAGAAGCTGACACCACACTTAAAAAAAAGTGGTGTGAATTCACGGAAAATTCCTGAAAATAATGAGCAGCAAAGCCATTGGGTGTCCGTCTTTGAACAAAATTTCCGTTTCTTTTAACTTCAATATTTTGACAGAATTTCCGAGGTCAGTAACTCCATTTATTTAACCAGAGGCTAGTTTTCCTGTATTTATACAGGTAAACTCAAAAAAGCTTCGATCTTGACTTTTTTAGTCATCTTAACAGATTCGTTCCCTTTGCCCCTGATGGGCTTCGAACCCGAGACCATTTCAACAGCAGGCGCGTATACTACCGTTAAACCAAAAAAACACGTAATTGTTAGTTGCGTTTAAAGCTAAAATATTAATTGCACGATGATGAAATGTTTTTTGTTATTAAAGTGGGTGAATTAGTCATTTTATTTTTTGTTGGAGCTTATTACTTTTCTAAATAGGTTTGTATTAATTTTGTTTTCGTCTGATTTTTCGAAACAGTAGAATGAATGCTTTGGAACGCGAGATTTTTTAACTGACAATGACTTTCAATTATGTTCAAGAAAAGGTGAAATGTACTGCTTCGTATTATTATTTCACAAGACCCCTAAATATAAAATTTACTCTTGATAGCTATAACACCTTTTGTCTTAAAGGGCCCACAGACTGGTACATATAGACATCATATAAATCTATATAATCATTTAAGCACCCGGTTCTTACAATAATACTTGTGACGTACGTGCACCACAGGACGCACATGAGATAAAGGCAGATAGCAATGAGAGCACATGTCCGCGTATAGGTCAGTTGGAAAAGCGACTTACTCCGGGGTGAGGGGACCCGATTCGATGCCCGGCGTAGACAAACCTGTGTTTTCACACACTATACAATGCCTGCTGCACCAAATGGGACACAGTGAAGGAATATCCTGTGCGACATTAACCAAAATTTTATGCGATATGCCATCCACAATATCCGTTCTCGCTACAGAACTTTAAAACCAAATACTACGACAGACGAGTGAGATTTAATAGTTAATCAAACCTCAAGTATTCCCGCGAATCGCTCCTATTACCAGAAATTTTCCGTCATATGGATAAGTAAAAAGTGAAAACAGAATTTTTTTCGTTAATATACGAAAGAAATGGCGGAAAGGTTTCTGAAAATTCAAAAAAATTCCGTGAATGCCTCTTAAAAACGGCAATTTACCGTTTATATACAAAAGGAATTGCCGAAATGTTTCTAAAAAATCAGAATTTTTCTGGCGAACGATCACGGAAAAAGTTATGTCAGAATTATGCTTTGTTAATTCATGAAAGGAATCACGAAAAATGGCTCTTGAATTTCAGAAAATGTTTTACAAAGTAGCATTCCCTAGGACGAAAACCGCCAAACAAATAAATAAATATGAATGTTCATAAGCACATCCGAATATTATGATTTTACTTTCATTACCTTTTGTGGTTTCTCTAGCGCTCTTGTCAGGTGCTATGTTAAACATGACAAACGAAATGATACCTATGTATCATTAAATGGTTTTGATATGAATCTATTTGAAAGCATTATGCCTTTGATCCCGTTTTTTCCAAATTTTAATTACCCTTCTTAATTTGTTTTATTATATTCCACAAACTTCACTTGCAATGTTTCATTCCGCATTAATTGCTGGCGTTCACGATCCCACGAGAAATGTTAGTGGGAGCGGGCAGGTGAAAGAAAAGACACAGCCATAGTACGTAGGCTTACTTGCAAAAATGCACTTTCTCTGCAAAGGGGGAAGTTAAAAGTTTGCTTTACCTATGACTGAGCCATGGGCCCCCGTATAGGGGGCCCATGGCTCAGTCATAGGTAAAGCAGGGGAAGGGTCACTTGCCCCCTCCCCTGGAAATCGACCACGCCATTTTTGTTCTTGGAAGTGCTACAAATATTTTAGCGATAATTAGCGATAGCACTAATTCCTATTGCTGATTGATTTTTTTTTTTTTTTTGTTTGTTGAACTTTTGTATGCCGGGAGAACATTGGGAATTTACAGTAGAAAGTAATGATACGGAATTTTTGCATTGAATGCCGGAACTCGGTGTACATACGTACAGCATGGAAAAGTATGAAAAGGCGAAAGAATGAAAAACATGGCATCATCCTCTGCAGTAGTCATTCCTTCCTGGACAAAGATCTCTGGGAATTTTTTCCAGAACTTTGTCTTGAGAATATTTTTTTCCGTTTTGATGACCGATTGAGGGAGCATTGGGAACTCACAGCTCATGCCACATGGGATCCACCTGGCCCAAAGGCGCAAGCTCAAAAGAAAAAGAAGAATATGGGGTCTTCTGGTATTCAATTAAATTAAGCTCAAAATGGACATTTTGAAGAGCCGGTATTGCTCATATTTTGTAAAAAATGTTACGGAAAAAATAACTTTGCCAGAAAAGCACCAAAATTGAAAAAATAAAAAATCCCTGAAGAAATACTCCTTTGTGTGAAAATATAATTGACAATTCCGTGGAATATTATTGCGCCATAAGTCAAAAAACGATCGAAGTCGATTTCAGATGGTTTGGTTTGTGGATCCAGTGGGCATTACTTATGCTACACCGAGAAATGGGGCTAGACTTGTGTGGCGTGCCTGCTCAGCAGGACGCACACGATATAAAGGCAGATAGCAGCGATAACGAACATCCGCGTACCTCAATTGTTAGAGCGACTTATTCCGGAATGAGGGGACACGGGTTCGAGCTTCGGCGTGGACCAAAAATGACGGAGAAATTTGCTTTGTTATAATGGCGCCCGAACTTTCCGGATGACCCGGCCCTTCAAGATCTCGCAATGGTGTAATGTTCTTTCCACACCGCGAGAGAGGAAAAATAAGAGAATCCCTTCTCCAGCGCTTTGAAAAATAAAAAAATGTGTGTGACGTTGCATCCCACACACTAGATTGACTGGGAGTTCTCAAGTACGTTCTACAGCGGATGGCTGCCTGCGACGATTCATGGTCACGGCTGACCCATAGGCCATGCCCCGGCCCTCTTTCGTGGGGGGAGATGTGACGTGCCTGCCCAGCAGGACGCACACGATATAAAGGCAGATAGCAGCGATAACGAACGTCCGCGTAGCTCAATTGGTAGAGCGACTTATTCCGGAATGAGGGGACCCGGGTTCGAGTTCCGGCGTGGACCAAAAATGACGGAGAAATTTACTTCGTTATACTTGTTTATAACGAGGAGTCTGTACCCCGGGATCAATGGCTTAACGAGACATCCAAACCTCAGCTAAACGTTAGTGATTAAGCTGGACCTAAACGCAGAACTTGAAGGTCCCGAGCCGAGAAGACAGCCCCTTTCCAATATGTACTTTCATGAAGTAGAAAGTCGGCCAATTAGAATTTGTGCAATCAGGATGAATACTCACTCAGTTTAAAATTAACAGCAATCTCACCATTCAAAAAAAAAAAAAAAAAAAACCGTTCGAAGCGGAAAAATTTCATACTCATTGCTGCAAAATTAGAATTTGTGTTTAATCTATTACTCCAAATTTTTCATTCTATGAAGAAGCTCTTCAAATTGTTGAATATATTATGTTAATGTTATAATAAAAATTACACATATCTTTAGTGGGATGATCTGGAGATTGGGCAAGATGTGATCATGCCCTACGGAGAGCTTCATTTCCATCCTTTGAAGGATTGAACTTATAGCTCAAGTGTACACCACTTCCCTACCATTTACAAGATTCCCATATGGATATTTCTCAAGAGCACGAGGCACATAAGGTATATTAAAAACATATATTTAAAAACGCGCGCTCGTAAGTCAGAGGCAAAAAAAAAAAATCATTTTTTCTCCAGTTCACACTACTAAAATCAGTGCCGGCATGAAATACTAGGGAAAAAAAGAAGCGTCGGTATGCGCTACCTGCGTATACCTGCCTATTTCGAGCACTGATCAATTGTGTGTGTCGATGATAACAAGAAGGCACAGTGGAAATTTGTTTATCGTGATTACATTTGCTATTTGTATTTGGAATTTCCGTTTGGCCTCTCCTGAGAACTATAAGCTATGGGCACCCATGGACTGAACAGGCATTATATAAACGATGCAGTAAATCTGAATATGATAACGGCTAACTTTATCGCCATAAGAAAATTAAAAGAACGAAAGCTACTATATGAAACCATCTCAATTTTACCTGTCTGTGGAAGAATCGTCGCATCTTTCATTTTCAGCATTACTGTCGGGGAAGCTTCTGAACCAAACGGAGAACTCCTCGTCGCAATTCATCATTTATTATCACATGCAGAAAAAAACAATACACTTCAGAACATAAATATAGAGCAGAACAGGACACACGACATTCCACAAATACAACCACGATCGACAGTAATGAGAGCAGACTGCAAAAGTCACAGCTTCGGTCTGGTTCCTTCCGGTGTTTCCGGTGTGACGTCCACACAAACCGGAAACGTACTCTTCCGCAGTGGCCTCACCTCTCCGAGTTCAAAGAAATGTCTTTGATTACAAACATTAGGAAACAAAATATACACAAGTTCCCATATAGCTAAACTTGTTCCCTAGCTATGACCTGAGAATTACTTGTTTACATAGAACGCACTGAACAGCATAACTTGAAAACTGTGTTCATATTATTCAATTGAACTGCTTTGTTTCAGTCCTAAGTAAACTTCAAACTTGTTATAGAAAAAATGCAACAAAATAAATTGCCAGTGCTTATGAATTCTATTCCTAAAGCCGGCGATAACAACGAACACATGCAATGGACATGAAAACAACTTGTTAGGCATTCAACTCACGTATTCATGTAATCGTCATCGACCAGAAAAAAAAAAAACAAAACAAAACAGATAAATCAACAGAATATAGATTCATACTCAGGCCATCGTACTATAGAAAATCACAGTGGGTTGTGCGAATTAGCTGAATCAACGTCAACGATAGACAAATATTAGAGACGGAAAAAGAAAAGAAAACTCACAAATTTTATCATTTGCTTGAAATCTGTCACTTCCATTAGTAACTAATCACCTGGGTGGTCGTGTTTATAAAAGCAATGTTAATGAAGACATCCGTTCCTACGATAGAGTTATGAATTAAGCCCATAATGGGACGTGTCATCCGTTTTATCATTTCTACGTTGTACCGATGTTTTTAGTTCAATTTAGCGTATCATTGTATTATCGACTTTTCCAATTGTTGTTGTTGTGTTATTTTATATACACAAATGTTTAGCTTTTAATCTTCTTATTGTTTCTTGCGTTTTAATTTTACATCATTGGACTTGGCACTCTTTGGCCCTTAAGCCACAAAACGCCAACCGAAAAAAACAACTAAGCCCATAACAAACAAGTTAGCAAAATCATGCAATGCATTGATTATAATACGCTTTCCAACATACCAGAAATCATTACTCAAGTTATAAGGATAATGGCTGTAGAATAAATCTCGCTCCTATGACCTGACCTTTGATCCCATTTTGATGATATTCAACAGAACCGTTAAAGTATACTTCCGGAACAACATGGTAAAGTTTTGTCTCAATCGAAGCATTTTTACGTAAGTTATAACGAATAAGGGCGATGGAATAGATCCCGATCCTATGTCCTGACCTTTGACCCCATTTCCCCCATTTTCAATAAGGTTTGTCCCCAGGTAGTTCCCTACCACATACTAATATTTCGTCGAAATCGAACCATTTTTACGCGAGTTATGACGCATAAGGGCAAATATCAGGAACACCGAGCATCGCTCGGTTAAAGGGGGATGAGGGCACAAAAAAATTTATATTTTTATATGTTATTTCCAAGTATTGTAATGCTAAGTCTAAACCGTCAAGATTAATAACGATAGACGAATTAGAGACAAATTAATTTAGAATAATTCTTCTTATTAAAGTTGAAACTTCCACGTTTCGTTGTTTTACCATCCACGTGAAGAGTAATTAATAAAAGTTTAATAGTAATTAATAAAAATAAACTACTCATACTTTAGCACAACGCATACGCTCGTCATCAAGTGACCATTCAAAAATGTAACCAAAAAATGCTGTATTAACAGTTTACTTTCTAAAGGGGAAAACACACGAAATTAGCGTTCCGCTGCCTATACTGTACTACAATGGCGTGCAAAAATTAAGGACGAGACGGTTTTTCGAATGTAATGTCGTGCAGAAGTGCTCCACATCGACTCAAATCATACCATAAGATCCCCAATATGTAAGAATATGGGACAAGTGAGCAAAACCGTCCAAACAAGGAATCCAAAGGATACAAAAGGCACTTTATTGAAAAGGTAGCTTCGAGCACAACTGGACAGAAAACAGAAACGTCCATGTGACAGGCGGCTGCCAAGAAAAATCCAGTCTTTAGTAAAGGATATGATCACCCCTGACTGCGTTGCAGGATTTACAACGTCTGTCCATGCTGAGGACGAGGTTGTGAAGGAGCTGTTGAGGCATCGCAGCCCATTCGTCTTGTAGCGCCAATCGCAGCTGCGGAATCGTTGCTGGCGGCTGGTGACGTGCTGCCAAGCGTCTCCCGAGAAGGTCCCACACGTATTCGATTGGATTTAGGTCCGGGGACCTTGCGGGCCAATCCATGCGTTGAATATCTTCACTCTCCAACAGCTTTGCGACAGCCACTGTCCGATGATGTGTAGCGTTGTCGTCCATGAAGAGGAACTCAGGACCCACAGCACCTCTAAACAGACGAACGTGAGGCAGGAGAACTTCGGTACAATAGCGGACACCAGTGACTGAAAATCATTGGAAGATGTGAAGGTCAGTACGGCTACCAAGCATGATACCGCCCCGAACGAAAACTCCGCCACCTCTAAACCGGTCCCATTCGATTACGTTGGAGGTGTGATTGCGTGTTCCCTGCTCTCTCCAGATGTGTATACGTCCAGAATCGCTCGTCAGACTAATTCGGCTTTCATCCGTAAAGATAACTCGACCCCATTGCTGATGTGTATAGTTCTTGTGTTCCTGGCACCAGAGAAACCGCCGTCTCCGATGAGCAGGCGTTAATGGCACACACCGTACTGGTCATCGTGAAAACAGACCACCTTTGTGCAACCTCCTGGCCACGGTAAAACGCGATAACGGATTTCCAGTTGTCTGTTGCATCAGCCTTGCGATTTCTCCCTGTCTGCCGTCTGTCTCTTCTCGACTGTAGGACAATATGCGACAACCATGAGCAATTCAAAGGGCTACTAGACGAAACTCGTCGGAATCGGCTACTTGTTCTTGTTTTGTTTTTTAGAATAAACTCATATGAAAGAACAAATGTAAACTTTATTTGATCGATAAATTCATTCAACCACTTCGGTAAAGACAAATAGTCCAGGCTCGTGATTTTTTTTTTTTTTTTTTTTTTAACTGAAGGTTTAACGACTGCCGTGAGCAACTCAATGGGCTATAAGCAGTCGCCCGTCCCTAATTTAGGGCCACTGACTCCAGGGAAGGGAGAGAGCCAGTGCCGTAAGACAAATACAACATCCATGCCTCACCGGGATTCGAACCCGGACCCTTCACGAACAAATGGTCATAAGTCAGCGCTTAGACCACTGCGCCACCGGGGCGGCCAGGTTCGTGATGAGCAACATAACTGCACCCTTTTTCAGTCGTAGAATCTGCATGAGGCGGAAGTCCACTCATGTCGACCGTGTGCAAAAATTCAACTGGATGGCACACTCTTTTACTCTCATCTTCAGTCACAACTGTGTTTTTAAATGTTGTTGGAATGAAATTCGCGTTGCGAATACTCTTCATTCTCTCTTGTCTGAGACATATAGTTGTGACCCATTGATCGCTCGCGTCTTCCGGTAAGGCCCTTACATTTTCTTTTCTTTTTTTCGGCGGCAGAGACATTCTGTTAAGGATAAGTTTGCAACAAAGCATTTAGGACTGATCATAGAACACCATGCACACACCAAGTCTGACAATGAACTGAGCGCCTGATGTAGATGAGGGCCGCACGCTTCCACAGACTTTACATGGGAATTTTGCCACCCCGCGACGCACGAACCGTTGCTACAATCTCAGTTTTCTCTTCGACTGGCACATCTACATGGTAAGACCTTTATTTTGATACCTCAACCATATTTTTACGTTCAGCTGTTCTCTTAAAATAAATGTCACAGTAAAAAACCTCATAGAATGAATATACACTGAGCGGCCACTTTATTATTATAACCTGACAGTTTTAAGCAAACGAGCTATGGCTGCACGCTGTTGCCGCCAGAGGGCGAGGCTAGTATAAAAAAGGAAAGCTTAGTGCTTGCGACAGTAGTAGAAGTGATTTTTGGGTGACGAGATGGGTAAAAAATGTGATTTGACGGACTTTCAACGTGGGATGATTGTAGGAGCTCGGAGCCATGGAGCGAGTATCACCGAAACCGCCGCATTCGTGAAATGTTCCAGAGCAGATGTTGTTAAAGTGTTTAAAGACTGGACTGTCATCCAAAAACTGGGTCTCTGCTTGCAACGTGTGGTCATCATCGACTAGTGACTGCTTGGGCGGAACGGAGAGTGTCCAGACTAGTAACAGACAACAGAAAGGCAACAGTGCAGCAAATTACAGGCTATCTTAATCAAGGATCCCCCTCAAATGATCTTTGCACGTACTGTTCGCCGTACACTGCATCGGATGGGATATGGCAGCCGAAGGTCTTTTCGAAAACCTTTGCTGTCTGCAGTTAACAAGAGACAACGTCTTCAGTTCGCACAAGAGCACAAGGATTGTACTGTCGATAATTGGAAACAAATTATGTGGTCCGATGAATCACGTTTTCAGTTGCACCATGCCGATGGCCGAGTGAGAATTTAGCGGAAACAGCACGAAAGCATGGACCCCAAATGCATTGCTATAACCCTTCAACCTGGTGGAGTTAACGTTATGGTTTGGGGAATCTTTTCCTGGCATGCTTTGGGCCCTTTAATTCATATTGATCAACGTCTGACTGGCACATCATATCATAAAATCGTTGCGGACCAAGTGCATCCTGTCATGTGAATGGTTTATCCCAATGGCGATGGCTACTTTCAACAAGATAATGCGTCCTGCCATAGTGCTCGTATTGCACAGGATTGGTTTCAGGAACATGCCGGTGAGTTTACTTTGCTTAGGTGGCCCCCCACAATCTCCAAATTTCAACCCCATTGAGAATTTGTGGGATGAAGTTGAACGAGCCGTCAGACAGCTGGATCCACAACCCTACAATCTCACACTCCTGGAAAGTGCTATTCATCAAGCATGGTCTCAAATTCCACAAACCACCTATCAACATCTCGTGGAGTCCATACCACAAAGAATCGACGCAGTATTAAAGGCAAAAGGTGGCCCAACGAAGTACTGAGGGATGGTCATAATAAAGTGACCACTCAGTGTATATATGGCGCAACTCAATATATACATTCTAAATATTTTCACTAACAATGGTCAACGGAATGTTTATTTACTTCTTTATATAATGGGAAACGTCTTACCTACGTGAATAAACTGGATCGAATGAATATTAAATTGTATATATACATCACACAGTCCGACAGCATAACGCAATCAGGTCTTCTAGAGTGTTCGCTGCTCCGATGAGAACTTTGTAACGAATGCCTGCTAGCATTGCTTTGCGCAACGGTTCGTTCAGAAAAGAGAAGACTTCGGACTATCTCGGTCCCTCTATGCTACCACCTTCAACAGCTCGTGAATCAACCGCACGCTTCTCTCATAGACTTTAAATGGGAACTTTGCCTCCCCACAACGCCCAAATCATTCTCCCAATCTCATTTTTCCCTTCGACTGGCACATTTAAATGGTAAGACCTCAACCATATAGCTTTACGTTCAGCCGTTTTCTCAAAATAGGACTCACAGTAAAAAACCCTTATGGAATTAATATAGAAAAGCAGTCACTCATCCCTAATTTAGGGACAATGGTTCCAAGGAAGAGAGTGGCCCAGGACATCCGAAAACTACACAACCATGCTCATCCGGGACCCGAGCTCACACAAGGCCATGACATTAGAGAAATTAGTTCCCTCCATTTGTGTCACTTTCGTGTTACACAGCCTGATCCGTCGGTGTCCTGTTGACGTCATATGCTACTGCATTGAAAACCAGTCGGAACCTTGATCTCCGCGTGACGTCACTAAAAGTGGGAACTAATCTCTTGAATGTCATGACCTTGATTTTTTTTTTTTTTTTTACAGATCCATCTCGAAAGAATTGTTAGAAATCAGCGATTCAGACCGTTTGGCAGCAAATGAAGGGTGAAGATGTAACAAAAAAGTGCGGTATAGTGCTGCATGCGGTATAATCAAGAGGTAGTCCGGATGATCGGTGTAAGGAAAATCGGCGCTCTGCTGTATAATCGAGCTACTGCGGTTAATGCATTAAAACACAGCAACAAGGGATCATTAAACAGAAGGCGTCGCTCTTTCCGCGTTTTATAAGTGAGTCACGGAAAAATTATCATCGGCCGCCACGGGGAATCGAACCCAGTCTTTCAGTTATGCACCGGACATGCTACCACTGCACCACAGCGGCCTCGAATTCTACAGACTCACATGCGTCTAACTGCCAAACCACATGGCAGGTTGCTTCTTGGAGCCCCGCAAATGCTTGGGATTCACCAAAGATGGACAGCGCAACTGAACAAATAACTAGGAGGAGAAATGTTCAGTTGCTCCTTTCTATCTTTGGTGAATCCCCAGCATGTTGCAGGGCTCCAAGAAGCAACCTGATATGCGGTTCGGCAGTTAGACGCATGTGAGTCTGGAAAATTCGAGGCCGCTGTGGTGCAGTGGTAGCATGTCCGGCGCGTAACTGGAAGAGCCTGGGTTTGATTCCCGGTGGCGACCGATGAGAATTTTTCCGTGACTCACTTATAAAACGTGGAAAGAGCGATGGCTTCTGTTCGATGTTCCTAGTCCACGTCAATTGTGTGTATTAACAAGGGATCAGTCTGCTGCACGTTTACCGCCCATGTAACTTATCAGGTGATTAGCCTGATCTTTTTTCACTGATATTTATTAGTATCTGTATTAAAGCGATTTCTGACTTGTTTACTCGCCTGGTCTCTCGGTATAACAAGACTTTGTTTTAAAGCTTAGATTGTCATAGCCGGTGTGGAACTCTCATGATGATTATTATCGCTTTTTAGCCACCATTTTGGTATTGTACTCTTCATAGCGTTCGTTGGCGAGAAATAAACCAATCTTGTCATGTTGTTATCATTTCCGCTATTTCGTCCGCACCTTGTACACATCACAAACAGGGTCTACGTCAAAGCAACCACTTTCGGTGAACGAATACTATCCCAAACCAACTTGGCAGGTTAAATTCCAAAATTCGAAGCTATGCAATGACGAAAACCATAACAGGAAACGAGTTCCGGTACAAAAATTAAAATCGCAAAATGCAGAGTTCCAGCGCAATCCGTAACCGCGGCGACACCGCAATTATCATCCCATTCTCATATCCCAGATGGGGATTCCAGCAACAGCAACCGCACCTTCCTGTCCAAACCGCCCACGTGCAATGGTATTATCAGTTGTGTTGGCCAGGTACGAAAGCTAATGTCACCGCTTCATTTCCTATGCAGCTCAAGCACGAGATAAGACTTTTTTTTTCCTTTTTACAACGCACAAAAATTTCGTGCAATATCTACGAAGGTTACACGTCGCTCAAAGTTGTCAACAGCCAAAAAAACTAGTCCTAACTGAGACTCTCACCGCATCTGCTTTTAATAAACCAGTTCATTGAGATTACTGACACCGCCGAAAGAAGGCATTGCCAGTTTCGAGTTAAAATGCGAGCTATTAAAATTAAATGGAATTAACGCATCTGCCTATCTCATGTTCGACTTCAGGGCACAGCGCGGAATCTGTAAGAAGCATCCGCAGACGACGACGACAGTCTATCGGGCGCTGCCAGCTGCAATGGGCATCGAACCTGCTGGAAAAAAAGAAAATTTGTTGGCAATAAATTATGGACACCTGTCTGAGCATTTGATATCATGGGGGGGGGGGGGGGGGGAAGAAGAAGAAAACAAAACGACTCGGATCTGTTCAACTGAATATTTTATCAGGACCATCGAATCCGCATTAACCAATTTCAGCAAACAAAACAAGGCTGTTTTGCAGCAGACATGATATTTTCTACATGAGCTTCGCGTCTGGTAGCAAGATTTTTTTTTTTTTTTTCGGGGTTTTAACTATCCTCATGAGCAAATAAGTAGTCATCAGTCCCTAATTCAGAGCTGATGATTCCAGGGAAGAAACAATCACAGCACGAGCCCAAATCAGACGATTTGGCGAAAGCCCATGTCTCTGACCACTCGACACCAGGACTGTACACAGGCCGTTCCATAAAAACTGAGAGTAATTCTTTTTGAGTTGGCGACAGTGCGAAAGGGAGAAATAGCCACGCAGACGACTAACTGAATTAAGGAAGTATCTATGGCAACAGTGGCAGACGATTCTGATTTTGTTATTGCGCAGCTGTTTTAAGGTCCGTCTGCATTTCGCCATACAGCATTTGGAGGTAAGTAATTCTGAGTTAAGAAGTGAAATGCGTTGTGCGATGAAATTTTGCTATCGTTTGGGTAAAACGGCTCCAGAAATAGTTGATTTAATGAAAAAGCTTACAAAGATAAGTGTTTGGGTGACTCAACGATTTTTAGATGGCACCATGCTTTCAAAAAAGGGCGTTTGTGGGCAAAACTCGCTCCTAGGCCTGGTCGACCTGAAACTGTTGTTATGGAGCGTATTGTTAACACTGTTTGGGCAATCCTGCAAAAAAGATCGACGAATGACGTGTGAAGACATAGCGGCGTCAACTAATATTTCAATAACGTCGGCATTCCGCATGCTATGCGACAAATTACTGCTGCATAGTGTGTGTTCTAGATGGGTACCTCATCACCTGACGAGAGAACAATTGTTAGCTTGAGTTTAGGTGTGTCACGAGTGGAAACAAATAATTGCAAAGAATCCAAACTTTCCTAACATAGTAATAACTGCCAATGAAACATGGATCCACTATTTCGACTCCCACACGAAGCACGCAACGAGTGTCTGGAAACACACAGGCTCGCCTCCTCCGAAAAATGTCCGCCAAACTAAATCAGCTGTGAAGTTGATGATGATAATTTTCTTTGATCATAAAGGTGTAGTCTACCAGCATGCATTTCCTCCCCAAATTACTGTCAATGCTGAGTATTACATTTCAGTCTTGAAGCATCTGCGACGACACATATCGATTAAGCAACCGGAACTGGTAGGCAAGTGGACCCTACACCATGATAACGCCCGCCCACATGTGGCGGCTTTTGTTCAACAGTTTCTTACGAAATGCAGCATTGGAATCATGCCACAGCCTGCCTACAGTCCCGATCTCGCCCAGTGCGATTTCTAGTTGTTTCGAACAATGAAGGAGACGGTCCGTGGCGCAACATTCAACACAGATGCTGACGTTATTCAAGCTGTACAGGGGTCGCTAAAGCAACTTCCACAAAATGCTTTCGCCACATGCTTTTAAAAGTGGACTGAACAAATGAACTCCTCATATTATCCGAGGGAAGATACTTTTTTGAGAAAGAATAACATATATTTGCTGTACCTATATTTCTTCAATTTATGTGATTTTGCTCTCAGTTTTTATGGAACGGCCTTTGTATTGATTCACGAGCTGTTGAAGGTGGTAGCATGGAGTGACTGAGATAGTCCGAAGTCTTCTCTTTTCTGAACGAACCGTTGCGCAAAGCAATGCTAGCAGCCATTTGTATCAAAGTTCTCATCGGAGCAGCGAACACTCTCGAAGACCTGATTGCGTTATACTGTCGGACTGTGTGATGTATATATACAATTTAATATTCATTCGATCCAGTTTATTCACGTAGGTAAGACGTTTTCCATTATGTAAAGATGTAAATAAACATTCCGTTGACCATTGTTAGTGAAAATATTTAGAATGTACATATTGAGTTGCGTCATCTATACACTGAGTGGCCACTTTATTATGACCATCCCTCAGTACTTCGTTGGGCCACCTTTTGCCTTTAATACTGCGTCGATTCTTTGTGGTATGGACTCTGCACGAGATGTTGATAGGTGGTTTGTGGAATCTAAGACCATACTAGATGAATAGCATTTTCCAGGAGTGAGATTGCAGGGTTGTGGATCCAGCTGTCTGACGGCTCGTTCAACTTCATCCCACAAATTCTCAATGGGATTGAGATCTGGAGATTGTGGGGCCACCTAAGCAAAGTAAACTCACCGGTATGTTCCTGAAACCAATCCTGTGCAATACGAGCACTATGGCAGGACGCATTATCTTGTTGAAAGTAGCCATCGCCATTGGGATAAACCATCCACATGACAGGATGCACTTGGTCCGCAACGATTTTATGATATGATGTGCCAGTCAGACGTTGATCAATATGAATTAAAGAGCCCAAAGCATGCCAGGAAAACATTCCCCAAACCATAACGTTACCTCCACCAGCTTGAAGGGTTATGGCAATACATTTGGGGTCCATGCTTTCGTGCTGTTTCCGCCAAATTCTCACTCGGCCATCGGCATTGTGCAACTGAAAACGTGATTAATCGGACCACATAATTTGTTTCCAATTATCGACAAAAAAAAAAAATATTTTCAGTATCAATATTGTCCATCCGTCAGACGTGGATCATTCGGACTTGGATTTTTTTTTTTTTTTTTTTTTGCATTGGTAATCTTGAAATGTTAAAATGAAGACCCACACCTCTCGATCATGAGTAACCTTCCGTAAATGCCGGAACTTTTGAATTTGAAGTATATTTCATTCCATAGCATAATTCTAAAATCAACTAGAAAAAAATATTTTCTTCAATAACACTTACCTCGAAGACATCCAGTTTCTACTCCAAATAATTCAGTTCTCCTGCTAAAGGACGAAAATGTATACTGTATTTTTCCCGATATCTTTCATGGTGAAGAATAATTTGCATATTATTTTTAATTTTTCATAATGCACAATTTTTTCCTACCAGCGTGTATATTTCTGTTTGCAATATATACTTGCACCGTATATACGCTTCAAAGCAACCGATTGGAAAAATTATTTTTGTAAAGTAACGCACAGTTTTCACGCTAGGGAGATTATATATATATAATCAGTTTAAATTGCTATCTCTGCTTCTCAAAGTGGTATTTGAAAAAATTTCTTTTTCCAACGCTTAACTTCCGCTAGCAAACACTTTTGCGCATAATTTCTACTTTTTCATAATGCACAGTTCTGCCGCAGGGGAACGTCAGTGTAAATTCCTATTTGCAAAAGTATCTCCCCTTCTAAAACATCCGATTGAAAAAGTCCTTTCTTTGTCAGATATTTAGCTCTTATTTTTTTTTTTTCAAATAACGCCCAGTATTCCTCCTAGAGAGAGTAAGCTTATATTACGCTTTCCTCTATTTTTGCTTCGAATTGTAAGATTCAAAATTTGACATTAAAAACCGGGGATTTGAACAGCAAGTTTAAATTTACGCCACTTAGCAGGAGCATTTCGCACTGATAAAAAAAAAAAAATAGAAAGGAAATTCAGAAATATATGAATGATTGTGTTCGTAATTACAAATATCCGTTGCGAAACGAATTTTCCACATCTGGCATTATACCAGTGATATATCTTCAAAAGAAAACACGTTCACGCCACGCAGAAATATACTGGTTAAAACAATTAAGGAAAGTACAATGTCGAAATTATTTCGCAAGCAAATCGGAATGTTATTAACGTGAATGTCATGGTCAGTACCTGTGACGAACCTACCTTAAAGTATAGGTGCAGATTAGCACTCGCCACTCGCCAGATGGCGATTAACTGGCAACTCTGGCGATTAAATTTATTTCGGTGGTCGCCAGTTTGGCCGTTTATCATTTTAGTGCCAATTTACAAAGATATAATAATTCAGAAGTAAAAATAAAAGGACGTGAAACCAGTCCTAGAGTATAGGTGCACTCGCCAGATGGCGATTAACTGGCAACTCTGGCGATTAAATTTATTTCGGTGGTCGCCAGTTTGGCCATTTATCATTTTAGTGCCAATTTACAAAGATATAATAATTCAGAAGTAAAAGTAAAAGGACGTGAAACCAGTCCTAGCTAGGGATAGGCAAAATACCACGATGTTTTTGAACATCGAAGTTTTGCCACCGATAAAAAAAAAAAAAAAAAAAAAACGATGTTGCACAGAAGCCATCGAAAAAATATCGAGGTGTCATGACCGATGTTTGAAACTGGTAAAGAATGTTTTGTATGTAAAATAAACAAATTTTATTTTTGTAGCATTCTTGTAAAGAGGAAGGGAATACCATCTTTCTATGTCGTCAATTGACTGTTTCGGGCGATGTTTTGTCGGAGAAATGGAGTTCTTCGATGCCACAAGAACCGATACATCGAAGAAACATGAAAGATTTCCATAAGCTAAACGCACTAACAAATAGTATTGCTTACTCGATTTCAGTTGGTGACTAATCACCTTTATATTGAGCAGAGATTTTACTCATCGATGTGCCCATTTACTGCTGCAGTAACCATTTTGTAAATCTTTTCTTTCTCTCCCATCCCCAAGGAAATAAAGGAATTACAAAATGGTTTTTATTTTACGCGGTGAGTGGCTTCTTTTATGCCCTGATGAAACCATCCATGTAAATAATAGCAGTTACGTTAAAGTTGCTATACTAACTTTTGTTGACTTACCGGCCACTTAGATAAAATCTCAGCACGCACCTATACCTCAGAGGGTGACGCACATATCAAGACGGCAAAATTGCAGCGGCAAACTTAGTCGGTGTAGCTTAATTGGGAAATCATTAGGCTTCGGAGCAGAAAGAAATGGGGGTTCAATCCCCGACACAGGCAAATGGATTTTACGTTATATTGGAGCCCGAACCTAAAATGAATATTCTAGCCGTTGGGTTGTTTAAAAAATGTGTGATATTCTTTCCACACATCGTCTGGAATTCGTCAGAATTCCTTCTTTTACAGAGCTCTCTTTAAAGCGCGGTTTGCCGACTGGCCCGGAAACGTACGACTCCGTCCCAGTCCTTTCTCGATGGGGGGGGATATATGTCACGTACCTACCTCAGAGGTGACGCATATGTCAACACGGCAAAGTTGCAGTGACAAACTTAGTCGATGTAGTTTAAGTGGGAATGCATTCGGCTCTGGAGCAAAAGGATGCGGTTCGATCCACCAACAAATGGCTTGTTTCGCTATTAAGTCAGACGTGTGTATATTACAAAATATAGCGTGGAATATGCAAATTCTCGTTAGTGAGGATTTCATGCACGTGACGTACGTTAGGGAAATACAGTTTCAGTAAACCTCAACTGCAATAAGAGTCATAGTTACTTAACACCAGACATATCACATTAAATCAAACTAATATAAATTAATAAAATTATGAATTAAATAATAAATATATAATTAAATAAATAAAAATTAATTATTTACATAAAGAAATATTAATTAAAGTCAAATTTTAAAAAATCATGAACTGTTTTTTTCAGCATTGAAGTTTTGGGTCATTCAATGTGAAATCAACCAATAACGAATTAAATTCTTGATCGACATTTTTAAATATTTTTTATATTTTGCATACAATATTCCCAATATATTAACACTTCAAAAATAAAAAATAAAAATTTTTATAAGTCTTATTTTTATTCTGGCGGCCATTTATTTTTCTTCGGCTTCACATGACGTTTTTGACCAAAATCATCGTTTACGTAAAATTTAATAACTTCTTTACTACTAGAGCTATCATGCTCAAATAAAGATCATTCTTTTTTACATGAAATGTTCTACAGTTTTGACCAAGAATGCTTTAGCTACCTCTTGTGAAAAGATATGAAATGGCCCTTACAAAATGTTTAATAATTTCGCTCAAATTGCTGATTTCAGGCATAATTTTTTTTAAGAATGGTAAAAGTCTCATACTTCAGACTTTGTATGTTTACATGTATCTCGTTGGACTATTAATTCACAAAATTTGAAACTTGAGACTGTAGTCCTTTTTTTTCTATAGACCTTCAAACATAGTCCGAACCTTAAAAGTGTCACTTTTTTAGGCCTAATATCTCAAAAGGAACAGCTCCTAAAATTCTAATATTTTTACACAGCAATGTGGTCTTAGGGGTAAACCTGCAGTAAAAATTTCAACTTGTAGACACAAGTAGTTTTAAGGCTGTGCTACATCAAAATAACGGAAAAATACGACCATTTTTATTTGCGAACTTGTGCGCCACAGTTGCTTTTAAATCATCTAAAATATGTAAGGAAAATTATATATGGTACAGTAACATTTTATTATTCATTGAAATAAAAAAATATTAATAAAACACAAATTAGACAAGCAGCAAAATAAATTTACCTGATTTTGAGTGCATGGTTTACAAATCTCCATTTTGCGTATATGTGTTACTACAGTATAAACAATAACATTAACACATTAAATTACAATAACTATGAAAAAATAAGTTACTTACAGTTCTATTGATGTTCTAGTTGTACTGAGAAATAAATAAATTCATTGCTTGAGAAATGTTGTTACACAGTGTTTCCGCGATATTGTAAGAACGGCCAGTCACTGTCGTCACGTCCATTTGAGTCAGTTTTTGTAAGATGTGGCTTATGGGAACCCATACAATGTCCTGTGGAAATGACAACTGCAAGGATGTTCGTGGCCCGTGTGGATGGAAAAAGTGAATTTGCATATAATTGTTTTCTTCACTGATGTCTTGAATCTTTCCAATCCACCATTTTATATCATAAACACAGGCAACATAGTCATTTTTATGGAATGAAAATATTTGATGAGATGTGATTGAGGACAATAATACGCCTTCAAATTCTGATGTTTGGGATGTTTTAAATTAAGCATCTTATTTGAGACGAATCGAGAGGAACTATTCTATGATAATCTCTTGTTCTCTTGTGTATGGTACTGTTTCGGCATTTGCAAATCTTGCTTTGAGTCTTGCATACTTTGATTGTACCTCATCAGTTGATACATAAATGTATGCAATGCCAGTAATTTTTTCGGAGCAATATTTATACATATCCTGTGGTGTTAAAATTTGGTTTGTATATGTTCTTTGCAAACTACTTCTTGATACTTCTCTTTTTGTAGTACCACCTAATCCATCACTAGCATTTTTGCCGTGGGATGTAGCAAAGAAATTCCATTCGGCTTCAAGTCCAAAATCGTCAAAATGTTTGCAAATGTTAACGAAGTTCTTTTTATTTTTATACTGGCTGGCAACACCATCACTGAAATAAAACATTTTCTTCACTGAAGGTGCCACTTTTTTATGTCAGAAATTAGATGACCCTGGAATACATGGAATGTAGCTGTGTTCTGCTCCATATGATCACTTATAATACAAAGACTTCTGCACTTAACAGCTTCTAAATCACTACATAAATCATCCTTAGTCACAGATCCATAATCACATTTATGGCATTCTTCATTGACATATACACCAACAGAGCATTCCATTTTGATTTGGCACAAATACACTTATTGCAGGTATATCACAAAGTCACATTTGAACTACTTGCCAGTCACAAAGTAAACATCAAACTGGGACAAGAATGAAGGTGCCACTTTTTTTATGTCAGAAATTAGAAATGTTGTTACACAGTGTTTCCGCGATATTGTAAGAACGGCCAGTCACTGTCGTCACGTCCATTTGAGTCAGTTTTTGTAAGATGTGGCTTATGGGAACCCATACAATGTCCTGTGGAAATGACAACTGAAAGGATGTTCGTGGCCCGTGTGGATGGAAAAAGTGAATTAGACCTATTAAGCTTAAAAGCTTAATAGGTCTTAAAAGCTTAACAAGAATTGAACAGGATACAAAAACAATGACTCATCTGGACATGTAGTGACAGGAATTATGCTGCCTCCAACAGGAAATCACATGAATACATCTAAAAATATATATATATGACAAAAATGTTCATCTTACTGTCTATAACTACATATATGTTTATGGACGATTGTAAATCATGCACTCAAAATCAGGTAAATTTATTTTGCTGCTTGTCTTCTTTGTGTTTTTTTTAAATATTACTTTATTTCAATGAATAATAAAATGTTACTGCACCATTTATAATTTTCCTTACATATTTAAGATGATTTAAAAGCAACTCTAACTCACAAGTTCGCAAATAAAAATGGTCGTATTTTTCCGTTATTTTGATGTAGCACAGCCTTAAAACTACTTGTGTCTACATGTTGAAATTCTTACTGCGGGTTTACCCCTATGACCACATTGCTGTGTAAAAATATTAGAATTTTAGGAGCTGTCCCTTTTGAGATATTAGGCCTAAAAAAGTGACACTTTTAAGGTTCGGGCTATTTTTGGAGGTCTATAGAAAAAAAAAGGACTACAGTCTCAAGTTTCAAATTTTGTGAATTAATAGTCCAACTAGATACATGTAAACATACAAAGTCTGAAGTATGAGACTTTTACCATTCTTAAAAAAATTATGCCTGAAATCAGCAATTTAGGCAAAATTATTAAACATTTTGTAAGGGCCATTTCATATCTTTTCACAAGAGGTAGCTAAAGCATTCTTGGTCAAAACTGTAGAACATTTCATGTAAAAAAGAATGATCTTTATTTGAACATGATAGCTCTAGTAGTAAAGAAGTTATTAAATTTTACGTAAACGATGATTTTGGTCAAAAACGTCATGTGAAGCCGAAGAAAAATGGCCGCCAGAATAAAAATAAGACTTATAAAAATTTTTATTTTTTATTATTGAAGTGTTAATATATTAGGAATATTGTATGCAAAATATAAAAAATATTTAAAAATGTCAAGCAACAGTCACTGGTTGATATGACGCGGAATGACCCTTTTAAAGCTTCATTTCAGAGCTATAACTATTTTGTGTGTAATGGCCACAATTTTTCCATGGTGTTTCTTTTTTTTTTTTTTTATTTCTTTCAGAAATATCCCTGTTTATTTCCGCACCGCTTTCAAAAAATTCCCGCGTAAAAAAATCTCGTCTTCCAAAACCTCCTCCAAAGAATACAAGCACTAAATCGTCATTATTTATCTTTCAGACAACCAATAGTCATTACTCTTCACAACAACTGGTTGAGAAGGATTCCATGTTTCATGCATCAAGTTACAAACCCATCCAAAATACAGTGACCTCGGACGATACGCATGGGTTAAGAAAAATAACTACGTGTAATAACCTCACCTAATAGTCTACGCAGCTTCCAGAGTCTCGTAAGTGCGTCTTCTTCATGTTGAAAGAATGTAAGAACTCAGAGCAGAGAAGAAATGAACGTAAGAACAACTCTGATAAATAAATACTAAGCTGCAGAAGAATCAAAGTTACAGTAGCTGATTATTTCATGCAAGAGAGTAGTTTTTTTTTTCTTGTTTTACGTTCAGCAATTATCACGAATGATGTACGAGGGAAATTCAAATTTGACCGGGACTTTTTTTTTAATCAGATATTTATTTACCACACAACTAACTGATGTTACATCACGTACTTTTCGCAGTAATCTCCGTCGTGGTCCACACATTTTTTCCAGCGTTCTGGAAGCTTCCGGATCACAGTTCCATAGAAATCTTTACTCTGTTGTTTAAACCATCTCAGGACAACACTTTTCACTTCTTCATTTGATCTGAACGCCCTCCCAAGAATTCCTATAATGGGCCGAACAGGTGGCAGTCACATGGTGGCATATCCGGGCTGTACGGAGGGTGTAATACAACGTCCCACCCCAATTCCTCCAATTGTTCCCATAGTCACTTTAGCGGTGTGGGGCCTGGCGTTGTCTTGGAGAAGGCATACTCCACTGTTGAGGAGTTCAGGTCTCTTCTTCCTCAGTGCTTTCTTAAGGGAGTTCTTGAGGAGATCGCTGTAATAGGTGGAACTGATTGTTTGACGATCTTCCAGGAAATACGTAAGAATAATACAGTTAATGTCCCAAAACACCGTAGCCGCTGCTTTCGTGGCTGATGCCCTGATCTTGAATTTTGGGGCGGGGGCGAATCATTGTGTCTCCACTCTATGCTCGCACGTTTGCTTTTCGGCGTATGGTGATGAATCAATGTCTCGTCCACTGTCACCACACGTCTGAGAAAGTTGTCTCCTTCTCTCTGATGTCTTTGGAACAACATGTTCGCAATTTGCAACCTGCTAGCTCTCTGCTCGTCGGACAGCTGCTTCGGCACCCATCTGACACACACTTTGCTGAAGTGCAGCTTATCGTGGATGATGGTATGCATGCTGCCGTCGCTGATGCTCATTGCAAAGCTCAGATCACTTACAGTAATTCTCTTGTCGTTCCGTGTGAGCTCCTTTACGCGCGCAGTCATGGCTTCGCCAACAGCAGTTGCAGGTCGTGCTTTGTGCGGTTCATTGCGGACGCTTTGTCTGCCTTCCATGAACGCTTTACAGCATTCGAAGATGGATGAACGGGATAGAATGCGTATCACCAAACTGTGTTTGAAGTCACTGGTGAATTTCACTGCCACTCGCACCTTCATTGCAAAGAAATTTGACAATATTTCTCTGCTGCACCGAAGTCGAAACACTTTCATTCGCCATTTCCCTTTCTGCAATGCGGGAGTTGTCATGGCAACGAAAATTAACGAAACAAGCGGCGTTCTGGTAGCGTGAGATACCAGTGTTGCCAAACGCACAATAATAATACGCACATTTTTTTAAACTAATGCATTAGAAACAAAAGTCCAAGTCAAATTTGAACGCCCGTAATATTCACACAGCAATTTTCCAACACGTGCGTTAAAAGAGAAAGGCAGAGATAGGAAAAGAAAAACTTTTTTAAGACCACACAAGCGAAAGGACCAAATGCAACTAATGGTTTTCTCATGACTTATTCAAAATAAAAACGAACACGCCAATGACAGTGCCCGTCCGCATTCTGCGCGTCCAATCGGCATTGCGAGAAGTGAAAACTGACCTCAAATATGTTAAACAGTCCTTGAATTTTTAAGACGATATTTTAGCCGATTATGACAAAGTAAGCATTAAATTAAGTACAAACCTAAACTAAATAATTATCTGAATGGATGGAGGAGCAATATAGCACATCCGACTTGATACAATGCAACTGTGAAAAAACATTACTAGAAGAAACGATTTACAGTTCTCGGGTATGGGTAAATTGTATTTCCTCAAATTTCAAAGTATAGTTTCATTTGGAAGTCTCGCTATTCTACGGACGTTCAGATCCATTGAATGCAGAGATCTTCATTCAATTCATATACAACAGATTTCAGCTCTGCTGTTCTGAAGATCTCCATTCAATTTCCCTACGAACAGGCACAACAAAAGAGTACCGATTAACTCGTGCTACGTAATCACTATTTGATAAACAGTGTAGATGGCAGTATGCACCGATCTAAATTTTTATTTCAAAGACAGGTCGTCTCATTAAGAATGAACGAAACTCTAAAGAAAAGAGCAGAATATCTGAAAACCTTTCGCATTCACAAAAATGAGTAGGTTAAGAAAAGTAATCATCTGAAATTTAAGAACCCTAAAAAAATTACATCAACTCCTTTTTTAGCAGGTCTTTTGTAAAAATAGTATACGTGCTTATGGTATCACTTTGTCCGTCCGTCTGTGAACACCATACCATATTTCTGCAGCTATCAGTTCGATTTGAAAAATTATTTTTGCATTGGGAAGCTAAATGTGAGAACGCTTACACTTGATTTCCAGGGTTTACGGTGAACAACTTTGCCTCTAGAGGACTAAACGCAGATGTTATCGAATTCAAAATACATATTATTCTATGTAATTCTCAATATCCATGTCAAGTCTCGCTGAGTTCGATCTGCCACCAGGCCTTATTGTATCCGAATCTTTCAAACGGGCGTGACGTAGGTTCTTGAGTGCCGTCGAGTTAAACTCGATCGTTGAAATATTGGAACGTGTAATCAGCGATTATGTAAGATCTACGATAATGAGGAACTGCAATAACCAGTCCTAGGTTAGACGAAACGAAATTTAATAGATAAAGAATAAGTTCCGTTCGATTGGCTATCTCCACGTGCCAACAGGTTTCCAGCTAGCGAACACTTCACTATCTCACCGATATCCCGGAACACCCTCCGCCACGTTGACTTTAGTCGTTCAGTCTAAAACCCAGCCGAACTCTTATCACAGAAAAACCCTGACTGTTCCGTCAGTGAAAACGTAAAACCCCGAGAGGTCTTTTTTTTTTTTTTTTTTTTTTTTTTAACGAAGAGGATTTTAGGAAGGGAGTGTCTGACCCCAGGTCTTAAACAACCCTTGGAAATAGGAAGCTAGAAGATTTGAGCTAGAGTGCCCGATAGGAAAGTGACACGGAAGCGAAGTAGAAAGGGGGAGCAAGACGCCCTTATTTATTACCGGGGGGGCAGTACCCGGCTTCCTACCCCGAGAGGTCTAACCGACACTCTCTGCTTTAAAGCACGACGTCCAACTCCGTGGAAGGTGAAACAAGAAAAGCCTCTGCGCATCGAGAAAGTTCTAAGCTCCAAGAGCTTACACTTCAATACAAACTGGAGCCTCCTTAGCTGCAGTATTTGTCATTTTCTTGTAGGACTTCCGTCCACAGTGAGTAGAGTTTAGGTCCCAGCCACCTACAGCGAGATCGCCTTTTTGGGCAGGACACAGAAACGGAAGGAATGAGGGCAAGTCTTGCGACTTTGACAGAACAGTTTGTAGTGAGATTAGAGTACAGTAGATGGCGCCACCGTACAAGTACGATGTTGCACACAGAGGGGTGAGAGAATTTCAGGAGGGGGTATAGGAAAGGATACCCATTTAACTAGTGGGTCTAGCCAGGGGGCCGTCACTTAACGTGCTCGTCCGATGCGCGGCGGATATTCAGCGATTGTTAGTAAATCACACCATCTCTGAAAGATCAGCCCAGGTTCGAACCTGACGACCTTGCATTGATAGTCTGACTCTCTAACCACTAAGCCATACGCGGCTGAGTCTCCTAGTCGCTTCCTTTTATATCCTTAATCTCCCCCCTTCCGCTTCTGGAAATCCTACTGGTGTGGAGTTAGCCGTTCACCGGAAGTGGTGACCTTTGACCTATACATCAGACCCTGTCGACCCGGTCGAAGTAGACGGATCTTGCTAGTAACGTGCGCTTCGTTCGGTGTTACACAATCCGTCATACAAAGGAAACGTACCACGTGCCAACACGTGCGTTTGAATTTACGTTACATTGCCTTTGACATGAGAAATAATTACATAAAATATTACTACGTGGAAATAATTAGTGGGGCCCGACTCCGTCACCTTACAATCCAATAGAAAAAATATTTCTTCCTTCGATACCGCTGATAACGAAGACTATTTCGGGTACAGTTCCATTTTCAAATAATGCATAATTTTTCCATTACGGGACATACAGTTAAACTGAGATTTCTCCGATATATCTGCTTCTAAAGGACAGATTTGAAAAATCCTTTTGCATTGTATAGAGCTGCTAATGGGAAATGTTCTACACATAACTTTTACTTTTTAATAAAGAAAGACTTGGCCAATAGACGGCGTGAGCGTATATTTCTGTTTCTGATTTATTTGCAACAATATCTGAGCTCCTGAAAACTCGATTTAAAAAATTCTTTCGTCGTCAGATACCACTCACCACAACAAACCTTTCCAGAACACCTTATGCTTAAAATAGTGAATAGCTTTTCCGCCAGGGGCATAGATGTATACCTTAATTTTTTTTGTATTTCTACTTTTAACAGTCCAGTTTGAAATTTTCTTTGTTTGTCCGAGAACATTTCTGGTGCGAAATGTTTTGCACATATCAATTTTTCTTGATGCATAAGTGTGCCACTAGACGAAAGAAATTCACGTTTCTGTCTGCAGAATTTTAGCAGCAATACATGCGCGTCTAAAACCCGATTAATAAAAAATATTTTTTCGCGCAAATACTACTAACTATCAAAACATTTTGTGTGCATTTCCTGCCAAAAATAATATACAATTTCACCAGTACGGTGGCGAACATTTTTAATATTCTTTTGTCGATATCTTTGCTTCTCAAAGTTCACTTTAAAAAAATTCTTTTAAAACTGGATACCATTTAACTTGCCTTGTGTAACATTTTACCTGTACTTTTGTAGTACACAATTCTGGCGTACGTGGTGTAAGTGTGTTTTTCTGTTTACAGCTGTATCTCCGCTTTTAAAAATTATATTGAATATTTTTTTAACTATGTGCTATTCGTCACAGTAAATATGGAAAACGTTATCCCCTTTAAATAACGCAAAGTTTTCCCGCTAGGGGTATAAATATGAAAAGGGTTTTCTCGCTATCTCTGCTTCCAGGAGACGTATTTAAAAAAATATTTTTCCTTGGCATAACCTTTTCTATGAAAAATACCTTTCTCATATTTTCTACTTTTCCATTATTCAAAATTATTCTGCTAGATGCATAAAGTTAAATCAAGTTTTCCTCAACATCTCTTCTTGTGAGTGTTTCATTTGAAAATCTCTTTGGCTCTGGCGTCTTCCTTCATCTATTAGAATTTGTTGTGCACAATTTGTTAATTTTCGTAGCATACTTTTCAGTCTCCAGTGGCAGAAAAAGGTAGCTATTTCAACTTCCAGATATTTTATCAAATGTAGAAATCCGGTTGTGATTTTTGTTTTGTAACGTGTTCCGTTGACTATGAAAAACTTAAAAATAGTTTATTCTTGTCTGAAATGATTCAAAAGACGTGCTCATTACAACCATAAATTCGGTGGTATCTTTCTTGTTCTTGTATTTATTTTAACAGCGACCGAATCAAACACACTGCATTTACTTGTTTTTTAGATATTTGACATTTTCACTTAATACTGTAGAGCATTTGGTGAGTGGAACGAAAAAACTTAGCATTAAGGTTAGGCCCACACCCTCTTGACAGCGAATTAATTATTTCCTGTTTATTGCTGTGATCTGGACTCAGAGTGACGGAGAGCATGAAATTTTACCTAAAAATAACCCTGCCGTATGAAAACGAGAGATAGAAATGGGTCATGGGTCAACAATTTCTTGCGGGTCGGGTCAGGATTCGACCCGGTTTTTCCCTTTTATTTTTGAAAAGAAAAAAAATATTTCAAAGAACCCTTCAGAGGTCTTTAAAATAATACTCCGGAGCTGCAGAGTACGATCCAGGAACTTGCTGAGAAGGGTAAAGAAATAGGATTAAAACTGAACTTTCAGAAGGCAGAACTGAAGTACAATGCTTTTACCAGAAATAAAGATTTATCAATTGATGGGGGAAAAGCTGGAGATAACCAATTCCTAAACTGAGAAAAAAGGTTTGTTTGAAATAACAAAATAATTTTGTTGAGCTGTTTTGTCGATTTATTTTTGTTGCTTTAGCAAAACTCCATCGGGATTGTTTTGTTGGCGAAACAAATTTATTTTGTTGGCTATATTTTGTTGATTAAACTATATGGAAGTGCACTGAGAAAAAAGTTTGTTTGAAACAACAAAATAATTTTGTTGAGCTGTTTTGTCGATTTATTTTGTTGCTTTAGCAAAACTCCATCGGGATTGTTTTGTTGGCAACACAAAATTATTTCGTTGGCTAATTTTTGTTAATTTAACAGGCGCCAAAATAGTGTCATTACGTCGTTATGTCAAGTACAAATCGACCGTGAACATTCTAGAAGGTAATAAACCCACCTTCAAATGCTGAATCCAAAGATAGAAATTAGCCGAGAAGTTAGCACGCCCAGTTCCTAAACTAAAGGTCTCAGGTTCGAATCCAGTCAATGAGAGATTTTTTGCTGACTCTGAAAAAATTTCCTCGTGACGTAACACCGTCCAAATTCATTTAAATACCACTAAAAAGTAAATATGGCGGAGAAAAAATGGCTGACACTCCCGAAATAAAAAACGGCAGATACCCAGGGTCGTAGGGCACTGGCAAAATGTTGCCACCAGAAAAAAATTTTAGGGACAAAGTTAACCAGCTACATAACTATAAATTTTGTTGGAGCAAGAATTTACTATGCCACGTTAACAATACACACAATGTATGTTTGGTTGCAGCAACAAAACATTTTATCACGATAACAATACATATTGTTGGGTCAAAGAAATTCCCAAAAATCGACAAAATTATTTTTTTAAATGAACAAAACGTTTTTTTTTCAACAGTTTTTTTGCTGAATTAACAAAACGTTTTTCTCAGTGTACATTTTATCTTGTGCAGCAGATATCAGGCGAGGGTCACATTGATGAAGAAATTAACCGGCGTATAAAACTTAGATGAAGAGCTTTTGGAAGAAACAGTACAGTTTTTAAGAGCAGTATGCCATTATGTCTTAAAAGAAGAATGTTTAATCAATGCATCCTTCCAGTGCTTCTGTACGGAGCAAGGGCGTGAAATTTAACTAAAAAAAGACATACAAAACCTGCGACAACTGAAAGAACCATGGAGAGACGCATGCTTGCAGTAACCAGGAAAGATAAGAAGAGGAGGAACTCGTGGATAAGGAAAATGACAAGAGTGGAAGACATCACGATCAGAGTAAAATCTTTGAAATGGCAATGGGCTGCACATATTGTCAGGAGAATGGACTACAGATGGAGAACTAAAATTTTAGATTGGATTCCAAGGGACAGGAAAAGACCCAGAAGAAAACCACGTGGGAGATGGGTGGATGGAGGAGACTGGCCCAAGACAGTCCGAGGTGGAAGAAACCTGCAGAGACCATCCAGCAGTGGACTGATAATCATTGGCAATGATGATGATGATATATTCGAATCCATAGTTCAAAGCAGATTTGTCTGGGTCAGGTCCAATTATGTTACGTCCGGGTCCAAAATGTTTGACCTGTTTCTAACTCTCATGAAAATTACGTTAGCTTTCACGAAAACAGCATCTGTGGTGGAATTACAAGTTCTCTTCGATCGAGGTGGAAATATAAACACGAATACATCAGCAAAATCCTATGCTTTTAAACTGTGGGGACAGCCAACTGATAATTTACCTTCAGACTATTCCCGGAACACCGATTTCCTCTCATATCCATTTTACCATAACTCGGCAATCACCTAAGATTTTCTTGACGTACATATGATTGGCGATGAGCGGAATGCAATTCAAGATCTGTACGCTTAAATCCGTTTACACGGTTGTACACGTTCCAGCCACTGATAACAACAGCCTACGAAAACTTTGCATCAAATATAATGCCAACTTCAGAAGCCATGTAATTCTGGAATCAATCGAATTTCCTGACAGGCTGAAATCTTCACGGTGAGTATTTTTGGCGGGACACGAGGTCACGAGTTCACTGACTGCCGCTGAAATGAACGGATCCAGCTGCAAGCGAAATTTCCCAGACAGAAAAGAAAAGATGTGTTTGAATAGCTGGACTTCGTAACAGTCGTTTCACGTCATTTAAACAAACGCTAGCTAGCGCCAACTTCCGAGAACGGTGGAACTGACAAAACAAGGAAATCGGCAAATAGCAAGACGAAAAATTTTACCGATACTAAGGAAGGCGAACGCACTTAGAGAGAGAATAATAATTGTATGGTTCAATGATCGCTTCTGTCTTGCGACGGTATTTCAAATTAGAAAAAGCCGGTATTCGCCGCGTACACGATCGTATCTTTTTCTGGGTAACTTTTTGCGGACTTCAAAATGTCTGCGTTTCTAGCGACATGAACAACTTCAAACGAAGTCCGCGTTTGCACATAAGCCTGGGCAAAATTATTACGCCGCCCCGGTGGCGCAGTGGTCTAAGGCGTTGGCCTCTGATCATTCGTCCGTAAGGGGTCCGGGTTCGAATCCCGGTGAGGCATGGATGTTGTGTTTGTCTTACGGCACTGGCTCTCTCCCTTCCCTGGAACCAGTGACCCTAAATTAGGGACGGGCGACTGCTTATAGCCCATTGAGTTGCTCACGGTGGTCGTTAAACCTCCAATCAAAAAAAAAAAAAAAGAAAAAAATTATTACAGCTCACGCCCCCAACTACCTTCCACTTGCTTTTCATTCGCTACTTACCTTCCCTGTTTCTATTGATACGACTGCAATTTCGGGACGTAGACGCGGTGTAACAGATTAGTGCGTGGTCGACTTCGCAGAACGGCAGCTTAGTAGCTTCGTGAGTTCGTTTAATTTGTTTTCAAGAATTTTAATGACGTACAACAAATATTCAACTAAACAGCGCCAGGTGGAAACAAAGGTTACATACAGCACGGCTATCACTTTATTACAACGAAGTTCCTATAAACCCTTCACTAACTATAGCAAGCGCTTCTTCATTTCCTCTTTGTACTTCTCTGTTACTTTCAGGCAATCAAGTTTTTTTTCCTTATTTTTTTCTTGCGGTGGGGAGGGTTAACGACTACCGTAAGCAACTCGATGGGCTATGCGCAGTCTCCCACCCCTAATTTAGGGTCAGAGGTTCCAGGGAAGAGAGATGGGGTCAAAGCCGTAAGACATACACAACATCCATGCCTCACAGGAATTCGAACCCGGACGCGTATTTCATAAGCACATACACCAATGAGCCACGACATCATGACCATCCCCAGCTAGAGATATGAGCGCGCCTGGAGACCGAGCCGTGACGCAGATGAAGTTCACAGAGCAGTATATATACAACTCGAGGTCCGGCGTTCGGTTAGTAGAGTGTTCGGAGTATGGAAAAAGCTGCCGATTTATCGGAGTTTGATAAAGAACAAATTCTGATGGCATGGTGCATCGGAAAAACGATCTCGAAAACGGCGCGGCTTCTGGGTTGTTCACGTGTCGCTGTAGAGAGTACGTATCAAAAGTGGTGTACAGATGGCCAAACGACGAACCGTCGTCCGGCTGTGTGTCGTCAGCAGCTCTTTGATGCCAGAGGGAAGCGGAGACTGTCGCGCATTGTTCACAACGACCGCACGGACACAGTGCGACAAACACACCCGCAGCTACAACAGTGATGACCAAGGCAATGTGTCACAGCACACAGTTCATCGCAGCCTTCTGCACATGGGCCTGCGTAGGCGAAGTCCCAGCCGGGTCCCCATACTCACTGCACGTCATCGCCAACAACGTTAGATATGGACCCAAGATCATCGAGATTGCACCGTGGATGATTGGAAGGGCCTGGTTTGACGAATCAAGATTTCTGGTGCATCACTTAGAAGACCAAGCGCGAATGCGCCAATTACCAACGGCGGCTATAGCACCTGGATGCACTGTTGGGCGGAAACAGGACGGCAGCGGCGGTGTTATGCTGTATGCGATGCTTTCTCGGGACACTTTAGGCCCCATTATCCCAACAGCACAATCCCTGACAGCTCTCAGGCATCTGAAAAACGTTGAGGACCAAGTTCACGCATCCATGGCAACTGTGTTCCCTGCTGGTGATGGCCATTACCAGGATAATGTGCCATGCCACACTGCCAGAATCGTCATGGAGTGGTTCGAGGAACATGCTGGTGACTTTCTGTTAATACCCTGGCCTCCGAATTCACCTGACATGAACCCAATGGAACATTCGTGGTTCGACTTGGAAAAGCGGGTTCGCGCTAAATCACCACCACCCCGAAATGCACAGGAACTGGAGGACCTGCTGCTGACATTATGGTACCAGATATCCCAGAATACCTATCGCCACCACATCGAATCGATGCCTCACCGAGTGGCCCCTGCTTTGCGGTCTACAGCTTATTAGGTAGGTGGTCGTGATGGAATGGTTCATCGGTGTACACTGAATCGCGATTAAGGCCATTTCAGAGAATCGATTGTCTCAGAGCCGTTTTGGAGACAGTGTAGTGGCGCGGCCTAAGAGGAGGTCACGTGACGGGAACAGTATGTCATCTGCCGCGGAAAGTTTTGCTTGCTAAGAGATTCACTGTGAAGTCACTTAAAACAATTGTACTAAATAATCGTATTGAATAATTTAATGCAAAGTAATTTTGTCTACGTTACCATAGGCATGTTTGCACTTCCTCAAATGAATACACGTGCAAAACTCATCTTAATATTAAAACTCAGGACGACTTCAATAAATGGTTAATTGAATATCAAAGACTCAGTATCGGCCAACAGATGGCAGCACGTTAGCTGAGTACCCATGGCGATTGGTTCTGCTTTGAAAGTGCCTTAAAACCAACTGCTGGATTTTGGTTGACCTTTAAAAGGATTTTTAACATTGAAAAGTGTCTAGCCACACCGAAATATTTATTCTGACGTTGAAGTTTTTTTCTTTTTCTCATGAATGTGAAGATGTCTATCTTGCAGGAAATATCAACTAGATTGCTTTTCTGCCAGGAAAGAACAGTCTAATGATGCGAAGTAACACATTAGAGCAGTGTCCTGTGGAAATCCACAGTTCCGCCGGAATAAATATTCCAAAATATGGTCTGTTATACATTGTATCTGATTAAATAGTATGTCATCTCTCATATTATACAGGGTGTCTATAAATGAAGTATACAACTTCAGTATGCTATTAAAAAAATGTAACAGAAAAATCTTACTTTAAACGACAAGAGACGTGGCAATTGTTAAAGTTTGTTAAGTCAGAAGATAGATGGCGCCAGGTGCTTCATGTAATGAAAAATCTCGTCAAACACGGAATAAAACAGACATGGCTTCCCCAGTGAGTAAAAAGGAGCGTGTGTGTTTTGGTTTGCGGAGTCAAAATCTCTAACAACAGTTCATCGTAAGTTCAGAACGGAGTAAAAGACACAGATTCCGACACGAAGGAGCATCGAACAACGGGTAAAAAAATTCAAAGAAACAGGAAATGTCTTGAAAGACAAAAGCACTGGGGGCTGGGCTAATGGAAGACAGGGTGATCGGTACCTTTTTGTTCGCTGAACCAACCGTTACTGGCAATAACATCCCTGGACATATAAGAACAACTCGCAATTCCACAACTCCAGGATATTCAAGACATCATTTACCAGCAAGATGGAGCACGTCCGCACTGGTGTTTGGATGTACACAGATGTTTACATCGCCACTTTCCAGGGCGTTGGACTGGACGTGGGTTTCCGACGTCATGACTATCCCCTTCTCCTGATATTACCCCATGCAATTTTTTTTCTTTGGGGCTTTATTAAAGATATTGTGTACAACAAAAAGGTTACATCTATCACTGAGCTCGAAGAACGCATTCCTCCTTTTTACACCTGACATTCTGCAGCGTACGTGGCTGGAACTGGACTATCATTTAGATATCCTGCGAGCAACTAAAAAAGCACACGTGAAGACCTACTGACATTAAAAAAAAAAAAAATTCACAGTTACCATGAGTTTTGACATTAAAATTAGGTTGTTATTTATTGTAGTTTTTTATTAATAGCATACTGAAGTTGTGTACTTCATTTATGGACACTGTATATATCTTTTGTTTAGGAAATTCCTCGTATTTTCGTTGCTACAAACTTCATCAAAAAATTATTTCAATCCACATCTTAACTCCCCCCTCCCCTCCCCGAAAAAAAGCCATCGAAACAACTTATGGGTTCTTAGTCGCTACAAAACACACTGGTAGTAATCTGGAGCTAACAGGTAGAGCATAAAATCAAGTGAGAGGAGTCAGCGCTGACGGCTGCCTCTCGGCTGTGCGAGAACTAGGTCGAGTAGGTCTAATTCGGAAGATCAATCAAGATACGTGAAGTATATCACCTTAATGTGAGAACTCCAAGGTCCCCTCCCCATAAAGTACTATCTCTATTTACCTTCTGTCTCATTCTCACTGAACGGGTTGAACAAGTAAAGTTAATAAATGTAGCAAAGAAAACACCGAAGTATTAAATGACTTATGATAGTACATCACGTCGTACATGTTCCCATCACGTGACTTATACACTCCGTCTACACACTATCTACAAATCAAACCTCCAACCAATTGCGTGGTAGGAATTGCCTCGATCGCGAGTCCCTACATACATTGATGTCCAAAATTAAGGTCACAAAAACATTTTGTACAATAATTCACAATAGCAACTAGTAAAATGATTAAAATTGCTGTCATATATACTTTGGGGAACGGTGAATCTAACGTAATGGCCGCGGGTGGCCTAGTGGGCAACGTTCGTGACTGCCGCGGAAAGGACCTCAGGTTCGATCCCAGGCAAGTACGAACACTCGATTCACTAAATATCCGCCGTGCGTCGGATAGGCACGTTAAGCCGTCGGACGCGGGGTACTCCCCCCCCCCGAGGTAATAAATAAGGGCGTTTTCCTCCCCTTTTCTACTTCGCTTCCGTGTCACTTTCCTATCGGGCACTGTAGCTCAAATCTCCTAGCTTCCAATTTCTAAGGGTTGTTTAAGACCTGGGGTCAGACACTCCCTTCCTACAATCCTCTACATATGATCTGATCTGAATCTAATGTAAGCATCCACTGTTTGTTAAACGGTTAACAGGGTGAGTTTGGTAAGAGAACATGAGAGCGACTGTTTTCTGCATCTGCGAATTTCATCTTCAGAGTTGTGTTTCTGAGAAGAAAAATCACAAGACTGACTGATTTAGGGTTACTGGTTTCAAGGAAGGGGCAGTGCCAGAGCCGTAAGTTCAAGCACAAACATGCCTCATCCGAAACTCGAACCAAAGCTCATTTCGAGACAATTTCCAATTCAACTGCAGTGCTTGATGTATTCATAAGAACTTCCACTTGAACTACTACACCCTTCACAAGACCTACACTGTAAAAATTAAGTGGATTCGCCACCGAAAGCACCCTTGGAATGGAAACATGCTACGCCGCCCCGGTGGCGCAGTGGTCTAAGCGATGGCCTCTGATCATTCGTCCGAAAGGGGTTCGGGTTAGAATCCCGGTCAGGCATGGATGTTGTGTTTGTCTTACGGCACTGGCTCTCCCCTTCCCTGGAACCAGTGGCCCTAAATTAGGGACGGGCGACTGCTTATAGCCCATTGAGTTGCTCACGGTGGTCGTTAAACCTCCAACCCACAAAAAAAAAAAAAAAAAAAAAACATGTTACGTCACCCACACGAAGGTAGATTACAGCGGCACCTTCAGCTGGAAAAGCGCTGACAACGATTTTTTGGGACTCGTTCGTGTGCCTTTGTGGAATTCTTGACCAGGAGATGTACCATCACTACTGACAGCTACTATGAAGCGATGAAAATCTTACAAGAAGTCATTAAAAGAAAACTACCTCGTCTTCTTAGCCAGGTAAGCATTTTCCTCCGTGACAAGGTGTTCGGCCTCATGCGACAAGCAGAACACCGAACACGAGGACTGCTTAGTTACAATGAAATATTTCCCAGAATTCCTCATACAACCCTGAGCAAGGTTGGTACTCTTCCAAGCAAAATAAATCCAAATACGTTTCAAGAATTTTTAAAAACCAAATTATCATGTGTGTGTGTGCTGTTGGTCAGTCGGTAGGTAGGTATTTTAGCAAGTTCAAACCATTAAACTTAGCTGCATGGGACGGGAATGCCTGTTACCCCCTGCCCCTCCCTGTTGGTTTATTTTATTAACTTTGAATGGCCCCTTTATTTTGGTGTCTTTCAAAATCATTTTTGTTTGTGGAATATTTTGAAAGGGTATATTATTTTCGCATTCGCCCTCCGGCAAGAACACGTCGCTAACCCCAGTCAACAGAAACCCATTACGATTCGTGAATACATAATTCTACTTATTTTACTTACTAACATGGATGGCGTTTTACGCCGTAGTGACGTCATAGCCAAGGTACCAGCTATCCACGCACTCCCATGAGTTGAACGCAAGCTTTGCGCTGTTTGATCAACTTGGTGTTTTTATCGGAACTACAGAGAAATCTCCTATACAACTTTTTAGCACACAATTATTTTATGCATGCTCTCTCATATCATTACTTAAAAAAAATTAAAGTACTCTTTATGTTAAACTTTTTCAAGTATTTTCAAGGACTTGAAAATGAACTTTTTTTCAAGGGCTTTTCAAGGTTTTCAAGAAGCGTACAAACCATACTGAGCTCACACCTACCCATTCTTACTCCTTCCGCTATTCAAAGATCATCTAAAAGCATGTCGCTTCACAATATACGAAGAATACGCTGCTGTCAAAGAATGCCTTCAGCAACAAGAGCAGAAATTTTATGAGGACGGAATAAAAAAGCTCATAAGTTGCGATGAGTATCTTAATGATTCTGTGACTACGTTGAACAGGGTTCCCACTCAAAAGTAATAAAAAAATTCCCTGACTTTTCCACGTTCTCCAGGTGGTTTTTAAAGTTTTTCAGAGTGGCATGTTGCAAAGAACTGTTACATTTCATTCCATTCCATTCATTTTTCTCACCAAAGCACACACTTGTAAATTCTTTACGTAATTTGTCTTTATAAAATTACCTGCTTTTCATTAATAACAACTAAATGTGCACATTATTTTCTGTACCAAAGTTCCGTGAACTTTTGTGAATACTACCCACACGGAATTTGTAAATACATTCCCATAGAAACAGGTCATATATTTAAGAAAAAATCTGTCAGTTGAATAGTTTGTTTTTCTATAACACAATGCAGCTAAGCTTAATGATGGAATGGCTCTTTTCAAAGAAACATGTTTCAAGAGAACCAACAAAGGACTTTGATCCATCATTTGGTTGGTTCTCTTGTGAAGTGTTTCTTCAAGCAGGAGCCATTGTGCCTAATTGTTCCATGTTATAACAACTGCCTGCAGAAATTGAACAAAAGCTGAATAACTGGCAATTTTAAAAATTCAATTTTGCATCTTTTTTTAGAGAATAAAGGAAATACTTAATATAACTGAAAGTAAGATCCACTAAATTCTAGGCAGGCAGTAATTGTAAACAAAAGCTTGAAATCTTGAGAAAAAATAAGTTTTTTTTGGCAAAATAAAGTATCCATTGATTTTTACAAAAAAAAAAAAAAAAAAAAAAAGGTAATTTTCCCTGAGTTTTCCCTGACTTTTACAAAAAAGGGTAATCTTCCCCGAGTTTTCCCTGACTTTTACAAAAAAGGGTAATCTTCCCTGAGTTTTCCTTGACTTTTACAAAGACAGGGTAGTTTTCCCTGAGTTTTCCCTGATTTTTGGAACCATTTTCAAATTCCCTGAGAATTCCAGGTTGAGTGGGAACCCTGTTGAAAAATATAATATGAATGGACATTTTACGTTGCATACTGTTCAAAGAATTAAATACACTATATTGACAAAAGTCAACGGACACCCTTTCAAAAGCAAATGAATGGATCCGCTGCGTTGTTAAGATGCGCTGCACAGCTGCAAACGGTATAAAAACAAGCCTGCATTTGAAAGCGATCATATCGCACAGTGAGGTTGAGTGAAAATGTCGCCGCGGGAAAGAACTGACTTTGAGAAAGGAAAGACTCATGGGTGTTATATTAGTGGATTGTCCATGAGAGAAACCGAGAGGCGTTTAAACATACCCAAGTCAACTGTTTTCGATGTACTGTGTACTGAACAAGTGGAAGACACATGGCGTGCCTGAAGCAGCAAAACGTCCCGGTAGACCACAGAAAATCAGTGATAAAGGACATCGAAGCTTCAGGAGAGTCGTTACAGCTAATCGACGGAGTACTGCACAAGACCTTAGTGTACAGGTGAGTAAAAATGCTGGAACCTCGGTATGTACACGTACCATTCGCAGAGAACTTCATTCCTGGGGTTACCGTGGTCGTGCGGCTGCTCATAAGCCTTTCATCTCCACTCGGAATGCTCCTCGTCGTTTAGCATGGTGTAAAGAACATTTATCGTGGACCGTAGATCAATGAATCCAGATACACCATCCATCAGTCTGATGGCCGTGTGTGGGTATGGCGGCAGCCGGAGGAACCCTATTTACCACAGTGTACTGTTTCTACGGTCAAGTTTGGAGCTGGCAGTATACTCGTGTGGGGGTGTTTTTCGTGGTATGGTCCCGGCCCATTGGTTATCGCGAACAAACCTGTTAACCAGCACGTCTACCTCGATATTCAGGGCAATTATGTCCTACCAACTCAGTGGTAATACTATGGAACCGAGCCTTGTTAGTACCAGCAGGATAATGCACCGAGCCATAAAGCAAGGACTGTTACGGCGTATTTGGACGATAATTTCGTATCGTGTGTGGACTGGCCAGCACAGAGCCCTGATCTTAATCCCATAGAGCACCTATGGAATTAATTAGAGCGATGCATAAGAAGTTTGGAACCAAGGTCTACTACTAAGCAACAGTTAGCCGCAGCATTATGTACTGAATAGAAGCACATACCTATCGCTGTGTTCCAAAACCTTCTCGAAAGCCTGTCCCGAAGGGTCAGTTCAAGCATCAAGGCCAAAGGTGGACCGACACCGTACTAATGTATGTCAATAAATGCTATGTTGTGTTTCTCTTCTAGGTGTCCGGTGACTTTTGTCAACACAGTGTATACTGATACGAAATACAGACGGGGGCCCCTAACCTTACGTTTTTGATCACCCTACGTATATTAAAATTTATGTAATCTCTTGTATATTCTTTGTATCTTAATTTCGCTCCTAAGTCACTTTTCTTATTTTAACAGAAACATGATGTGTTTCCAACACTTTTTTTTTCTAATTGCAGAATTTCAGTTTGCAAGCAACAGACAGGAACGTTACGCCAACAAAACAAGACACTTTCATTTGGGGTCCAGGAAGGGTTAGAAACCAATAGCCATTAGCTCCTTAAACAAATGTCCCATTGCACACTTTTTAGCTAGGTCAATAGTGTAAAACAGGATGTAGTAATGTAACTGCAGTCCTCATGATTATTCGATTTCGTGTCCCTCCCACAGAGCAGAGAGGTCAACTCCGAACCTGATGCGAGCCAACAATAGGCGAATAGCATTTGGCGAATAGATCAAGCCAGAATAAGAATCCTCAAGGACAGACATTTTCCGTGTTTTTCACAGACTGATAATCTCTCGCTTTCACTTGCATAAAATTATCACACTCTTAATTTCAGCGATTCAAGATTAACGGTCATAGTGGAGCAAGGGATACCCAAGAATATAGACATTAAACGTCCGTAATAGACGATGCGAGGATTGAACTTTTTTTTTTTTTTTTGCCGCTCCTAACCATTCAAGGAAAACCGGACAAAACTGACAACAGAGTGGCGAACAGACATGTGATTTTACAACGTTTAAGAATTTGGATGTACTGGATTTAACTCTAATACGACAAAATATCCAAATCGCATTTTGTTAAGACTTAATGTGGAAACACTTTCCGCTGCCACGGTGGTGCGGTGGTCTAAGCGATGGCTTTTGATCATTCGTCCGAGATGGGTCCAAGTTTGAATCCTGGCGAGGCATGGATGTTGTGTTTGTCTTACGGCGCTGGCTCACTCCCTTTTCTGGAACCAGTGATCCTAATTTAGGGACGGACGACTACTTATAGCCCACTGAGTTGCTCGTGGTGGTCGTTAAACCTCCAATAAAAAAAATAAAAAACAATTCCGAATGAATAAATGACATACGTATCTTCTTTAAGGTAGATGTTTAGCGATTTTGCTCCTTATACTTCCAGCGGAAAAATTTCGACCATATTTCCTCACCGAAGAAAGATTTCTCATACATCAAATTGGCTCACTAATATAAAATATCCTAACTTAGATTGTACAATCGGTATTTTTTGCAAAAAAAATTTCTGAAGTATATTAACCCTTTAAGTGGCCGAAGTACCTTAGAACCAACTGGTGCCCAAACTTTTCTGTACTCCCCAAACCGAAATGTCACACATAGCGGCGGGGTTTAACGAAAGCTGCTTGTTTTCACTGCAAAACAATCCCGCTCATCTCACCTCAGTAGTACCGATTAGAAACCTGTCGTTGGTGGTAAGCGCTCCCACCTTGTGCTTTCTTTTCATCTGCTCCAACGCATGATGGGGAATCCATGACCCAAAGTTAGATTTTTTATCAGAGGGCCAATTGTCTTTTACTGATTCCAATAATTTCAATTATTAATTCCAATAATTTAATTTTACAAAATATTGTTTCAAATAATTTAATATTTAAAATGATTGATTCCAATAATTTCAATTATTTCATTTCAATATTTATTTCAATTATTTCATTTCAATTATAATTATTGTTCCAATTATTTCATTTCAATTATTTCTATATTTATTTCAATTATTTCATCTCAATTATAATTATTATTTCAATTACAATTATTATTTCATTTCAATTATAATTATTATTTCAATTGCAATTATTATTTCATTTCAATTATAATTATTATTTCAATTACAATTATTATTTCATTTCAATTATAATTATTATTTCAATTACAATTATTATTTCATTTCAATTATAATTATTACTTCAATTACAATTATTATTTCATTTCAATTATAATTATTATTTCAATTACAATTATTATTTCATTTCAATTATAATTTCACTTCTTTCATTTAAATTAGTATTACTTCAATTATTTCATTTCAATTATAATTATAACTTCAATTATAATCATTACTTCAATTATTTCAATTACAACTATTATTTCATTTCAATTATAATTATAACTTCAATTATAATCATTACTTCAATTATTTCAATTACAACTATTATTTCATTTCAATTATAATTATAACTTCAATTATAATCATTACTTCAATTATTTCAATTACAACTATTATTTCATTTCAATTATAATTATAACTTCAATTATAATCATTACTTCAATTATTTCAATTACAACTATTATTTCATTTCAATTATAATTATTATTTCAATTATTTCATTAAAATTATAATTATTTCATTTCAATTATTATTATTACTGCAATTATAATTATTATTTCAATTATAATTATTACTTTATTTCAATTATTTCATTTCAATTATAATTATTACTTTAATTATTTCATTTCAATTATAATTACAGTATTAGTTCAATTATAATTATAATTATTATTCCAATTATAATTATTTTAATTATATTATTATTTCAATTATTTCATTTCAATTATTGATTCCAATTATTTAATATTAAAAATTATTGATTCCAATCATTTTAATTATTTTTTAATTGTTTCGAATTTTTATTGAGGGCCAATTGTTTTTTGTTTGTTTTTTTATCAGCGCGCCAATTTTGATGTATGGGAAATCTTTCTTCGCTCAGGAAATAAGGTCGAAATTTTTTCCGCTGGAAATATACAGGGAACAAAATTCTAGACGTCCACCTTAATGTGTTTGAAATGAAGTTTTCTAGCAGGCTGGAAACACAGCACTTCCTGTTATATAGCAAGGTGTTTTCACCAGTCTCGGCCCATGCCACGAAAAGCGGAGTTTTGATCGATTTTTTGAGGTTTCCATCTATATGGTTTTAAAAGTCGTCCACAACTTTGTTGTTCCTTGCAACGGAAGGGCAGGTAAGATTCCATATTCGCACTATTTTTTTCTTCTTTTTTAAAAACATTTTTGGGGCTTAACGACCAGTAGGAACATCTCTTAAAACTAAAAGCAGTCCTCCGTCCATAATGTAAGCCAGTGATTCCAGGAAAGGGACACAGCTTGTGTCATCAGACAAACACATCACTACCTACGTGCACTTCAAGGGGATTCGAACTCTGAGCCCATCTCGGATCAATGGTCGGAAGCCAGTGCCTCTAAGGAAGGAACGGTTAGAAATACACTCATGATTCACATTTGTAAACCAACTGACTTGCACTCGACATAGTTCGGGTGCAAGTCTGGTGGAATCGTAAGTAAAATAATTTACCCAAATCGAAAGTCTGACTTGCACCCGACCTGGCACCCAACATAGCCCGGGTATAAAGTTTAAGATGCAACGGTATGTTCTAATTTTTACCGCAGTGAATGTTTTTACCTCCTTAACCTTGTGATCACGAAAACGTTTCGTTTGTTATGCACTTTTTTATGCACGTGCAAACCTTGTTGGCAGTGCAACACTAATATCTTTGGAATACACAAATGTGGAAAAAATCTCAGTTGTAATTTAATATAGTATCTCTATATGCTACGTTGTCTTTCCATTAGGTGGTAAAATGTTTCTTTTCTCTGCATCTTTCGTTTTCTCTATTTCCACAGCTCTAACTGCATCCATGAATTTCCTCTTTCGGAAAGAATGAGATGAAAATTAATTTGACTCTAACACACCCTATATAATTCTTTATGAATCGTAAGTAAAATAATTTACCCAAATTGAAATTCGTAGTGAAGCACGGCATGCGTCGAGAGTGTTGTAACTACGGCCACCAACGGAATAACAATGTCCAAAAGAGGTAAGTTGTTTCATTTCTCGCGATGCACACGTGACAGAAACGTTTGTAAAGCCCCAATGTCAGTGCAGGCACCTTCATTCAAGGTTACATGTGCGCTCTCAGCGGTCGGTCAGGTTTACGTACAAATAGCATAACACAGTTAATATTTTTGTTTCCACCAAGTCTCCCCCCCCTAGAAATTTCTACTTGAAACTGTCCACTGCAACTCGGGCATACACAATGGAAACCAATCTGCCAAATCCCGTGATAAAATTATGATTTCCTCCTCCTCCTCACCAGCTTCCATGACATCTGCTTCGACTTCTTTTCGGAAAGAAAGGGTCTTCCTAACGGTTTCTTTTCACCAGGAACTCCCTGATGCCGTTCTCTCCTCTGCTCTATCCGCATGTCCCTTCCACCTTAATACCACTTTAATACTCTGAATTGCGCATAGCTGCTCAAAATTTTCACGCAGTTTTCTTATCGTGCAGTGTTCTCCACCGATGTGTCTCCTCACCATTCTCGAACACAAAAATTTTCTTTGAAATTTTATTTCAAAAATTTTTAGTCTGGTTTTATTTTGTTTGGGCAGCATCATCGATTTGTAACCATAGGTTACAATTTGCAAAATGTGCTTATGTATTATACTTTTTTCCCTTTTAATTTTTTGAGGCAGACGTAGGTTCTTCTTTCTTTCTTTCTTGATACAAGGTTTAACGACCACCGTGCGCAACTCGATGGGCCCGTCCCTACTCAGTCGCCCGTCCCTAATTTAGGGCCACTAGTTCCCAGAAAGGGGGAGAGCCAGTGCCGTAAGACAAACACAACATCCACGCTCCACCGGGATTCGAACCCTGACAGATCAGATCATATGTAGAGGATTTTAGGAAGGGAGTGTCTGACCCCAGGTTTTAAACAACCCTTAGAAATAGGAAGCTAGGAGATTTGGGCTAGAGTGCCCGACAGGAAAGTCACACGGAAGCGAAGTAGAAAGGAAAAGGAAGACTCCTTTATTTATAACCGGGGAGGGGGGGAGGTACCCGGGGTCAAACGGTTTAACGTGCCGAACCGACGCACGGCGGATATTTAGTGGTTTGAGCGTTCGTATCTACTGGGATCGAACCTGGGGCCTCATCGTAGCAGTCACGAACGTTGACCACTAGGCCATCCGGGGTCCCCAAAACCTGGACCTTTCATGGACGAACGGTCATAAGCCAGCGCTCAGACCATTGCGCCACCGGGGCAGCAGACGTAGGTTCGCTGGATACACGAGTATCTGGAGCAGGGGTGGAAAACCTTTTTGATAGTGTGGGCCCAAATTGGCGATAATCAAATAATAATAATAATAATCTCGCGAGTGCCCATGGGAATTTTGAACAGCAGATAATCATTTATTTTTATATTTGTTTTTTACAAAGATTTTTAAGAAGAAAGAGAAGAAAAAGCTTGAAACCATTCTTTGAAAAAATGTTTTTAAGCAATCAATAACTCTTCTGAATTACTTTAAATGAGCCTGCTTTAGAAATTGCATGTTAATATTAAATCTTCAATTTAAGAACAATTTTTAAAGCAAAAATTAATTTTTTTTTATGTATTCACACTGTCATTTTGATGCTCTGACAATTTGTTTTTTATCGAGTGTTTAATACAAGAAACGAAAGTAAATTGAACGCGTATTCAGTGCACATAGGTGACGACAAGTGGGGGGGGGCAAACACTAAAATTAACGAATTAATAACCAAAATAACTTACTTTTTTATTTAAGTAAAAAGCAAGAGTCCTGTTATTTATTTATTGAAATAGCTACACATGGAAGCACTTTAGAAAGCCTCTTCAAAAAAGTTAGTAATATCCATATTTTTAATAAACAGTATTACACTTATAACCATCATAAGAAATAAAAACGTAAAAATTATAAGCTTTGCTTCATGTTATAATACAGTGTGTACATAAAAAACATCAAATAAAGGAACATAATCATACTTTCCACTCAGTGAGACTTCTCCTAGGGCACCAACGAAGACGGAAATTTTATACAACTTGGTTGTTTTGAGCGCAAGGCAGGTTTCAGTTTCCACGGATACTTTTCGCTTCAGAGATCTTCGCTATTAGGTTTCGCCTCATAACACTTATGTGTTTCATCAGCAAGTTTACTTCTAGAATTAGACTTGACAAAGCCTAATTATATAATGCTTAATTATATTATATACACGGTCCAGTCACATTGTTGTCACCACCAGCTAATATCCAGAGTAACCGCCGTGTGCAGCGTCGACGGCAGCTCGACGGGACGGGAGTGACTCGACAAGGTGCTGGAAGGTGTTCACAGGTATGTGGAGCTACGCTGACTGCAGTGCATCTAACAGCTGCTGGAGGGTACGTGGTGGAGGATCCATAGAGCGAACAACACGATCGAGGTGGTCCTACAGATGCTCAATTGGGTTTAAATTTGGGGAATTAAGGGCCAGGAAAGAACTTTGAAGTCTTCACTGTGCTCTTCCAAAGACTCTCGGACATTTCTAGCTGTGTGGCACGTCACATTGTCGTGCTAGAAAATCCCATCCGCCCCAGGGAAGGCAATCAGCATGTATGAGCGTAGGTGGTCTGCAAGGATGGATTCATAACGAATTCGGTCCATAATGTTTTCCACAGGTATGAGTGGACCCAGAGAATGCCATGAAAACATTACCCAGACCGTTACGTTGCCCTCACCAGCTTGTGTTCTTCCAGCAATGGTTGAAGAGTGTTTGTTCTCCGATTTTTCTTGCCTTACACGCCAACGTCCATCCGTGCAGAAAATGTGATTCATCGGAGAAGGCAATCCTTTGCCAATCAGCGGAGGTCCAATTCCGATACTGCCGTGCAAATGTAACCCTTTTCTGCCGATGCACCGTCGTTAGCATAGGTGCAGTGACTATCCGTCTGCATCGGAACCCATACGCAGCAGGGGTTGCTGAACTGTCGTTTTAGACATACTTCCGGTAGCCCCCTAGTTCATTCGGCCAGTGTGTTGTTCCACTTTAGCGTGTCGATCGGCCCTCACGCACCTTCGCAGCCGACGTTCACCTCTCACATCAATGGCACGTGGTACTCCACAGTTTCTGTGTCGCTTATTCACAATGGGGCATTTCTCTAATCACGATACACTAAAACCACAGCAGCACGAGAACAGTTCACAAACTGCGCTGTTTCAGAAATACTGCTACCCTTGGCCCGAAAGCCGATAATCATTCATTTTTGCAAATCTGATAAATCGCTCCTTTTATCCATGACAGCAACGGGTGATATGTTTTCAGAATGCCCACAGCACACCTTATATACCCTCCAAGCCAGATGACGACACGTGCCTTCTTTCAATGGCTATGCGCTGCTGACGTCAAAAGTAGGAGGTGGTCACAATAATGTGACTCGATTGTGTAATATTACTAAGTATAATAGTATATTACCATAATCATACTATTAATATGTATATTATTATATAATACCATAATGGTATTTTGTACTGTATTTATAACCAGAGTTGCGGAATGTAAACGTACGCGCGTACGCCGTTAGTTTCCAAATTATGAGCAGATTTTGCAAATATTTTTGCCTGAATTAAAAAAAAAATTGTTTACAGGAATTAAAGCACTTACTCAAGGGTTTACTCAGACTAATATACATAATACTATTTTAACTTGAAAAACTTTTAATTATTTTTGCACATGTGCTTTTCCAGACATTTCTAGGCCTCTAGATTTTTATCAAGGCCAGTTGTCAATGTACAGAAACTGTATCAGAAGTTTTGTTTACGCAGAAAGAATTTAAATTTTGTTGCTAGGTTCCTTTTGCAGTTGCCAGTTATTAAATTAAAATCGTTTCCTTATGCATTTTGTAAGTTGAATTAAGTTGTTGAAAATGCTATTCATTAATTTTGAAGGTTCATTGTGATGGAACTGTTTTTCTGGATGTAAAAATATTCTTCAATTTATCTCGTTTTTATGAGTTTCATAGTTTAGTATTTTAATATTTTGCCATAAAGGTTCATTTTACGCACATTCAGTTGTAATGACTTTATGTTCCCCACATTTTTTTATTGGGTGTTTAACGACCACCGTGAGTAACTCGATGGGCTATAAGCAGTCGCTCGTCCCTAAGTTAGAGCCACTGGTTCCAGGGAAAGGAGAGAGCCAGTGCTGGAAAACAAACACATTTATTCCCCACGGGGATTCGAACCCGTACCCTTCTCGGAAGGATAGTCATAAGCCAACGCTCAGACCGCTGCGCGACGGGGAGGGGCGGCAATTGTCCTAATTGGAATGTGCAATATTCTAATAATTATTTAATGCTTCATTAATCTTTTTTTAATTATCTTATTCTATTGTTATCGTGGTTCACGCGTTTGCAACAAGTTTTCTGTTTCAATGTTTTTTTTTTTTTTTTTTTTTTTTTTTTTTGATTGGAGGTTTAACGACCACCGTGAGCAACTCAATGGGCTACAAGCAGTCGGACGTCCCTAATTTAGGGTCACTGGTTCCAGGGAAGGGAGAGCCAGTGCCGTAAGACAAACACAACATCCATGCCTGACCGGGATTCGAACCCGAACCCCTTTACGGACGAATGATCAGAGGCCAGCGCCTTAGACCACTGCGCCACTGGGGCGGCTTTCAATGGTTGTCCACGCAGATGCAGTTATTTTATACAACTCTGTTTATAACAGTAGTACTTTACTCGAATCACAACATCAGATTCGCAAGGTGCAGGGGTATAACAAAAGATACCTCCTTCCTGGTCCGGAGAGAGAAGTAATTGGGCATGCTAAATAAACCTCCGCTCTTTACTTGTCCACTACTGTCGCTTCGAGTTACGTCCTGGATAAATCCTTCCGCGCTCCTTCTTCAACAAACCCACCGAACCATTATCTTCTCGCTTCCTGCATATAGAAGACCTCTTTTGGAGCACTTCCTCCGAAGGTGCATTAAGCTGAAACAAATGTTCTTCTTGACAGCCCTAACTGAAATTTTCTAACCTATCCCAGATGCTCAAAACTTGAAAATATTCCTTAGTTACCATTTAAAATATTCCTTAGTTTGCAACATTTCCCAGTAATTTTAGTCATTATAAAGAATCAAGGGACGGCAGTGTATGCCAGGTAATTTTTTTCGCTCGCGTGCTATAGGTTTCCCCACACCTATCCTTCTATCTAATACAGAGGTCGGCAAACTACGGCCCGCAGCCTCTTTTTGTACGGCCCGCGAGCTCTAAGAATGGCTTTTACTTTTTCAAATACCTGAAAATTTCAAAGTCTTTAAAATGTCAAAGTACGCGCTATAACGGAACGGCTGACCAACTGCCGAGTTGGGGAGTTGCGAGATACGACCGTATGTGGCTCTCCTATAGCTTCGCATTCGGTGGACTCTGCTGTGACGCCACGCAGTTATAATTTGGCAGCGTTTCCAGTGCCACGTGTATCGCTGTTCTGCGACATTTTGTCTTCGTTTGATTACCCTTGCGTATCTATCATTTCACAGTCAAAACCAGAAAAGAAGAGAAAAGTGGGTATCTGTATTTGGCAGCACCTACCTGTGCGAAAAGACAATTTCAAAGATGAAATACGTAAAAACTCAACACTGGTCAGCATTAACAACATGAACATTTACAATCAATGTTGATGGTAGGGAGTACTGACTTTGAACACCAATTTGGTGAAATGTTACCCCCCCCCCAAGAAAAAAACCAATTCCATTCTTCTCATTAGTAGAACTGTAACAATTGTTGCCTTCATTTAGTCTACTTATTATTATTATTACGTTACATTTTGTTCAATAAATTTGTAAAAACGTTCTTTTTTTTTTTGTTGTTGTTATTTAAGCAGACTTACCTACTTAAATAACAAGAAAAAAATACCTACATAAATATCCTCGAGTTTGCCTCTTGGTCCGCAGATACTATGATATTTACTATTTGGCCCTTTACAAAAAATGTTTGCCGACCCCTGATCTAATTAATACATTGCTCTACCCCGTTCGTCACTAAACAAACGTTAAGATTAAAAAAAAAAAGGACCGCTATAGTATAGTTCGAGAAAGGTTAATGTTTCCACATGTGTGGCGCTAAAATTCGCCCTACGCGCCCGTATGCTTACAGTGCCCTAACCTACAACAGCGTGCATATGAGAGCGTATCTTAATGAAACAAACAGAGTGGAGCTAACAGCAGAGCTCTCAGAACGCAAGTGGGTGGAAAACCTAATGCATTAGGCGTGGTTTCAGTTCCACGGATACTTTGTCTGCGGTTTCTCCACGGTTATCAAATGAATACAGGAGTCATTTTCCCAGCAGCAAAGTCCACCTGATGCTCATTCCTCTCTCTCCCCTACGGCGCTGGTTCGCCCTTACGACCAACGGCCCCACATTAGAGTACAGCTCGCTCTATCAAGCTTTGACGAAGCTCCTGGTAATCGCTAAATTCCTAACAACCCAGCCCAATTCAATAATGAAGCTGTCACCTAACAGCAGGGAAAAGGCTATTGCTGATTTGTATTAATGGACGAAACGCTGGCGTGTCCGCAAGAGTTCTACTTTTCCCGATATTGCCTACATAAATTATAAAGGGATTACGTACTTTCCTATTTACGATGTGACCTAAGGAAACACCAAAGAGCAGCAACATAACATCTCGCTCTCACATTACACTGTTCCATTCAGTAGTTACAAAGTAAAGTTCTCAAGCGTATTTTTTGTACGAAATTAAATTTGCTTTGAACAGACTCTCAGAATATACTCAATACAGAAATAGGATAAACTTTCCGAGGTTACATGCATACCGATACTCAAGTCACTTCCCGAAACCACATTCTCAGTCATCTGTGTTGTTTTCCAAGGGGCGCAAGTTTATATATATCTTGTTTCCAGGTGCCAGCTACCTTTTTAGTCACTCTTTGAACCCCTTTCAATCATCTCTTGAGGTGAATTCATCCTTCGTTAGGAACCCCTAATTCCTAAATGTTAACCTCAATTCATCACTAGTTTCTAGGAAATAGGAATGCAAATCCAAAGCATGGCTGTCTGAAAATAACTCCAATCAATGCACTAATGAACAGCAAAGCTGGAGACTGAACGAGCAAAAATTTTCAGCTATGAAACTTCTGGCATCAGATACACACAGGAATACACATATTCGCGTTACAAAAATGCAAACACGAAGTCATCGTTCAGTAACAAACCGCCCCATTTAAAATGAATTTCTGTTAAGGATGCAAAGTTATCAAACTTGATCACTTGATAGCCGTGAACACATCGTAACAAGGAGTGGAACACTGAACCATCGCATACTCCCGAATATATATACATATACTACGTATATATGCAGTATATATCGTATATTATGTATGTTTTGAGTTTTAACGAACCCCATGAACATCAGAGGCAATAAAGTGTCGTCTGTCGTTAATTCATAACCACTAGTTCAAGTGAAGACTAAAATGGCTGCCGCAGGACAAACACACAGAGAATATCTCATCCGAGACCGTAATTCCTCAACTCGGACATCCGTCAAGAAGACCGCGACTCTAACCACTCGGCCACAGAGACGGCAGGTAATGATAGAGTATGGGGATCTTTCATACCACAGAGGATTACCATGGAGAGTTCGACCTAATTTTCTGCAATCTTTTAGGTCATTTAGGAAAGAAATATTAGAAATCCCAGGAACACTTCATCCATTGCCACTTGTGTAACGCTAAAACACAGATTAATTTCTGTATTACAATCTCCAGTAACAATTTTTAAAATTCACAGCTCACAATATACTCAGCAATAAGGGCGAGGTGCTTCCGGATCCTTAACAGGATCAACGGTATGAGGCTGACTGGGCCAGCCAAAAAGGCGTGTACAAGCGGGGAATAGAGAGGATCTTGACCTATGCGTGTAGGACATGCGTGTGGAACATGGTGGTCCGATTCTGTGAGAATGAGAAGAGGCCTGAATCAAATTAAAAGACAGGCCCTATTAGGGATCACTAGGTAATTCCGTACGACGTCCACTCTGGTGTTACAAGTGTTAGCGGTGTGCGAACCGGCAGACCTAGTAGTGGAAAGAAAGGCAAACGCTGCAACGCCTCAAGAGTGGTGTGGGTGTCGAGTTCCTCGGAGTCACATATAGTGCTTCCGAGATAGAGATACCAAAGGTGAATTTGTTGGCCCACCCTGCGGTTGAAATCTGCCCCTCTTGTCCATAGGAAAGTTTTGAAACAAGAATCTTCTGGTCAGAGGAATTAAGGAGTTGCTGGCAAACAGGGAAACATGACTTGTAACAAGGCTTCTGAAATCCGGGTTTTCAACTCAACAACGCATTTAATGAGCATCGAACGCGTGTAGACAGTATTGTTAACAGAGCCCCATACAGCGAATGTTAAGTCCAGCAACCAAGATCACGGAACAGGACCTCCGCGGTTGATAAATTTTCTAGGGTAGTGACTATTGAGAAAATTGCGCATGTCCTTCAAGAGAAACGGTGGCGCACCATCTTACTGGAATAGCATATCAAGCTTTATGCGGAAGGCAGATTATGGAATGAGGAAGTTTTTCAACATATCCAGATACATAATCCCGTTGAACTCTGGTCGTCGGTTTTGCTTCATTAAAATACAACACGCACTGTGTCTGTCTTCACTGCCCCACTGAAATCAGCCATTTTGCTTGCTCGACTAATGTGCTGCCACCTTGTGGCCTGCACACAAAACAGTCGTACCCAAAGAAACTTGAAGATATATATACACACGTTAATGCGTGTTTCCTAGCAGCAGCTTAACGATCTTTTAGGAATAGCATATCAGGCTCTGTGTGGACGGAAAATTGTGAAACGAGGAAGTTTTTCAGAAAACCTAAAGTTTTTCAGAAAACCTAAAGTTTTTCAGAAAACCTAAAGTTTTTCAGCATGTTCAGCATGTTCAGATGCATAATGCCGCCGGACTCCTGTCGTCGACTTTATTTCGTTAAGCCATAACACGCACTGTGTCTTCAATGCCCCACTGAAACCAGCCATATTGCTTGCTCGATTAACGTGCTGCCACCTTGTGGCTTACGCACAAAACAGTCGTACCCAAAAAATTTGAGGATATAGTACACACACACACACACATCAATGCAGGTTTCCAAGCTGCAGCTTAATTGGATGCGGTATAAATAAATGTTAAATCTGTAACCCAAGTTTGTAAATACGCTGTACATTCAATTCGGTGAACTTCAAGATTAGAGTTGTGGATCCTTCCTTCAGCACGACACTAAACAAGAGATTTTCTTTATAAAGACAGTAAATACGTTAAAAGGGCTAGCCATTACAAGATACACAGTGCCAAACACAGAAATGAACTGATGCACCAGGAGTCCTTCACACTGCATGGAGAAAAGTTGAACCATGTTATTAAAAACGAGGATGAGCAGATGTACCCGAAACTCGGGAATATTCGAAATCTGAACTGTACATGATTTGCGCGCTAGTACTGAACATCATACACTCGTATTCACCTCAAACACTTCATGGTTGCACCTGTTGTCCGTGAAGGAATCGCCAGCATTAGCCTAAAGCAAATGCTAATATCGCTTCAGGGTCTAGGGATGACATTTAAAAGTAAGAACGCCACTAACACGGCACACGTGACATGCACAGGTAATTCTTCATGCTTAAATTGCAAAAGTAATGCTTGCGTTTAACGTACGTTTTATTTATTTCATTTTTTTTAAAGCCCACTGCAAATGATTTCAATATGACGGACAGGGGAAAAAAATTATTAATCTCAGGCTGAACGTAATATCAAATGAAAGTGTACAAAGTAAGTCAATTATAAGGCCCCCTAGGAAGAGCATGTCTGCCGCCAGGAGTGTTATAATGAAAGTTCAGAGGGCTCTCTCAGAATGATATGACCTCAAAGCCACAGGTGTATACCTACTGCAGACAGGTGAATGACATGGTAACGCAGATCGAAAAATAACAGATGTACAACATAAAGTTGTTCGAAAACATGATTTATACTAATCACATGCAAAGTGGTTTGTGTTGCACGTTTTGTCGATCCATACGTGCTCCTGAATTTGCGTGCTGTTTTAATGCATTTACTTCGCACAATCTTCCAGCCTAGCGAGGATTTATAATCGTCTCCCAACTATTTTTCCTTAACCTGCAGCATTAATAATGCTTATCATCAACAGCAGGGAGTATACATTCTGAAAGGCTTGTTTGTTTGATTCTGTAACACTGACTAAATAAACATCTGGTACCCTCATGACCATGCCTTCCATTATGAAACTTCGTATAAAATGGCGGATTCAAAATATATATATATGCAGCACAGTGGGCATTAACCATTTTAGCACCACAGGAACTCCTGAAAGGGTTTGTTTTTGCTGCATGAAAAGCACTATTTCAGCCCACGCTTCAGTATATCCAGCAAAAATTCCAAGTAGAATAAAATATACGTACAATATGCGTTGGCCATGTAAGTTGCCTGAGTTGAGTGTTACACTTACTCAGCCATCAGTTCACACAATGAAGAGTGAAAATGCACAGGGTAATTACAAATTAGTTTAGCAAAAAAAAAAAAAAAAAAAAAGGGAGAGAGAGAGAGAGAGAGAGAGAGATTTTAATAAATTCTGAGCAAAGAGAAAATGATAAATACTAAAAGTAAGTTTCTAACGATGCAACATAACTACGTAAATGTTCAATGTGGGTTCCTTTCGTCACTCGATAGATATCCCGATTGAGAGATTTCGCCACAAATTCGCTGAAGCACCTGCATTCACGATCCGTGCCAGTAACTTATCTAAGGTAGAGGGAAATGAGTGCTACATCGATATCGTCCTTCACGTAACGCTACCAACAGAAATCAACTGGTTACAGATCGGGTGACCGTGGTAGTCATGTAATCGAAAAATCTCGACCAATTCGGAGGTGCGCTGTATTTCTAAACGATATTTGTTGTTGTTGCTGCTGTTTTGTTCTGATGTTTAACGACCGCCGTGAGCAACTCTAAGGAATATAAGCAGTGGCCCTTTCTTAATTTGGGGTCACTGCTTCCAAGGATAGCAGAAAGACAGTGCCGTTTAGACAAGCACGCCAGCCATGTCACTACAGGCCTCCCGGGCCCACTCTGATGAACGGTCAGAAGTTTGGACCACATCTGACCGTTCATCCGCGCCAGCGTTTAGACCGCTGCTCCTCTGGAGCGCCTTTCTGAAAGATGAAATTTCTGTTCCATATCCTCCTGTAGCCGAGGCACCAGAAGTATGTCCTGATAAACCTTACCTGTGATAGTGGCCTCGTGAAAAAGGAAAAAAGGAAAGGACTCTCCAAATTTGTAGCATTCATCGCACAAAAAAAAAAAATAATTCACTTTCGAGCTAGGCCGTTCATTTTGCAGGTACGCACGTGAGCGCTCTGTCCCCAACATTCTGGCGACTGACATTACCACTCAAATGAAATGTGACCTCATTACTAAACACACTCCTATCAATGAATTCATGTTTTCCCATTCTGTCCGAAAGAGAGCCTTTTTTTTTTATGCAAAATCTTCTACTGTATATTCAAGGTATGGGATGATCAATTCTCGAATAGCACGTGCCGTTGACTCCCGAAGGACTTCGCTGTCTCACAGCTTCCACTACCTTAAGCCCCCCCCCCCCTCAGGAGACAGCGTGATTTTTTAACCTTTTTGGTTGTGAACCAAGCTAGCAAGAGCTAAACTAAGAGACAGGCGTCGATAGCTCACTTCCGAAGGTAGCGTGAAGGCTAACCGGCGACACTGTGTATACAAGAAGGAAGAGCGACAGGAGCTCTAACTAAAGAAAACAGCTCTTTTAAGAGCTTTTATTGTGCTCTTGAGTCAGAACAATATCGCATTTCACGTCTCCAGGCTGCGGGGACCATGTCGCGGTAGGGGGGGGAGTGGCTCCTTCCTAAGGGAAGGTCTAACACCGGAGCCAAATAAGAGCGATCTCGCTCAAATAGTTCTCCCTGCGAAAGGAAGAAAGTATTCTTCTGGATCGCTAGCTACTGAATAAAGACCACACTCGATTGAGCAGATACAAAATCTGAGCCCAGTGTCTCAAAAGAACCTTGAGAAATAAAAGGAAAAGGATTGCTAATGATAGGAGACAACGAAGAAACCAGAATGAGTACAAAGGAAGAGACGATTAATGGACTGTTCGCCTAACTGGATTTGGCACTACAAGTCCAAATGCCCGGAAACATTTGAGAGCTCTGCCCGCTGTGATGGCCAAGCAGGGCACAAGAACTGGAAATGCGATAACGAACAGAACTGCCCAAACTGCAGCAAAGTCAACGCAAAATGTAAACTTAAACTGGATACCAAGCATTGAAGTTCAGCAGGAGATTGCCCCTGCCTCGAAGGAGAACTAGAGACGGCAAAGAAACAGAGTGCACTACGGTTGAGGTCTCATCGCTGGCTTCACCAGCACCGCAGAATGGAAAAGGAGTCTAGCTTCAATGTGAGCATAAGAGTGCGATGGGAAATCACCAGAAATAACTGTAAATGGAGGAGAAATGTCACCTGACACCCTACGTGGAACAACGCGGGACTACGATCCTGTTTGCTTTGTAATAACGCAAAAATGTGTGCATTTCTGTACCTCTGTAGAACGTATTTTTAAGATGTGTGAAATTTTGTTATTGACGTGTGTACTGTAACAACTGTGTTTGATTGAATTAAAGACCTTGTGCCCATGGAAAGAAAAAAGAAATTCATGCGAACAGATCTCCCAGTCCAACCTCGTCCTTTGCGACCGTTCCCCGCTCAGACCACCCGTCCACAGGTCCGTACCTGCGACTTCCCGAACGGGAATATTAGCGCAATGTTTACCCCGTAAACGTGACTAGAGAGTTCCATTTAATCCTGTTGTGCGTGCATTTAGTTGGTACAAGATTATGGTTTTCAGCCTTACTTTAAGGGGTCCCCAGACTGATACATAAACATCATATACAGTCACCTGTACAGTAACCACACATGTGACAGTGGCCTCTTGAAAAAATGAGGCCACTATCCATTTTATTTCATCATTGATACCTCTGTCTCACAGTTTCTACTACCGTTCTTTTAAACCCCTGGGTGCTACATATCCCGTGCCACTAAACTCCATGTGACAAGCGGTATTGGTGTTTTGTTGGAGTCGAGTCTTACCGTACTTCGTTCAAAACCTCCTCTGCATAGTCATGCCCGATTTTGTTATATAAAACCAGAGTAACAACTGAGCGCACCCTAGCTCAATGTACACCTCCACAACCACCAACTGACGTCCACCTATGTTCCCACCAGAGCGAATGCAACGCCATCTACACTGGCAAGAAAGAAACTTCACCACGCACACTTCCCGCCACCTTAGTTGAGTTATGCACATGGATCGTGAATGTAGTCGCATGTAAATGTGGATGCCGATGCTTCGGCGCATATGGGAAGTCTTTCACAGGTTGGATATCTATCGACACACGAAAGGAAGCCACACTGAAGGCGTGTAGTGGAAACTCGTTACATTGCATCACTGGAACTTTTCTTTTTGTTGCTATCATTTTCTGTTCAAAAGATATTAAAATCTCAAGTTGAAAGACTTCAGGCAACAGAACTAAATAGACTGCAATGGAATACCGTCTTAGCACGATTTATTTTAAAAGATGAAAAATCTATACACAGGTTGAAACATACATTAGTACTTTCGAAATGACACTCACTTCATCTTCAGATGTGCTGATATAAACGCCAATTCGATATCATATATTTAAATTCCAAAGTTTTTCCTTAGTTTTCAGTTTTGCTCTTCAGTATATATATCATCATCATCATCATCATTGTCAACCATTATCAATCCACTGCTGGACGAAGGTCTCCCCAAGTTTCCTCCACAACGGTCTGTCTTGTGCCAGTCTCCTCCATGTCACTCCCGCATATTTACGAATTTCATCCACCCATCTCCCATGTGGTCTTTTTCTGGGTCTTTTCCTGTCCCTTGGAATCCAATCTAAAATTTCGGCTGTCCATCGATGGTCTGTCCTTCTGGCAGTATGTCCAGCCCATTGCCATTTCAGGGATTTAACTCTGATCATGATGTCTTCCACTCTCGTCATTTTTCGGATCCAGGAGTTCCTCTTCTTATCTCTCCTGGTTATACCAAGCATGCACCTCTCCATGCTTCTTTGAGTTGTCTGCAGCCTTTGTATGTCTCTTTTAGTTAAGGTCCACGTCTCTGCACCATACGTAAGCACTGGAAGGATGCATTGATCAAACACTTTTCTTTTAAGACATAATGGCATATTGCTCTTGAAAATTATGCTGTTTCTTCCAAAAGCTCTCCAGGCAAGTTTTGTACGCCGATTAATTTCTTCATCAATGTGACCCTCACTTGATATCTGCTGTCCAAGATAAACATACGTATCTGTTATCTCCAGTTTTTCTCCATCAATCGATAAATCTTCATTTCTTGTAAAAGCATTGAACATCACTTTTGTCTTCCGAAAGTTCATTTTTAATCCCACTTCTTTACTCTTGTCAGCAAGTTCCTGGATCATACTCTGCAGCTCTGATGGGGTAGTTGCAAAAATGACTACGTCATCAGCAAAACGAAGGTGGGTTAGATAATCTCCATTAATCTTTATCCCTTTGTTTTCCCAGTTCAGTGATTGAAAGACATTTTCCAATGTGGCATTAAAGAGCTTCGGAGATATGGTGTCACCTTGTCTCACTCCCTTTCCAATTTTTATGTGTGTTGTATTTTCAAACAGCCGAATCTTTGCACTTGAATTTTCATAGATGTTATTAATAATATTAATGTATGCATCTTCAATACCGCAGGATTTCAGAGCCGTGGTAACTGCTGATGGTTTCACCGAATCAAAGGCTTTTTCATAATCGATAAAAGCCATGCACAATGGAAGTTCATATCCCCTCGCTCTTTCAATTAGTTCTCTCAGTACATGGATATGATCTATTGTGCTGTAGCCACTCCTGAATCCAGCTTGTTCTCTCGGTTGAGCCATGTCCAGTGTTACCTTCAAGCGGTGTGAAAGAACTTTAGTGAAGATTTTATAAACCACTGATAGGAGGCTGATAGGTCTGTAGTTCCTGAGATCCTCAATGTCACCTTTTTTATGTAGCAGGATCATTGTAGCATTGTTCCAATCCTCAGGAATCTTCCCTTCATTAAGGCATCGAGTGAAAATTTGGGCGAGTACTGTTTCGATTTCTCCACTTGCTTCTTGTATGATGTCTATAGTAATTCCATCTTCTCCTGGAGCTTTCCCCCGCTTCATGTTCTTGATTGCATGAGCAACTTCTGCTGGGAGGACTGGAAGAACTCTGGTACCTTTCATGATGTCTGGAGTACATGTATCATCCCTTTCATATAATTTGGAGTAGAAATCTTTCACTCTTGTCAAAATTTCGCCTCTATTTCTTGTTATAGAACCATCTTCTTTTCTCAGAGCCATAATCTGTTTTCTTCCCTTACTGAGATGTCCCTTTGCTATCTTTAGGCTTTGGTTGTTTTCAATTGCTTTCCTCACTAGCTCACAGTTGAATTTCCTTACGTCTTCAGTGATACTTTTTCGTGCTGTCTTGCATAGCTCTATATATTCCACTTTGGAAGTCACATCTTCTTTAGTTGTCCTCATCTGTCTTCTTTTTTGCATCAACATTTTGGTTTTTCCTGATAATTTGTTCACATGCAACTTGTTCTTAGACCCAGCTAATTTTGTTGCTGTTTCCATAAGAGCTTTGGTTACTTTTCTGTTAACTTCCGAAATATCCACTTCTTCCGATGTTAGGCCTTCTAAAGCAGAGAATCTGTTCTTCAGTTCAAACTTGAAAGTATTATGGTGTTTTTTAAGGTTGGTTATGTCAATACATTTTGTTTGTCTTATGAGCTTGCCACGTTCCAGTTTAGTGTTGAGGTGCATCTTACATCTCACCAATCTATGGTCACTACCTGTGTTGAACTTGTTTAGCACACTGCAGTCTTCGATGACGAATTTTTTGTTACACATAATAAAATCAATTTCACTTGTCGTCCCAATTGGATGTCTCCATGTCCATTTCCTGTGTGGCTTTTTCTTGAAAAAGGAATTCAAGATGAAAAATCCTTCTGCCTCTGCAAACTCAACGAGAGTATTTCCACGCTGGTTTCTGTTGCCGTGACCGAATTTACCTACTGAAGTTTCATTCTGTTGCCGGTGCCCTATTTTTGCATTGAAATCTCCCATAATTATCTTCAAGTGCTGCTTACCTTTATTATTTAGATGACGAATTTCCTCATAAAATTCTTCAATTTCTTCTTCAGGATGACTTGTGGTGGGTGCATAAGTTTGAATAATCTGAGCCTGGTATCTTCTCGATAGTTGGATAACGAGTCGTGCAGCTCTGTCAGAGGAACTTTCAACTTCTACAACTTTATCCTTCAGTTTCTTGTTTATTATAAATCCAACACCACTAGTTCTGCCAGTATCTGTCCCACGATAATAGAAGAGATGTCCACTTTTCAGTTCAATGAGATCTTCTCCTTTTCTCCTTACCTCACTCAGCCCGACGATGTCCCACTTGATCCTTTGTAGTTCCTCTTCCAATTCAAGAAGCCTTGAATCAGAAGATAGGGAGCGTCCGTTGTAGGTAGCCAAGGTCAGCATCAAATGGCAGCCTAGTCCGGTCCTCCGGGGATTCTTAGCACCCTCTGCCTTCATGTCGCACTGGCCGCTGCCTTGGCCAGGTACATTCCAGCTGCCGGAGACTGAGGGCCAAGATTTAAGTTGTAGAGTCATTTTCGAGGTGTTTGGCCATAACTCACCACGCTGGCCAAGCGGGGTGGTGTATATATATATATATATACACTTGTGCACCATGGTTACCCTACTACTTGGTCACGTGACATGACGAGGCTGTTGTGAAATTTGTATGCAAATCATGATGAGGATGATTTATGAGTACGAGATTATGTTAGAATTAAAACATGTCATACTACTTGATACAACCTGTCGCGTAATACATGAATAAGTTGTTCCCAATCTTCAGATAACTCAACAGGGGTGTAATCATTGCAGCATTGGTATCCAAAAGCTGTGATATATACATTCTCCAAGCATAGTAGTGAGTGGGTAGAAGCGGGGGTTGCCAGTAGTTTGGTATTTTCCCAGTCTGGGCACATATCACCAGAAATAACGTTCTTAATCAGGGCTGTGCTGTGTAGGTTTGCCTTTAAACTATATTTATGCTCCTGTAATCGCAAGCCCACTTGTCTTTTTGTAGATCCTACGTAGTTACTCATGGTTTCACCTGATCGTGGATCTAGCATAGGAATATTGTACACTCCCAATTTTTGTAGCATGTCGGTTTTGCATCGGTCTTTTCTAACGTACGTTGGCATACATTTAGTACTAACACCAATTCTTAGGTTATGTTTAAAACACAAGCGAGTAATGTACTATCTAAAAAAAAAAGACAAGTAGGCTTGCGATTACAGGAGCATAAATATAGTTTAAAGGCAAACCTACACAGCACAGCCCTGGCTAGCAATGTTATTTCTGGTGATATGTACCCAGACTGGGCAAATACCAAACTACTGGCCACCCCCGCTTCTACCCAGTCACTACTATGCTTGGAGAGTGTATATATCACAGCCTTTGGAGACCAATGCTGCAATGATTACACCCCTGTTGAATTATCTGCGGAGATTGGGAACAACTTATTCGTGTATTACGCGACAGGTTGTTGTATCAAGTAGTATGACATGTTTTAATTCTAACATAATCTCGTACTCATAAATCATCCTCATCATGATTTGCATACAAATTTCACAACAGTCACGTCATCTCACGTGACCTGGTAGTAGGGTAACCATGGTGCACAAGTGTATATATATACAAAGTGCGTCAAAGAATTTTTAAGACTGGGTCTGTAAAATGAAATAGAAACAAGAAATTATAATTTGTTTTGGTTTGCTATCCAAAGTAAGTCCCTCCGGCTTCAATACACTTGTTACAGCGATTTAATAATAATTCGAATGCCTGTTCCAGTTCACTTTGCGGAATTGCCTCCAAAGCACGCGTCGAAGCTGTTTGTATGGTCGAAATATCATCAAAATAACACCCTTTTAACGTCATTTTAAGTTTTGGGAACAAAGAAAAGTCGCAGGATGCTAAATCAGGCGAATACGGTGGATGATTCAACACACAGACGTTATTTTTCGCCAAAAATCTTCGAACAAGAAGTGAGGTGTGACTGGGTGCATTATCGTGTAACAAACACCAACTGTTTTCATCTCGATGTTCTGGACGAACGCGACGAATTCTGCCCATCAAACGCCTCAAAACATTTAAATAAAACTCACCAGCAATTGTTTGTCCACTTGGAACAAATTCTTTGTGGATAATACCCTTACTATCGAAGAATGTAATGAGCATTGTTTTGATTTTCGATGAAACTTTTCTTGTTTTTTTGGCTTGTGGCGAGTTTTTTGACTTCCATTCCGCACTTTGTTACTTTGTTTTAGGATCATATTGAAAACACCATGTTTCACCACCAGTAACAATCGATTTTAAGAAGTTTGGATCATTTTCAGCGGCTGAAATGATGTTTCTGCAATGTGCCATTCTCCTTGATTTTTGTTCATTGGTTAACGTGTGTGGAACAAATTTAGCACAGACTTTTGTTTTGTCCAAATCTTCATGCAGGATGGTTCGAATCGTTTCTTTGTTGATGTTTAAAGACTCTTCCGTCATTCTTAGTGACGCACATCGATTGTTTTCCACGAAATCCCACGCTTTTTCAATAATCTCAGGTGTCCTAGATGAACTTGGTCTTCCGGTATGCTTATCATCTTCTAGCGTCTCTCTTCCGTCCAAAAAATGTTTGTGCCACAGGAAAACATTTGATCTACTTAAACAAAACTCACCATAAACTTGTTTCATCATTTGGTACGTTTCCGAGGCACTTTTACCAAGTTTTGCGTTAAATTTAATAACAGCCCTTTGTTCCATCTTAATAATTCAACATGAAAAAAATTTTACTTCTCTAATGAACGCCCGTATCGTTTGAGTTACTTAAACAATTGCGCAGTACTTTTGGCAGAAAGCAAGCAGATGGTCACGGTTTATAACGCATTCGCGATTACACTGGTGGCGCCACCGTAGCCTGAAATCTAGCGCCAGTCTTAAAATTCTTTGACGCACTGTGTATAATATCGAATTGGCGTTTATATCAGTGCATCTGAAGATGAAGTGAGTGTCACTTTTAAAGTAGTAATGTGTGTTTTAACCTGTATATAGTTTTTTATCTTTTAAAATAAATCGTTCTAAGACGGTATTCCATTGCAGCCTATTTATAAAAATCTCTTTTTGTTCAGCCAATTTGTGATAGCCGTACATAACATGCAGAAAGCTCGAATAAAACAATTCTTTTGGGGCAAATGATGCACTATAGTTACCCGACTGTTCAGCGCGCACAGCCAACTATCGTGCGTACCTGTAACAGTTATTCCAGAAAGAAAGGGCAATAGCTGTGGAATACGTTGTGTTGTGAAATGTTCATTACATAACAGTTGCTTGATGGTGTCCGTAACATTCCTTAGCAGTGAACCAGATAACAACAGATAGATAAAATTTAACAGCAGAACTCTCCCAGTTAACACAAAGAATAAACAACGAGAAAGGGGGCTTAACACAAAAAAACACTGCAAGATATATATTACTTTATAATTCTTCATTTTTACAGGAAATAAAGACGGTTTTAACGGGTTCAATTCTTAGAACACTGTGCACGTTCTTTCGTTTACCGGCAGTGAAGATGATGAAGCGTGGTCATGTTTTTTTCTAACATGGAAATTAATGGAGGCACTTTTCAAATTCATAGAAAAAAAAAATTTGTTTTTGTTTTTACTGTAATGTTCTCACAGAGAAAGTATATACGACAGCAATCCTCACACCATTACTACAAGCGAACATCTCAGAGAAATACTTCAAAAAAGGGATCAAGGTGCTCTTCGTCGGGTCATTATGTGCATTTGTGTGTGTGTGGTTTAACGACTATTATGAGAAACTCTATGGGGTAATCGTGCGTCCGTAATTTAGGGCCACTGGTTCTAAAGGGAGAGGGCCAGTGCGGTAAGACAAGCACACCACTCACACCTCATTCAAGACTGGGTCCACTCGGACAAAGGGTCAAAAGCTTCGACCACTGCGCCACCTGGACGTCATTCGTGGGGTAGCGCAGCATATGGTGAAACGTGTGAATGCGTGTGCAATGGAGAACACTTCCAGTAATTATCATAAAATGTATTTGGGTTTGAATTATATTTTCCATTTTCACGATAATTAATATTATGAAGTAAAATGTGAAATTTCAACTGGAGTTATAAGGTTGCAGTTCAAAATGAACAATTTCTATGAAAATAATCACAGGATTGAGAATTACTTCTTGCAGTCGGTTACTCAGACAATGACGTCTAGAAGATACAAGATTACTTCTCGCCCATTCCTGTCTCTCAGGAATCGTTCGATTCGGCCTGTGTGTGGTGCGGATTACCACTTTGCTAAGCTACTATACGTAGATAGATTTAGTATGCTTTGTTTCGAGACCATTCCAATGCACATCGCATCGTGTGTAAACCTTGACCGAAATAACGTTGGAAACAAAAGGGAGGATCGGAAAGTAACGCACAGCAGTTTTTTTCTCTTTGCAGGTTGCAAGTATAGCAGATTGCAGTTTGGCAGACGAGTTTGAATGCCACGCTACATACCGGTTTGGCTGAATCAGGTGTCGCCGTGGTGGAAGACAGTGTGAACGGCGGCACGAAGATGTCACGTTTGTTAGCGTCATCTACGAATGAAGAGCAACGCGGTGTAGTCCGATTTTTGTGGGCTAGACGGTAAACTCCGACGGAAATTCACAAAGAAATGGTCGAGGTGTATGGTGGTGATTGCCTGGACTGCAGCAACATCTCCAGATGGTGCAGTTTCTTTGCAGAGGGAACCTTACCTATTTGCCACTTTCCGGTCGACCTGTAACCGCATGATCACCTGCCACTGTGAGAGGCATTGAACAGGCAATTCTGGGTGACCGGCGGATCCATCTGCGCACATTGGCACAGAAGTTCACATTTCGTATGGTATAGCGTACGATATTGCGCCTGACAAACTGCAATTTCGCAAGGTCAGTGCATGATGGGTCCCCAAGAAGTTGACAGACGGCCAGAAGGGACAGAGAATGATGTCATTCTTGGACCACTTGATGCGTTACGTAGAAGGACATGAATTTCTGGCAGGTGTAGTGACGGGCGATGAGTCCTGGGCGTACCACTACAATCCCGAAACAAAGAAGGCCAGTATGGTGTGGAAACATTCGGACTCCCCGCCACTAAAAAATTTAGAGTAACCCAATCTGCACAAAAAGTCCTCATGACGGTGTTCTGGGACATGCATGGCGTTCTCCCGGTGGAGTTTCATCCAACGGGGACCACTGTGAATGCTAAAACCTACGCTAACACATTGACAAAATTGCATCGTGGCCTTCGTGACAAAAGGCCCAACAGATACGCTGCAAATGTCAGAATGCTTCATGACAACGCTCATCCACATGTTGCACAACACGTTTGTGACAAAATTGCGCAATTCGGCTGGCAGGTGCTCCAGCACCCACCGTACAGTTCGGACCTGGTTCCTTCGGACTTTCATATGTTTGGTTCCTTGAAAAGATTCCTGGGAGGCCAACCCTTCGATTCGGCTGACGAAGTCAAATCGGTTGTCTGCAGGTGGCTATACGCCCAGAAAACGGACTTTTATGAGCAAGCTATACTAAAACTTGTACCACGCTGGGATAAATGTCTCGAGCGTCTCTGTTCTTATGTTGAATGTTGAAAAATAGCTAAGAAATGCAGTTTCACTGTGTATACGTTTTGTTTTGTTATAGCGTGCGTTACTTTTCGATCCACCCTCGTAATGAAGGTAAAAAACGGAAACTCGGACACTCCACCAAATTTCATGGTTTTTTAGGGCCACTGGTTCCACAGATAGAAGAATTGACGCCATCTGCGAAACACCTCATCGATGCTTCATCGGAGACTCGAACCCGGACCCATATCGGACAACTGGTAAGAAGCCAGCGCCTAGACTAATCGGCAATTTTCAGCATACCTAAGTACGTCATTTTTTGCCCAGATCAGATCAGATTAGATCATATGTAGAGAATTTTAGGAAGGAAGTGCCTGACCCCAGGTCTTAAACAACCCTTAGAAATAGGAAGCTGGGAGATTTGGGCTAGAGTGCCCGACAGGAAAGTCACACGGAAGCGAAGTAGAAAGGGGGACGAAGACGCCCTTATTTATTGCCGGGGGCCAGTACACTAGGCCACCCGCGGCCCAGTTCGCCCAGTGTAGCTGCATTTATATTTGTTTACTGCATTGTTCAGTACTGTACCGTGTACCGGAAAGGCTTCGTTGCTCATACAAGAAAAAGCCTCGCAAACTAACATGAGGATCACTGAACAAGTTCACAGAGGCATTGCATGGCGTGATTCAGAGTTCCTCAGCGTCAGTTATACGTAGAAAGATCAGTTTTTGTACGTTCCATGATTTCAAAAAGGAGTAAATGATAACAGGAAATCATTAATGCGTTAAACGTCTACTACTCGTAAAATCGAAAAGACTAAAATTCTTCAACGTTTGTATCAAGCCACTTTAAAAGCCAAAGGCCTCGGAAACCGGCATTTCTCAGCTACATTCCTTACAACACTTCTGACAATAGGAAAGAAGCAAAACCACTTATCCACCTGCATTTTGCTGGGATTTTCAGCTACACACAAATCTTCACGCGTGACAGCCTCACTGCTTACCAGACATAGTCCTCTAAGAATGTCACTGACGTTTATGAAAGAAGTTTTTACATACACTCATTCGAATGGTTTGACAGTGTGGAATATAATTCATGCAAACAGGTCAGTTGTCCACTTCAAAAAACTGAATTTCATAAGTACTTCCAAAACTAGCATTTCTCCTACTAAAAAAATGCCCTGTGGCAACTTCATATCAGCCTTTACTACAGTAGTCATACAATTTTTTTACGGAAACATGTCTTCCAGGGTGGAACACATGGATCAGGTCAATTTTTTCATGGAAATAGTGTATGTTTCTGAGAATTTCAACCAGTATTCTACCGTATTGCATTTTACGTTGAGTTACGTTAGATTTAGTGGTTTGTGCAGAGTAATTTTGCGATGCGAGTTTTAAAGCTGGACACAATGTGAAAACTTGTACTAATCGTCGACATTTTTAGATTTCCGACCTCAATGCTGTTCTAAGCAATGAAATCTGTTGAAACGAATATTTATACCTTTGCGTTGAAACAGTTTTTTTGTACCTTCGTGCTGAAGCAGAGTTTTATACCTTCGTATTGAAACAGATTTTTATACCTTCGTATTGAAACAGATTTTTTATACCTTCCCTTTTCACATTCAGAGCTTCAAATTTTGTGATTCTTGAAAAAATTTTCTTAGCACGAAGGAATTGCATAAGTCAGTACTTATTTATTTAAGCTTAAAGTACTCTTTGTGGACTAAATTAGGTCAAAGACCATTTTGTTTTTCTGATACCTTATGAGAACTGCAATGGATCATAAAAAAAAAAAAAAAAAAAAAAATTGATCTTGAATTTCAGCTAAGGATTTTTTACCATTATATTAATTTTTAGACCTTTATTTATACCCTTTATATGAGGCCCTGTGCTCTTTAAAACGAGACCAGTTGGAGCTCTGTGCCATTTATGGTTTCTGTGCATTCAAAAAAAAAAAGTAGGAAGGCTCTCTGGATGCAATTTTTCTAAGCTGCGGCAGCCATTTTCGCTTGTAAGTCCAAAATGGCGGACGTTAAAAAAATAAATCCCAGACTTGAATTCGCAAAATATTATTTTATACTGATGTTTATAAAAGAAAGCACACACACACCCCTGGACAAAAAATGATTTTTTTTTTTTAAATATATGTCAGTAACAACTTTTTGGTGAATTAGGTGATTTTTCACGGAATGGGCCCTAACTCACAATCAGCTTGTGTGTAGGGGGGGGGGAGGGCTTTTTCGGAGTCTTTTTCAGTAAGATATAATGATGTTCTAATGTAAATACACTGCTGGATAATTGCTAAGGACGGATCATAAACGGCTATATAGCGCATAAAAAAGTAAGTGTGGTTGGATGCCAAGTGAAATAAAATAATGTCAGAATGCCAGGACATTACAAGAAAGACAATTTATTGTGCTCTGAAATCCAGAAGGCTTTGGAACGTGTTCAAGGGACAAACAGGCCATTTTGTGCAGAATACGTAAACGTGAAAAAAAGCAATTACTGTCCGCAGGCGTTCCGGCGTAAGATGTCAATACAGGATATGGCCACCATGGAGATCGATCAAAGATTCCACACGGCGTGTCATGCTTTGCACAACATTATCAAGCAGCTGTTGGGGTAATTTATCCCATTCCTCTGTCAGTGCACGGATGAGGGTGTCCTTGTTTGTTGGAGGGCATTGGCGACCAGCAAGACTCCTTCCTCCCCAAAGCATCCCACACATTTTCAATGGGATTCAGATCTGGAGAACGTGCTGGCCATACGAGGCGTTGAATATCCTCGCTCTCAAGACACTCCTGGACAGCGACTGTTCGATGACATGTTGCGTTGTCGTCGATGAAAATGAATCTATCACCGACAGCACCACGGAACATGCGAACATGAGGTAGCAGAACATCATTAATGTATCGTTGGCCAGTCATAGTCCCAGTTGGAAGCACATAGAGGGACGTACGGCCATTGATCATGATGCCAGCCCATACCATGACACTACATGTCGGATATCGGCCCCTTTCCTGTATGTTTGCTGGACAATATGCAGTACCACTAGCACGCCAGATCAGTTGTCGTCGACAATCAGACGATAGACTGTATCTACTCTCATCTGAGAAGAGGACAGCAGACCAGTCGTTATCAGTCCAATTGCGATGTTGATGGCATCATTGCAAACGGGTGGTACGGTGACGTTTGGACAATGGGATGCACACAACAGGACGGCGGGCGTATAGTCCTCCTTCATGCAAACGTCTGGCGACAGTTTTTCGGGAGATCCGCTTGCCAGTAGCAGCCATAAACTGATTTGCTACCTCACTAGCTGTGCTGCGCCGGTGTCTTTTTGTTGATAGCACTATGTACCGATCTTCTGCAGGTGTCGTACTGCGAACACGACCTCCCCCGTGACGTTTGCTACACTCTCCATTTGTTTGAAACGATTTCCAAAGCCTTGAAACAACACTGTGGCTGACGTCGAACACCCTGGCAACATCTGTTATTTTTCGCCCTTCTTCAATCTTGCCAATAATACGGCCACGCGTAAAATCATCTAGGTGCTGTCGGGAAGACATACTGAAAATTGCAAGTTCGTCAATTGATTCTTTCCCTTTCAACTTTGCGTTTGAACAACAACGGTCAATACGCGTCAAATCCTTTATATATCTCTTATCAGCGCTATGACGTCACGAACAAGTTCGACAATCCAAAATTTGCATACGCACAACACGTCTTACTGTATCCCGTACTTATGCTAATTTCCACATTTTTCTGCCTTCCATTTTATGGTTGCTATCGTTGCTATTGTTATCCGTCCTAAGCAATTGTCCGGCAGTGTACATCGCAGCAAACGTCCGCTTATTTTATTTATTTTTTTAATTCCTGTTGGTTTAACGACCACCATGAGCAACTCTAATGGCTATAAGCTGTCGTCCGTTCCAAATTTGAGGCTACTGGTTTCAGCAAGGGGAGAAAGCCTACACAGCACGACAAACACACCATCCATGTCCCATATGATAACAATGTTTGCTTGCTTGAGGATTTAACGACTACCGTGAACAATTCAATAAGTGCCGCCCTGGTGGCGCAGTGGTCTAAGCGATGGCCTCTGATCATTCGTCCGAAAGGGTTCCGGGTTCGAATCCCGTGAGGCATGGATGTTGTATTTGTGTTACGGCACTGGCTCCTCCCTTCCTTGGAACCAGTGACCCTAAATTAGGGACGGGCGACTGCTTATAGCCCATTGGGTTGCTCACGGTGGTCATTCGAAAATCGGCGTATTGGAATCCATTTTATCACTAAAGCAGTGAACTTGTTCTATGGATGTGTACCTCATATTATTCATCATAAGTTGCAGATGTGAAAGCTGCCTGAAAATAGGTACCAAGTGTTTGACACCACAACAGAGTCGGGAAAGGGGTCATTGTGCAAAAACTGTTCTTGACCATTTTGCACAGGATTCTTCCAATTTTGTGAGCAGACTTCTGATTACGGATGAAACTTGGATTTACCGAAGTGATTCAGAGACCAAACAATAATCCATAGAGTGGAGGCATTCTGGATCCCCCAGCCCCAAAATACACTATATTGACAAAAGTCGCCGGACACCCCTTCAAAAGCAAATGAACAGATACGCTGCATTGTTAAGATACGCGGTATAGCTACAAACGGTATAAAAACAAGCTTGCAGCTGACCGCGATCATATCGCACTATGAGGTTGAGACAGTGAAAATGTCGCGGCGGGAGAGAACTGATTTTGAGAACGGAAAGATTGTTGCGTGTTATATTAGCGGGTCGTCCATAAGATAAACCGTGAGGCGTTTAAACATACTCAAGTCAACTGTTTTGGATGTACTGAATAAGTGGGAGATACATGACGTGCCTGAAGCAGCAAAACGTACCGGCAGACCAAAGAAAATCAGTGATACAGGACGACGAAGCCTCAGGAGAGTAGTTACCGTTAATCAACGTAGTACTGCACAAGACCTCAGTGTACAGGTGAGTAAAAATGCTGGAACCTCGGTATGTATACGTATCATTCGCAGAGAACTTCATTCCATGGGTTACCGGGGTCGTGCGGCTGCTCATAAGCCTTTCATCTCCACTCGGAATGCTACTCGTCGTTTAGCATGGTGTAAAGAATATTTTTCGTGGACTGTAGATCAATGGAAACGGGTCCTATGGGCTGATGAATCCAGATACATGATCCATCAGTATGTTGGCCGTGTGTGGGTATGTCGGCAGCCGGTGGAACTCTATTTACCACAGTGTACTGTTCCTGCGGTCAAGTTTGGAGCTGGCAGTGTACTCGTGTTGGGGTGTTTTTCGTGATATGGTCCCGGCACATTACCTATCGTGGACAAACCTGTTAACCAGCACGCCTACCTCGATATTCTGGACAATTATGTCCTCGGAACTCTATGGCAATAAAATGGAACCGAGCCTTGTTGGTACCAGCAGAATAATGTACGGAGCCATAAAGCAAGGGCTGTTACGGCTTGTAATTCCGTATCTTGTGTGGACTGGCCAGCACAGAGCCCTGATCTTAATCCTATAGAGCACCTATGGGATGAATTAGAGCGCCGCATAAGAAGTTTGGAACCAAGGCCTACTACTAAGCAACAGTTACCGGCAGCATTAGGTACTGAATGGAAGCGCATACCTATCGCTGTGTTCCAAAACCTTGTCGAAAGCATGTCTCGAAGGGTCAGTGCTTGCATTTAGGTCAAAGGTGGACCGACACCGTACTAATGTATGCCAATAAATGCTATGTTGTGTTTCACTTCTAGATGTCCGGTGACTTTTGTCAATATAGTGTATTTCGACAACAGCCAGGTGTTAGAATCAGTCTTTGGTGAGTGGAGGTGTGAGCCTCATTGATTGTATGAAATACGGGATAACCAGCAACAATGACAATTATTGTGATTTACTAAACCATCTGCGCCACAAACATACAGAACGCCGAGGAAAATCTCCAGTCATCACTTTTTCGCAGGACAGTGTTCCAGGACTCAAGGCCTACAAAACAATAGATCCCCTTCGAGATCTGCTCTTCAAATTGCTGCCTTATTTACCCTATTCCTCAGATTCAGCCCCTTCTGGTTACCATCCATTTCCACAATTAAAAAACTATTTGAAGGGATGTCATTTTGATACAAATTAGTATGTTCACTGCGCTGTGAATGCATGGTCTGCAGTCTAAAACAGAAAGCTTTATCAGAGGGGTTGAAGCAGCTAGAGGGGCGTTGTACTAAGGGTACATTTAAAGGGAGATTATACTGACTAAAAATATGGTGCCTCCTAATACAGCACCAGTCTTCTTATATTAGGCCACATAGAACTTTCCAACCAGGAACTTAAATTATTATTATTATATTTGATTTAATTTTCTCATCTATAGCAATGGCATCTATAGCATGGTTCACTTGTCAGTACGTACATACAGAAAAGGCATATTCCTTCATTGTTTAAAAACTGTCGCACAATTTCATACATATCAAGAATCACATCCTCTTCAATTTTGAACCTTATTCGCTGTAGACCTAAAGTATCAAGACTTTAGGTCAATCAATATAAATTATAACAGTCAGGGGAATTATACCAGTTGTAAAGATTTATTATTATCATTATTTCCTGTTATAAAATTACCGACTACACAATTCAAGATTAAGGGGTGGAAGATCCCTTCACAGCGTATGATTTCAGACATTCGTCAAAAACCAAGCTTCCATCAATAAAAAATTAAGTATCACCTATCTAGCGATCTTATCAATATGCTTTTTTACATAAGTGTTAATTCTGAATATCGAAACCACCTTTTGAATCTTTCTTTTCCTGACAGAGCTGCGGAAGTTACAGAAAAAATTAGCATTTTTTTTTTACTGCGCAATAAAATGAAATTAAATTTTGACAAAGGCATAAAGGATCACTCACAGAAGAAAGTCATGAATCTCAGCCAGTGATGCACAGCGGTTTTTCTTATTTCAGATACACATGACCGACCACTGTGAAAAGGAAAACCCAAAATATGCGGATGACGATGATGCACCTGAGCTTTCGGACGGATAATGAATATTTATAGGTCGGTTTTTTGCTTTATTCCAAGGCTGACGACTTCCTTCCAATTTCCAAAGCTATTTTCTTTTTCTCCTTTTTTTTGCATCCAAGCCTTCTATCATTGATCGCTAGCTCACTTCAAAATACGCTCGCCACATATTGTCTCTTTGCTCTGACTCCCTAAACTCAGGTTTAGCAAATAAACACTACTCGGTGAATTTGCAAATAGGCCAGAAATATGAAAGGGTTTTGCCGAAGCGCAATTTCACGACTCACAAACTGTTTCATTTGCGCCACGCAGCAAAGATCGACTAAGTAATGTGATCAATAAGTTTTCATACGAGCATGACCGCCAAAGAATTTTTTTAATAACACATATGTTTTTAAAGGACAACAAAAACACATAATCCCAGTTTTTAACCTAGGTTTTATTGATTTAATAAATTCATTAAAGGAAACTTACAGAATTTTAATCTTGCGCATTTAAGTTCCGCAAAAAAAAAAAAAATTAAAACACGTGGACTATTTAATTTTATTAACTTTTTAACTTCATAAAATGCACTGCTTAATTTCACAAATATGTAAATTTTATTATTATTACTATTTTAATTTGGGGATTTTACCACTGTGAGCAACTCAATCGGCTATATAGCAGTCGCCTTTCCCAAATATAGGCCCATATTGGTTCGAGGGAAGAAAGATAGCCACTGACATACATGCCTCGCCGGGATTCGAACCTGGACCCATCTCGTACGAACGATCAGAAGCAAACGCTTAGACCACCGAGTGGCATATGTGAAATTAAATGTCCATTTTTTGTATCACTGTATCTGTTGGCACAAAATTAACTAGAGTAAAGAATAAGTCGTTTCCAAGCATAATTTAAATTCATGGAAGACTTTATATACATAATCTGAAAATCTAATTTAGAACTGCACTAAACTCAAATAGCAAGTTTTAATGTAACTAGTTAATTAGAGCGCGAATTCGATCAATAGTACAATCGTGGCCAAAAGTCCTGCAACAGTAGACCGAAAGTCAAATATTTGATGTTTGAAGTCAACTTATATGCAGTATAATGATAAAGTCAGGAACGCATATTACATATCATTTTAAAGGAAATTTTACGCTGAATTCAAATATTTTTACAGAATGTTATTACCAGTAATAGAAGTGAAGTTACATGCAAAAGTACAGCGTCTAGTCACAAAAAGCAACAAATAGTGGAATTTGTGAAATTAGTGTGCAATGCATTTAACCCTAAAATTACTGTACAGTACATTATTGAAACTTGCAGGACACTTGAAATAACTTACCAACACGCAAAATACGCTTTAATGTTTAATTGGATAACCACGGTTTCTTAGTAACAAAGTGCACCTTCTTGCCAATGAACTAATGAGTTTCTCTTGTTGTCCATTGGTGATAACACGGTACCATACGGCCCTTACAGACTCAATTAACTTTAATTGAAGTCGAATTCAATTAACTTTAATTGAGTCTGTAAGAGCCGTATGGTACCGTGTTATCACCAATGGACAACAAGAGAAACTCATTAGTTCATTGGCAAGAAGGTGCACTTTGTTACTAAGAAACCGTGGTTATCCAATTAAACATTAAAGCGTATTTTGCGTGTTGGTAAGTTATTTCAAGTGTCCTGCAAGTTTCAATAATGTACTGTACAGTAATTTTAGGGTTAAATGCATTGCACACTAATTTCACAAATTCCACTATTTGTTGCTTTTTGTGACTAGACGCTGTACTTTTGCATGTAACTTCACTTCTATTACTGGTAATAACATTCTGTAAAAATATTTGAATTCAACGTAAAATTTCCTTTAAAATGATATGTAATATGCGTTCCTGACTTTATCATTATACTGCATATAAGTTGACTTCAAGCATCCACAATTTGACTTTCGCTCTACTTGGTGCAGGACCTTTGGCCACGATTGTAAATTGCTAATTATAAGCAAAAGTAGATCAAATTAATAACGATTAACTGTATACCAACTATGCATAAAATAGTAAAACTATAATGGCAGACTTACTGGCGTAAGAATGAAAACTAAAGTTTCTAAGCTTCCGCATATCAACCTGATGAGTTTTTCAAAGAAGGTATAGACTGAAAAGTGCGGAGATTTTTGCTGTGTCTGGTCAAGGATAAGGCAGATTGGAGTCTTTCGACTAGTATGTTCACTAGGAGGGTTAGGCTGTTGAAAGGTGATCGGGTCGCAAAGTCCAAGCAACTTCTTACATAGGGTGTAGTACTTGGTTTCTAATGACATGACGTCCTTTGTTTTCAGGTTCTCTATCCTTGACAGGGTCTGGCGAAGAAATATATTCTTCTTATTCTCGAACCATGATCCTACTAACATCTTTAAGTTGAGGAACGGCGCCCCGGTGGCGCAGTGGTCTAAGCGATAGCCTCTGATCATTCATCCGTAAGGGGTCCGGGTTCAAATCCCGGTGAGGCATGGATGTTGTGTTTGTCTTACGGCACTGGCTCTCTCCCTTCCCTGGAACTAGTGACCCTAAATTAGGGACGGGCGACTGCTTATAGCCCATTGAGTTGCTCACGGTGGTCGTTAAACCTCCAATAAAAAAAAAGAAAAAAAGTTGAGGAACTTGGGAATTAGGCCTGATGTATTGCAAGCGGTTAAAATGTCGAGGTGGGAGCGTTCCTTCTCCAGTTTGAGTCTAAGCTGACGGAACAGTTTACAGGCACACCAGCTATGCATAAATTAGTAAAACTATACTACACTGTTCAACATAATTAGGGAAGCTTGTTGCTTTTGCGACATCATGCAAGCCAATCGTGTGATATCTTAATAAAACGTGGAAAGCGCAAAGTGACGTAAACAGCCGAATCATGCATATTTTTTATGCAAATTAGCATCTGTAACACGAGAATGCATAAATCACAGATTTGGGATAAAAACGAAGGTTTCCCGGGAGCAGATCCCTTATTCTTTCTTCCGCGTTTATCGTGATATTTCGTTTCCTGAAGTCTTCGGTTCGAACGATGTATCAACTGCATGATTTAACGGAATCGACGGCGTGGAGAGATATTTGCAGTCTGCAAGCAGGTTAGACACAGCGGGTGGTAGCAGAAGCCATTGGACTATCACGAAGTGTCCTTTACCGACGGTGGACACGATTTCAGGAAACAGGAAGTGTTCGAAGTAGGCAAGGTCAAGGTCCTCCACGAGCAACGACAGCAAGGGCTCTGACCATTATCTATTGTTAACAGCCCGTCGGAATAAGCGGTAAAATACTACTCAGCTCCAGCGAGAACTTCTGTGTCAACATGATGCAGGTTGTCAGCTCAAAAGTATCCACAACCGCCATCACCAAAGTGGCATTTATGTACATAGGACAATGGTGTTTAACCGCACGACACCGTAAGACCTATAGAAACTTGGCTGATGAACATCGTGATTGGGGTCACGACGAGTGGAGTAAAGTTTTCTCTGACGACACGAGATTCACTCTGGAGTAAGACAGTCGACGAGTTCTTATCTCGAAGGAACCCGGCTTTTGTGCAGAAAACGTCATATTACGGCAGACATAAGTATCGGTGCACTTAAGAACCTGTACACCTTCCGACATGGCAGTCTGACGACCCACAGATATAGAGACAAGATTCTGAGACCTATTGTCATGCCGTATTCTGCAGCCGTCAGTGATTCGTTCCTTTTCATGGACGATAGCGTTCGGGCACAAAGAGCTAGGGTAGTGCACAACGTGCTTCAAGAGGAGGGACTTGAGCGTATGGCTGAGTGGTTAGCAGTTCAAACTACCAATGCAAGGTCCTCAGGTTCGATCCTGGGCTGATCTTGCGGAGGTGGTGTGATTTGCTAACAATCACTGAATATTCGCCGTGCATCGGACGAGTACGTTAAGTGACTGCCCCCAGGCTGGACCCACTGGTTAAATGGGTATCCTTTCCTATGCCCCCCCCCCTGAAATTCTCTCACCCCTCAACGTGCAACATCGTACTTGTACGGTGGCGCCATCTACTGTACTCTAATCTCACTACAAACCGTTCTGTCAAAGTCACTAGACTTGCTCTCATTCCTTCCGTTTTTGTGTCCTGCCCAAAAGGCGAACTTGCTGTAGGTGGCTGGGACCTAAAATCTACTTACTGTGGATGGAAGTACTACAAGAAAATGACACATACTTGCTTGCATACGACTGTATAGAGTAGCCAGCATGCTTCCCCGACTTAAATCCAATTGAGCTTGTTTGACACACACTTGACCAGCCGCTTTGCAGCTGGGCCGGCACCTTCGTTGATTCTTCGTGAACTGGAGACCGCCCTCACGGAGAAACAGCGAAAATACTCTAAAACCTCCTAGATAACCTCATCAATTCGATGCCACATACGCGTGCAGCTATCTTAACGGTTTGAGGGGGCAACAACCTCACTAGAGATCAGTTACCACCTTGAAAAAGTTTTTTTTTTCTGGTTTTAAAGATATGCATATTGTTGTACAACGATGAGCCATTCCATTACGACCACCACCCCGCAAGAGAAATGAGCGCGCCTGGAGACCGAACGGTGGCGCAAGTCAAGCCCCTTTTTTTTTTTTTTTTTTTTGAATGGGGGTTTAACGACCACCGCGAGCAACTCAATGGGCTATAAGCAGTCGCCCGTCTATAATTTAGGGTGACTGGTTCCAGGGAAGGGAGAGAGCCAGTGCCGTAAGACAAACACAACATCCATGCCTCACCGGGATTCGAACCCGGACCCCTTACAGACGAATGATCAGAGGCCATCGCTTAGACCACTGCGCCACCGGGGCGGCCAAGTCAAGTTCACACAGCAGTATATATACACAACGCGAGGACCGGCTTTCGGTTAGTGGTGTTCGCAGTCAGAATGGGAGAAGCTGCCGATTTATCTCGGAAACGACGCGGCTTGTGGGTTGTTCACGTGCCGCTCTAGTGAGTACGTATCAAAAGTGGTACACTAATGGCCAAACGACGAACCGTCGTCCAGTCGTGTGTCGTCCGCACTGATGCCAGACGGGAGAAAAGACTGTCGTGCATTGTTCACAGCGACCGCAGGGCCACAGTGCGACAAATCACCCGCAACTGGAACACTGGCGATCGGGACAATGTGTCGCAGCACACAGTTCATCGCAGACTTCTGGGTATGGGCCTGTGCAGCCGAAGATCCAGCCGTGTACCCATGCTCAATGCACGTCATCGCCAACAACGCATGAAATGGGCCCAAGATCATCGAGATTGGAAGAAAGTGGCCTGGTGTGACGAATCAAAATTCCTGGTGCATCACACGTAGACGGCCGAGCGCGGATACACCGATTACCAATGGAGGCTATGGCACCTGGATGCACTGTTAGGCGGAAACAGGCCGGCGTTATGTTGTGGCCGATGTTTTCTTGGGACACTTTATATCCCATTATCCCAATAGCACAATCCCTCACAGCTGTCGGGTATCTGAACATCGTTGCGGACCAGATTCACCCATTCATGGCAAATGTGTTCCCTGCTGGTGATAGTCATTACCAACAGGATAATGCCCCATGCCACACTGCCAGAATCGTCAAGGAGTGGTTCGAGGAACATGCTGGTGACTTCCTGTTAACATCTTGGTCTCCCGAGTTCACCTGACGTGAACCAAATCGAATATTTGTGGTTCGACTTGGTTCACCTGACGTGAACCAAATCGAATATTTGTGGTTCGACTTGGAAAGGCGGGTTCGCGCTAAATCACCACCACCCCGAAATGTACGGGAACTGCATGGAGGACCTTCCGTTGAGATTCTGGTACCAGATACACCAGGATACCTACGGTCACCTCATCGAATTGATGCCTCGCCGAGTGGCCGCTGTTTTGCGGGCTAAATGGGGTCGTAGAGCTTATTAGGTAGGTGGTCATAATATAATGCATCATCGGTGTATATATTAAATAGCTGGTACACAAAATAGGAGAGAGGATGAGAAATATCTTGTGCCACAATAATAATTCATGCGATATGCTATCCACAATATCCGATCTCGCTACGGAACTTCAAAATTCGACAGACGATTGAAATTTAGAAGTTAATCAAACCTCAAGCATTCTCACCAATCGCTCCTGTTACCGGTAATTTCTTGTAATACGGATAACGTGAGAACGGAGTTTTCCTGTTAATATGGGCCGCGGGTAGCCTAGTGGGCAACGTTCGTGACTGCCACGGAAAGGACCTCAGGTTCGATCCACTAAATATCCGCCGTGCGTCGGATGGGCACGTTAAGCCGTCGGACCCAGGGTACTGGCCTCCCGGTAATAAATAAGGGCGTTTTCCTCCCCCTTTCTACTTCGCTTCCGTGTCACTTTCCTATCGGGCACTCTAGCCCAAATCTCCTAGCTTCCTATTTCTAAGGGTTGTTTAAGACCTGGGGTCAGACACTCCCTTCCTACAATCCTCTACATATGATCATTTTTTCTGTTAATATACAAAAGAAATTGCGGAAAGGTTTCTGAAAATGCAGAATTTCTCCGTGGTACGAAAAATCCGTGAAATTCAGGTTTCTTTCTATCATTTCACGGAAGAGGTTGTATATCAGAAATATGCTCCGCTAATTCACGAAAGAAATGACGGAAAGTAGCTCGTGAATTTCAGAAAGGTTTTTACAATGTAAATTCGATTGGAACGCGCATGTGTTTTTTGCTCTCTTCCACCCCCCCCCCCCTTTTAATACGTGCTCAAATCCCTCCTAATTCAACATATCTCGTAAATCTGCAAAAATGGGCCACATCACTCAGATACACCCGCGCGCAGATGAAAAAACAAGAAATAGAACTTCCTTTGCGCACGTAACAGTCATGTTCACTGAGATGTCGAGAAATTATTTTGATTCAAAATAAAAAAAAAAAAAAAAAAACACGAAAAAAAACTGACAGTTTTTGTCTGTCTGAAATAGGTGGACGCCGGCGGCCTGGTTTCGCTTCGGAAGATGACATGAAACTCCAAGACAGCTGAGACACAAAGAACGATAAATAATCCACGAAAGCAGGAGAAATAGACACGCCTGGGGTTAAAATCAAACGTAATTGACGGTTCGGGCAGAAGGAAAGCTGGTATATGGATACAATTAAGTAATCTCTGTATTAAAACTGACCATTAATTCCGAGATACCGCGAACTAGATCGAAAAGGTATCAATTTAAAGCACATATCTGACCAGTGCTGTTTTACGTTGCCACACCAAAGTCTCAGTATCGTATAACGCAATTGCATTCTACGCACGATTTTGCGCCATCAATACAAAAAAAAAAAAAAAAAATGATGGTGAAATAAAATAAATAACTAAATAAGAGATGGCTATTAGGAAGGAAAATATTTGGGGAAGAACAGAAACCTCTGCAATATACAGTGAAAATTCGGTTATACGTTTCTCAGTTATACGTTTTTCACTTTTATAAGTAACTAGCTTTACTACCCGGCTTTGCCAGGTACGAATGTATGGAATCTGTAGAATCAAGCGGACCAAAAGCGTTACGAATTAATTATTTAACACGCGTCCAGGAGACACAGCATTAGAACACTGAACAAAATTCGTTAACAATTTGTTACCGACGATCAAATGCATCACGTGCTTTCAGTTTCAGACGTCTTTGAGGGGCGAATCTCTGGAATAAAAAAATTTAGAACGCATATTTGCGAATATTTTATGAAACTGGCTGAAATTTTAATGAACACCATTAATCATTAATAGGAACATGACCTCCAAATTTCTCCTGAATCGATAAATAACTTTTTACATTAGCCGTCAAAATTTTATTAATCATTTCTGCGTATATATTTCTGTTTACCGATGAACTAAAAAATCCATGCCTATTTTTAAAAGTTTTGACCGAATTCCGGTGAAATTTTGAGGGACTCCTCTTATTACCAATTCATGGTGTTGATAAAAAATTCAGTCCGTTTCGTTAAGATTTCGTAAAGTTCGTTTTTGCATTTTTTTATGCACAAAGAATAGAAACACCTGTGGATGTGTCGCGGAGATGAATGCAGTCACGTGCTTTCAGATTTGGAACAGCATAACGATGACGTAGCAAACGACACTCACTTCATTTATTAGCTTATTAATTAATTCATAACTCGCGAACGGAACAACGTAGAGATCTTAAAATAGTTGCGTTGACCTAGAAATTCCAGTATTAATAAGCTATGCAAATTTCGCGATGCCACAGTTCAGCGTTCGAGAGTTTTTGCGGCTTCAGACAAACAGACGTTTTGTGTTTTATATATAAGATTCTGCATAAGTCCCGATATTTTACTGTAGTTTCGATCGCTTTTTTTAACTCGGTTATACGTAATTCATTTAGAGGTTTTTTTGGGGGCGGAGGAGGGAGGGGATTATTATGTTAAAATTTGAATTTCAGATTATCAAAAATGCTCGGTTCTTTGATTTATACGTAACGTGGAATGTTAAAACTTCCAGAGAATTGAGACAGCGTTGTTGTGTTTCTTTTTAGTGCAGCCAAAATTGAACCTTCATTCCATCAGAAAAAGGTACGCTGTTTAATTTCGGGTTGGATGAAAAACTGGTTTTGCATTTCATGACTATAACACACACGTGTGCGCTATTTAAAAACTGAAAAATCTCTGGGACGTAAAAACTTTGTGACTCCACCATTTCGTGGTGTAATAAAATCCTAGACGTATTAGGTATGCAACTTAATTCTCGGCCCCTAAACGCATGCAATCATAGAACGTCGGCAAATGCAAATAGCTGTGTGCGATAATGGCTGATTGCAGGGCCATCCAACAGCTTTACAGGCAACCGTAACCGATCACAGCTGTAGTGACAGAAGGGACGAAAGTTGACGGTGAAAGCAATGTCGCTCGAGATGCAACATTTGAGGCACTGCCTCCAGTTCGCGTTTCAGCTGACAAAAAGTGCCGCGGAAGCCCAGCAAATGATCTGTGCTGCTTTGGGTGATGCTGCTGTGTCCTAATGTACGTGTAAGAAGTGGTTCCAGCGGTTAAAGCAGGGAAGCTTCGATCTCCGTGATGCAGAACGTCCGGGACAGCCACAGAAAGTTGACGATGAGGAACTGGAACAACTGTTGGACGCGGATCCCTGTCACACACAGTCAGAGTTCGCCCAAGAACTCGGAGTAACACGGCAAGCCATTGCAAAGCCCCTGCACAAGCTTGGACGGATTTTCAAGGAGGACCGTTGGGTGCCCCACCAACTCACAGCTGCGAACAAGTCTAGGCCCTACGAAGTTGCTGTGTCCTTGCTCTTCAGATTCAAGAAGAACAATTTTCTCCACAAGATTTTGACCTGTGATGAGAAGTGGATCCTCTACGATAATCCTAAGCGGCGCAAATCGTGGGTTTATCCAGGTCAGCCTACCACCAGTACCGCCAAACCGTATATCCATGCCAGGAAGTTGTTGCTGTGCATATGGTGGGATCAGCACGGTGTCGTACACTATGAGTTGCTCAAACCTGGTGAAACGGTCAATGCTGAGAGTTATTGTCAGCAACTCATTCGTGTGAATGACGCAATGGAGGCGAAAAGGCCATACACCGGCAAGGGCAGAAGGTCGGTTCTGTTGATTCATAATAACGCGCATTCTCACACCGCGAAAACGACTTTAAACACGATCACCAACCTGGGATGGGAGATTTTGTCCCACCCGGCGTATTCTCCAGACTTCGCCCCGTCGGATTATCACCTCTTTCGTTCCCTGCAACATCACCTGAGTTATACGCACTTCAGTTCTGTCGAGGAGGTCCACACAAGTATTGATGACTGGTGTCTGTCCGCACGATTACTCGCGTAAAAATGGTTCGATTTTGATGAAATTTTAGTATATGTGGTAGGGGACAACTGGGGACGAACCCAATTGAAAATGGACGAAATGGGGTCAATGGTCAGGACATAGGAGCGGGATCCATTACATCGCCCTTATGCGTCATAACTTACGTAAATAAGCTACGATTGCGACAAAACTTTAGTATGTTGCTCTGGAGGTATACTGAACCAATTCTGTTTAATATCATCGAAATGGGGTCAAAGGTCAGGGCACAGGAGCGAGATGTATTCCACAGCCATTATCCTCACGACTTGAGTAATGATTTCTGGTATGTTGGAAAGCGTATCATAATTAACGCATTGCATGATTTTACTAACTTGTTTTATAACTACTTTGGACGCACTGAGGGAAAAGCTCACGAACGTGCACCACGGTACATTTGTGTTTGCTAATGATTCAGGCATTACACCTGAAGAAACTCATGATGGTCTGAAAGACAATTTGGCGAAAATAGTTGATTCAAACGGTGAACAAAAGGATTTTGTAGTACATGATAGAGAACGTAAACGACTAATAAAAAAAGAACACTTTACAGTGGTGATTGTGAAGGTGATCATAAAATCAGGAACAAGCGAAGAAAAATCAGGAAATATATATGAGTTGAAATTAAATTAAAAACGGTAGTATTTTAAAATACAGTAGATTCATGTTAACTGGGCCATCGGTTAATCGGAGCAGCCGGTTATTTGGAACAATTCATGAAGTGCATCCCAGATTAGCTATTTGGAATATAAGACTTCTGGCAGCCGCTTACTTGGGCCAAAGTGTTGTAACCATGGTGTCACATTTAACCGAAATCTACTGTAATATAAATTACTACATGCACTAAATAATGCATTTAGTAATTTATACATATATTTTCAACTATTATCAATTAAATTTTATGCTCCCGCATTGTTTCAAAATGGGAAAGGACAATGTATAATGTAACACAAGCCAAATGAGATGAATGAAGAGCAAGGTATTCTGGTGCAAACGATTAATATAAGGTTCCACATGTCAGTTACTTTGAGATACGGAAACGCCATCATACTGACTCGTACATTAATGGAAGAAAGCAATGAGCTACAGAAATCAGACTGTTTTAAAGATTTCATATACAATAAAGAAAAATAAGAGTACCTTAAAGCTATCAGAAATCTGAACATGAAAAAGGTTACTAAAAAAGAAAAAGAAAAAAAAAATGGTACCCAAAGTAGAAATAAAAAAATATAAAAAAGATCGTAGAACGGTGTTTGTTTTCTTAATAACTTGCTCTTCATTTTGTTCAATGCCTTTTAAACGAAAATTAAAGACTAAAGAGTAAAATTTAAGACTAAAGAGTACCTCTCGTAAAAAAAAATGAGTAATTAAATCTACGATCGGTAAATGAGATAAAAATTTAAAAAATAGATGAAGGGGAAAGGCGGGAGTCGTTTAGAGAAAACAAATATCGAGAAAAAAAGTATAAAGAATGACACTCAGAAAAAGAAAAGAAACTGGGAATATTAAAACTGAAGGAGATGTTCGGGTATATAGGCCATCGAATCACACGTGACAGTCGTTTCCGGGGCAAAATTAAAATCTGAATTGCAAAGAACAGATATATGCAAATATCAAACCTACACACTTCACAGGAACTTAGCGTGAGGCTTACACTACGTTTATGTAAATGTTACGAGTCAATCTCTTACATGGCACATAAACTTAGATTATACGTCCACAAAAAGAAAAGAATTCGCAGCCTACATGATGAGAGTTTCTTTATCGTGAAAATGTGCAATCATATCTCTTGAACATGGAACAGAATAAAATTTAGTAACACCAACGATTACACACGAAAGATCAGTAAAACTAATTCGATAAAGAGGAATAAGTAATTAGAATGAGAAAATTATTATACAAGTTATTATAATCAGATAAAAAAGATAAGAGGAAGGCATAAAATCATAAACAGCTTAAAATAAAAAATCCACGGAGAAACATGGAACCCGACCTCCATCGGAAGACGACATCTAATGAACGAATAGAAAACAGGTGCTTATTTTAATAATAATTTAATTGCATATTACTTTAGAGACACACTTTCATGTCACAAGAAAATGGAACAGCAAGCAAAAGAAATTCTCCTAATACGTCAAAAATGGAATAACAGTTATGTATGGAAACGGCTGCTGGGTGATTTGAAAATGAGTTTAAAGCTCTGAAAGAAAAAAAAAAAGACGAATTCTCACTGTGGCGTACGGCATCAATAAAACTACGCAAAAATTTAAGATACAGTGTTGCGTTGAGATTCCCCCCCCCCCCTCAACCGCTCGTGACAGTATAATGCTTACATTTCTGCGCGTATAGTATTCTTTTCACTTAGAAATACAACCATCAATTTATCAAAACTTAAAAATTAAAATTTAAAAAACGCATGCATGTTTTAAGTTTATTTCCTTTGATTTTTTTTTCTCTCACACCATTGAGATGCTTAAATACCTGTCCCCTACAAGGGGTTAATGAAATAATTGTAACGTACTGGTTTATTAAATCAAACCTATACAGCTGTGGGTAAAAAAAAAATATTTCAACACAAACACAGCAATTTGAATGGTCGCAGCCTTTAATATTCTTTTGAAACGAGAAGAAAAAATAAATAAATAAATAAACACTAAAACAACGCGATAATTCTGTCTTGCTTTCCTAAGAACTGACTTGCGTCACAAGTATTCCAGAGATGAAATTACGCAATTGCTTTGGCAATTCGCCAAGATCGGCCACCGTACAAAATTTTCCACAGGTAAGTTTCTTCACAATTAGCCATGTCTTCTTCAACCTTAAACATCCATGTTTGTGAACTTTTACCTTTACAATTACATACGAATGTTCAATTTATTCTGCTTCATAGCAATGAGATTTCTTACACATAAAGTACTCATTTAGAATAAAATCTTACTTATTTTATTACAAAGTACGGCATCGCTTTATTTAATTTTTTTTTTTAGGGGGAGGGGTTAACATCACCATAAGCAACTCATAGGGCTATAGAGCAGTATAGCCCCTCCACTGGTTCAAGGGAAGGGATAGAACCAGCGTCATCGGACAAATACACTACCCATGCGTCAACAGGGACTTAAAAGGAAGCAAGAAAGTCATAACAATGGAAAGATAAGATCAGATCATACCCTTTAAGTGATGAGACAAGAATTATTATTTCAAAACAACAAACTATATTTTGAATTGTCACTTATACAGATTCAAATTATTCTCCCTCCAACTCTACACAGTGGTGAGATCGTTCGCACAGGTGTTCGAAGGGGGTGTGGAAGTCCTGAATCGGAACCTCCTTCAGTCTGTTAGTCACACCTTGTTGGATGTCCTCAATGTCGCTGAAGTTCTCCCCTTTCAAGGCACATTTCACCTTAGGAAACAATAAAAAAATCTGCGGGAGCCAAACCTGGCGAATAGGGTGGTGTTCGATCACACAGATCGACTTCGAAGCCAGACACTGCTTCACAGGCAACACACAGTGTGGGGGCGCGTTATCGTGCAATAGAAACCAATTGTTTTTGTGGAACAGTTCTTTCCTGACAGGTCGCGTGCGAGTGTACAAACGTTGCATTTCTCCTAAAAAATATTGAGCGCTCACTATAGTGCCCTCAGGAACAAATTCGCGGTGCATAATTCCAGCAGAGTCAAAAACAAAAACAAACAAAAAAACAAGAAAGATGACACCGAATTTTCGGGTGTAATAAAGTACATCTTTTGATATCCGTTCTGACGCAAATTAAATTTATCAAAGGTATTCAAAGTCAATGGAACCGGTATGGAAAACAATAGTATCTGACGGAAGAAAGAAGTTTTTCAATCGGGTTTTTAATCCCTCAGATATTGCTGTAAATGGAATCGTGAGCTTACGCCCTCTGGTTGCAGACTTGTGCGTTAAGAAAAATATGAATTTATATGAGAAAGATTTCGCACCAGAAACGCTCTCCAACACAAAAAGAATTTTTCAAATCGTAGTCTTAGAAACAGAGATATCGACAGAAATAAAATGTGACTTTATGTCCCCTGGTGGGAAAACCATGCATTATTTTAGGAAGAAAGTATTCTCAAAAGGTTTTTCCATATGAGCGGTATCGGTCCAAGAAAAATAAAAAAAAATTAGTTGAGTTTTCAGGAGCCCAGAATTTGCTACAAATACATCAGGAGCAGAAATTAACACTTATGCCCCCCCCCCCCCACACACACAAACACACCATCCTTTTTTTTTTTTTTTTTTTTTTTTTTTGGTTGGAGGTTTAACGACCACCGTGAGCAACTCAATGGGCTATAAGCAGTCGCCCGTCCCTAATTTAGGGTCACTGGTTCCAGGGAAGGCAGAGAGAGCCAGTGCCGTAAGACAAACACAACATCCATGCCTCACCGGGATTCGAACCCGGATCCCGTTCGGACGAATGATCAGAGGCCATCGCTTAGACCACTGCGCCGCCGGGGCGGCCCATCGCTTTACCAAACATTAGAAATTATGCGAAAAATATTTTTCATCGGGTCTTGTGTGCGAAGCAGGAAGAATTTTTCAAGTCGGAGTTTTAGAAGCAGAAATAACGCAGAAAACGCAATTTACCTTTGTGCCCCCTAGCGGAAAGTCTATGATTTACTTGAAAATTTGGAATTTATATGAATAACATTTCGCATCGGAAACACTATCCAACAAAGAAGTAAATTTTTAAATCGGTCTTCTAGAAGTAGAGATATTGACAATAACAATATATATATATCTACGCCCCCTGGCGTAGAAACAATGCATTATTTCAAGAAGAAAATGTTCCTAAAAGGTTTGTCGAAATGAGTAGTATCGGTCAACAAATGACTTTTTTTGCAATCGAGATTTTAGAAGCTCATATTTTTATGCAAATACATCAGAAGCGGAAATTAAGACTTACGCCACCTGGTGGCCAAACCATTTTTACAAAAATTAGAAATTACGTGCAAAGGATTTCCCATCACGAGCTGTATCCGGTGCAGAAAGAATTTTTCAAATCGGAGATTTAGAAGCAAAGACATAGGGGGAAACGCAATTTACCTTTACGCCCCCTAGCGGAAAGTCTATGAATTACTTGAAAATTTTGAAATTATATGAAAAACATGTCGCACTAAAAACACTATCAAACAACGAAGAAATTTTTAAAATCGGACTCCTACAAGTAGAGATATTGACAAAAATAAGATATACATCTACGTCCCCTGGCGGAGAAACTATGGAATATTTTAAGAAGAAAATATTGCGAATAGGTATATCGATGTGAGTGTCATCAGTCGACGAAAGAATTTTTCAATCGATATTTTAGAAGCTCAGATTTTATGGGAAATACATCAGAAGCAAAAATTAACACTCACGCCCCCTGGTGGCCAAAGTATTCTTTACCAAAAATTTGAAATTATATGCAAAAGATTTTCCTTCAGGAGTTGTATCCGCTGAAGAAAAAAATTTTCAAATCGGAGTTTTAGAAGAAGAGTTATCGGGAAAAATGTAATTTACTTTTACGCCCCCTATTGGAAATTTTATGCGTGGTTAGAAAAAGTAACTATATCTAAAATACTCTTCGACTTAAATGGAATCGAAAGATAAAAGATTTTTTTCAATGGGATGTTTTGGAGCAAATATGCGGAATAAAACGTATTTTTGAATTCGACATCATCTGCATTTACGCCCTCTAGCGGCGAAATTGTACCTCGTAAAATAAGAAAAAAAGAAATGAAGGATCATCATTCGCATATTTCAAGCTTCCCAATGCAAAAAAATTTTCAGATCGGACTAATAGTTGCAGAGATATCGTGGGTACAGGCGGACGGACAAACTGGTAACATAAGCACGATCTTTTTTTACAAAAGACGTGTAAAGACAGTGACCATTGTCTTGATACACACGTGGTTTTTACAACTGGACTTTCTTCTGCCTGGGAGACGTTTCACGTCACTTCATGCTCTGGCGTTTTGCGTCAGGATAAAACTGAAAACAGCTTTCATCACCGGTACCAATTCTCTGCAATAAATCAAGATCTTAATCAACTGCATGGATGAAATGTTGACAACACGCAACCTGGTGCTCTCTCTGTTCGTGTACGGCAGAAATCGCGAATAAATCGTTCTCTTGTGCAGATCTTTTTCTAAGATTACCGTGGACGTTTCCTTACGGATACCCAGCTGTTTAAAGAGAAGCGTAGCTGATATTTGCTTGTCTCGGGCAACAATTTCGCTAGCCTTCAACACATTTTCATTTGTCCGTGCATAAACTGGACGTCCTGAGCGTGGTTCATCCTCGAGGGACTCCCTCCCATCTTGAAACGTTGAAAACCAGCGTAACACCAGCGCACACCTAAGACAGTCATCGCCGAAAACTTTCTTTAGGTCTTGGTACACTGCTGTGGCAGTTTTCCCTAATCTACAAAGAAAAAATTAATTACAGCTCTTTGTTCCATTACGCAAGTTCTGACACACGCTCCACTCACACAGTCTTACTTTTTTTTGTGTGTGTGTGTGATTGGAGGTTTAACGACCACCGTGAGCAACTCAATGGGCTATAAGCAGTCGCCCGTCCCTAATTTAGAGTCACTGGTTCCAGGGAAGGGAGAGAACCAGTGCCGTAAGACAAACACAACATCCATGCCTCACCGGGATTCGAACCCGGACCCCTTTCGGACGAATGATCAGAGGCCATCGCTTAGACCACTGCGCCACCGGGGGCGGCCAGTCTTACTTCAACGGTGGTCACGCGATAATTACTGCGTCACCCGACTCGAAAGTTGCTCCTGCGATTACAGCACACTCTAGCGATCAAAAACTATAAACTCAAATTTTGAAAATGACAATCCGTTTTTTCGTGTAATTGTGACAAGAATGGTGAGTCAGATAACATCCAAAAACTTGAAAATTTCGTCGTCGTGGAGCGGGAATCGAACCTGCGTCTCCCAGATAGCGCCCGGGTATGCAAATCCGGGCGCTATCTGGAAGATGCGGAGTTTTTTTGTTTTTTTTATTGCAAGGTTTAACGACCCCCGTGAGCAACTCAGTGGGGCTATAAGCAGCCGCCCGTCCCTAATTAAGGGTCACTGACTCCAGGGAAGGGAGAGAGCCAGTGCCGTAAGACAAAAACAACATCCACTGATTGATTGATTGGAGGTTTGACGACCACCGTGAGCAACTCAATGGGTTATAAAGTCGCCCGTCTCTAATTTAGGGTCACTGGTTCCAGGGAAGGGAGAGAGCCAGTGCCGTAAGACAAATACAACATCCATTTATCGATTGATTGGAGGTTTACCGACCACCGTGAGCAACTCAATGGGCTATAAGCAGTCGCCCGTCCCTAATTTAGGGTCACTGGTTCCAGGGAAGGGAGAGAGCCAGTGCCGTAAGACAAACACAAAATCCATTGATTGGAGGTTTAACCACCACTGTGAGCAACTCAATGGGCTATAGACCGTATGCATTGACGTCACGAAACCGCGGTTCGTGTCACTTTTTCGTCTGCTGCTTTCTTGCAGATTGTTTGTTTGTTTGTGATTGAAGGTTTAACGACCACCGTGAGCAACTCAATGGGCTATAAGCAGTCGCCCGTCCCTAATTTAGGATCACTGGTTCCAGGGAAGGGAGAGAGCCAGTGCCGTAAGACAAACACAACATCCATGCCTCACCGGGATTCGAACCCAGACCCCTTACGGACGAATGATCAGAGGCCATCGCTTAGACCACTGCGCACTTTCTTGCAGAACAACAGGTGTACAAGTGAGATTTTTTTTTTTTTTTTTTTTTTTTTGATTGGAGTTTTAGCGACCACCGTGAGCAACTCAATGGGCTATAAGCAGTCGCCCGTCCCTAATTTAGGGCCACTGACTCCAGGGAAGGGAGAGAGAGAGAGCTAGCGCCGAAAGACAAACACAACATCCATGCCTTATCGGAATTCGAACCCAGACCCAACTCGGATGAATGGTCATAAACCATCGCTTAGAGCATTGCGCCACTGGGGGCGGCCAACTAAATTTAAAATGAAAAACTTAGGAAAAGAATTCCCTACTACAAGAAAAAAGACAATCGTCGCATGTCGTGTTTCATTTCACTGCTAATCACCGGAACCTGATTATTATTATGGTGTGCCAATGACAAAAAAACATCACGTCATTAATTATATTATGCTCTTGGTCCAGAAAATGAGAGCATATGTAGTTTTACTCAAAATGTTGTTTATAGTCAGTGACGGGATGCATGCCTCTGATGGACATAGCCACCAGTGTTTAGTGACAAAGGGAGAAAACTTCAAAGAAACGAACATGGCAGAATCACTATTTTTTTTTTTTTTTTTTTTTTTTTTTTGATTGGAGGTTTAACGACCACCGTGAGCAACTCAATGGGCTATAAGCAGTCGCCCGTCCCTAATTTAGGGTCACTGGTTCCAGGGAAGGGAGAGAGCCAGTGCCGTAAGACAAACACAACATTCATGCCTCACCGGGATTCGAACCCGGACCCCTTTCGGACGAATGATCAGAGGCCATCGCTTAGACCACTGCGCCACCGGGACGGCAATTGAAGGTTTAACAACCACAGTGAGCAACTCAATGGGCTCTAAGCAGTCGCCCGTCCCTAATTTAGGGTCACTGGTTCCAGGGAAGGGAGAGAGCCAGTGCCGTAAGACAAACACAACATCCATGTCTCACCGGGATTCGAACCTGGACCCCTTTCAGACAAATGATCAGAGGCCATCGCTTAGACCACTGCGCCACCAAGGGGACAACACTGGTTCCAGGGAAGGGAGAGAGCCAATGCCGTAAGACAAACACAACATCCATGCCTCACCGGGATTCGAACCCGGACCCCGTTCGGACGAATGATCAGAGGCCAGCGCCTTAGACCACTGCGCCACCGGCTAATGTTCCTTCGTTTCCGGTCATCAATGTCAACTCTGCTGATACGTTAAAACCACAAAATTTGGCACTTCTGAATAATTTTTTTATAATTCTGATCGCACTTGTTCACCCAGATGTTAATCTATAATAGCACACATCATTATCTCTCCCAATTCGGTTAACGCAGCCGAAAATAGCACATAACACCATCTTCCTTAACGCCCTACAGTGCAAATCCAAGCAGTGTTTGTACACCAGGCAGTCTGCTAGGATGGTTCACCTTAGTGTGACGTCATATGCATACGGTCTATAAGCAGTCGCCCGTCCCTAATTTAGGGTCACTGGTTCCAGGGAAGGGAGAGAGTCAGTGCCGGAAGACAAACACAGCATCCATTGATTGATTGATTGGAGGTTTAACGACCACCGTGAGCAACTCAATGGGCTATAAGCAGTTGCCCGTCCTTAATTTAGGGTCACTAGTTCTAGGGAAGGGAGACAGCCAGTGCCATAAGACAAACACAACATCCATGCCAACCGGGATTCGAACCCCGACCCCTTTCAGACGAATGATCAAAAGCCATCGCTTAGACCACTGCGCCACCGCGGTGGCGAGACGCGGGTTCGATTCTTACTCCAGGACGACGAAATTTTCAAATTTTCTGATATAATCTGACTTACCATTCTTGTCACAATTACACCAAAAAACGGATTGGCATCTTCAAAATTTGTATTAAATGGTGTAATCCCGTATATCATTCACTATAAACTCGTTTGTTACTTTTATTCAAAGGACTGTCCCGTAAAAAATCAGTCTCATTACTTACAAGTAGAGGATTTTAAGAAGGGAGTGTCTGACTACAGGTCTTAAACACCCTTAGAAGTAGGGAGCTAGGAAATCTGGGCTCCCTTGCCTGACAGGAAAGTCACACGGTTGTGAGATAGAAAAGGGGCGAAAGACGTTCTTATCGAAAGGGGCGAAAAACGTCCTATGACGTCTCGAACCGGGGAGCCAGTACCCGAGGACCGACGGCTTAACGTGCCCATCCGAGGCACGGCGGATATTTAGTGGTTCGAGCCTGCTGGAACCGAACCTGAGACCGTGCCAGTCGCAAGTGTTGACCATTAGGCCATCCGCGGACCCGATGGAAAGATGAGTTCCCTTTTTTCCGTTTTTATACAGAAACTTAGCAAAAACTTCGATTTTGAATTTTTCAGCCCTTTTAGCAGAGATTCTTTCCCGGGGTACGAAATGAACGAATCTTTTCTCTTTGTCTCTGGTGAGATTCGAAACGTTTGGTAAGCCTTCAACGACACCGAAACGCGCTACCGACTGACTTAGAAAGACACATAACTCATTGTCACGTATAAGGTAAAAATGAAAATGACTAGTATCGCGCTATGATTTATTTTATTTTTTTTTCGCTGTTAATGCGGGTTAATTAGTCATTTTATTTTCTGTAGGAGTTTTCGTTTTACTGAATAGGTTAACATATTTTTTTTTTCTAGGATGACTTATCACAAATTGCATTCTTTTTTTCATCGTGATTTTTCGAAGCAACAGAATGCTTTGGAACTCGGGATCTTTTTAAACTGACTGTTACCGCGCCAAGCCCCGTTTGGGAACTTGAGGGCATAAACTTTGTTAATAAATTCCGATCGACTAAATGGCAACAATGACATTGGGTTTTCTAGTATATAGGAGACCCAGTCTCATCGTTGGGACCTGAAAGCGTTGTGTTTCTACGAGCTCGTATGAGGTTGTCGCAAGAACTCATATGTCGCAAAGACATTAAGTTTAAAAACTAGCATTTCAGTATCATGCTTGAAATCGTGGTATCTTTAAAGAAACCAAAACCCGACACTTGTACTCACTTGCAGAGCAGCAAGAAGAAAAACACGTTGTTTAAAGAAACAAATAAAAAAATTATTTTTGCATATTTCTTAATTTATGTACAAATTAATGGTGGGACCAGATTAAGTTATATTAAGTCATCGCTACAAAAAAATTACGGTTTACCCTGAGATTTATAGAAATAAAAACGTTCCTAGCAACCCAACTAGTACGAGGTGAGTAATAATATTTAATTTCTAAATTACAATGATTACTCAGCATGCAAGGGATTGAAATATTTGGATGATGTCTTACCCTAAAAATCTTCTACTGTTCAACACCGATCGGAGGGTTGTTGATGGTGCTACTGCTTCATGAGCTGGTCTTTTTGCGTCCGCGAATCTTGGGGCTGGTATCCTCCGTGGATAAAACGCAGCTCGGAACCCTCGACAAACGTATATGTTCTCTAGTCTCTACTTTGCATTTTCTCTACTACCTTCCTTGGGTACCTAACATCCTACCGGATTTGGGTCCGACTTCTTGACCCACTAACAGCAAAGCATTTCTTGCCAACCGACGATAGCAACAAATTCCCAACAACCACAGTTCGACAACGACAACAACCGACCGGCCCTGATTTATCTAAGTTTTTGCATTTTATTTTCGCTTCGTTTTCGCTTTCAGTCATGCTGCTAGGCGTGCCCATCCCTCATGGAGGCGTACCCCGCACCTTCATTGGTTTCTGGTTACCCTCCCCCTCGTTCGTCAGTGTCCTGCAGTACGGTGGAGGTTGACCAGTGGCTATTTCGAGCAGATGTTCTCCTGGCCAGCTGACCATCTACTGAGCTAAGCCCTTTAGAAATGTATTTGGCCCCAACTGTCACCCTGTTTAGGAGTTCTATTATCGGACCATCCGACAAACCCTTTTAAATCTTTAAGTATGCTCGAAGGCACGTATGCCCGACTGAATTATGTTCCCCAACACAGAGCCTGGATGATAGTTATTGCATAGCTTTACCTTCTTACCAGATTTAGGATTCTTTTCTTGGACTTTCGTCGTACAGTCACCGCTGACCTATTGTTAGCTAAGCTGCATTATGTAATCCGCAGTGCTGTTGCTTCGCAAATGCCGGGCAATGAAAAATACTTTTCACTTCGTTTGCGGAATTCTGCACCTGGCCTAGCGTTTGCATTCAGATCTCCCTCCCACGAGAAGGGAAAGCAAGAAAAAAAAAAAACAAAAAAACAGCGAATCCTTATGCGGCCTGGGTCGGGATAATACTTCCTGCGCCCAATTAGAAATTACTCTAAATTAATTAATTATGTTAATTAATTAACGTAATTAATATAATTATTTAGGTAATTAAATCCCGAATTCAGGTATTTCTTTACTAGACGCAATGTGTTCGAAATTAGAAGAATTTTCGCGGCAACATGACAATGACTTTCAGTTATGATTAAGAAAGGGTGAAATGTACTGCTTCATTTTATTACTTCATAAAACTCCTAAATATGAAATTTACTCTTGATCGCTATAATAGCTTTGGTCTTAAGGAGTCCACAGATTGATACATATAGACATCGTACAATCACCCGTACAATAATTTAAGTACCCGATTTCTTACGGTAACATAATATAACAATAGATGGTGCACCAAATGGAGGGGAGAGGGGAAGGAATATCCGTTTCCGTTACCACAATAACCTAAATATCATGCGAAATGCTATCCACAATAACCGATCTCGCTACAGAACTTTAAAACCTGCTAGCTACTCCAACAGACGATTGAAATTTAATACCGTAGTTAACCAAACCGAGTGTTTCCGCGAATCGCTTCTCATTACCCCAAGTTTTCCGTCATATGGACACAGAAAACAATTTTTCTGCCAATGTACGAAAGAAATTGCGGAAAAGTTTCTGAAAATTCAAACTTTTCTGTTAACGCATCTTAAAGAACGGCATTTTTACCGTTAATATAGGAAAGGAACTGCGAAAAGGTTTCTGAAAACTCAGAATTTTCCTATCGTACGAAAAATTAGTGAAATACAGGTCCCACCCCCACCCCTCCTCCCGTCATTTCATGGAAAAGGTTAAATCAGGAATATACTTCGTTAATTCGCGAAAGGAATTACCGAAAATGGTTCGAGAATTTCAGGAATGCCGCCCGTGGTCTAAGAAATGGCTTCTGACCGGTCGTCCAGGTTCGAATTCAGTGCGGCATAGCTATTGTATATGTCTTGCGGCACTAGCTCTCTCCCTTCCCTCGAGTCAGTGGCCCTAAATTAGGGACGGGCGACTACTTATAGTCCCCTGAGTTGCTCACGGTGGTCGTTAAACCCCAATAAAAAAAAAAAAAAAATTTTCAGGAAATTTTTTAGAGTGTAGGAAATAGATGGGAAGTTTTACTTTGCAGTTCCATATGTACAACAGACAAAAATCAATCCCGACATTTTTTAAAAGATGTTAATACATTGTAAAAATATGAAATACGTTTACTATTTCTTAAAGACAAAGCCTGCACTAAAACGGAAAAATAGGGGGTAGGATCCAAGGAGGTTATATTACTGGAGACACCACTGGCTCTGCCGTCCCGGTGGTGCAGTGGTCTAAGGCGTTGGCCTCTGATCATTCGTCCGTAAGGGGTCCGGGTTCGAATCCCGGTCAGGCATGGATGTTGTGTTTGTCTTACGGCACTGGCTCTCTCCCTTCCCTGGAACCAGTGACCCTAAATTAGGGACGGGCAACTGCTTATAGCCCATTGAGTTGCTCACGGTGGTCGTTAAACCTCCAATAAAAAAAAAAAAAAAAAAAAAATCTGTGGTGTGACGTCACAAGCAGGCAAAAACCGAACTAAATTATACCGTTGATATTTTTTTTTTATTGGAGGTTTAACGACCACCATGAGCAGCTCAATGGGCTATAAGCAGTCGCCCGTCCCTAATTTAGGGTCACTGGCTCCAGAGAAGGGAGAGAGCCCGTGCCGTAAGACAAACACAACATCCATGCCTCACCGGGATTCGAACCCGGACCCCTTTCGGACGAATGATCAGAGGCCATCGCTTAGACCACTGCGCCACCGGGGGCGGCATACCGTTGATAAAACAGTAAGCTTGTGTATCATTGATCAAGATTATTGAATTACTAATTTTATCTGTTTATTTGTTCCATTGGTTTCAAAGCAGCTTCTTTTCTGCGGCTGCGTCGTGCCTGCACATGACGTCATTTGCAGCACGGACGGTGACTTATGGCGGCCAATGCTGCGTGGATAGGAGTGGTGTCTCCAGTAACATAACCTCCTTGGTAGGATCATCATTCTCATAGTCCTCACTACTGAAAGTAACTTTTCGAATCCAACGTAAAGTGGATGAGAAAAGCGATATTATAAGCAGGACGACAATTGCGTTAAAAAAACTCCTACAAGCATCGTACTTCTCAGAAGCTGACATTTACGCCAGTCTGGTTTACTTATATTCAGCAGCGTAAAGTTAAATGCATTGAACGTCATTTCATTTAAGCGTCAAACTTAAAGGGTAAACAAAAAAGATGCTACGTGTTCAGAAACAAGACGGAAAAGCTCAATGTATCGAAACATGGAAGCCAACAAAAAAAAAAAAAATGCACAGGTAACTTTTGCTGTCGAACAAGCTGAATTTGTGCTGCGAAGTTCCCATTAAAAAATATCAAAGGAGGATTTAACGGCAATTACGTAAAGATATGCAAATTTACGCCCTTCCGGAATGCCTTGGGTACAAGACCGAAGGTGAGGGCGTCGTACCTAACAAGCCTTCTTCAATTCCAGCCTTCTTGGGTTTTCCACGCACACACACACATACCTTTGCAGAAAAAAAAATGCGGAACGGAAGCTCCTAAACTGCTTTTTAGATCCTGATTCCGTTACAGGAAATCTCCAGCTACTGTGCGTAATTTAAGAGGACAGGGTTGCGCCTACGATAACGTTCTCCGAAAACATTGTTTCCGTAATCAGGTTACCTCCAGAAACTCTACACATAAATGCATGAATTTCAAACCTTCTTCAGCATCTACTGTAAACAGAATCTTTTCAAAACTGATGAAACAAAATCTACAAATCTACAAAGGTCTCGCGCGTTGTATTATAACTTATTACTGTTATAAGTTAGACAAAATACGTGAATACTAATCTCTTGTCACAAATATGTACGTACTTACAATATTTTTGCTTTATTGTGATCAAGTTTAAACAAAAATCTTCAGCAACGGGTTGTGACTAATTACACAATCTGTTAAGCAAAAAAAATGCTTCAAAAATTTATGAAAAATTAAAATTTTGAATCAAGATGGAGCGGTGCAGGTATTCGGACGGGACTGTCGCATTTTTGAGGATCTCGCAAAATTCAATACTTAATTTTCCCATAAGAACAAATGCAAAGTATGTGGCATGAGCTCGGCACGCATAAATCTACAACCATTCTTGCATGTTTTCGCTGACACAAGTTAACGAGCAGAACGCCGCGACGGTGGCGTTGTGGTCTAAGCGATGGCCTCTGACCATTCGCCCGAAAGGGATCCGGGTTCGAATCCCGGTGAGGCATGGATGCTGTGTTTGTCTTACGGCACTGGCTCTCTCCCTTTCCTGGAACCAGTGACCCGACCCTAAATTAGGGACGGGCGACCGCTTACAGCCCATTAAGTTGCTCACTGTAGTTGTTAAACCTCCAACAAAAAAAAAACAAAAAAAAATTGAAGCCACTGCGGTTCTGGACAGGGAAGACAGTCAGTGCCGTAAGAAAATCGCGTACCTGAGCCTTGTTCCAATTCGGACGACTAGCCAAAATCCAATGCTTCTGATCACTCGGCCACCAGGACAGCACAGGCTATGTCTTGTCAGTCAGTGTTTTCTAGACTAAGATGCGAACCTCTGAAAGCTGTTTTCAGTAATATACATGTTTTTCTCACCCCCTCCCCCTCAATAACTTTCAGTAACCGAACATACAGCAGCAAGTTTGGGTATCTAGCATGTAACGACAGGCTAGATGGTATCTATCATAATTTGCATGCCCCGTGATGCCCGAAGCATGTTTTTTTTTTTTTTTTTGATTGCAGGTTTAACGACCACCGTGAGCAACTCAATGGGCTATAAGCAGTCACCCGTCCCTAATTTAGGGTCACTGGTTCCAGGGAAGGGAGAGAGCCAGTGCCGTAAGACAAACACAACATCCATGCCTCACCGGGATTCGAACCCGGACCCCTTACGGACGAATGATCAGAGGCCAGCGCCTTAGACCACTGCGCCACCGGCTAATGTTCCTTCGTTTCCGGTCATCAATGTCAACTCTGCTGATACGTTAAAACCACAAAATTTGGCACTTCTGAATAATTTTTTTTATAATTCTGATCGCACTTGTTCACCCAGATGTTAATCTATAATAGCACACATCATTATCTCTCCCAATTCGGTTAACGCAGCCGAAAATAGCACATAACACCATCTTCCTTAACGCCCTACAATGCAAATCCAAGCAGTGTTTGTACACCAGGCCGTCTGCTAGGATGGTTCACCTTAGTGTGACGTCATATGCATACGGTCTATAAGCAGTCGCCCGTCCCTAATTTAGGGTCACTGGTTCCAGGGAAGGGAGAGAGCCAGTGCCGTAAGACAAACACAACATCCATGCCTCACCGGGATTCGAACCCAGACCCCTTTCGGACGAATGATCAGAGGCCATCGCTTAGACCACTACGCCACCGGGCCCCGGAGCATGTAAATTATTGGCCTGGACAGGTAAAACAACAATCTAGTTGCCCGGTTCGGGCAAATAAATTTATTGATTGATTGATCGATGGTTTAACGAACACCGTGAGCAACTCAATGGGCTATAAGCAGTCGCCCGTCCCTAATTTAGGGCCACTGACTCCAGGGAAGGGAGAGAGAGAGAGCTAGTGCCGAAAGACAAACACAACATCCATGCCTTATCGGAATTCGAACCCAGACCCAACTCGGATGAATGGTCATAAACCATCGCTTAGAGCATTGCGCCACTGGGGGCGGCCAACTAAATTTAAAATGAAAAACTTAGGAAAAGAATTCCCTACTACAAGAAAAAAGACAATCGTCGCATGTCGTGTTTCATTTCACTGCTAATCACCGGAACCTGATTATTATTATGGTGTGCCAATGACAAAAAAACATCACGTCATTAATTATATTATGCTCTTGGTCCAGAAAATGAGAGCATATGTAGTTTTACTCAAAATGTTGTTTATAGTCAGCGACGGGATGCATGCCTCTGATGGACATAGCCACCAGTGTTTAGTGACAAAGGGAGAAAACTTCAAAGAAACGAACATGGCAGAATCACTATTTTTTTTTTTTTTTTTTTTTTTTTTTTTGATTGGAGGTTTAACGACCACCGTGAGCAACTCAATGGGCTATAAGCAGTCGCCCGTCCCTAATTTAGGGTCACTGGTTCCAGGGAAGGGAGAGAGCCAGTGCCGTAAGACAAACACAACATTCATGCCTCACCGGGATTCGAACCCGGACCCCTTTCGGACGAATGATCAGAGGCCATCGCTTAGACCACTGCGCCACCGGGGCGGCAATTGAAGGTTTAACAACCACAGTGAGCAACTCAATGGGCTCTAAGCAGTCGCCCGTCCCTAATTTAGGGTCACTGGTTCCAGGGAAGGGAGAGAGCCAGTGCCGTAAGACAAACACAACATCCATGTCTCACCGGGATTCGAACCTGGACCCCTTTCAGACAAATGATCAGAGGCCATCGCTTAGACCACTGCGCCACCAAGGGGACAACACTGGTTCCAGGGAAGGGAGAGAGCCAATGCCGTAAGACAAACACAACATCCATGCCTCACCGGGATTCGAACCCGGACCCCGTTCGGACGAATGATCAGAGGCCATAGCTTAGACGACTGCGCCACCGGGGCGGCACCACTAAATTTCTCAAATGCTAATTTCCCCATCATCATAAGTTATTTCATACCAATTTCAGCACCATCATCTTAAAACTTGAGGTACACGCTTTTTGTGCATCGAGCATTTTGAGCGCAGACCTTTAAAATGGAAATGCAAAACATTTAAAAAATAGCTCATCATATATTTTAACTTAAAAAAAATGAGGGTCCTGATTTGTTATCTTAAAAGATAAATTTTCTTGGGCATTCATCTTTTACTAGCTGAGCAGGTAAATAATTTTTGAACATGCCCAGCTGGGCATGTAACTTTTCAGATATTTTTCAAGCCCTGAACGAATTCCGTTTGTCACAACAATTATAACAAGAAAAAAAAATAGATTAAAAAATAACTTGCTAGTGGTAGAGTTAAAAATGCTGTCTACAAGAAAAAATCTTTTAAAAGATCACCTTAAGTAATCTAGATTATCTCTCTCTCTCTCTCTCTCTCTCTCTCTCTCTCTCTCTCTCTGTCTCTCTCTCTTTTAATGCCCTCAGATTTTGGCCGAATTGAAATCAATTGCTTCTCCTATATAACCTATTTTACTGAAGAACTTACCCTGTAGACTTTATATCCTGCGTTCTAAGTTTGTAAGTTCACAGTTTGTATGGCCGAATAGTTTCGATGTTCATTCTTCCGGACTTCATGATTATAATTTCATCTATCATGTTGAAAGAACTCTCAGCCTCAAGACCATGAATGCACGATATCAAAGCTTTCGCTATTTTAAATAAATGGTGTAACTTTGAGAATATCAATACTTTTGAACACCATGCATCAATTCTTATAAATTTAATTTTTCAACTTCATCACTTCCATTTTCAGAAAAATTTCCTTCCCTTATCAAGCTGAAATGCTGACATTTAAGTTTAAAAATAATATTTAACAACAATACAGGACAGTGGAAATTTCGCGGGGGGAAAAATACGATTACGGGAGAAAGCTTTTACTCCATTTTCATGCTAATATAAATATTTATGGAATAAAACGATATTTAACAACAATACGCGGTAGAAGGAATATCGCGAGAAACAGAATATGCAAATTACACTGAAATTTTCACTTCGTCTAACTTCCGGTTGTGGAAATTGTTGGCTATATTTCCAATCTGAAATACAAACATTTACGAATATATATATATATATATATATATATATATATATATATATATATATATATATATATATATATATCATCATTGTCAACCATTATCAATCCACTGCTGGACGAAGGTCTCCCCAAATTTCTTCCACAACGGTCTGTCTTGTGCCAGTCTCCTCCATGTCACTCAGGCATACTTTCGAATTTCATACACCCATCTCCCATGTGGTCTTCTTCTGGGTCTTTTCCTGTCCCTTGGAATCCAATCTAAAATTTCGGCTGTCCATCGATGGTCTGTTCTTCTGGCAGTATGTCCAGCCCATTGCCATTTCAGGGATTTAACTCTGATCATGATGTCTTCCACTCTTGTCATTTTTCGGATCCACGTGTTCCTCTTCTTATCTCTCCTGGTTACACCAAGCATGCACCTCTCCATGCTGCTTTGAGTTGTCTGCAGCCTTTGTATGTCTCTTTTAGTTAAGGTCCACGTCTCTGCACCATACGTAAGCACTGGAAGGATGCATTGATCAAACACTTTTCTTTTAGGACATAATGGCATATTGCTCTTGAAAATTATGCTGTTTCTTCCAAAAGCTCTCCAGGCAAGTTTTGTACGCCGATTAATTTCTTCATCAATGCGACCCTCACTTGATATCTGCTGTCCAAGATAAACGTACGTGTCTGTTATCTCCAGCTTTTCTCCATCAATCAATAAATCTTCATTTCTTGTAAAAGCATTGAACATCACTTTTGTCTTCTGAAAGTTCATTTTTAATCCCACTTCTTTACTCTTGTCAGCAAGTTCCTGGATCATACTCTGCAGCTCTGATGGGGTAGTTGCAAAAATGACTACGTCATCAGCAAAACGAAGGTGGGTTAAATAATCTCCATTAATCTTTATCCCTTTGTTTTCCCAGTTCAGTGATTAAAAGACATTTTCCAATGTGGCATTAAAGAGCTTCGGAGATATGGTGTCACCTTGTCTCACTCCCTTTCCAATTTTTATGTGTGTTGTATTTTCAAACAGCCGAATCTTTGCACTTGCATTTTCATAGATGTTATTAATAATATTAATGTATGCATCTTCAATACCGCAGGATTTCAGAGCCGTGGTAACTGCTGATGGTTTCACCGAATCAAAGACTTTTTCATAATCGATAAAAGCCATGCACAATGGAAGTTCATATTCCCTCGCTCTTTCAATTAGTTCTCTCAGTACGTGGATATGGTCTATTGTGCTGTAGCCACTCCTGAATCCAGCTTGTTCTCTCGGTTGAGCCATGTCCAGTGTTACCTTCAAGCGGTGAGAAAGAACTTTAGTGAAGATTTTATAAACCACTGATAGGAGGCTGATAGGTCTGCAGTTTCTGAGATCCTCAATGTCACCTTTTTTATGTAGCAGGATCATTGTAGCATTGTTCCAATCCTCAGGAATCTTCCCTTCATTAAGGCATCGAGTGAAAATTTGGGCGAGTACTGTTTCAATTTCTCCACTTGCTTCTTCTATGATGTCTATAGTAATTCCATCTTCTCCTGGAGCTTTCCCCCGCTTCATGTTCTTGATTGCATGAGCAACTTCTGCTGGGAGGACTGGAAGAACTCTGGTACCTTTCATGATGTCTGGAGTACATGTATCATCCCTTTCATATAATTTGGAACAGAAATCTTTCACTCTTGTCAAAATTTCGCCTCTATTTCTTGTTATAGAACCATCTTCTTTTCTCAGAGCCATAATCTGTTTTCTTCCCTTACTGAGATGTCCCTTTGCTATCTTTAGGCTTTGGTTGTTTTCAATTGCTTTCCTTACTAGCTCACAGTTGAATTTCCTTACGTCTTCAGTGATACTTTTTCGTGCTGTCTTGCATAGCTCTATATATTCCACTTTGGAAGTCTCATCTTCTTTAGTTGTCCTCATCTCTCTTCTTTTTTGCATCAACATTTTGGTTTTTCCTGATAATTTGTTCACATGCAACTTGTTCTTAGACTCAGCTAATTTTGTTGCTGTTTCCATAAGAGCTTTGGTTACTTTTCTGTTAACTTCCGAAATATCCACTTCTTCTGATGTTAGGCCTTCTAAAGCAGAGAATTTGTTCTTCAGTTGCAACTTGAAAGTATTATGGTGTTTTTTAAGGTTGGTTATGTCAATACATTTTGTTTGTCTTATGAGCTTGCCACGTTCCAGTTTAGTGTTGAGGTGCATCTTACATCTCACCAATCTATGGTCACTACCTGTGTTGAACTCGTTCAGCACACTGCAGTCTTCGATGACAAATTTTTTGTTACACATAATAAAATCAATTTCACTTGTCGTCCCAATTGGATGTCTCCATGTCCATTTCCTGTGTGGCTTTTTCTTGAAAAAGGAGTTCAAGATGAAAAATCCTTCTGCCTCTGCAAACTCAACGAGAGTATTTCCACGCTGGTTTCTGTTGCCGTGACCGAATTTACCTACTGAAGTTTCATTCTGTTGCCGTTGCCCTATTTTTGCATTGAAATCTCCCATAATTATCTTCAAGTGCTGCTTACATTTATTATTTAGATGACGAATTTCCTCATAAAATTCTTCAATTTCTTCTTCAGGATGACTTGTGGTTGGTGCATAAGTTTGAATAATCTGAGCCTTGTATCTTCTCGAAAGTTGGATAACGAGTCGTGCAGCTCTGTCAGAGGAACTTTCAACTTCTACCACTTTTTCCTTCAGTTTCTTGTTTATTATAAATCCAACACCACTAGTTCTGCCAGTATCTGTCCCACGATAATAGAAGAGATGTCCACTTTTCAGTTCAATGAGATCTTCTCCTTTTTTCCTTACCTCACTTAGCCCGACGATGTCCCACTTGATCCTTTGTAGTTCCTCTTCCAATTCAAGGAGCCTTGAATCAGAAGATAGGGAGCGTCCGTTATAGGTAGCCAAGGTCAGCATCAAATGGCAGCCTAGTCCGGTCCTCCGGGGATTCTTAGCACCCTCTGCCTTCATGTCGCACTGGCCGCTGCCTTGGCCAGGTACATTCCAGCTGCCGGAGACTGAGGGCCAAGATTTAAGTTGTAGAGTCATTTTGGAGGTGTTTGGCCATAACTCACCACGCTGGCCAAGCGGATTGGTGAGTGTGGGATAGCATTTCCTCTGATCCCGATGGTATAGTTATACCGCTATTGGCGGTCGTCAGAGCCCCTTTAGTGGGAACAGGATGCACCACGAGAATATATATCATCATTGTCAACCATTATCAATCCACTGCTGGACGAAGGTCTCCCCAAGTTTCTTCCACAACGGTCTGTCTTGTGCCAGTCTCCTCCATGTCACTCAGGCATACTTTCGAATTTCATCCACCCATCTCCCATGTGGTGGTCTTCTGGGTCTTTTCCTGTCCCTTGAAATCCAATCTAAAATTTCGGCTGTCCATCGATGGTCTGTTCTTCTGGCAGTATGTCCAGCCCATTGCCATTTCAGGGATTTAACTCTGATCATGATGTCTTCCACTCTTGTCATTTTTCGGATCCACGAGTTCCTCTTCTTATCTCTCCTGGTTACACCAAGCATGCAGCTCTTCATGCTTCTTTGAGTTGTCTGCAGCCATTGTATGTCTCTTTTAGTTAAGGTCCACGTCTCTGCACTATACGTAAGCACTGGAAGGATGCATTGATCAAACACTTTTCTTTTAGGACATAATGGCATATTGCTCTTGAAAATTATGCTGTTTCTTCCAAAAGCTCTAAAGGCAAGTTTTGTACGCCGATTAATTTCTTCATCAATGTGACCCTCACTTGATATCTGCTGTCCAAGATAAACGTACGTGTCTGTTATCTCCAGCTTTTCTATATCAATCGATAAATCTTCATTTCTTGTAAAAGCATTGAACATCACTTTTGTCTTCTGAAAGTACATTTTTAATCCCACTTCTTTACTCTTGTCAGCAAGTTTCTGGATCATACTCTGCAGCTCTGATGGGGTAGTTGCAAAAATGACTACGTCATCAGCAAAACAAAAGTGGGTTAGATAATCTCCATTTATCTTTATCCCTTTGTTTTCAAAATTCGGTGATTGAAAGACATTTACCAATGTGGTTTTAAAGAGCTTCGGAGATATGGTGTCACCTTGTCTCACTCTCTTTCGAATTTTTATGTGTGTTGTATTTTCAAACAGCCGAATCTTTGCACTTGCATTTTCATAGCTATGTTATTAATAATATTAATGTATGCATCTTCAATACCGCAGAATTTCAGAGCCATTGTAACTGCTGATGGCTTCACCGAATCAAAGGCTTTTTCATAATCGATAAAAACCATGCACAATGGAAGTTCATATTCCCTCGCTCTTTCAACTAGTCTTCCCATTTGGATGTCTCCATGTCCATTTCCTGAGTGGCTTTTTCTTGAAAAAGGAGTTCATGATGAAAAACCCTTCTGCCTCTGCAAACTCAACGAGAGTATTTCCACGCTGGTTTCTGTTGCCGTGACCGAATTTACCTACTGAAGTTTCATTCTGTTGCCGTTGCCCTATTTTTGCATTGAAATCTCCCATAATTATCTTCAAGTGCTACTTACCTTTATTATTTATATGACGAATTTCCTCATAAAATTCTTCAATTTCTTCTTCAGGATGACTTGTGGTTGGTGCATAAGTTTGAATAATCTGAGCCTTGTATCTTCTCGAAAGTTGGATAACGAGTCGTGCAGCTCTGTCAGAGGAACTTTCAACTTCTACAACTTTATCCTTCAGTTTCTTGTTTATTATAAATCCAACACCACTAGTTCTGCCAGTATCTGCCCCACGATAGTAGAAGAGATGTCCACTTTTCAGTTCAATGAGATCTTCTAATTTTCTCCTTACCTCACTTAGCCCGACGATGTCCCACTTAATCCTTTGTAGTTCCTCTTCCAATTCAAGAAGCCTTGAATCAGAAGATAGGGAGCGTCCATTATACGTAGCCAAGGTCAGCAACAGATGGCAGCCTAATCCGGTCATCCGGGGATTCTTAGCACCCTCTGCCTTCATGTCACACTGGCCGCTGCCTTGGCCAGGTACATTCCAGCTGCCGGAGACTGAGGGCCAAGATTTAAGTTGTGGAGTCATTTTGGAGGGGTTTGGCCATAACTCACCACGCTGGCCAAGCGGGTTGGTGAGTGTGGGATAGCATTTCCTCTAATCCCGATGGTATAGGTATACCGCTATTGGCGGTCGTCAGAGCCCCTTTAGTGGGAACAGGATGCACCAAGAGAAGGCGGGGTTGACATTTGTCAAGGAGAGGCTGTGATGTTACGCATTTATATATATATATATCATCATCATTGTCAACCATTATCAATCCACTGCTGGACGAAGGTCTCCCCAAGTTTCTTCCACAACGGTCTGTCTTGTGCCAGTCTCCTCCATGTCACTCAGGCATACTTTCGAATTTCATCCACCCATCTCCCATGTGGTCTTTTTCTGGGTCTTTTCCTGTCCCTTGGAATCCAATCTAAAATTTCGGTTGTTCATCGATGATCTGTCCTTCTGGCAGTATGTCCAGCCCATTGCCATTTCAGGGATTTAACTCTGATCATGATGTCTTCCACTCTTGTCATTTTTCGGATCCACGAGTTCCTCTTCTTATCTCTCCTGGTTACACCAAGCATGCACCTCTCCATGCTGCTTTGAGTTGACTGCAGCCTTTGTATGTCTCTTTTAGTTAAGGTCCACGTCTCTGCACCATACGAAAGCACTGGAAGGAGGCATTCATCAAACACTTTTCTTTTAAGACATAATGGCATATTGCTCTTGAAAATTATGCTGTTTCTTCCAAAAGCTCTCCAGGCAAGTGTTGTACGCCGATTAATTTCTTCATCAATGTGACCCTCACTTGATATCTGCTGTCCAAGATAAACGTACGTGACTGTTCACTCCAGCTTTTCTCCATCAATCGATAAATCTTCATTTCTTGTAAAAGCATTGAACATCACTTTTGTCTTCTGAAAGTTCATTTTTAATCCCACTTCTTTACTCTTGTCAGCAAGTTTCTGGATCATACTCTGCAGCTCTGATGAGGTTGTTGCAAAAATAACTACGTCATCAGCAAAACGAAGGTGTTTTAGATAATCTCCATTAATCTTTATCCCCTTGTTTTCCCAGATCAGCGACTGAAATACACCCTCCAATGTGGCATTAAAGAGCTTCGGAGATATGGTGTCACCTTGTCTCACTCCCTTTCCAATTTTTATGTGTGTTGTATTTTCAAACAGCCGAATCTTCGCACTTGCATTTTCATAGATGTTATTAATAATATTAATGTATGCATCTTCAATATCGCAGGATTTCAGAGCCATTGTAACTGCTGATGGTTTCACCGAATCAAAGACTTTTTCATAATCGATAAAAGCCATGCACAATGGAAGTTCATATTCCCTCGCTCTTTCAATTAGTTCTCTCAGTACGTGGATATGATCTATTGTGCTGTAGCCACTCCTGAATCCAGCTTGTTCTCTCGGTTGAGCCATGTCCAGTGTTACCTTCAAGCGGTGTAAAAGAACTTTAGTGAAGATTTTATAAACCACTGATAGGAGGCTGATAGGTATGTAGTTCCCGAGATCCTCAATGTCATCTTTTTTTATGTAGCAGGATCATTGTAGCGGTGTTCCAATCCTCAGGAATCTTCCCTTCATTAAGGCATCGAGTGAAAATTTGGGCGAGTACTGTTTCGATTTCTCCACTTGCTTCTTGTATGATGTCGACAGTAATTCCATCTTCTCCTGGAGCTTTTCCTCGCTTCATGTTCTTGATTGCATGTGCAACTTCTGCTGGAAGGACTGGAGGAACTCCGGTACCTTTCATGTCTGGAGTGCATGTATCATCCCTTTCATATAATTTGGAGTAGAAATCTTTCACTCTTGTTAAAATTTCGCCTCTATTTCTTGTTACAGAACCATCTTCTTTTCTCAGTGCCATAATCTGTTTTCTTCCCTTACTGAGATGTTCCTTTGCTATCTTTAGGCTTTGGTTGTTTTCAATTGCTTTCCTCACTAGTTCACAGTTGAATTTTCTTATGTCTTCAGTGATACTTTTTCTTACTGTCTTGCATAGCTCTATATATTCCACTTTGGAAGTCACATCATCTTTAGTTGTCCTCATCTCTCTTCTTTTTTGCATCAACATTTTGGTTTTTCCTGATAATTTGTTCACATGCAACTTGTTCTTAGACCCAGCTAATTTTGTTGCCGTTTCCATAAGAGCTTTGGTTACTTTTCTGTTAACTTCAGAAATATCCACTTCTTCCGATGTTAGACTTTCTAAAGCAGAGAATCTGTTGTTCAGTTCCAACTTGAAGGTATTATGGTGTTTTTTAAGGTTGGTCATGTCAATAGATTTTGTTTGTCTTATGAGCTTGCCACGTTCAAGTTTAGTGTTGAGGTGCATCTTACATCTCACCAATCTATGGTCAATACCTGTGTTGAACTTGTTTAACACACTGCAGTTTTTTATGACGAATTTTTTGTTACACATAATAAAATCAATTTCACTTGCCGTCCCATTTGGATGTCTCCATGTCCATTTCCTGTGTCGCTTTTTCTTGAAGAAGGAGTTGAAGATGAAAAACCCTTCTGCCTCTGCAAACTCAACGAGAGTATTTCCACGCTGGTTTCTGTTGCCGTGACCGAATTTACCTACTGAAGTTTCATTCTGTTGCCGTTGCTCTATTTTTGCATTGAAATCTCCCATAATTATCTTCAAGTGCTGCTTACCTTTATTATTTAGATGACGAATTTCCTCATAAAATTCTTCAATTTCTTCTTCAGGATGACTTGCGGTGGGTGCATAAGTTTGAATAATCTGAGCCTTGTATCTTCCCGAGAGTTGGATAACGAGTCGTGCAGCTCTGTCAGAGGAACTTTCAACTTCTACAACTTTATCCTTCAGTTTCTTGTTTATTATAAATCCAACACCACTAGTTCTGCCAGATCTGTCCCACGATAGTAGAAAAGATGTCCACTTTTCAGTTCAATGAGATCTCCTTTTCTCCTTACCTCACTTAGCACAACGATGTCCCACTTGATCCTTTGTAGTTCCTCTTCCAATTCAAGAAGCCTTGAATCAGAAGATAGGGAGCGTCCATCATACGTAGCCAAGGTCAGCATCAGATGGCAGCCTAGTCCGATCCTCCGGGGATTCTTAACACCCTCTGCCTTCATGTCGCACTGGCCGCCGCTGCCTTGGCCATATATATTCCAGCTGCCGGAGACTGAGGGCCAAGATTTCAGTTGTGGAATCATTTTGGAGGGGTTTGGCCATAATTCACCACGCTGGCCAAGCGGGTTGGTGAGTGCGGGATAGCATTTCCTCTAATCCCGATGGTATAGTTATACCGCTATGGGCGGTCGTCAGAGTCCCTTTAGTGGGAACAGGATGCACCACGAGAAGGCGGGTTTGACATTTGTCAAGGAGAAGCTGTGATGTTACGCATCACCTGACCTTACATCCCATATATATATATATATATATATATGTTTTTGTATATATATATATATATATATACAAAAACATAGTAAACATAAAATTGCAAAAATATAAAAAATATAATGCCATGACCTCGCGCTCTGCTGCAGGGGTCAATGTCACCTGAAATAAAATACATAAATAATGCAGACACTACAAGCACAATAGAACTTTATTAAATATGTGACTACCATAAATAATAAAAAATATAAAGTTAGCCACCGGGTGGCAATCTTCATTAAACCATTCTTTCCTAGCATACATGGTATATTCTACAGTGGAGAAGGACAACTACACTCTTCTATATAATTCTGAACGTACCCTTTGCCTACGCATTAACCTAATTTTGAACTCTAAAGGTGGATGGCCACGGTAAATTGTGTTTACCGGTCGTGGGCACCAGTCAGGCTTAAGGTAGGTCTATTTTGAATGTTTAAATTTATTACTTAAGTTGATTTTAAAGTGTATTTCCTGACAGGTAGGAAGGATGGGATGTCTAGTTTATTTTTATTCGGTCGGGGTTGCTAAATTAGGACGTCCACATGAAAATTATCAGAAGCTCAGCCGTCGGGTGCATCCTCCCTGAAGATTGGCACCCGGTGGCTGACCTTATATTATTTATATTATTTATGGTAGTCACATATTTAATAAAGTTCTATTGTGCTTGTAGTGTCTGCATTATTTATGTATTATATATATATATTTAACAATACTGAACAGAGACAGTACTGAGAGTAAAAATTTTAAATTACGATTACAGAAGAAATCATCACTCCACCTTCCACTTTCGAAAGACAGAAATCCATCCCAGAAGGAAAATGATTCCCTTCCCCTTCAACTAATCCCCCAATTCTATTCTGTATTGCATCGATCTCGAAATTAACCGAAATGATGACAACAAAAAAAAAAAAAAAAAAAAAAAAAAGAAAACGGAATTTCGTCAGGAGAAAGATCTTACTCTTGCTTCCAAAGCAGAAAAATCAAATGGCGATCTTCCGCAATTTCATCTTCTTGTCCGTACTTTCGTAATTCCAACCAAAAATTCGCAATTGTACGGAAAATCCGTACTGGTTGCTATGTATGCACAATACACACTAAATAAACAACTGCTTAACAACATCTTCTCACCCTTTTCTGTGATATCACTCAATTCTACAGGAAATTTTTCACCAGTTTCAAAATCCGCAATGCTCCTGACATCTAACGATTGATCAGGTACATGTTTTCCTTCTGCCGCAGCTGGCAATATTAGTCTATTGACCCGTTATTATCACACACCTAGACACTACCCTGCATTCCCTACCAGAGAAGTTATCACACTGGGGTTTTTGTAAGAAACAAAACGTCCTTTTTTTTTTTTTTTTTTAAGAGGAAGAAGAAATACATTTTTGTTCCTCTAATACATAAAATCTATATAATAAATCTATAAGGTTTTTAACTGTGAGTCCTATTTTGAGAGAACGGCTGAACGTAAAGATATGCTTGAGGTATCAAAATAAAGGTCTTACCATGTAGATGTGCCAGTCGAAGAGAAACGTGATATTGGGGCAACTGTTCGTGCGTTGTGGGGCGGCAAAGTTCCCATGTAAAGTCTATGGGAGAAGCGTGCGGTTGACTCACGCGCTGTTGAAGGCGGCTTCATGGAGGGACTGAGATAGTCCAAAGTTTTATCTTTTCTGAACAAACCAACGCAAAGCAACTCTAGCAGGCATTCCTATCAAAGTTCTTCTCATCGGGACAGCGAACACTTTCGAAGACCTGATTGCGTTATGCCGTTGGATTGTGTGATGTATATATACAATTTAATATTCATTCGATCCAGTTTATTCACGTAGGTAAGACGTTTCCCATTATGTAAAGATGTAAATAAACATTACGTAGGCCATTGTTAGTGAAAATATCACGGGCGACTGCTTATAGCCCATCGAGTTGCTCACGGTGGTCGTTAAGTCAAAAAAAAAAAAAAAAAAAATCACGAACCCGGACTGTTGCCTTTACTGAAGTGGTTGAAAAAATATGTCAATCAAATAAAGTTTACATTTGTTGTTTCATATGAGTTTATTCTTTTCACACACACACACAACAACAACAAAAAAAAACTGACCGGGTGAAGAGTATTCGCACACGAATCTCATTCCAACAACATTTACAAACACAGTTGTGGCTGAAGATGAGAGTGAAAGAGTGCGCTATCCAGTTGAATTTTTGCACACGATCGAGATGAGTGGACTTCCGCCTCACATTTTACGACTGGAAATGGGTGCAGTCGTGATGCTCATCACGAACCTGGTCGCTCCGGTGGCGCAGTGGTCTAAGCGCTGGCTTATGATGATTCGTTCGTGAAGGGTCCGGGTTCAAATCCCGTGAGGCATGGATGTTGTGTTTGTCTTACGGCACTGGCTCTCTCTCTCTCTCTTCCCTGATACCAGTGACCCTAAATTTGGGACGGGAGACTGCTTATAGCCCATTGAGGTGCTCACGGTGGTCGTTAAACCTTCAGTCAAAAAAAAAAAAAATCACGAACCTGGGTTATTTATTATCTTTACTGAAGTGGTTGAATGAATTTGTCAATCAAAAAAAGTTTGCATTTGTTGTTTCATATGAGTTTCTTTTCAAAAGAAAAAAAAGAAAAAAAACTAACCGTCGATTCCGACGGGTTTCGTCTTTAATCAGCCATTTCAAAAAGGAAAATGGAAGAAACCCAACGTCCCAAGCTGCGTAGTCGCATGACGCAAACGAGCGGACGTGGCGATATCAAGTATCGTCTATGACAGACTGAAATAACGGAGTTCGTTCTATAAAAGGAACCTAAAATGGATGAAATCGTCAAAGATTACAGTCGATCCCACAAGAGGAAATGCTAGCCAACACCACGTGGTGCTCTAAGAGCAATATGTAAATAGTGATAAAACGACCCCCGACAAACAAGATGAGTTCTAAATTACTCCCAACGCTATTGATACGGTAAACGGAAAGAATAGCAGTTAGCATATACAAGGACTGAAGTCGAGCACAGCTGCTATTTTCCTGTCACAGTGACAATTCCACAGAAGCAACGGTGACAAAACCATCCTTTACAACAGCTGTGAAGAATCCAGAATTGCGAGTCACCACCTTTCTTTGAAAAAACCGCTGTTTACGACAAGGGTAACGAAGCAGCAACGAAACAGCGAGTCACCATCTCACTTGTAACAGTGACAAAATCACTGTTACAGTCGACTCACTTTGAATTCTTTGTTTAAGAAAAAAAAACTATCTTAAGCGTGGGAAAAGGGGGAGACTGAAAGAAAGCTCACATCACTAGCGACTTCTGCGATGTTTCAACAGAAAAGGAGACAAATTGTTTAGATATGGTGACATGGTAGCTGAAACTATGAGTTAACATTGATTTTGGACCCCAAACATTGCTCGGAGACGGCTAACGATGATATCAGTGAATTTGGAACTGTTACTTTTTGTCACTGGACACAACACTGATTTTTCAGTAATATGACAAAATAACAATTAATGTGATTACCGACCCATCTCTTGCAAGGACTTCCTCGAAACAATCCCCAGGTTTTTGTTAATAGAGTAGTGAGACTTGGGTCTCTCATTACAGCCCAGAAGAAAAATATTTGTAAGAGCATGATAAGCGCCGATCTGTTTCCAAAATACCAAAGTTGGCCAAATCAATGGGGAAATTTTTGACCACTGTCTTTTGAGGCCAAAAAAATCGCTTTGTTTCCTCATGGTCAAGAAGGTCAGACGACAAACAGATAAAAATACTCTTCATCCTTCAAAAATTAAGAAGAGTTGCAGAATAGTAACACCCTACACGAATATGATAATTTCTCATGATAATGCTCGGCCGCATACATACATCTCACTGACAAGAAAACTGTTTCCTTCTGGTGGGCAATATTGTCTACGCCATAATATAAACCAGATTTTGTCTCCCCTGACTTTATTTGGTTTTTCCTTACTGCAATGCCTGAGACCTCCTCTAGAGAGTGCCCACTTATAATGATGATGAGAAATAACAAAGGAACATGAAAAATATATTCAAAACGTTGACTTTCTCCAACAAGGTTTCAAGTCTTGGGCTAAGCGATTATCCGGAGATTGAAAACTACGTAAAATAACAGGCATCTCTTTCAAATATCACGCAATTTATTTTAAAGAAAACTGAAAATTTAATATAAAATTTTCTTAATAACAAACCGGCAGGAGTTTTTAGCGCAGTCCTGTATGTTCAACTGAACCTATCTACGACTGAGGAAAAAAAATGTCTACCTCTTCAACGAAATCAAAATTAGGATAAGATTAATGGCTTATTCCCTATTTTTATTTCGTTGAAGATATGGCCGCAAAACCGTGTTGTTCTTATAACAAGTTCGTAAAATCATGCAATGCATTGATTATATGATACGCTTTCCAACATACTAGAAATCATTACTCAAGTTATGAGGATAATGGCTGTAGAATAAATATCGCTTCTATGACCTGACCTTTGACCTCATTTCGATTATATTCAACAGAACCGGTAAAATATACTTCCGGAACAACATGATAAAGTTTTGTCTCAATCGAAGAATTTTTACCTAAGTTATAACGCATAAGGGCGGTGGAATGAATCCCGCTCCTATGTCCTGACATTTGACCCCATTTCACCCGTTTTCGATAAGGTTCGTCCCCAGGTGGTTCCCTACCACATACTAAAATTTCATTGAAATCGAACCATATTTACGCAAGTTATGACGTATAAAAGGCAATGAAATGCACCCCGCTCCTATGTCCTGACCTTTAACCTCATTTCGCCCATTTTCAATAGGATTCGTCCCCAGGTGGTCCCCTGCCACATATTAAAAGTTCATTGAAATCGAACCATATTTACGCAAGTTATAACGCATAAGGGCAATGGAATACATTCCGCTCCTATGTCTTGACCTTTGACCCCATTTCGCCCATTTTCAATAAGGTTCGTCCCCAGGTGGTCCCCTTCCACATACTAAAATTTCATCGAAATCGAACCATTTTTACGCGAGTTATCGTGCGGACAGACAGACGAACAAAGCTGGAGCATATACGCTTCTTCAACCTACGGTTGGAAAGCGCAAAAAAAAAAAGCTTCAACGCGCTCGGAAATTAGATTTAATAACAAAATATATTTTTGTTTTGTTTTGTTTCAGGGTTTAAAGACTACAGCGATCTTTTAAGACTATTAGCAGTCGACCGTCCCTACTTTAAGGCAGCTGGGTTCGAATGAAGAGAGAAAGCCAGCACCATAAGACAAACAAACAACCATCCATGCATTCCCCGATTATATACATGCATTAAAACTATAGTGAAAGTCAGAAGCTAAGACTAAACGTCAAAATGTGCGACAATAAGGGTGTTTAATGTTCTCTGGTTTACATGTAACCGATTCTTAAATAAACGCAACTTTTAGGTGCGTTTAAGTAGCTGTAGTTGTAGAAAGGTAATCGCCTAAACCGCTGTCTAATTAATGACAATATTCAAAGGAGATAAGAATACATATTTCCGGAAACGGCTCTAACACCAGCTATCTCAAAAGCAATGAACACCAATTAATCATGTTTGTTCATAAAATGTCATGCAATTTAAACAGCATAAGAAAACAGGTATTTATCAGCAAGCAATTTTTCCCGTGTCAGCAAAGATTTTCAAATAAGACCCGCTCGATATCTTTTGTTGGCAAGGATGCACATATCAGCGTTTGTATTTCGCAGCTCTAAACGCTGGTCATTAAATCGAATGGGCGTCAGGAGTCGGAATCTGGTAAGTCGAATGATAAATGAAAGGAAATCGTCGGCTGCAATAGGGAAATTGCTCTTGCTATCTCCATGAGGTATCATAATGGCATGACGTACATTATTATTTCAAATAACGAATCAAGGCTTGCTGCTTTAAATCCCGAGAAAATTTTGACATAGCAGATGCGAATTACTACGCTCAACACCGAAGTAACTCCAACTGAAAAAAAAAACTAATCTTGATGCAGATGCACCTCAAACTTAGAGAATACACACACACACGCGCCAAATAATAAAATAAAAATTACTTTATTTCACTCTCCAGGAAGAGCTGCAACTTCTTTCACTAAGTACTCTTAAGATACGCCGAACCCAATAAACTCTCGTAAATACTTAAAAACCATTTCCTGAATTACAGAAACGGCGGAATTTAAAGCAAAAAATAGATATTTTATAATTTCATATTACAAAATCCAGTAAAATGGAAAAACAGCGTTTACTGCAAAGATTAACGGTTAGCAAACATCCAACTTTCTTTTACCCCCCCCCCCCCCCACACACACACACACATTAACTCTACCAGCCTAAGGGGTCTTCCATCACCAATTTGGGTCTACTGGTTCCAGGGAAGGGAGAAAAGCAACTCAGTAGGACAAACACACCGTCGATACATCATCCAAGACTAGAACACGGACCTAATTTTAATGATTACCCATAAGTTCGCGCTTCTAACCACTCGTGCACTGGGAGTCAACTTCTTTTGCACCACTACAGACATATTGTCTGTCTGTAGACACCACATCTCCGCAATTATTAGTCCAATTTGAAAAATTACTTTTATGTTGGGTAGCCCAAAATGTGATAACGATTTATCCTTGCTTTCAAGTTTTTTTCTTTTGATGCACAATTTCGCCGCTAGATGGCGTAAATACGTATGCTATCGTATTAAAACCCCATTTCATTCCATATCATTACTTCTAAACATCCACCTGCAAAAATTCTGTCTTCCTTTCGTGCCATTTATAACCAAGATTATTTTCGGTACAGTTTCTTTTTCACATAACGCATAGTTTTTCCGCTATAAGGGGCATAAAGGTAAATTACAATTTCCCCGATATCTGTTTTTAAATTATCAATCTGAAAAATTCTTTCTGCATCGGATAGTTCTCGTGGTGGGAAATGTTCTGCATATAATTCCTACTATTCTGTTCTGCAATATTCCTAGGTTTAACGACCACCGTGAGCAACTCAATGGGCTATAAGCAGTCGCCCGTCCCTAATTTAGGGTCACTGGTTCCAGGGAAAGGAAAGAGCCAGTGCCGTAAGACAAGCACAACATCCATGCCTCACCGGGATTCGAACCCGGACCCCTTACGGACGAATGGTCAGAGGCCATCGCTTAGACCACTGCGCCACCGGAGAGGCCCTACTTTTTGGTAAAGCACGGGTTTGCTACTAGGGGGGCGTAAGCACATATTTATGTACACGTCTTTTTTGTATTTGCAGCAATATCTGCTCTTCTGAAACCTCGAAAGAAAAAAATATTTCGTGGTCAGATTCGCTCGCAACGAAAAGCAATCCAAAATACAGGGGTTGTCCAAAATAATGGAAACACCTCGCTGAAAACAGCGACCTTGGTATGAGTAAAACGAACATGTAGCTACAATTTTTTTTTTTTTTGTAAAAAAGTGTTGCTTATAGTCTCAAGAGTCTGTGTGATTGCATTGTAAATCGGTGTTTACATAATTTCGTTCCAGATGAAGGCACAATGAGTGACCTGTCGGAGTTCCAAAGAGGGCAGATTATAGGAGCCCGTCTGGTTGATGCGTCGGTAACCACAGTGGTACAGGTATTGGGGGTATCGAGAGGTACCGTGTCGAAGGTCATGACAGCATACAATGCTCACGGCACAGCATCATCTGCGAGACACAACTGTGGAAGAAAAACTAAACTCACTGCGAGAGACAGGAGGTCATTAAAGAGGATTGAGACCGCAAGGAGGAAGACCACGGCGACGAAAGTGACTCCTGAGCTTAATGCACATCTCCGAAACCCAGTGTCGACCCATACCGTGCGAAGGGAATTGCATAAGCACAATACTTACGGCAGAGCTGCGATTGAAAAATCCCTGGTGACACAGGTGAATATGAAACGAAGACTACAGTGGTGTCAGGAACATAAAACGTGGACTGCGGATCAATGAAAGCATGTCTTGTTTTCCGATGAATCAAGTTTCTCACTATTCCCCACAACAAGACGGGGTTACGTGGGGAGAACCCCTCAGAAGCTTACAACCCAGACTGTGTCCTTCCTACAGTGAAGCATGGGGACGGTTCCGTGATGGTTCGGGCCATGATCTCTTGTTTTGCAGCAGGTCCCATTATCACCTTACATGGACGGATCACTAGCGGTGACTATGTCACTCTTTTGGCCGACCATGTGCATTCAATGGCGCAGACATTGTTTCCGTCAGGGGATTGCACCTTTCAAGATGATGATTCACAGAAGTTGAACTGTTCAGTTATGGTTTGAGGAACATGAGGATGAAGTTGCACACCTTCCCTGGCCTGCACAATCACCGGACTTAAACCTCATTGAGCCCCTGTGGTCTGTGTTGGAAAACAGAGTGCGATCCCGTTATCCTCCTCCGGCGTCTCTGAAGGAATTGGAGCAGTTTCTGCAGGAAGAATCGTACAACATACCACTTAACGCCATCCAGGACTTGTATGCGTCCATTCCAAGGAGGATTCAAGCAGTTTTAAATACCAAATGTGTTCCTACATCTTATTAGGTGCGTAACATCTATTGTTTCAGTGTGTTTCCATTATTTCGGACAACCCCTGTATCTTCTGCTCAAAATGATGCATAGTTCTTCCGCCAGGGGCGTAGATGCAGACCATATTTTTTTCCATATCTCTGCTTCTAACAGTAACATTTGAAACAAATTTCTTTGTCCGAGAGCGTTTCAGTGAGAAATGTTTTGCATTAAATTTCAAATTTTTCTGAAAGTACAAGTGTGCCACCGGATGACATAAGTTCCCACTTCTGTTTACAACAGTTTGTAAAAACCCAATTGAAAAAAAAAAAAATCCTTTTCCAGTTAGATACTACTAACTACGAAAAATATTTGTGGGCATTTCCTTTCCGAAATAATGGAAAATTTCCCGGCTAGGGGGCGCAAATATTTAATACGTTTTTCTCGATATCTTCGTTTCTAAAAGTTACATTAAAAAAAAATTCTTTTAACATCGGATACCAATTACCGTGTAGAATGCATTGCCTGCGCTCGTGAGATTCTGCAGTTAACAGTTCTGATGCTAGGTGGTATTACTGTGCAGGGCCGGTGCTAGGGCGCTTGACGCCGTAGGCAGGCGATCATCCTTGCGCCCCCAAAATTTGTTATTCTTTGTGTGGCTAAACATATTGCATTTATCCAATACTAATTTCAAGATGCAAAAATGTAGTAAATGGAAAGAAACTATTAGAATCTACATCCATTTACTTACTTCTAATGTAAATTAAAATTAAATTAAAATTTCATTTTGCGTTCTTTATTGTTCGCAAAATTACCAACACGTGTCTTGACGGGCAATTTTTTGTTCTTTTGACAACGTAGCTAGCCCAACAAATTCCTTTCCCGGATTCCTCGGAAAAAAAGAAAAGAAAGAATAAAAAAAGAAACAAGAATGCCAGGGGAGTGAATATAGCAATATGACCTCTCTTGCTCTTGCACCTGTTATCATTAGAAAATAGTCTGAGTGTGACAGTTTCTACTCTTCAGGCAAGCACAATGGTCTAAGCTCTAGCTTCGAACCATTCGTCCGATGTGGGTTTGGGTTCGAACCCCGTGAGGCATGGATGTCGTGTTTGTCTTACGGCACTGGCTCTCTCCCTTCCCTGGAACCAGTGGCCCTAAATTAGGAATGTTTTTTTTTTTTTTTTTTTTTTTTTAATTGGAGGTTTAACGACCACCGTGAGCAACTCAATGGGCTATAAGCAGTCGCCCGTCCCTAATTTAGGGTCACTGGTTCCAGGGAAGGGAGAGAGCCAGTGCCGTAAGACAAACACAACATCCATGCCTGACCGGGATTCGAACCCGGACCCCTGACGGACGAATGATCAGAGGCCAGCGCCTTAGACCACTGCGCCACCGGGGCGGCCAAATTAGGAATGGGCTACTACTTATAGTTCATGGTATTGCTCACGGTGGTCGTTAACCTTAAACGACCATAACGCCCGTACGTAAAAACAGCCGTAGACGCCAAAAACGCTTGTCTAGAAGGAGTCGGATTTCTTATCCTTACTTGTTCTTCAAATTTTCTCGACCTATGGGGTATCAGCAGGAGTCACCCTCAGTCACTATTGTTGTTACTAAACACAGAAGTGAAACAACAGACAGTTTCGGGCGTTATGGTGTTTAGAGTGATACAAGATTTTTGGATCACAGTTGTTAAAGGGTTAAAACACCACAACAAAAAAATTTTTGGCGTTGAGCGTTGTTACTATTTGTGATAGAAGAAGTGGTCTTGATATTTCCATCGAAAGCCGGATTAATGTAGAACCCATTGCCGCCGTCAGCTGTCGCATGACTTTCCTGCTGCATAGGGACAGACCTGGTTGCTGGCAGTTTTTCGAAAGAGGCGCACTTCCTCATTGGCTTCTCATTTACAAGGCGCTGATTTACGTAGTCTATAAGCGTAGGTATCAGTTTTTCACTTATTCAAGGAACGTACGAATTCGCAAGTTATATAGAATATCGAAAAGGCAACAGTAAGTAAAGCTATTTTTTTTTTCCTCATTTATTAACACATTTTATTTTATTAAATCTAAATCTTGGCGCCCCTAAATTCTGGCGCCCTGGGCAACCGCCTAGTGGTTCAACCGGCCCTGTTACTGTGCATTTCTTTTTGCAGCCATATTTCCGCTTCTAAAAATCGTAATGATTTTTTTTTTTTTTTTTTTACTTTATGCCGTTTACTACAGTAAAGATGGGGATATTTTCCTCTTTAAATAATGCACTGTTTTCCGTCCAGAGGGCGTAAATGTAAAAAAATTATCGCTATAGCTGCTTCCAGGAGAGGTATTTAAAAATATATATATTATTCCTTACCATAGCTTTTGCTATGAAGAATACTTTTCGCATATTTTCTACCTTTCCAGTATGAAACATTCTTCCGCTAGGAGGCGTAAAGTTAAATCATGTTTTCCTCTATATCTCTTTTTTCTAACTACTCGATTTAGAAATCCGTTTGTCCCTGATATCTTCCTCCATCATAAGAAACTTTTTTTTATTGGAGGTCTAACGACAACCGTGAGCAACTCAATGGGTTATAAGCAGTCGCCCGTCCCTATTTAGGGCCACTGGTTCCAGGAATGGGAGAGAGCCAGAGCCGAAATACAAACACAACATCCATGCCTCACCGGGATTCGAACCCGGACCCCTTTCGGAAGAATGATCAGAAGCCATCGCTTAAACCACTGCGCCACGAAAAGAAACTTTTTGCCCAAAATTTATTAATTTCCGAAACATAATTTTCAGCCGCTTGTGGGGAAAGGTATCAATTTCTATTTTTAAATGCTTTATCGATTGTAGAAATCAGCTTTCTTTTTTTCTGTAGCGGATTCCATTGACTATGAATGACTTTGAAACACTTTATTCGTGTCTGTAAGGATTCAAAAGACGTGCTCATTACAATCGAAAATTCGGTGTCATATTTCTTGTACTTCTGTCCACGTGACCACAGCACTCACTACGAAAAAGAAGAAATTCTGGAAATACACTAAAATATGATACAACTCCCGAAAGATAGGTGCTAGTTTTACGTGTCGTCAAGGCCTGTCCTAAGGGCTCGGACGACTTATTTTCAGGATATTACATTATTGCCAATTTCGCTGCTGAGAAAGCAAGAAAGAGACCTATACAGGGTGCATAGGAAAGTCCCTTTAGCCTGAAATAACTTGCGAACGGAGAGAGGTACAGTTATGCAAGTCACATAACGGTATAGTAAAGAGACTACGCCCGATCGAATGCAACCGATAGCAGCGCCCCTAGTGGCGAAATGCGGAAGTTAGCCATTGCAAATCGAAAACGAAAAGAGATAGAGCAAAATTTCCAATTACAAAGTTGTAGAGCATCAATTATTTAGTACAAAACGACATTTGTTTCACACGGATAAGATAAATTGTCGCCTGAATACCTTATCCGAAATCGATGCGCGACGATTCGAATCTGCATATTAACATTTCGCAAATGTAGCCGTTTGCAAACGCAGATTGTGACGTTGTACCGTACCTACGATATAAAAACCAGTAGCAGGATGTACCCTGATTAGAAGTTTAGGTCTACGTACGCTGTGTGAGAATGGCGAGCTTGGATTTCTGGGGTTACGTAAAAAATCAGGTGTATGCAACAGCGCCTACAAGTCTGCTGGATCTACGTCGTCGTGTTACAGATGCTTGCAGTAGTGCGACACCTTCCATGTTGAGGAATGTGCATGCAGAGTTACTTTCACGAATACAAATGTGTATCGTGGGCAATGGCGAACTCTTCGAACATACTCGACATTAACTTTTTATCACTGTGCGCCAGTTTGCCTTTTTTTTTTTTTTTTGTCTGACGTCATCAAACTGTATTGACATAACTACGCATTGATGCAATAAATTGTGAGTATTTGCTCATACCTATGCCTGTTCCTTTCAAACGTTCACACAAAAGGTCGCGCATCGATTCCGGACATTTTAGGGTATTCAGGCGACAATTTATCTCATCCGTGTAAAACAAAATTCGTTTTGTACTAATTAATTGATGCTCTACAACTTTGTAATTGGAAATTTTGCTCTATCTCTTTTCGTTTTCGATTTTCAATGGCTAACTTCCACATTTTGCTACTAGGGGCGCTGCTATTGGTTGCATTCGATCAGACGTAGTCGCTTTACTTTACCGTTATCTTACTTGCATAACTGTACCTCGCTCCGTTCGCAAGTTATTCCAGGCTAAAGGGACTTTCCTATGCAACCTGTATAATATGCAGTCAGTAGACAAAACAGAGATAGGGGAGATGGGCAGTTGACATGGGTATACCCCGCGCAGAGTGGAACAGACCCCAAACCAAACGCAGGCGATAAATAGGTGGATAGCAGGGATTCCCAACAGTGTATCGCAACAGACGAACATGGGTATACGTGGGTTGTATCGCAATCGACGAACGTGAGCGACTTTGATCGTGGACGCATAGTCAGCATAAGACAGATGGGTCAGTCTATCGCCCAAGTGGCAAGCTAGGGTTCCGAAGGGCAACCGTATCAAGGGTGTACCGCGAGTATACCATCGACGGATGTACCAGCGCCCAGAGAGCAAGCGGTATTCGACCACACGCCATGGATGACCGGGATCGACGTGGACTATCCAGGCTCGCACTGACCGACCGCTTGGCAACGACTGCGCAAATCACATCCGGGTTAAATGTTGGAGGCCCAAGTTGCGTCAGTGAGCAAAGGCTGAGGCACATGCTGCATACCCTGGGCTACGGGAGCCGACGCCATACTCGTGTGTCACAGTTGACTGCTCGTCATTGGACATTACGCCTCGCCTGTTGCCGGGAACATCAAAACTGGACCTCTACAGAGTGGCGCCGCGTCGTGTGGTCAGATGAGTCCCGTTTTCAGCTGAACCAAGCTGGCTGGAGGGTGCGGGTGTGGCGTCGGCAGCATGAGGCCATGGGCCTCTCGTACCCAGGTCGACTCCGTTAAGGCGGTGGTGGCTCTGTAATGGTTTGGGGAGCATCCTAATGGGATACATTAGGTCCCTTAGTGTGTCTGGAGAGGTCTTTAACCGTTCCGCGTTACCAGCATGTACTGGTTGATCACCTAAACGCTTTTATGGCCTCCACGCATTCTGCGGCCGATGGTGTGTTTCAACGGGACAATGCGCTGCAAACACTCAGGCATGGTTAGAGGAACACTCGTCCGACTTAGGAACCATCCAGTGCCTTCCTTCCCCTCCCATAGTCCCCGGACTTAAACCTTGTGGAACCTCTCTGGATGTCATTGAGCGGAATGTCAGATCCATGGATCCTGGACCGAGTCGTGGGCGGAGTTGTGGACAATGCTGCAATAGGCGTGGCTCGCATAACCTCCGACATCTGATGGAGTCGATTCCTCGGCGTGTAGAGGCTGTTATTCGCGCCAGAGGAGACCCAACACACTATTAGGTACGTGTCACTTTTTTGTTCATTGAGTGTACACATATTGTGACCTGTGTATCACATATCTCCAGCGTTATACACTATATTAAAAGATTTTGTTTGATGAAGGACACGCCATTTTCCTGCTCATGGGCTTCAGGTGTCGGCCCTGCACGCCGCCTTAATGTCTGTAGTCAACGGCGTGGGTTGTTTTTGTCAGTCGTACAAGCTGGGCCGGGGTGAAGTAAGAATGGTGTGTTTGGCTTATACGGCGCTGGCTCTCTCCCCTCGCTGGAACTACTGGCCCCAAATTAGCGACGGGTATGATTTTTGATTGGAGTTTTAACGACCACCGTGAGCAACTCAGTGGGCTATAAGCAGTAGCCCGTCCCTGATTTAGGGCCACTGGTTTCAGGGTTCAGGGAAGGGAGAGAGCCAGTGCCGTAAGACATACAGAGCATCCATGACTCACTGGATTCGAACCCGGACCCATCTTTTTTTGATAGGAGGTTTAACGACCATCGTGAGCAACTCAATGGGCTATAAGCAGTCGCCCGTTCCTAATTTAGGGTCACTGGTTCCAAGGAAGGGAGAGAGCCAGTGCCGTTATCCAAACTTTTGACCGGGATTCGAACCCGGACCCCTTTCGGACGAATGATCAGAGGCCATTGCTTAGACCACTGCGCCACCGCGGCGGTCGGTCACTGGTTCTAGGAAAGGGAGAGAGCCACCAGTGCCGTAAGACATACAGAGCATCCATGCCTCACTGGATTCGAACCAATCTCGGACGAATGATTTTTTTTTTTTTGATTGAGGGTTTAACGACCACCGTGAGCAACTCACTGGACTATAAGCAGTCGCCCGTTCCTAATTTAGGGTCACTGGTTCCAGGGAAGGGAGAGAGCCAGCGCCGTAAGACAAACACAACATCCATGCCTGACCGGGATTCGAACCCGAACCCCGTTCGAACGAATGATCAGAGGACATCGCTTAAACCACTGCGCCACCGGGGCGGGCGGCAACGGGTTGTGATTATAGTCCTTAAGAGTTACTAATGGTGGTCAGTAAACCCCGAAACTGCTGCCCGGTGGCGCAGTGGTCTAAGCGATGGCATCTGACTATTCGTCCGAAAGGGGTCAGGGTTCGAATCCCGGTGAGGCATGGATGTTGTGTTTGTCTTCCGGCACTCGCTCTTTCCCTTCCCTGGAACCAGTGACCCTAAATTAGGAACGGGCGACTGCTTATAGCCCATTGAGTTGCTCACGGGGGTCGTTAAACCTCCAATGAAAAAAAAAACCCGAAACAAAACAAAAAAAATGCAATTTCATCAACACGGTTGTTAACAACAAATAAAAAATGCAATTTCATCAATACGGTTGTTCAAAACAAAAACATTGTGAGAATGAAGCATCACAACACTCTTCTTCCACCCACAACTGAAACCCAAGCCCTTTCATTTAGTTTCCTTTCTTTCTTCACCGCAAAGTGTGTCAAGAAGTATTTATTTATTCTTTCCTCCCTCACGTTACGAAGATGGTTGAATACTTAATAAAAGACTTCAGATATTATGAACATACACCTTTCATCAAAAGGCGGGCACGAATCCGTAACACGGCACGCGAACAAAGCATTAATGGGGTGTTCCAAACACTGCACAAATCGAATTCCGATACAAGCCATCGTCTTCGCATATCTACCGCGCTCTCACCCGATTTATGGCAGTGTGTGTTAACACACAAACCATGTTATACTTAAAAATTAGCATAACACGGAATAAAAATGTGATGCAAAGCAAAAGCACGTTTGGAGTGTCACGAGATTCACTAACTCAAGGCTACGCACCATCGCAACTGTTAGCAAAAAAATTCCCAGAGTGCAAAACATATGGTAACTACTGTTACAGGAAAACACAGGATCAATACATTAACTTATTCGGTGGTATTAAAAATCCTATAGCATTTTTAAAGCGCATCAAACTAATTAATTGCCGACGCTGTGGCCGAGTATTCAGAGGCGTGGGGTTTGGACTAATCGTCCGAGAAGGGCACAGGTGAGAGTCCTGGATGAGGTATAGATTATGAGTTTGGCGCTGGTTTTGTCTCTTCTTTAGAGCCAATGACTCTAAATTACGAAGGAGCGACTCCTTGTAGTGTTACGCATTCAAGCGAGCCTTTAAATTCCAAACGTGGTCTAAGTGATGGCTTCTGATCATTCGCCCGAAAGGAGTCCGGGTTCGAATCCCGGTGAGGCATGGATGTTGTGTTTGTCTTATGACACTGGCTCTCTCCCTGCCCTGGAACCAGTGGATCTAAATTAGGGATGGGCGACTGCTTATAGCCCATTTAGTTGCTCACGGTAGTCGTTAAACCCCCAATCCACAAAAAAAAAAAAAAAAAATTCCAAACGATTAAAAAAAAAAAAACTCATTAATGAAGGAGTCCTAGTGATACATACATGAGACCAAACAAGGGACAAAAAAGCTGATCTTTTTAACCGGGTGAAAAATCAGAACATGCGGCGGGAAAATGTGAATAGAACACAGCACGAGCAAGATAGAGTTGTTCACTGTAATTTATATATGGAAATATTTAAAGCACACCACTGTTATTCACAATATAAAACCACTGAAGTCAAAACAAAATAAAATTGTTTTATAAAAGACAATGCTTCAAACACAGCTTTTTTTTTTTTTTTTCTGTACTTGCTAGAACATCAGCTTAATTTTTCTGTTCTGTTGCTTTCTTATCAACAAGTTCCATGGCCATATCTGTGTCTTGTGTGTCTTGGTGACTCTGCAGCTGAACAGCAATCTTTGCTTAGTTTTTCTTTCTGTTGATATGATTCCCTTCCCATTTCTTCGTCATTTTTCTTCTTTTCCTTTTATTCCCTTAGATGGCAATTTATCAATCACGCTGAAAGAACTTTCAGCCTAAGGATCATGAATGCATGATATCAAAGCTTTCACTACTTTAGAGAACTTTCAGAATATGAATACTTTTTTTTTATTGGAAGTTAAATGACCACCGTGAGCAACTCAATGGGCTATAAGCAGTCACCCGTCCCTAATTTAGGGCCACTGGTTCCAAAGAAGGGAGAGAGCCAGTGCCATAAGACAAACACAAAATCCATGCCTCACCGGGATTCGAACCCGGGCCCCTTTCGGACGAAAGATGAAAAGCCATCGCTTAGACCACTACGTCACCGGGGCGGCTATAAATACTTTGAACACCATGCATCAATTTTAACAAATTTTCAAACTTAGTCACTTCCGTTTTTGGAAAATTTCCCCTCCCTTATCAAGCTTAAAGGGGGGAAGTAGCATTTAACAACACAGGATAGCGAGAACATCGCGGGAAGAAAAAAAAAAAATACGATTACGGGAGAAATCTTCGCTTCGACCGACTTCCATTTTCGGAAACTTTTCCCTCCATTTTTAAGCTGAAATGCAGTGAAAATCATGTATTTGTGGAATCAAAGTATATTTAAGAACAATACTGGGCAAGAAGAAACATCGCGGGAACAAAAAAAATATATAATTACGGGAGAAATCTTCGCTCCGTCTAACTTCCGTCAGGCAACATCGTGAGAAAAAAGAAATGACTGTTACGTGGGAAATCTTCACTCCGTTTAACTTCAGTTTTCTAAAGCTTTAAAAAATTGAAATACTGTGCCCAGATGGAAAACGATTTCTGCCACACATAGTGAAACGTACGTCGGCGAGGTATACCTGTACAGTAAAGCAGACGTTTTGCACTATTGTGTAATGACCACCATGATGCGCAACTTTTCGGGACCTAAAAAGCAGTTGCCTGTCCCTCATTTTGGGCCACTACTTCTATGGTAAGGAAAATGCCACTGTCGTAAGTCAAGTACATCACAGATGCCTCAAACCCAGGTCCAACTCGGACGACTAGCCAGAAACTAGGCCTAGACGTCTTGCAATCAGACTGCGAGCATTCTTAAAATGGTATTACCGTACCCAGGGGCCGATTGGCTCGCCATCGGCCCCGCCGGTATATTTCCCGGTGGACCATTCGAGGACTGGCCCACTTTCTCCCATTCTTTTTGCGTGGATTTCTGGGAAAAAACGAAATAGTATTTTGGTACTTATACATGGTAAACTTCATCCGAGCTTCATTTCTATCCAAAAGGTTATTTACATAAAAAAAAAAAAAACTTTTTTAATGACAGGAAGGTTATTCAAATTGCACATGTTGGTAGAGTAACTCTTTCTCTATACAAAGGTACTTACTCAACATAGTCTCCATCACAAACAATACATTTGCTCCATCGTTGAACCCGACTCTTAAATCCTCATTGAAAAAATTCAGGTGTGGACTATATTGTACCCATTTCCACCTCGTCTGTGTCATCAAATCATTGTCACCGGAGACTGTCCTTCATTGGACCGAACAGGTGAAAGTCGGAGGGTGCCATATCTGGGCTGTACAGTGGATGGGGACCACAAACTAGCCTAATTTGCTGATCGCCTAATTTGTTGCGAAACATGTGTGTGGTCTCGCATTGCCATGGTGAATGAGGATCCTTTTCAGAGTCTTGTTCGGTCTCTTCCTTCTTATGGCTTCTCTAAACTTCTTGAGTGTCTCAATGTACTGCTCACTGGTCACAGTATGGCCATGTTCCAGAAAAACAAGGAGAATGAAAATTCAGTCATCCTAAAAAACAGTCACCGTGGCTTTCCGCTGGCTCTTGAATTTCTTAGGCCTTGGTAAAGAAGTGTGACGCCATTCCATGGACTGATTCTTCACTTCTGGATCGTAAAGATACCACCACGTTTCATCCGGTCACCAGATTGGGAAAAAAAAATGTGTCTTCATTGGCTTCAAATGCTTCCAGCAGATCAGAGCAGACTTCCACCCTTCTCTCCTTCAATCGGGTGTCAACTTCTGAGGTATCTACTTTGCACACACTTTCCGATACCCTAAATCTTCCACTGTCATCTGTGTGACCTTGTGACCACAGTCCAATTTTGCAGCAAGCTCACAGATTGCGAATCGTCTCTCCGCACAAATCAATGATGGTCGCAGATGATATTCTCCCACAGCGTGGTTTGTCTTCAATGCTGGTTTCCCCTTTTTTTAAACTTTTTCACCCATCTGTGCACATTGCTCTTGTCAGTGGTGTCATCTCCGTAAACATTCTGTAGACTTCTGTGGATGTCGGACAGCCTGCACCCTTCCTTGGTCAAGAACTCAATGACGGCTCGTTGCTTTTGCTTGGAATCCATTATTTACCCGCAATGAAAGAGAAGGATTATTATAGAGGAAAAGTTACTCTACCAACGTATACAATTTGAATGACCTCTGTCAGTTAATAAAAAAGTTATGCCCACTTTTGCATTATTTTTGGTACAACCCTGGTATTACATGTGATCTGTGTCAAAAACATGCCTGATAAGCATAGGGCTTGAAAAATATCTGAAAATTTACATACCCAGCTGGGCATGAACATCAATTATTTACCTGCCCAGGTAAAAAAAGCTGGATGTTCAAGAAAAATTTTCTTTTAAGATAATAAATCAAAATCCTTTTAACACACACAATTGACGTGGATTAGTAACATCAAACAGAAGTCATCGCTGTTTCCAAGTTTATAAGTGAGTCACGAAAAAAATTCTATTCAGCCGCCACGTGGGGATCGAACCCAGAGTCTTCCAGTTACGCGCCGGACATGCTACCACTGCACCACAGCGACCTCGAATTCTCCAGATTCACATACGACTAACTGCCAAACCACATGGCAGGTTGCTTCTTGGAGCCCAGCACAATGCTGGGGATTCCCCAAAGATGGTAAGCAGCAACTGAACAAATAACTAGGAGGCGAATGAACAATTAACACACACAATTGACGTGGATTAGGAACATCAAACAGATGTCATCGCTCTTTCCACGTTTATAAGTGAGTCACGGGGCTCCAAGAAGCAATCTGCCATGTGGTTTGGCAGTTAGTCATATGTGAGTCTGGAGAATTCGAGGCCGCTGTGGCGCAGTGGTAGCATATCCGGCGAGTAACTGGAAGACCCTGGGTTCGATTCCTGGTGGCGGCCGATGACAATTTTTCCATGACTCACTTATAAATGTGGAAAGAGTGATGACTTCTGTTTGATGTTCCTAATCCACGTCAATTGTGTGTATTAGTTATTCATTCGCCGCCTAGTTATTTGTTCAGTTGCTGCTTACCATCTTAGGTGAATCTCCAGCATTGTGCGGGGCTCCAAGAATCAACCTGCCGTGTGTTTTGACAGTTAGTCGTATAGGAGTGTGGAGAATTTGAGGCCGCTGTGTTGCAGTGGTAGCATGTCCAGCGCGTAACTGGAAGTCCCTGAGTTTGCTTCAAAGTGCCGGCCGATGAGAATTTTTCCGTGACTCACTTATAAACGTGGAAAGAGCAATGACTTCTGTTTGACAGAATCTTTTTTTTTTTTTTTTTCTCTGAAATAAAAAAATATGAACTTTTTTACGTGTTTTTGCATTTTCGTTTTAAGGGTCTGTATTCAAAATGTTCTTCAAAGCACAAAAGTGTGTATCTCAAGTTTTAAGATGATGCTGAAATTGGTATGATGGAATTGGTATATGAAAAATTTCGTGATTTTGCCCTGTTCCTTTTGTTGAAGTTTTCGCCCTTTGTCATTAAACATTGGAGGCTAGTCCCATCAGAGGCATGCATCCCGTAGCTGACAATGAACCACATTTGGAGCAGAAACTATATATGATTCCAATTTCTGGACCTAGAACATAATATAATTAAAGAAGGGATATTCTTCTGTCCATGACACTCCATAACAATAATACCAGTGATATAAAACATGACTCGCGATGGCTGTCTTTTTTCTTGTAGTAGGAAATTCTATTCCAAACTTTTATTTTTAAATTTAGTTGCCTGGACCAGGCAACTAGATTGCTTTTCTACCTGCCCAGTCCAATAATTTACATGCCCCGGGCATCTCAAGGCATGGTATTTTTCAAGCCCTGCAACTGTAACATTAAAACAGATAATTAATGGACAACACAAAAGTAAAATTACTACGGTATGAAACTGGACATGTTTTTTTGTTTTCAAAGATTTTGCTATGCATATGCACAAATTCTTGAGAAAATAATAAGAGTGTTGAATATTTTTGAATAAAAACATCAAAAAAAAAAAAAAAAAAAGAGGAATTTTTAGGAATGAAGGAAACAATGCAACTAGCCAAGTTAGACTATTTCATTCCAGATATTAACTTAAAAGCTTGGACAGGGCAGAGAACTGAGTACTACTACTACACTGGCTTGGCTAAACTGTCACGGCTTTAGTACTGTAATGACTTATTCAGGAATCAATATGTCTTTCCTAATACGCAAACAAGAAGTTAATTTTCCTTAATTGTTTCAGGTTTGACTGTAATGCTGAGATGACCAGGTAAAGAAAAGCAATAGTAACTGCACAGAAAATTCACAATTCTTGACATCCCCTTCAAATGTATCTATATACACTGCCGGACAATTGCTAAGGACGGATGACAATAGCAACCATAAAATGGAAGGCAGGAAAATGTGGAAATTAGCATAAGTGCGGGATACAGTTAGACGTGTTGTGCGTATGCAAATTTTGGATTGCCGAACTTGTTCGTGACGTCATAGCGCTGATAAGAGATATAAAGGATTTGACGCGTATTGACCGTTGTTGTTCAAACGCAAAGTTGAAAGGGAAAGAATCAGTTGACGAACTTGCAATTTTCAGTATGTCTTCCCGACATCACCTAAATGATTTTACGCGTGGCCGTATTATTGGCAAGATTGAAGAAGGGCGAGAAATAACAGATGTTGCCAGGGAGTTCGACGTCAGCCACAGTGTTGTTTCAAGGCTTTGGAAATCATTTCAAACAAATGGAGAGTGTAGCAAACGTCACGGGGGAGGTCGTGTTCGCCGTACGACACCTGCAGAAGATCGGTACATAGTGCTATCAACAAAATGACACCGGCGCAGCACAGCTAGTGAGGTAGCAAATCAGTTTATGGCTGCTACTGGCAAGCGGATCTCCCGAAAAACTGTCGCCAGACGTTTGCATGAAGGAGGACTATACGCCCGCCGTCCTGTTGTGTGCATCCCATTGTCCAGACGTCACCGTACCGCCCGTTTGCAATAGTGCCATCAACATCGCAATTGGACTGATAACGACTGGTCTGCTGTCCTCTTCTCAGATGAGAGTAGATACAGTCTATCGTCTGATTGTCGACGACAACTGATCTGGCGTGATAGTGGTACTGCATATTGCCGAGCAAACATACAGGAAAGGGACCGATATCCGACATGTAGTGTCATGGTATGGGCTGGCATCATGATCAATGGCCGTACGTCCCTCTATGTGCTTCCAACTAGGACTATGACTGGCCAACGATACATTAATGATGTTCTGCTACCTCATGTTCGCATGTTCCGTGGTGCTGTCGGTGATAGATTCATTTTCATGGACGACCACGCAATATGTCATCGAACAGTCGCTGTCCAGGAGTGTCTTGAGAGCGAGGATATTCAACGCCTCGTATGGCCAGCACGTTCTCCAGATCTGAATCCCATTGAAAATGTGTGGGATGCTTTGGGGAGGAGTCTTGCTGGTCGCCAATGCCCTCCAATAAACAAGGACACCCTCACCTGTGCACTGACAGAGGAATGGGATAAATTACCCCAACAGCTGCTTGATAATGTTGTGCAAAGCATGACACGACGTGTGGAATCCTGCATCGCCCTCCATGGTGGCCATATCCCGTATTAACATCTTACGTCGGAACGCCTGCGGACGGTAATTGCATTTTTTTCACGTTTGCGTATTCTGCACAAAATGGCCTTTTTGTCCCTTGAACACGTTCCAAAGCCTTCTGGATTTCAGAGCACAATAAATTGCCTTTCTTGTAATGTCCTGGCATTCTGACATTATTTTATTTAACTTGGCATCCAACCACACTTACTTTTTTATGCGCTATATAGCCGTTTATGATCCGTCCTTAGCAATTGTCCAGCAGTGTAGTATAAATTTCACTTTATTTCCTTAAATTATTTCCTCTTTGAGAATTTTGTACGACAGATGTGTGTGCAATTGAAAATCCCAACTCTGCATCAGAGAGAATTTGAAGATACAGTTGCAAAGCCAAGCAGATACAAGAGCATTTTTGTCCTGCTTAAGTGTGCATTACACTCAATGAAGATAAAAATGAAATCTGAGTGCTTGAACTTTACACATTGAAACTTTTAACAGCACTTGAAATCATACAGCAAAAGCTACACAAAATGCATTTACTGTAAAGATCTATCATACTATTAAAAGGAAATTTCATTATAATTAAAACAGCAATGCTGAAATATGAAAACGCATTGCATAAAAATAACGGCTTCAATGCCAATGGTGATAGCGATTGCTCATAATGAAGTTGGCAGGGTCAGATCAAAATTGTCTGTTTATATAAATAGAGTTCACATAGGAAATATTAAATGCCTGGTTCTACACAGTGAATAGCCACTTTATTAGAACCAGTGCACTATTTTAAGAAAATAGGATTGTACATCATTCATATATATGTTATGTCCCTATGGCTATATGTATAATCAAATGAACAGGAACACTCCTAGCAACAATTCAGTATATGCTACAGAATGTCTAATGGGAAGGGTAAGTGATCTAAAAAGCTTTGAGTATACAATAACAGAGGATGTCTGGAGAACATGAGTGAGCATCAGCAAAATTTCTGCACTTGGCCAATGTGAGAAAACAAATAAGTGTATACACAGTGATACAAGGAGAAGCTCTCCTATGGTCAGAAACAGTTAGCTGGTGCCTGAGATAAGCAGAGGATAACAACATTTATGAAGGACAAAGGGAATCAAATAACATAAGATTTGAATCTGGGGCAAAAACTATTCCAGTGCATGGCATACAGTAACACTCCACACTGTCTATGTTAAATCAGCAAAAAACCTATCCATACGCAATTGTTGTCTTCTACTCCATGCCTGTGGGACTGTAAAATTTTAGAAACAGCAGCATGAGAGCCTAAATTAATGACTTTCCAGGCTGACAGAGGCAGTATAATAACGGTGTGGTGGGACATTTTTTCATTTGCGATTTTATTCCACCAATTTGAGTGACTCATGCCTGTATTCGCAGGCATACTTAAACATTGTTCCTAATTAAGTTTGTCTAACTATGGTCACTCTCTATTATCATGGTGATGGATACTTCCAGCAGATTAATGCCAGAATGGCTACTTTGTTAAACAGTTGTTTCTGGATCATGATGGAGAATTTTCTTGCTTCACATCTTAATTCCCAGATCTCTATCCCATGAGAAGTATTTGCAAAACAAATTCAAATAGAAAATCACATGCCTGATTCTATTGCCATCACACGAGAAGTATTTTCAAGACAAATTCAAATGGGAAATGACATATGTCTGGTTCTATTGCCATGTGATCTACATTAATTGGAAGGTGCTATTTGACTTATGTGGGTCAATATTTCACTGGAGCATTCTCAAAATCCTGTCTAATCAATGCTGAGGCAAACTGTTGCTATTCTGAAGGCCAAAGGTGGTTCAACACACCAGTAGGGCAGATCGATGTTGAGGCAAATTTCTGCTGTTCCAAAAGCAAACAGTGATCTAACACATTATTAAGTAGGTGGTAATAATAAATAGGCCACTCAGATATTTGTGTGGGTATTACATCCATAAGAATCTTTTTTTTTTTTTTTTTTTTGGTTGGAGGTTTAACGACCACCGTGAGCAACTCAATGGGCTATAAGCAGTTGCCCGTCCCTAATTTAGGGTCACTGGTTCCAGGGAAGGGAGAGAGCCAGTGCCGTAAGACAAACACAACATCCATGCCTGACCGGGATTCGAACCCGGACCCCTTACGGACGAATGATCACAGGCCAGCGCCTTAGACCACTGCGCCACCGGGGTGGCCCATAAGAATCTAAAATGGGTAATTGTGTAGAAGGTGATGTAAAAAATTTTGCAGGATGTATTAGCTGATAGCAATGGAAGAATAACAGAATAGGAATACAAACAGACAGGGTAAGAAGGATTGCAGTAACTACATATGATCAGTTTTTATAGTTATGGAATGTATTTTTTTTTTTTTTTTTATGTGTATGTTTGTCAGTTTCCCCATGTACAAAAAAAATGCGTTTCACGGTACAGTTCATGCCAAAGCTCCCGGCATGTAAGCAGAAAGAACTCTATTTTGAGGTCACCAAGAACATCCATCTTATTCAGGCCGTTTTGGCCAAACACTGAATCTCACAAATGTGGGCAAGTCTCATATTCTCCAGACATGGCTCCTTGAGACTTCTGGCTGTTCCCAAAGTTGAAAATGCCTTTAAAAAGGAGAAGATTTGAAGACATACTAGGGTTACTACATAAGTCATAGCAACATTTTTCCTGCCTAATCTCGAGCTCTGACCAGAATTTGAAAACATGTTATTGAGAAACTGACACCTCTGGTATCTAATAACACCAGCAGTTGGGGCAGACATTCAAGGACATTGAAGAGAGGCAAGCGCAGTCAGTGTGTTTTCAACCTTCGTCAAGAATGAAGGTTAATCAGCTGGAACAGCATTCTTATTTGAGGCTGATGGTATTCACCTTCCTTATGGTATTCATTATGATATTCTTCCTTTCTTTGGCAACAAGTGATCAACAATCTTGAAGAATACTTTTAAGGTTTTTAGATTTAATGTGTATGTAGAATTCTGTGTTCAATGTTACTACTCATAAGGTGGAGGAATAAAGAAATATATGAACAATTAGTTCAAATTGTGTCTTATTGCTCGCTTTCCTTGCCTAAAACATTTTCCCAAATACCTGATCTGACTGACATTAATTAGTCAAATACATTGTGTTCTTTAATTTCTTTAATATGCATATTTTGAATTTTTTTCAGTGAAATGCATTTGCCAGAAAAAAAAAAAGTTGCCATGACCTATGAAGTAATCCTCATAGAAGGAATCCAGAAGAACAAAAAATAGGTTGCCACGACCTATGAAATAACATTCATAAGAAGGGATTCAGAAGAACAAAAAAAAAAAGGTTGCAATAACCTATAAAGTAACCCTCATAGAAGGGACCCAGAAGAACAAAAAATAAGTTGCCATAACCTATGAAGCAACCCTCGCAGAAGGGATCATGAAGAACAAAAAATAAGCTGCCATGACCAATGAAGTAACCCTTATAGAAGGGATCCAGAAGAACAAAAAATAGGTTGCTGTGACGTATGAAGTAACCCGCGTAGAAGGGATGCAAAACATGACACAGTAGCAGTCGCTAAAGGTGAATTTAAAAAATGTTATGATCACTGGACAGACTGCTGGAACAAATGTGTAGTATCAGAAGGTGCCTATTTTGAAGGGAACTAGTGTAGCAGCACAATAGGTTACTTAGGTTTTTTTCCTGCCACTAGATTGGATACTATTTGATCAGACCTTGTAGATCAATATTTCAGGGCACCCAATCCAACAGTTGGATATCCTTCTCGTCAAATCAGACCTAGAGAAACGAACCTCAAGTGTAGCAAGGTGCAACTCCACTGAAACACGCAGGGATCTGTTCCAAAGTACTAGTACAGTGTAGCTAATAGAGAATTGTTCAGAATATCTTCAATCTTCATACCTAGTGGCCGTTAAGATGGAGGACACCACAACCAAAGAACAGAGTTCTTCCTAGCAGAAACAGCCGCACATCATTAGAGATCCCCCAATAATCTTGACAATAGGGACAATTCAATCCACCTGATAGCATTTCCCAAGCAAACAGCACACCCAGATACGTCCATCTGAATCAAACAGTAACATTCGTCATCACTTCACAGGACCCTCATCCACTCTTGTGCATAAATGGTGAGTGAGGCACCATGGAAGTTGCACTCAGGCATAATCAGGAGTGATGAAGGGCTTGAATACAGCTGACCTAGCATTGGAGCCACCAGCATCCAGTTCCCAAACAAATTTTCTGGTACAAATAGCTGTTCCAGTGGCTTGTGAGCCAACACTGGCCAGGTCAGTAGTGAAGGACATGTGTGCCTTCTCATTCCACAGTAAGAATCCCCCCCCTCTTTTTAGCAATCACTCCAGTTTGTGAGGCCTTCCAGAGTGCAGCTTCACTGTGGTGGGACCATCTGCTTTCTGTCGATGAAGAACATCAGCGACAATGGATTTGGGGAATACTAGATGGGGGCACAGCTACAGAAGACAAATGGCACATATGCTGAGTGATCAAGCTAGAAATATTGATAAACTACATAGTTCACTTATAATTTTGTTTTAAAATCGTGCTCATTTTGTTCTGGCAGAAATTTTCATTTTTGCGAAATTAGCAGTGGGCACATGCTTGCAAGTTCACAGCCGCAGGCCACTGAAGGTGTCGTCTCACGGCCAACTGATGCGAGCAGGATTGTAAAAAAAAATATTAATTATATTTATATTCTGCATTTCCTCTGTATAAAAGAATTCCTGTTTTTGTGTAAACAAAAATCTACGTTATTAGGGTTTTACAATTTCTTGTAAAAATACTCTGAGTGAAATTTATGTAGAGCTAGTTCCTTTTCCTCTTTATGCTGGGTGTTAGCTAATTGGATGTAAATATAACATAGCGACACACGTGAACTTGGGGACTGGTGTAGAATGTGCACAATCGGAAGTCCATCCCGAACAAAGCCTAGCACATGATCGCAAGTTGTTCCTGATGTATACTATGATTGTTCTTGAGACGAATAAGATAATTACATTCACCAGGGATTAGCATCAGATCTAGAATTTCCTCAATGACCTGTCTCTTTTTCTGTACAACTGCAATACAGAAGGCACCCACCCAGCCTTGAACTGCCAACATTGTTTGCAACTGTATCAATAATTACATTTTGCATTTTTTTCATATTCATAACCGACAAATCTTACAATTGGGTCGTAAGATTTGTCAGTTAACTTTATTAATTCCATTTCAAAGATCTTTCTGCCATCACTATGGAGACTGGTATTGCCAAAAAGAACACAACTGTGCTTCCACCTGAAAATTTTACAGATCAACAAAAATTATAAATAATTATTTCTAATTCGTGTACTACATGAAGTTTTTTTTCAATCAATGTAGTTTTAAATCATATAAGCTGAGTATGAAATGATTCGTGTAAGTCACTAAAACAAAATTCCACTATTTTGCTTTGAAACACGGTACGTAAAAACTATAACGTTTCCATAAGTTCTCCAGCTTAATTTACAATTTATAATGGAAGCTGACTTAAAGATTATGCAACCAGGAACCACTTCAACAGTCAACATTATCAAAAAAAAAAAAATCGTGATAAGATAAGAAAGGAGGGACATAACGGCCCTAATCACAGCCTCCTTTGATGCCATTATCTATTTCAACAGCAGCATTTTTTGTGTATAAAATCTTCGTATTATTAGTTAAAATTATTTTTGTTTGTTAAAACAATAGCTTCACAAGAAACTCATGCAGAGCTAATTCCTCTGTACTTTCATGGTAGGTGTGGGCTCATAGTATGTAACACAGTGAACCAGTACACACAAACTGGGAACTACATGAAATGGTTCGCTAGTGGAAGTCCATTTACCACTTTTTCCTCAGCATTAATCACTTATATTTTTTATGACTTTTCTAGAGTTTCCAATTACAACTGGGACCCCAATTCAGCAATCCAATATTACAAAAACCTTCACACTAAGCTTTTTCAAGCAGCTGTCAATATTGTCTACATTTTGTCATGCCTTCACAATATGGCTGTATCAACTAAAGTACATTTATTTTCTTATTTTTTAAACAACTAAACAGCTTAGCATCCAAACTGGAACTGAGTGGTGAGAACAGAGCACGAGAGAGGGCGATGCCATTGCTAATCAAGATCTCATTTGGATGAGAAAGTGCACTGTCTAGTTTAAACAGAGCTTACTGAAGTAGATTTCTCTCTTAAAACCCAACTTATTTTTAAATGCTATCTTCAAAAAACCACTGTGTCTGACAGAGCTCATGGTACATTTAGTTTATTTTTTTGCTTTGGAGTTTACTGACCACCATGAGCAACTGTGAAGGCTGTAATCGGTCACTAGTTTCTAATTTGAGGCCACTGGCTCCTGCAAAGAGAGAGAGAGAGCGCCAGTGCTGCAAGACAAGCACACTATCAGTGTCTCATCCAGAATTGAAGCTGGGCTCAGCTCAAGTGATTAGTGAGAAACCTACATCTCTGACCACTTGGCCACCAGTGTGGAGCTTTTAGTTCACCCAAATTCTTTTATGAGACCTATATGGTATTAAGAATCATATTTAGGTTACAAATAGAACCCAAAATATTTTTTTAAATGCAATGCTTTCTAACTATGATACATAAACAAGCTTTCTAACTATTATTACCCAAACAAGCCATAATACTTGTTTTACTACTGAATGGGAGTCACATTTACACAGCATGTATTTTTCTTTTGATGTCCTCCTGATGCCCTCATCCCCTTGTACAATAAGTTCCCCTTCATCTGTCTACTTCAAAATGCTCAGAATGATATCCGCAGTGGTTACATGTAACACTTCAGTAGATGAAGTTTGAGGAGCTGATAGATATCATGCCATACTTTTTGAAACACCTTTAATTTTTTTTTAAGTTGTTCTTAATATTTAAATTAACTTAGTGCATTTGAAATTTTGAGTGTTGGTAGTATTGAAACCAAGAGGTCATTAAATGTGAATGTCTTTGTTTTTTAAAAATGCATTGTATATAAATAGTTCTCAATTGAGGAACTTGAAGAAGGAAAATAATGTTTTTAGACATTTTTAAATTAGTATTTCAACTAAATAAGTTGTGATATAAAGAGACGATGGTGGCCTGGTGGTCATCAAAAGAAAAATATGTGCTATGCAAATGTTGTGACTACCATTCAAGAGAAAAATAAGTATAATGGCCTATTTGGGTAAATATATTGTTTTATACACTGAAGTGCCAGAAAAACTGGTACAAACGAGCTTATGCAAAATACATAGCAATGTCACCTATGCACGTACTCGGTTGCATCCGCCAGTGCATATATAAAGTGATAGACATCCTTGCCAGCTGTCACAGCTGTTTTTGACATGAGAATGACAAGTAATAATGATTTAAACGATTTTCCACGTGGTTTCATAGGTGGCGCTCGTAAGATGGGCCATAGTATTTCGGAGGTAGAAACGAAGTTCGGATTTTCATGGCCAACCATTGCAAGGGTGTACCGTGACTACAAGAATTCCAGCAAAACCTCCATCCAACGATACCAGTGTGGCCGTAAAAAGACATTGGGTGAACGTGACCATCGTCGGCTGTCAAGAATCGTTTCACGCGATAGGCATGCATCACTCTCACAGGTATCATCGGAATTCAATGCTGGAGCCTCAACAAGCATCAGCGTCCGGATTGTGCAATGTACTCTGCACGATATGGGCTTTGGGGACTGACGCCCAACTCGAGTCCCCTTGATGGGTGCATGACACAGAGCTATGCGCCTCACTTGGGCACAGCAACACTGCCACTGGACACTTAATGACTGGAAACAAGTAGCCTGGTCTAACGAGTCGCGTTTCCAACTGTATCAGGCAGATGGAAGGATTCATGTGTGGTGCAAACCCCATGAAACCATGGATCCCGTCTGTTAACAGGGAACTGTACCGGCTGGTGGTGGAGTGGGAGGGGGGAGGTCCGTAATGGTATGGGGTGTGTTTAGCTGGACTTGGGACCCCTGGTACGTCTACAAACATCTGTGACCAGCCAACGATATGTGTGTGCGCATCCTTTCTGATGAGGTACACCCGTTCATGTCCTGCATTCATGCTGATGGGTTGGGCCTGTTCCACCAGGACAATGCACCTCCACACAAGTGTTGGAACGCCACATTATGGTTAGAGAAGCATTCACCTGAGTTTGGGGTGTTGCCATTTCCACCCAAGTCCCCAGATCTGAACGTGATAGAACACATTTGGGATGCCATGCAATGCGCTATCGAACACAGGAATTTGGGACCTCAGAATACACCCGAATCATGGAACACTCTGCAGGAAGTATGGTGTGCATTGGCTACAGCATACTTCCAGAAGCTAGTGGAGTCCATGCCCCATTGTATTTCTGCAGTCCTGCGCTCCCGTGGGGGACCAACCAAGTATTAGACTGGTGTACCAGGTTTTTTGGCACTTCAGTGTACATTTATTACACTGTTAGTGGCACAGCTATCAAAGGTGCTATCAAATCTATGTAATACCCATGGCTTAGCAGACCTTTTAGTTGATTTACCAGAAAATAATGCAAGCACTCTGTAATATCTGGAATAATCTCACCAGATAAGTACAATTACCACTTTCTTTGCTTTTTGTTTTAATCTGAACAGGACGTTCCTGGCCAAGAAACTAGAACCCTGGATAAAAGTGTTATACAATTTATTCTTGTTTCACAAGAATTTTTTAGTTTGTGAATTGCCAAATTCTCTTTTCTACAAGGATTATTAATTTATTTCAGAATGTTTCAGTTTGAAAGAATGTATTCTAACATGCATATTCAACAGATGGACCCCTTATCCCCCCCCATTTCTCTGAACAGCCTAGACTCACAGTAAAGTCATTATCAATTTGTTTCCAGAAATTAAGTGATTTTTCTTGAAACACAGGCACAGTAATTGGATTTCTTTTCAGACTCTGCAACAAAAACTGCAGGTAAAAAAAAAAAAAGTCAGTGATTTTATAATATTCAGCTTTCTATGTTGTTGTTGTTGTTTTTTTTTCTTTTTTTTTTTTCATTAATTTTCCGAAGCATTATTTCCAAGCAACATTTTTCCAATTTCTGCCCTTTTATGAAGCTGGCTGGGCCTGGGTTCGAGTCCCAGATGAAGAATGAAGGATGTGTTTCTCAGATGGTCCTGGCTGTCTCCTTTCCTTGATACCAGCAGCCCTTAATTAGGGATGGACAGCTACTTATATAGCCCTAAAGAGTTGCTCATGATGGTCATTAAACCCTAAACAAATAAATCTAACAGATTACCTACAGTGATCTTACTTACAAATATATTAATTTAGTCAGACAGAATGGTATGAAAAGTGCACCACAGTCCACACATGCATCATCTGGGACCCTAAAAATCCAGGCCCATCTCAAATGAATAATCAGGAGTCAGCACTTTAGACCACTGGGCCAACAGGGCAGCAAAAATACATTGCAAAAACGTTCTCAACTAAAGTATCTGAAAGTCTTTAAGTACACTGGCGTGCAAAAATTAAGGACGAGACGGTTTTTCAAATGTAACGTCGTGCAGAAGTGCTCCACATCAACTCAAATCATACCATAAGATCCCCAAGATGTAAGAATATGGGATAAGTGAGCAAAACCGTCCAAACAAGGAATCAAAAGGATACAAAGGCACTTTATTGAAAAGGTAGCTTCGAGCACAACTGGACAGAAGACAGAAATGTCCATGTGACCGGCTGCTGCCAAGAAAAATCCAGTCTTTAGTAGGGGATATGATCACCCCTGACTGCGTTGCAGGATTTACAACATCTGTCCAAGCTGAGGACGAGGTTGTCAAGGAGCTGTTGAGGCATCGTGACCCATTCCTTTTGTAGAGTAGAGCCAATCGCAGCTGCGGAATCATCGCTGGCGGCTGGTGACGTGCTGCCAAGCATCTCCCGAGAAGGTCCCGCACATGTTCGATTGGATTTAGGTCCGGGGACCTTGCGAGCCAACCCATGCGTTGAATATCTTCACTCTCCAACAGCTCTGCAACAGCCACTGTACGATGAGGCGTAGCGTTGTCGTCCATGAAGAGGACCTCAGGACCCACAGCACCTCTAAACAGATGCACGTGAGGCAGGAGAACCTCGGTACAATAGCGGACACCAGTGACTGAACCTCCTTGGAAGATGTGGAGGTCAGTACGGCTACCAAGCATGATACTGCCCCAAATGAGAACTCTGCCACCTCCAAACCGGTCCTTTTCGATGATGTTTGAGGTGTGATTGCATGTTCTCTGCTCTCTCCATATCTGTATATGTCCAGAATGGCTCGTCAGACTAAATCGGCTCTCATCCGTAAAGAGAACTCGACCCCATTGTTGACGTGTCCAGTTCTTGTGTTCCTGGCACCACAGAAACCGCTGTTTCTGATGAGCAGGCATTAATGGCACACACCTTACTGGTCATCGTGCAAATAGACCACCATTGTGCAGCCTCCTGGCCATGGTAAAACGCGATAACGGATGTCCAGTTGTCTGTTGCATGTGCCTTGCGATTTCTCCTGCTGTTTTCCGTCTGTCTCTTCTCACCTGTAGGACAATATACTGGTCGCCCGCCGCCGTGGTTGCTCATGGACGACCGCTGCTAAACTCTCGGACAGCTGTTCCTGTCATTTGAAATGCTCTCCAAGCTCAAGAAACGATGCTGTGAGCGATCTCGAACTCCTCGGCCACACTAGTCACACTTCAACCTTTTTCCAACTTCCCAATGACGCGACCTCGGGTAAAGTCATCCAGATGTTGTCTACTGGATTGCCTGTTGGCCATATCACACAGTGGCAGCAACTTGACGTCGTTCAAACCGATGTACACCATGCAATAGCTTTCGCCGAATTGCTGAGCGTACACCACCCGTGTGCTTTATACCCTTCCCCCCCACACACACCCCTACGTCATGCTGCATATATGCGCATGTCCTACCGTACCGGTCTCTAGTCTATCTCCTGAGTGGTCGTTTTGGTCCGTTCTGCCTGCTCGTTCCGCTGTTATGCTAATTTCTCCTCTCCGTCCTTAATTTTTGAACACCAGTGTATGTGGGGCATTGGAGGTACAATTAATTAAATGACCTGGAATAAAGCCACTAAGTTTTGAGGGAAGAGAATAATGTAAGGTTCAAGAATGGTTTATAACTTTTTCACTCGTTTTTTACAACTGCCAATGCTTTACCACTGTGAAAATTTATCTCCTAAAATGGTAGGAGAGAGAGCCAAGTTTTTTCAGAAAAACACAAATTGAGCAGACTTCAGAATCTCAGAACTTTCAAGTAATTCCCAACTTTGTGTGCATCATTACAACATGTTTACATACAGCTTCTCACATCCAAGAGGCAAAGGAACTAACTCCATATAAATTTCATATGAAGTATTTTTTTTCAATGCCCAAATATTAAGATTTTTTTACTTGCAAAACTGTGGATTCTTTTATATGAAGGAAAGGCAGAATAATAATAGAACATACCCCCCCCCCCCCCAAGAATAGTTACAGCTAGCTCAAGGTTTTGTATAGTTTTTAACGAGAAGTGATTAGCTAAATTATGTAAGGTCAAATAGATAAAAATTGAAAAAATTCCTTCCTTTAAAATATATAATTTGGTGATTTTAGCAACTTATGTCAGAATAAATATTTTGCTACTTTGATTATCATTAAAGGAAGCAAAAGTAAATGCTGAGAAGCATACTTCTATGTTGGAACATTTACCAGACAGGTTCTACAAAAACTTTATTTACACATATGCAGCTCTCTTATTCCTCGCAAGAATTAAAGTAATTCAGTGGACTCAATGGAAGACATGTTTCAGGAACATTATTATTAACCATTCAAGAACTAATTGCAAACCATCTGAGCAATAAATGCCTCCAGTTTGCCACTGTTAATTCATGAATTTCTGTTTTGCAACTCAAGTATTGATTTGTTTTCAATTTTATGCATTTCATGTTTTAAATATAATAAAAAAAATTGCTGAAAATCACAAGATTTATTTTGGTACCATGATTTTCATTCTTTCTATAGCAGTGGAGGCTGTAAATAACCAGGCAGAGCAATACACACCAAGTTTTGAAAGTTTACCCAACAAATCATTACAATAGGTTGAAAACTTTGCTATTTAAAAACTTAAAAAGTTCAGTGGATGTAGCTTATTTGCATGACTATCAACCTTCTTTTTGCAGAAAAAAATTGCTGATATGCAATACGTAGATGCCAAAAAAATTTCAACAGAAATTGAAAAGTACATTTGATTTCCACAATGAAATCATGAAAGTATGCAGTTGATAGGTTTACATACGTATGGTTGATATTATCCTGATGCTGTTGGTCATGTTTCCTTGATACTGCCAGTATCAAGGAAAAAGGACCAACATCAGGATAATATCAACCATACCTATGTAAACCTATTCAATTGGAACTTAATCAGCTGCAAACAAATGCCCTTAATAAAGGTAGTAAATTTGCATTTAGTAAAAACCTCGGAAAAACAGAGCAATTTATTCCAAAGATCAAAGAGATTATCAACTTACTTCCAAAATAAGCTCAAGAACCCCTGAGATTTAAAATAAATAGAGCTGCAACCAAGATCATGAAAGAAAAAACCACAGAGAAGCCTAATTTGATAAAATATGAAAGATAAGCACTTGTGGAATTACGAAATAGCCGATCGTAATAACAACATCTGACAAAACTAATCAATTAATTATCATGGATAAGATAGAACATGATGAAAAAATGCAAAAACTATACAAGATTTAGGTGATAAATTAAAGGCGTGCTTCTCCGTACGATGTCATCAAACCACCATCCCTAACTGTACAATAAAAGCTTTATTTACAATAAAAGATATGATTTAAAAATATTTAAAAGGGCAAGATCTTTCGGGGCTACAATAGCACCCGTCCTCAGGCCACCCAGCAGTGCCACAGAGCACTCGGAAGCGCCGCAATATATAACTGGTCCCCCACGGAGACCCACAATGCAATTTGTTCAAAAACACAGGTGATGCCAATTGAGGAAAACAGCAAATCAGAAAGTAATACAAATAATATAGTTGATTAATTAAGTAAGGTCCTCTTCTTCAGTAGGTTGAAGGGGAAGAAGTAATTATTTTCCTCCATTGTCTAGCTCAGTACTTTATCTTCCAATGACTGCAGTAAAATTTCCTCTCTCCCCTGTTCTGGGGGAAATTTTACTGCAGTCATTGGAAGATAAAGTACTGAGCCAATTCACGTATCAACCGGCACTCCTCTTAAGATACGTGGATGATATGTTGGTCTTCTGGCCTGACTCCATGTTACTTCTGAACGAATTTACCACCTGTCTTTCCAACCAATATCCTACTACCACCTTCACTTTGGAACTTGAACAAAATGGTATATTACCCTTCCTGGACACCTTATTGACTCGTGACTTGACATCTAATCTTATCAAATTATCTGTCTATAGAAAACCGACCTTCATACCTTGTCTTATACCTTATGTTTCTTCCCACCCCCGGAACATAAAGCTTCTGCCTTACGTTTTTAATTAAATGTGCGTTTACTCATTCCTCTACCCGTAAGATATGTCAGGACGAACTAGCTTTTATACAGAACTTGGCCATATCATTTGGATATTCCGCCTGCTTCTTTCGGGAACTTCTACAGAAATTTCAAAGACTAAGATTTACGACGTTGTCAACGGAAGCCGCATCTCCTATATACGTTGGTAAAGTTGACTTCATCCCTCCCGTGGTTTCCATATTGCGGAAAGTATGTCATAAATACAATATTAAATTTGGAATTTGCACCAAAAACATTTTTTCCACCATACGTAACGACAGAGATCCAGTTGCAACTTTGAATAAAGCTGGAATATATCGTATCCCATTGCTTCCCTCGGCCCCTAACGAAGATATTAAATACTACATAGGTTCTACCCTTAGAAGTCTGAACATTAGATTGTCAGAACACAAATATGCACTTCGAACTGACTCCATTTCTACATCATTTACTACAGCTGTTCGCCAGGGAGGTTACTCTCCCGATTGGCCTAATACAATGGTACTTTCCTCCATTGTTAACAAACAAACCGTCTTTTTTACAGAGAGTCTGTATATAATTTCTTATGGTACTACCTGTTGCAACTTGGACTTACCTGTTTTTGTTCCTAGACAATGGAGGAAAATAATTACTTCTCCCCTTCAACCTACTGAAGAAGAGGACCTTACTTAATTAATCAACTATATTATTTGTATTACTTTCTGTTTTGCTGTTTTCCTCAATTGGCATCACCTGTGTTTTTGAACAAATTGCATTGTGGGTCTCCGTGGGGGACTGGTTATATATTGCGGCGCTTCTTTTTTTTTTTTTTGATTGGAGGTTTAATGACCACCGTGAGCAACTCAATGGGCTATAAGTAGTCGCCCGTCCCTAATTTAGGGTCACTGGTTCTAGGGAAGGGAGAGAGCCAGTGCCGTAAGACAAACACAACATCCATGCCTGACCGGGATTCGAACCCGGACCCCGTTCGGACGAATGATCAGAAGCCATCGCTTAGACCACTGCGCCACCGGGGCGGCATTGCGGCGCTTCCGAGTGCTCTGTGGCACTGCTGGGTGGCCTGAGGACGGGTGCTATTGTAGCCCCGAAAGATCTTGCCCTTTTAAATATTTTTAAATCATATCTTTTATTGTAAACACGCCTTTAATTTATCATGTTCCATACGTACGAATTTTTAACAAGTATTAAGATTTAGGTGTTGAAATCATAGACAAAGACCCAACAGAAAAAATAAAACATACATTGACGACTTTCAAAAATCACAGTTTCCTTCCTGATATGATTAAAAAGAAGGCATATCCTCCCACGGGAGCTACAACCCCGAATATCTATGGTAAAATAAAGACTCATAAACCTGGAAACCCACCTAGACCAATTGTTGCGAAAATAAGTCACCTACGATAAATCTTGAGCGAGCACTATATAATTTTTTAACTCCTATCTACAAACAATATGAATATAATGTGAACAGCCCCACAGAGGTAATTACATTAATACAGGATAATAATATCAATTGGAATAAAAAAATAAGACTTACCAGCCTCGATGTGATATCCCTCTTCCCAAATACCCATACTCTGGATGCAATTGACCTCATTGTTGAAAGGTTGTGTGAAAATAAAATATCAACACAGTAAATTGAAGACATAAGAAGATCACTTCTTTTTATTAATCAAAACAATTCTTTCAGTTATGAAGGCAAAATATATTGACAATTATTGGGAGCACCGATGGGATCGCCAATTTCGGGTTTTCTGGCAGAGGTGATTTTACAGAACATCAAAAAATCTACGAGACTGAAAACAGATATACCACAACCATCGATGTTTAGCAGGTACGTGGATGACATCCTTATGGTACAGCAGCACGATGATAACCAGCTACAGATGTACACTGATGAACATAATAACTATTACGAAACAATTAATGTTACCGTGGAGCATGAAAAGGATGGAGTCTTACCATACTTAGACATATTACTATCTCGTAAACAAAATAACATCGAATTCCAAGTATATAGAAAACCTGACAACATCATTAATATCATTCCTGAGAACTCTTACCACCCAGCATCTTACAAATTTGCAGCTTTCCGATCACATATTAATAGAGCGTTTACTCATGCATCTAATGCCCAACTACTAAAAAATGAATCAAATTGGATAAAGAACACGGCAATAAACTTTGGATATGACGTGAAGAAAATAAATAACCTTATTAGTAGATGCAACCCTAGAAATAAACAACAAAGGAGTACACAGACTCAACAGGAAATAAAATTTTGTGGATCATTACCATATATACAGGAGATCACAACTATTATGAAGAAAACGTAAAAAATTTGGCCTAGATTTTGGTGTACGAACGAGAGATATAATGAAATTTCTTAGTAACTATCACAGAAAGACTCCAATCTTACAAAAAGCGGGTGTCTACTCTATACCAATAATAAATAATCAAAATAAAATTTTCAACCAATATATAGGCAGTACAAAAAGAAATATTAAAACCAGATTGACTGAACACATGAAGAACTGGAGCAGAAGAGAGAATAAAACAGCACTTATTGATTTCTGTTTGGATAATCAATGTGTTGTACCCTATTGGGAAGGAATTGCAATATTAAACCAGTAGAATAATGAGAACAAAACAAGTAGCAGAAGCAGTATTAATAAATAAGACCAAAACATTTAACAGCAATAATAACAGTCCATATGACCTTTCGTACGCTTGGAGGAACCTGATTGAAACTGAGAAGAAATTGAATAGGGAGAGGAGAGAGAAGAAGAGAAAAAGGAAGGGTGAGAATGGCATAGATGAAGATAAAGTTGATGCAACTTGACACTAGATGGCGTTGACGATGAGTCAAGAGGAACATGCGCACCGTGGACACAAAACTTTCAGATAGCTGACTTCAACAGAGGGTGTGAAGTCTCCATTCAAAACGCCAGGGTAGAGCCTAGGTGAAACGCCCTTCCGGCGATTGAGACTGTGGATTGTATGGGGTGGTGTATATAATGATTTTAACTGGAATTTTTTTAAACTTTTAAATTTTTTTATGAACCTGACCTAACTTGAAGATTTCTTCGGCAATTCTACGAGAGTGCAGCATTGACAAGATAGCCCTAATTGCCAAGTACGACGTGGAACTTCAAGTGGTATGTAAATAGAAACTCAAGAAGCATTAATTATTATCTGGAAACCTTTACCCATTCAATATGATGCCGACACAGCCAGAACTGAGTTAACCCTAACAACTGGACATAATCGAAGTAGGGCACAACTTTTGACGAAATGGCTCTCAAGCTAACCCTAACAACTGACCATATTGATGCAAGATACAACTTTGGACAAAGAAACTCTCAATAACTACTGACGTCGGACTGAACACGCACTTCTGCAACTAACATTTTCAGGACTTTAAACCGATTTATATTTTAATTGAATAAGTTAATGCACCACCGCAGACTGTATCAACTTTACATAACATGCAAAACAGAAGTTACAGGTCTACGTTAAAGTGTCTTCCTGAAGAATGATCAATTTTGAATTTGACTTTGAAATTTTTTTATTCAGAACTGCTTAAATGTACTTCATTAGCCCTCAATTCAAATAGACAAATGCTGCAATGTTTAGAAGAATCAGCATCAAGAAGTCTTGTTAGTGTAATACCTCAACCATGCAGTGGTGCAAGTGAGAAGGAACAGTGTTCCCCTAAGAAATTAGTAGGGGAGATGCAGTCATGAGCAATATATAGAAATTAAAAAAAAAAAGAAAAAAACAGAGTGTTGTTGGGATGTATGAAAACAGCAAATCAGAAGGGATACATATCATTCTTCTGATCTGCTGTTTGCAGATTTTTGTAGATTCCCACCCACCAATGAGCATTTAGAGCTATATGGAATTTGTCCATTCTCAATTTCAAGGAAGGAAAACCTACACATTGTTGGAAGAGTCGAACATAAACATCCATGTCTCAACCCAGGAATTGAACCCAAACTCCCATAGCAGAAAATTCCTGATCAGTCTGCAACAGATATTTAATCATCGTTAGGGATACGTAAATTTCGCCCACTCCAAAAAAAAAAAAACGAAATTTCGAAAAAAAAAAAATCTTAAAATCAAAAATTTTGTATTTATTTGCAAAAACTGAAGACACAAAAAAATTGTTTTTTAAAATTTACTTTACTTAGTTAACTGTTTTTCAAAGTTTACTTACTGGTAGGCTAAGTACCAAAATACTTAAAAAGTTAAAAGCTAACAACATTGTAGTAAGTAGTCTCTATATTCTCTTCCTTTAGCTTTTGCCTTCTGTCAGTAATAATGATGTTGTACATACTGAAATATCTCTCAGAATCCACGATGTTACAGAATTATGGAGGTTTTGAATAGCTGCCTTTGCATAGTTTAAATAGCAGCATTTTGTTGCTTTTAAAATCTGTATGTCATCAACAGGAGTCTCTTGGTTGACCACTGTAAGTAGCTGTCTGTGAAAATTATTGTATCTCGCGATGAGCTCATCCCGTGGAATGTCTTTAAAAAATGGTGTTTTAGAGAAGCTTTCCAATAAGAAATTTGTGTTCAAAGATGATGTGGGTGTGGTTGTGGCTACACCCACATCATCTTTGAACACAAATTTCTGCCAATATGCTGGTAGGCTTCATTTGTTGTGTTCAATGTCACATGGGGAGTCAATTTGCCCTTCTAGACGAACATTGCAAAATTTGCACATTACGATATTTGTATCGCTTAAATACAATACCTCGTGGTCAAACTCTTTTAGTCCATCAACTAATTCCTTCTTAGGGTGGCCCATATTGATATACCACTATCAAATGGATTGCGAGCATTGTAGTTTGTAATCTACTAGCGAAATGCAGAAACAAACATGTGCTCATTCGTATTCTTTCAAGGCTAGCCAGCCAGTGCGACTGAGCGGCACTGGCCGTCTCGCCGAGAAGGAAAGAGGTGTGGCCTGGGATTTCCAGGGTAACGCTCGTTGAGTAGAACACACACAGCACAACGTCCTATTTTCGCTTTAAAAAATGTTGATTATCGAGATGTCGCGGAAAAGTAGTTAAAATCAAATTTTCATATTTATTTGCTTATATTGGCAAATTTCGTATTTATTTGCATCTATTTTGTAAATACAAAAATTACGTATCCCTAATCATGGTGCTACAAAATAATCTTCAGGTGGTCACTGGCCAAAATGATGCGTAAAACAAAAATTAGATGCGTAAAACAAAAATTTGCACAGGTCGAAATTAAAAAAAAAGTGAGAACTAGAGAGGGAGAAGAGGGGGGGGGGAGAGAAAATAGAGAGAATGAGAGAAAGAGAGAGAAGATACAGAGAAAAAAGAGAGAAAACTGCCCCCCCCCCTTACATTTCTTCTATCTAAAAAAAATAAAAATAAAAAAAGCTAACCCAGATACTACAACATTTCAATAATGACTAGAATCAAGAACAGTGCCTTCTGTACCTAGAGTCTTAACTCCATTTTCAAGTGGAAGTACGAGGATTTATGAAATAAAATTATATTTAACAACAATACAGGGCAAAGGGAACATCTCTAGAGGGAAAATGCGAAGAAATCTTCATTGCACCCTACTTCCGTTTTTGAAATATCTTTCTCGATTTTTGAACTTAAATACAAATATTTATGTAATTGAATTATGAATAAATGATTGATAAACAGTACTACAGTGCAGGAAGAACATCACAAAGAAAAGCAAAAAAAAAAAATGAATTCGGAAGAAATGTTCGCTGCCTTTAGGTTCCGTTGTCAAAATTTTTGCCTCCATTTTAGGATTATGGAAGAAATTTTCACTCCATCCAACTTTTGTTTTCGGAAAATTTTCCGAACAATAAAATTATACTTAACAATCATTCAGGACAGAGAGAAACAACGCAGAAAAAAGAATTTAAAATTACAAGGCAGCGTCTAATTTCCGTTTTCGGAAATTGTTGCCTCCATTTTCAAACTGCAACACAGACATTTAGGCAATAAAATGAAAAAGTGAAACATCGCGAGAAAAGCAAAAATTAACATTATGAGAGGAATCTTCATTCCGTCTAACTTCCATTTCGGAAAGTTCTCAAAGACAGAATTCCGACAAAATTCTGATGTCCATGATTGAGAGAAAAGAGTTGATAGGGTTCTGAGGATGTCGTTTTTGTCCACAGGACCAAAATAAAATCTGCAATGTAGGTCACCCATCGCCGGAATTCTGCAATGGGGGCCCAAACCCAATGATGAAAGCAGCAGCAGCATGCGGTCGTTGTATGCAACGCATGCATTGCATGCCCTAATTACATGCACAAATTTGCTCTAAGAAAAAAAAAGAAGAAATAACTACATGAAGACAAACTTCATGTTGCCATTTTTTTTACAGGAAAATTTAAACAACATGCCTGGTTTTAAAAGATTTTTATGTTAAACGAAATTGACTTATCTGCATGTATTTTTTGAAATACAGCACTAAATGCAAAAACTACCTTCCCATCGTCATTAAGCCCATACTCGTAAGATTGTGCCACGTGAAAGAGCCGGTCCTAGGCAAGGAACTATCAACATCATGAAGAAAGCATTGTATGCAAAGTTTGTCATTGCATTTACCTTTTCAGACCTTGACCAATTAGATCCTTTCCCTCTGTTTATTCCCACATATGATGCACCTATGTTAAGTACCCCTGAAATACTGACCCGAAATGAGAAAGAGTATCACATCAACCAATGGAAAGCAGAATTTCTTTCAGCGGTAACCTTGCCTGAGATTTACTGTAGTCCTAGTGTTTAATTTGAGGGGGAAAATTTCCAATACAATAGGGAAAATGCAAGGCTACTTTTTTTGTATATTCCTTGGCTTTTTGAAGCGCGATAATACTTCAAGATAGTTTAATCAAACTGCATAAGTAAAATAAGGAAACAGACGATGAAAAATTAATAAGTTTTTCGATTTCGTGTTTAACAGAAAAATCAGAATGTGTAAGCAACAAAAGACCAACCTCAGACCTTAGTGGCTTTAACATTGTCGTATGTCAGAATGACATTGTTTTGTCATTGTCAGTATGCAGGTAAAAACATAACGAACTTATATATTTCAATGCTTCTATTTACCAAACAGACAGGATTTGCAGTGTTTTAAAACTCCAAAAGCTGTTTTGGTGGCCATGTTTATTTTGTAATGAAATTATGAGTAACTGTTTACCCTTTTCAAAAAAAAAAAATGTTAAATTAAAAAAAATAGTCAAAAGCCATGTAATGTTGATTTCCCTGCACTTTAACATTCTGTATTCTGTAGACCCCCTCGAGAGGGTTAAGTTTTTCCCCCTGGTATTTCCAATGGTCTAAAAAAATTACGACACAAAAAGTGTTATTTCTAATGGTCTAAAAAAATTACGACACAAAAAGTGTTATTTCTAATGGTCTAAAAAATTACGACACAAAAAGTGTTGAGTTTCCCGAAGAGAGCCTGAACTGACTCAAAGAAACATGTCTCACTCGCTTTCGCTTTGCTAAGTTAAAAAGTGATTGCTTTTTACTCTTCCCCCTGGATTAAGCACTAAAACAATTCTGCAAATTGTTCAAAGCTTCGCATGAACTTAGTTTGTATAAGTGCTTTAGGGAAATAACACATTGTGCCACTAAATTGAGCGAATAAAAACCTGTTGAAGCTATTATACACAAAGACAAAACAGATTACCTGAACTTTTTTTTTTTATTGAAAAAGTTCCCCTGATGATTTTGATGCCAAATCCTATATTTTTAAGGCAAAGTAACTGAAGAATGAAAAAAAAATTGCTAGATGGAATTCCCTTAGAAATGAGGTATGTCTTTTTTTTTCTTATTGCATGCCCATACATAACTTTCACCACACGCCACTGGAAAGAGGTCAAAAATCCACGTCCTCAGTTACTCAACTACTAAATGACCACCTTTCACTGAAACAATAAAATCTATCCTTCACGCCAGTATTTAAGGAGATGGTTACATTTTTCTTTACAGAGAAGGAATTGAAATTACGGGTTGTACAGAGCTAATTCACTCATATTTGATGGTCAAACTTTTTTACATTTGAGCATCACAAACAAAAACAAAAACACTTGGTTATTAAAACAATTACTCTACATATCTTATTTTTACTCATCATTATTGACAGGTTTTCACCTAGTACATATGTATTTTTTTCTTTTGCAAATTTTGTAACATTGAGAAAAAAAGGTGCAATTTTTTGTCAACTTCTTATTTGTTTTTCATATGCACAGAAGCAGTTATTTTAACATAAACTACTGGGTTTTTTCTTTGTAGCATACGATAACGCATCACTAATTTTGCACATTTATTGATGCCTAAACAATTTTATAGCTTAGAGTGTATAATGCCAAAATTAGAAAATATTCTTTCTATTGATGCAGAGTTGGCAGGACTTACAGCAAAATCATTGCTATTTGAACACATTCAGAAGCAGGACCAGTCTTAAAATCTTGGTTTTGAAATTCTTTTCCACCAGATCATAGAACTGGCAATCTTTCCACTTCCAGTGAAATAGGATGGAGGGAATGGCACATTCTCAGTTTCATAATAAATTATTAGAGGCAAGCATTTACTAATTCTTTCTGTCGCCCATGTGTGGACAGATTCTTTTTGTACGTTGGTTTACCCTTCAGTCACATATTTACAGTGTGAAATGTAAGCCAAATAAAGGAGTGGCTTCAAAATTTAACCTTTTTTTTTTCTTTCCACTTTTTCCAGTATGTGGTCTAAGAGAACTTTTTTACGTGAGAATAAACCAAACATTGCTTGCTTTAGCAATTGTGGCTGTTATCTCATCAGAATATTTAATATCACATATTGCATCATAGAAAGTTATGGTATTTAAAAACCTGACATTACATTACTCACATGTTAATATCAGATATTGCATATATGCTATCTTGAAAGGTTATTTTTAAATTAAAGTGGGATATTTAAAGTTTTTCCCATTTTTAAAGTCTGAGTTTTTGACATGACAGTTTAGACCCTGGTTGAAACTATCAAAAACTTTCTAACCTTGCTCTGAGGCAGGAGAGGGCAGGGGCCAAAACTTCAAATTATGTTCCTTTAAATTCAAAAGTTCCCCACTTCCACTCAAACAGCATCAGGGGCATCGGAACTATTTTTTGGCAACAGGGGCAAGATATCAAGATACATATATTTTGCTGATCATAAAATGTATTGTGCTGTTGAAAAGCAGCACAGGATGATGTCATTTGAACATGCAACAGATAAAACGATTATATTGATAAAACCTATATTAATATAAAACTTGAATTTTATATCAATAAGATAGGGTTTTTTAATAAATGACTTACTTAGAAACAATGTGAAACTGTATTGATTTGGACATTTCCTCATTAGTATGAATTCCACAAGAACCATAGGCTTGTATGATATACATCAAACAACATGTGTACAAAATCTCATTCCTTTCTCTCCCATTCCTCTAATTTCTTTCTTTAAAGAATGACTGATTTTATTATACTTGAATGAAATAAAAACAGTTTCTGCTCTTTTTATTAAAACACAATGCCTTTCAGGAATTTCAGGATGTTTTTTTATAAGGTTAGTACTTTTGAAAGAGATTTTAGCACATCTTTTGTAAATAAATAAAGAATGTGCTTATGTTATCGGTTTGTTTGTCCGTCCGTCTGTAGACACGATATCTCTGCAACTATTAGACCGATTTGAAAAATTATTTTTGCATTGGGAAGCTTGAAATATGTGAATGATGATCATTCATTTCGGGGTTTTACGATGTACAATTTCACCACTAGAAGGCGTAAATGCAGATGATGTCGAATTCAAAAATGTTTTATTCCACATATTTGCTTCTAAACATCCGATTGAAAACATTACTTTATCTTTTGATTCCATTTATGTAGAAGAGTATTTTACATATTGTTACTTTTTCAAATTACATAGATTTTCTGCTAGGGGGCGTAAAAGTGCATTACATTTTCCCCAATAACTCTTCTTCTAAAACTCCGATTTGAAAATTTTTTTCTTCAGCGAATACAGCTCTTGATGAAAAATCTTTTGCATATAATTTCTAATTTTTAGTAAAGAATACTTTGGCCACCAGGGGGAGTAAGTGTTAATTTTTGCTTCTGATGTATTTGCCATAAAATCTGAGCTTCTAAAATATCGATTGAAAAAATTCGTTCGTGGACTGATGCCACTCACGTCGATAAACTTTTTTGTAATATGTTCTTCTTAAAATATTCCATGGTTTCTCCGCCAGGGACGTAGATGTATATCTTATAATTCATAGACTTTCTACTAGGGGGCTTAAAGGTAAATTGTGTTTCCCCTTATATCTCTGTTTCCAAATCTCCGATTTGAAAAATTCTTTCTGCACCGGATACAGATCCCAATGGGAAATCCTTTGCACAAAATTTCTAATTTTTGAAAAAAATGGTTTGGCCACCAGGTGGCGTAAGCCTTAATTTCCACTTCTGATGTATTTGCAGCAAAATATGAGCTTCTAAAATCTCAATTGAAAAAAAAGTCGTTTGTAGACCGCTACTAATCATGTCGACAAACCTTTTAGGAACATTTTCTTCTTAAATAATGCATGGTTTCTACGCCAGGAGGCGTAGATGTATACCTTATTTTTGTCAATATCTGTTCTTCTAGGAGTACGATTTGAAAATTTTTCCTTCTTTGTTGGATAGTGTTTCCAATGCGAAATGTTTTTCCTATAAATTCAAAATTTTCAAGTAAATCATAGACTTTCCGCTATGGGCACAAAGGTAAATTGTGTTTTCTGTGTTATTTCTGCTTCTAAAACTCCGCTTTGAAAAATTCTTCCTGTATTGCATACAAGCAAGACCTGATGGAAAATATTTTTCACATAATTTCTAATGTTTCGTAAATAATGGTTTGGCCACCAGGAGGCATAAGTATTAATTTTTGCTTTTGATATATTTGTAGCAAAATTTAAGCTCCTGAAAACTAGACTAATTTTTTTTTTTTTTCTTGGATTGGGCCAATACTGCTCATTTTGAAAAACCTTTTGAGAATACTTTCTACCTAAAATAATGCATGGTTTTCCCACCAGGGGATGTAAAGACACATCTTATTTTTGTCGATATCACTGTTTCTAATAGTTTGATTTGAAATATTCTTTCCGTATTGGACAGTGTTTCCGGTGCAAAGTGCTTCTCCTATAAATTCATGTTTTTCTTAACGCACATGTCTGCAGCAATATCTGAGGGATTAAAAACCTGATTGAAAAACTTCTTTCTTCCATCAGATAATATTGTTTTCCATATAGATTCCATTGACTTTGAATAGCTTTGATAAATTTAATTTGCGTCAGAACGGATTCAAAAGACGTGCTTATTACACCCGAAAATTCAGTGATGTCATATTTCTTGTTTTTTTCTCATATTGATAACAACTGTAAGGCAGGTACTTTTTGCGAGACTTCTTTTTTTTTTTTTCACTCTCATACTGGACAAGTGAGAATAGTTTAACTCTCCATTTCAGGAATGGCATTAAAAAATACAGCATTCCAAATGGTAAATAATAAAAAATGTTTGGTTTTATCAGAAGGAATTCTAAATGGCAGGATATTAAAAAAAAAATCCAAATATTTATCCGATTCCTGATTACAGCTATAATTGAAAAGGACGAAATGTGAGAGGGATGGGGGCAAATGTGATATTTCACCACTGCATGCAATGAGTAAGAGGGCAGCTGCTCCCTCTGTTCTGATGCCACTGGATAATGTGCAGCTTTTACTTTCATACCTGTAATAGGAAAGCATTAAGATCATTAAAAAATTGTACTTCCTGTTTTCAACATAATTTTACTAAAAAATATGAAAACTGTGTTTGCCCAAAGGTTGTAAATATCAAGTAAAATGCAAAATTCATGTGTGAATTCTGATAACACAGCATGTGCTACAAAAATACAGAATGAAAAAAGAACCAGCACAGACTGAACGAGCATCAGATGGTGAATGTAGCAACAGAAGATGATTTCGGGGTAAGGCTAGGAATAGATCAGATCATATGTAGAGGATTTTAGGAAGGGAGTGCCTGACCGTAGGTCTTAAACAACCCTTAGAAATAGGAAGCTAGGAGATTTGGGATAGAGTGCCAGACAGGAAAGTCACGTGGAATCGCGGTAGACAGGGGGAGGAAGACGTCCTTATTTATAACAGGGGTGCCAGTACGCGGGGCCAGACAGCTTAACGTACCCATCCAACACACTGCGGATATTTAGTGGTTCAAGCGCCCATACCTGCCTGGCATCGAACCTGATATTTCTCCATGGCAGTCATGAACGTTGACCACTAGGCCATCCACAACCCTAGGGCTAGGAATAATTCCCTCCAAGGTTGTATAAATGCTCAGAGGAGCTCATCTGCATCATAGCGCAGATGATTAACTAGTTCTTTATTCCTATGGCATATTTGGAAGTATATCCTCGTATTGTTTTATATGTCTTTCTCCATTGGTTTAGACAATTTCTTTCATGTATGTAAAAGGTTGACACTTTAAAGAGCAGAAGACTCGGTACCATACGCATAGTTTTGTAAATCTCAGAGCATGCTGGAAAAGAAAAGAAAAAAGCAAGGAGGTTCTTTAAAATGAATAAGAAAGTAAGTAATGTCATTTTTAATCGCTATCCAGTAGTAAACTTTTGAAATGGTGCTCGTTTTTGATTCAATACTTATAAGCAAATTTTAATATATTACCAGCAAAAAATGTTCTTGTTTTCCTTCACATTTTTTAAATGATTATTTCATTTCCCAGTAGATCTGAAAAATGGCCGTTATGTTGATTTCAACATATAAACAATGTTACATATTACAGAACATATTTATACTAAAATATATACTCAACACACACCATTTCAACAGTGTGTTGAACATATTAAATTTGATATTTAATTATCTTTATGTGATGTTAACTGATAGAAACATATATAGTTGGGAAACAAATTTTCCCGAAGAAATAATTCACCATAAATACATGGTAGGCATTGTAATGCTATCATTGGCATATTTTCACTGTATTCCATGCAACCACTTCCTTCAGAAAACTTGATAATTTTCATCCTCCTGGAGTGGGAATCAAACCCGCACCTCCTGATTTCCAATCAAGCATGCTAGTCATTACACTACCCAGGACAAGGAAATTCCAAGGAACTGAACAAAATTTCCTTGTCCTGTGTACTGTAATGACTAGCATGCTCAACCGGATATTGGGAGGTGCAGGGTTTTCTGAAGTGGTTACATGGAACACAGTGAAAATATGTCAATGATAGAAACATCTTATTCCATAAATTCCGATTACAATATACAAATAGTTGTCAAAAGAACATTTAGGTTGCCCTTGTAGAAATCTGGGCAAGTCCTGATTTCTGAGGGTACATGTTTAAGCAATCAAGCATGCCCATAGTTGGAGTCTGTGCTCAGTACCCTGGTTACCTGCATAGAGTACTGTATGCAGAAAAAAGGAAAGTGTGCAACTTTTTTTTCAGTTACAATTTTTTATAAATTTATTCATTTTCTGCATTACTATATTTTATGTATTTCACAGCATGAAATTATGTCCTTAATATGGCCATTCTAGGAATGCAACCACTCTTCCCACCCTAGCTGCAGTTCTTACTATAAGATGAAAAACATCTGAACAGGCCTAGTGTTTTCTTTTAGCAGCAGCAACACTTGCTAGTGACATTTTTTACTATCAAATTGCATTATCTACTAACGAAAGTTTATTAACATCATATAATATAAAAGAAACTTTAACATGTCCTCCTCCATTAGTCAATCATGATTTTTTTTTTATTTCACCCCTGTAACTGTCACATTGTAATGCTGAAAAGATTGCAAATATTTAGTTATAACTCACCTTTTCATGACCTGACAGATTAATTCGAATGTAAATATTTTAAAAACCTTTTTTTATTAATTGACTTTATTCATTAAATTCAAGAACACTATTCAAAATCACGTTATTTTCCGTATGGTTTATGATCTGGGTTTCGGGTCTTATCATCATAACACTTTAAAAAAGCAAGCCTGGGATCAAACTTGTCTTCGGACGGACCTTCAACCTCAATACTCATGAGAGCATTCAATGTTTGCAAGTTTAAACTGCCCCTTTAATCACACTGGATTCTGTTCATGAAACTGAACCCAACCTCACAGGCAGAAGTAGATAAGGGAAATATATGGATATTTCTACTAGCGCCAAAATGTTTTCATAATGTTTGTACTTTTCAAGAAACATTCGTTTCCAGAAAGCAGTTGTTCCTTTTTTGTATGAGTCTAAAATAATCTACAAGCGCAATGAAGTGGCGCTTTACAGTTTCACACAAAAACATTCAAAATTTTTAAATGAGCAACTTTTGCCAGAACCACTTTTTATCACTTTCATCACTAGCAAAATGCATTTGCTTGCTAGAAATTTGCTACTAACTACCGGTTGAAATCAAGCCCTCCATCTGAAGCCCAACTCAACTGATTGGCCACATGCTCTGACCTCTGACCACCATCTAGAAATGGTGTTTACCATGACCTATCAACAATGTGCTGGTTTCACACTATAACAGACATGCAAAAATATGTGCTGGCACAGTGTATGAAATCACTAAGCCTCAACAACATAACAGCCATAATAAAACTCAACAGATTTGAGTTTTTGTTTTTTTTTCTTTTCAGGGTTTAACAACCACCACGAGCAACTCTGTCAATAAGCAGCAGCTCGTCCCTAATTTACGGCCACTGGTTACTGGGAAAGGGAAGTCAGGGTCAGAGGACATGCCCTTACCCACGCCACATTCAACTTTTGCCCAGGTCAGATGACTAGTCAAAATTTGATCACTCTGCCACCAACATGGTACTGCTGGCTACTCCCAAATTTGCTGGGACAAACTGCCAAAGGTTTTCTTATTAAACCTTTGTGCAACATATGAAATACATACCATCAGTTGTGTTCAGGGTCATTCTTTATATCGAAATACAGTTCAATCCTTATATACAGAGAAGTTATAAAGAATTTTTACAAAATTCCATTGGCATCAACACAAAATCGTAGTAGTCAGGCCAGAAGAGCTGTGCAACATAATTCACACCTATTTTTAGCACTGAATTACAGAACTATCATGAATTACCAGCTATTTCAGTCAAAATTCATCAACTAGTTCAGTATTCCTTTTTTTTTTTTGAGCATCTGTAGCATCCAGTAAACGCTTATATGAATTTCTTACTTATGTAATTGATGTTTTATCAATGACATGTAACCCCTCCCTCAAGATAAGTATTATATGTTCAAGTGATGTGAGAAAACAAGAGAAGGAATATTTGCAAATTAACGCACACATGGCTTTGGACAATTCAAACCAACATATCTCTGTTGTCAGCAGATACATCACTATTTACAAAACAACGTGCACATTTTTTTCTCAAAGTTTTCGACTGGTCTGCTTTACCTATATATCCCGGGGAGGGGAAGTAAATTAAATAAATAACCTAAACCATCACCTCTCAGACGCCATCTTATGCCGATTAAATTGGCAACACATGGGGCCCACACAGGTTAGCAGCCCGTTATTTATTTCCCTGGCAAAAAAACACTACTGACAGCTAAAACACAAAACCGATTTAACTTCACGAAACCATGCAGGGCAATTGTGTCGGGTCACACACAACGTGTGGCTGTCAATAGCAGCGAAAACTGCGACAAAGTTGTCTGCCGGTAACAGTCAATGTAAACATAAACATTCAGAATATTATTCCAGGTAAGCATCGACACTGTTATGGACTGATTTCTTCTACTTTATTTTTACACAGACTTAAAAATGTACATACCTTGCGCATTCCTTTTCCGTATCTACGCTCGGTATGTTGTCCCAGCTGTCGTAAACAGATGGAAGGACGACACTGGATCGCTTAGTGTGCATCCAATAGAGCTCGCCCGCAGCAGCAAAAAGTGGCAAAATGTCGTAGAATCCCATTAACCTTTGCGCCAGGGTGGACGATCAGTCTGATTCCTACCAAAAAAACATCACCATGAAGCTACTTTTCTTTATTTGCACAAACGCTGAAACAATATTTTAAAAGACACTCAGTAATTAAAATCTACGATCGTTTTCCTCCTCGAGAATAAAAAAAAGTGTAAATTAAACTCTACAGCAAATTCAGAAAACGTGTATATGTACTCGATAGCAAGATTCTGGAACGAATAAATATAAATAGTTGAAAAAATAAGATCCTCGGGAAACATCTACGGTATATAAACATAAAAGATAGAAAGCCTCAATTTACATGAAGCATATGTGTTCTGTATATCAGCACTTTTGCTACCTTCGTAATATGATCGCCATAGATCTTATCCACCGAAATATCCGTTCTACAATTAGGATATCTCTGTCTGTGCCAAAATGGAGTGGTAAGAAGCGGGAGGAGAGAGTAATGACTTGCGTAGTATGATCTTATGGTGAGCGTTTAAGTGAATTCCAACCATGCCAGATAGCTTGCGTTACCACATGGCAAGCTTCGAGAAGTAGGCACTGGATCCCGTCTGTTGATAGTTAATGTCACCTACAATCACCCTAATAAGTAATAAGTCTAACTAATCTGATGTTTATTCCACAGCATATGGACTAATATAAACACATACCCTACAACTTACATGAATTTCACACATTTTCCATTACTGTTTTTGTTGTTGTTGTTGTTGTTGTTGGTTCTTTTTCACGATTTTGTTTCACAATCAGTGGTAAACGATTAAATAGATTTTAAGGAAGAGTATGGTGCTGAGGTAAGGTGACCAGAATTTTGAAAACCAAATTGAAGACAAAATGACACGTTGCATATAATTCAAGACTACACACTTGTGATGTTGATTTAGAATAAATTATAAACGTTTATTCACAATTAAATGTTTCATTAACATCTACTATAGTTTCGCAGAGCATTTGGCTCGGTTTCAGACTATAGTTTGCTATAACTATAGTCTTTTTTTTTTTTTTTTTTTTTTATTGGAGGTTTCACGACCACCGTGAGCAACTCAATGGGCTATAAGCAGTCGCCCGTCCCTAATTTAGGGTCACTGGTTCCAGGGAAGGGAGAGAGCCAGTGCCGTAAGACAAACACAACATCCATGCCTCACCGGGATTCAAACCCGGACCCCTTCGGACGAATGATCAGAGGCCAACGCCTTATACCACTGCGCCACCGGGGCGGCTAACTATAGTCTGAAACCGAGCCAAACGCTATACTTAACTCGACTATAGTTTGCTCAGAGCCAAACGCTCTGTAGAACTATAGTCGATGTTAATGAAACATTTGATTGTGAATAAACTTTGATAATTTATTTTGAATGACACGTTGTCTTCCATTTCAATGCCAAATTGGGGACAATTTCGTTTCAAAAAGAGGACAACATCCAACATGTTATCATTATTATGGTAAAGCCAACAACTAGAAAAAGATGTTATGACCTCCACCATAATCATCCAGTTTCATGGAAAAACGTACGATGAATCTGAAGGCGGTTTTTCATGCGATATAATTGTAAAATAACAAAAAAAAAAAAAAAAAAAGTTTTAAGTGCTACTCATAGGTGGCAGCACGTGCGAATAAAAAAATTACATTTTGATATTGTACTGAAATTCTATTGTGATTCTGTACAAAAAAACATAAGAAATCAAAAAAATACTATACATTGAGCAGACAGAAATCATAGAATGCCTGTAGTTATCTCTATGAAAAGGAATATTCTAAATCCAATAATTTCACTTGAAGAAACAGTTTAATGAAACAATGTACTGAACAAAAGTCGTAAAACTCTCACTTGAATCACCAAATGCAACCAAATTTAGCATCAATTACTTATATAATGGCAAGAACGTGGATGGCGCAACGATCTAGGCGCGGTCTTCTGACCATTCGTCCGAGAAGGATGTGGGTTCGAATCTCGGTGATGCATGGATGTTGAGCTTATCTTACGGCACTGGATCTCTCCCTTCCCTGGAACTAGTGACCCTAAATTAGGGACGAGCGACTGCTTATAACCCATCGAGTTGCTCATGGTACGTGGTCGTTAACCCCCAAACATATACAACAACAAAAAGTGGTTGCTGAAAAAGATTAGAGCCGCCCCGGTGGCGCAGTGGTCTAAGCGATGGCCTCTGATCATTCGTCCGAAAGGGATCCCGGTGAGGCATGGATGTTGTGTTTGTCCTACGGCACTGGCTCTCTCCCTTCCCTGGAACCAGTGACGCTAAATTAGGGACGGGCGACTGTTTATAGCCCATTGAGTTGCTCATTGTGGTCGTTAAACTTCCAATAAAAAATATTAGATTTATTCCCCATTTCATACATATTTTAGTTAAAATAGAAACGAAATAACACAACGATTATCGACGGGATTTTATTCGATGCTGGCATTGGTGACGGCGATGTTCCGACTTCTCTGAGCATTATTTCCAAAGTTTAAATTCTTAATTGCCACTGTTTCATTTGAGGGGAGTAGTGGGAGGGTTTCAAAAATTGAGGACAGAAAATAAGAAACTGGGGACATTTGACTAACTCCGTCAGTTTTAGCGGAATTGAGGACGAAGCACTGAAATTAAGGACTGTCCCTAGAAAATGAGGACATTTGGTCACATTATGCTGAGGACAGTATGACAAATCGATTATGCAGTTACTATGAAATTTATAATAAAGCAGTTTAATGTTTCATTATAGTAAATTTTAAACGAAACTTTTCAAAAAAATCCTTAAAATTGTAGGATATCAGCGATCTTGGCATACAGCTCGAGCTTCACTGACAGAGAGTTTGATGTAATTTCAACTGTTTCTTTCGAAATATATTTATACCAAAGAATAGTAGACAAGTTCTCTGTAGTCCGATTCATTCACAGGATTTCTGCTAAACGACAGAAAAAAAAGGCGTTTTGCTTTGATTGCACGCACATTTTGGTAAGTTCCAGGCTGAAAAATGTTTCTTACTTCAGTTGTTGTAGTGCCTGAAAAACTCAAAAAGAATCAGAGAATATCATGTTGATTGATCTCTGTGAGGAACTCCAAAATCTTAGCTGCATGCTTTCAGATCGATACAGGAGAAAAGTACAAACCTGTACGTTCTGTTCAGGCCCGCACGAGGAAAATTGAATGAAATTGAGGAGATAGCAAAATAGAACTGCTAATACGAATCTTAAATAAATAAATAAAACCTCTGGGCTCGAGGGGTTTTAATCCTATCCTTGTTGCGCCCCCGCTTCTGTCTGCAAGCCATTGACGGCTCGTCTGGTGAAGTGCCACTTCACCTAAAATGTATATATTAAAAAAAATATCCAAATGATTCAGCTGATTCTTAAAATTAGTCACTTTTTCGTTTACAAGAATGATTTTTGGAAAATGCAGTGGCTTTGAAACGAAAGTTCTCCTGTTTATAAAAGCAAGCTACAAGTGTGAGCGTTCCTTTTAAAATACATATATACATACGTACGTACGTACATACATACATACATACATACATATCACTACGCTGTTCTCTGAGATACAATGGTTAGTTCCTCAAGGGAAGTACACCTGCCAGATTAATGTTTAACTTTTGGAACTAGATTTTACTTACTCTTGATGTATCAAATGTCTCCATTTACAGCGATTTTGGCATACAGCTCGAGCTTCACTGACATCGGTCACAAGACGCACACAAGACCTTTTGTACTACATACTCATAATTTTTTTCTCATGCAGACATTCATGAATGTGGTTCTTCCAAAACTTCCTGGGCCTTTATCTTTCCTGCCACTTGGGCTGAAACATTTCTCTTAGTAAGTATCTCATCACGCATTCTTTCAATATGGCCAAACCACCTGAGAATATTAGTCTCCACCTTACTAACGACATTTTGCCTCACATTACACATCAGCAACACATCTTCATTCCTCACATGATCACAACAGCCAGTCTTGCCACAAACTCCCCCCCCTCCGTAAATAACGCAGCTCTGCAGCACATAAACGACTTCTATGTCTCTTCTGCAGTACACAGGCTTCACTGACGTACATCAGAGTGGGCACAATTACACATTCACACACAGCCCTTCGGGACTTCCTAGAGAATCCATTATTCCTGTGAAATCTTCCTAAAGCAGCTATGGCTTTCAAAGAAGAGTTCACTCGCCTACTAATTTCACCATCTAATGTGTTCTCTCTGTCAAACATGATTTCTAAAAACACAAACTCAGTTAACTGGTCAATTACTGTGCCATTTAGACTGAGCTTGCATTCAGTGCTAATAGTTCCTCGCCCAAAAACCATAACTTTGTTTTTTCCCTTATTTATACTCAGTTTGGATTTCATACATCCGAGACAACATACTCTGCAACTCACTTTTGCTCTCTGACAACCGAACTGTGTCATCAGGTTACAGCAATCCGCATACACGAAAATTACCGAGACATAAACCAGTATTGCCCATTTTGACATCAAGCATGCATCAAACCATAAATATATTAAAGAGCCATGGAGACATTACACAGTTCCAATAGAAAACCATCTAACTCCAGTTCCAATAGAAAACCATTTCGATGCAACACCTTTCACTCGTACACATGCTCTACTGCCAGCATACATGGCTTTCACACTATTGAGTAGATTCCCAGTAATACGATATTTATTCAGGACCTTCAACAGAAGTATCCTATTGACTCTATCACAAGCTTTCTCTAAATCTTTGAAGGCAGCAAAAACCTTCTTACCAACAGCCAAATACTTTTCGATCATCATACGTAATGCACAAATTTGGTTAGTGCAGCCCTTACCAGGAATAAAACCACTCTATATATCTCACCCTTTCTCCGGTGTAAGACCTCGTACCTTATCAAGAACAACCTTACCGAACACTTTCCCTGGTACACTAAGTAAGCTGATACAACGATAGTTCTTGCATTCAGTTTGATCACCTTGTCCCTCATACAAAGGAACAATGATAGCATCCCTTCAGTCCTGAGGGACCATTTCTAAATACCAGCACAACTGGGAAATTTCAGTTAACCAGTCAATTATACATAGAGTCACCACCATATTTCAACATCTCAGCTGTTATGCCATCGACTCCCGGAGTGTTAACATTTTAAAGTGATTTTAGAGCTTTACACATCTTTTCTCTTGAGATCCCTATTCTGCTTCCATCTCTCACTGTAACATGATCTGCTTCAGTCTCACAATCACCTTCGCTTTTACCATCTAATAACTGAATAACAGAAGTTTTCATCCCATCTTTCACTTAACTCACTGTGCTCCCAGATCGTGTCTCCGGTCCTATTTTTCACCCAACTTATAATTTTACTTTCCGTACCTTTCCTGTGCCTTATGCACTTTCAGAAATCTTTCGTTTCTCACCAAAATGCCGATTCCTGCGTTTCCACCTTTTCCTTTCTATATTTTTCCTTATTCTGGGATCAACCAGCTTAGCTGTCTCACGCTTCTTGCAGCGGTACTCATCCATAGAAACTCTATCTTGCAGCATCCATAAATATGTTTCATTCTTTCTTTTTACTGCCTCTTAAACCTCACTGTTCCACCAAGCATCACCTCTAATGTTACAAACCATTTCAATACCTCAGACCTCTTCAGCAGCAGCAGTTACAACACAGTTCTTAAAACATATCCAATCCTTTTCTACATCCCTCTCACATGACTTCAACCGATTCAGTCGTTCTCTGAGTAAGTTAGAGTAACGCTGATGTTACTCAACTTACTCAGAGAACGACCTTTTAACCTTTATTCTATTCACCAGAGGCCTCTTCCTATTCCTCTTTCTCCACCCAACATTCAATTTCCTCGTGACACTAACAATCAATGATCAGAGCCAACATCTGCATCTCTCATCACACTAGTGTCAACAATTAAGTATTTCAGACGTTTTCCGTAAATAACAAAATCTATCACACTCTGTTGTCCTATATTATGCTTTTCCCAAGTGTATGTGTAGATATACTTTTGGTTAAAAATGTATTAGATACACGCATTCTATTCTCAATGCAGTATATCAATTAAACATTCACCATTGTAATTCACACAAGGATCATTAAACTTACCCAGAACATTATGCGAAATCCTATTCTGAACATCTACTCTTGTATTGAATTCCCCTGCTATAATAACTTTCTCTTTAGCACCAAACTGGCTCAAAACAGCTTTTAGCTCATTCCAGAAATCTTCCTTCCTCTCAGAAGGTTCTGAGTCATAAGGAACATACGATACAACAATTACTATTCTCTGAAGTTCACTTTCAAACGAATCCAGGGAATTGTCTCATTTATACAGCTGTAGTGAATCAAGTTGTTTTTCGTCTTTTCACTTAAAACCACAACTACACCAGCCTGTCCTCTCACATTATCCAATACTCCAGACCACAGACAAACCACTCCATTCACTTCATCTGTCTCAACTTCCTTCTTTTTAGTTTCACTTGCACACAACAAATCCATTCTATACTTATTCATTTCTTCAATCACCTCATTGCTCATTCATCTTTCCATTTACAGTGTAACTCTAGTATTTCCATGCACCAATTTTACACTCACACAGCCGAGATCTCTTTTTTATACGCCGTTTAGAAATTCCAGGTGGATTCCGTGATGGACCAGCCTTCTCAAGTGTGGTAGGTCCACCATTTCCCACACTTGAGTCCTTTGTATATTTCCTTTACGTCTTTTTAATCAGAGAAGTACAAGAGTGCGATAGATTAGCCTACAGCTGACGGTTCCAGTTGGTCATTCCACCTAAGGATTCCGAAAAAACCCCAGTCAGTTGGAGTCTTTCCGAAAATGTCACATAGAAGTAGATGCTACCTCAAGAATATTTATACTGAAGCTTAAATTTGTCATCTCCCAAGATTCATAAAGGCCCTTGTTGCTGTCGTGTGTCCATTGTTGCCCAGTGGAGCGCCCCGAGGAGGAAAATCCATCTCTCACTAAGATCGCCCGACATGCCGTTTCAAACGGACGCCCTTGTAACTGCGCGTAGGCCATATGAAGGGATAAGAGCGGTAGTTCTGCATCACTTCACTCCGGGACAGTGAACGGCGCCGCCGTAGGAACCTCAATTTCACTACATAAGGGGATTATGGCGACCAATGACGTCAATGAGTGAGGTAAAGCAAATAAATGCCGCCACCTTCCGGCAGTGCGAATTTGAGTATAGACGGTTCTCCTGGTACGTCCGCTGTGTTTATACAGTTAGTGGGAGTGTGAACTTCAGTTTCAATCCTGTTTGTTTACTATTCTCCGTGTGTTCTGGATACATGCCTTTGTTAAAAAGTGAACTCGGAAAATGAAACAGTGTGCACGTTGTTACAGGCATACAATGCGCGTAAGGATGTATTCCAAGATATATATAAATTGTTTTTTTCTAGTTCTTACTTTACCCTCAACCTCTGTGCCAGTAGAAAGAAGGTTTTGTCTTTGAAACGAATCAAAATTACTTAAGGAACACTATTTCCCAGCTAGGACTATCATCGTTATCTAATATCGCGATGCAAAAAGAACTTTGCGACAGTAGTTAAATAACTGTTTAACGATTACACTATTAGGTAACCACCATGCTTCCTTGAATGATAATAGTATTGGCCTTCTTTATAAGAAACAGATGTATTTTTTCTTCGACTCTCATTTTGTACACTTCAACTGTTTTCCTTGTCACGAGCTTCCACGACTGCAAGCATATTTCCACCAACTGTAAAAAATCATCTCCAAATTAATTGTCCTCCACTAAGACTTATTTTCGGAAACTACGAAATTTTGAAAGTCAGATGAGACCTGTGTTGGTTCCTCAGATATTCAAAAAGACTGTTCGTCTTTGTAATCAGGTGCGGACTGCGCCGCAGGGATACCGTGCGAATTCCCGATGGGCCGCGATATTCAAGGCTTTTAGGATTTATGCTAATTCAAGATAAAATATACATATACCTACACTTCAATGTTCTTGTATAGGAAAAGCAAATAACACTAAAACGACACATTTGTCTACCGCTTTGACGGCTTCCTAAAACAGGAACTAGTAGCAAATGTTCTGTTGACCCAAACCCGGTTCGGTACAAACCCTTCCCCTTCCTCATATTCCTAATTTAAGACCCCTCCGTTTGGGCTGATATCCTCTACCTCAGGCAACGTTTGCCACTTGCTGATAAATAATCAATTCAATCTAATCAAATTTGCTATCAATAGTCCGGGATATAAATTCGAAATTCATTGTGTACGTTAATGCATTGAGGTTCACCTACGGTAAAATTTTTTGGGGTGCTGCTTTTTATATGTAATTCTTTTTTCATTTTCATATGAGATCTGCATCTGATTTACTACTTCTTGGGCATTCCAGTTATACGAATTCTTGAACTGCAGTTCTGGGAAGTCTCTTTCAGCTACAGAAAAATGGAAAGTAATAGTAAAATTTTAAAAATTAATTTTCTCATTCTTTAATTTCTCTCACTTTATAAATTTTGCACTGAAATTCTAGACATTTGCAATATTTTCGTGAGATTTTTTTGTAATTATTTTTTTAATGATAGGTAAGTCATGAAAAAGAAATTAATTTTTGGGGCATTTAAATTTCCGCTCTCACTAAAACCGAAGAAGCCATTACAAATTCTTAATTCAGTCATCGCGAAAAAATTCCCAAGAATGGAAAAAAAGTCATCTACAGTCTCTCAGAGAACGTCCGTTGCTTCTCTGCTCGCTGCAAATTCTAAGTAAAAAAATATTAAGTAACAAGTGCAATAACAGATGGCGTATGTGATGACCAAAATGCTCCGAGGAGTAGGCTATAAAATGGCACCTAGTATGTAGGTGCATCTCATTCATAAACAAGTCACACAAATGTTAATACGTTAAGCAATAAGGATCACATTAGGCATTGTTTGCTTTATGAATTCAACAATAAAATATAGCTGAAGCCTGCCGCGACATTTATGAGTTGAATGGCAAGGATGCTATAGGTCTAAGCACATGTCGCCGTTCGTTCCGGAAATTCCGTGAAAGAAACAGAAGCTGCAGAGATCAACCACGTTCTGGACGTTCATCATAGGTTCCTGAGGAGGATCTCAGCCAAGCTATATCAAATTACGAACATCTAACCGTTGAAGAATTATGAGAAAGGTTTTCTGTACACTGAACAACAATAGAAAGAAGAATGCGTGCACTTTGGTTTATCACAAAGTTCGACCAGTGGGTACCACATGGTCTATCCGCAAGAAATCGATCAGGCAGAATGACCACCTCTCTTTCTTTGCTTGCGCGTCATAGAAATGAACCTTTCTTGGAATGATTAGTTACGGGTGCTAAAAAGTGGGTCCTTTACAGAAATGTAAAGCGTCAAAGGGCTGTATGCCGAGTTAGAGCGCCTCATTCATCGACTTCAAGAGGAGGGCTGCGTCCGAGAAAGCTCTTGTTAAGTATATAGTGGGATGTCAAGGGAGTAATTCACTGGGAGATGCTTACACCTAACCAACGATAATTTCTGACCTGTACCGTCAACAGCTGAAAGAAAAATTGAAATCTATGCGTCCATCTAAGCGTCCAGCACTGGTTAATATCAAAGACGTCATCTTGCAAAATTACAACGCAAGATTCCATACAGCTTCAGCCACTCAGAGAAAATTACTGGATATTGGATGGGAAGTGTTACCCTACCTTCTGTATTTCCAAGACATTACCTACGGACTACCACTTTTTTTGATCTGTCAAAACTGCATTAGAAGATAAATCAATGAAGGAAGAAATATTCTTCATAATACACTGCTGGACATCCAAAATGCAACACCAAGAAGGAAGCATCCGATTAGCCTGAAATTAGCAGCATACGTCGCCCGCGAGAGGACATGCAAACGATTAGCATTGCAGGGCATATGCAAATTATGTGCGCCCGGCATGCCACCGAGAAGCACTATAAGAAGGGTGCACAGAAGGCGGGGTGTAAGTAGTGGAAGTGTGTTGTGCTGCCGGACCTGTGCGTGGAAAGCTTCATGATGCCTCGTCGCAGAATACGGCAGTCATTCCAGCACGTTTCGGACTTCGACAGAGGACGATTAGTAGCTTATCGCGACAGCGGTTTATCGTACCGAGACATCGGCGCCCGTGTGGGACGACAACCAGCCACAGTGAGGCGAGTGTGGATTCGGTGGGCGCAGAAGGGACGGTAGGACCGACGTGAGAGATTGCCGCAACCGCGGCACACCACCGAACGAGAGGACCGGCATGTTGTGCGGGGTGGGGTGGGGACATTGACAGCTCGCACCGCCACATCACGAACGTTAGCGCAGGAATTAGGGTGTGTTGCGCAACAACCTGTGTCAGCACGTACCGTTCGACGTCGTCTGCAGGAGCGGGAACTTGTCGCACGGCGCCTATTGCTCCGATTACCATTGACGTTACACCACCGGCGAGTGCGGCGCCAGTGGGCCGTTAAACGCTGCACCTGGACTACGGAATGGCACGACATTGCCTTCTCCGAAAAATCCCGCTTCTGCCTGCAACACCAAGATGGTCGGATCCGCCAGTGGCCGCACCGCGGCGAAAGACAGTATGACGCCTGCATTATGCATCGCCAAACCGGTTCGTCGCCTGGCGTTATGGTTTGGGGAGCAATAGGATATGACACCCGCATCCCTCTGGTACGCATCGCCGGCACACTCAACAGCCACTGTTACATCTCCGACGTTTTGGAGCCTGCAGTTCTCCCTTAAATGCAGGACCTGCGAGCGGCCACGTTTCAACAGGACAATGCACGCCCGCACGTGGCACGCATCGTGCAACAATTCTTCACGGCCCACCAGGTGTCACTGTTGCTGTGGCCCACCTGTTCTCCCGATATGTTGCACATCGAACACGTCTACTCGCTGATCGGCAACCGAGTGGCCCGGCAAGCACCACCCGCGGATACGCCTGATGAACTGTGGCATCGTGTGGAATGTGGGCTTGGGGTTTGGACCGACATACCCTAAGCTCAGATCCAAAGTCTCTTTCGTTCAATGCCGCGGCGTGTAGCTGCCGTTATTGCCAGCCATGGGGGCCACACGAACTATTGATGTCTGCGTGTTCCGCAAGTCGCACGGGCCTGTAAGCTCAATCGTTTCATCATTGTATCTATTGTTATGTGTCCAGTAAATCTGGCTTTGCTATTTCGTGTCCTTCTTGGTGTTGCATTTTGGGTGGTCAGCTGTGTTCATGGGAAATCGATAGAATATTGAAAGCATACAGATTATAAATTCTGAATTTGCTTGTAACACTTAATGGTCAACCACGTAATACCTCTCAGAGAACTTGAAAATTTCATCACCCTGCAGCGAGAATCAAACCCGAATCTCCCGATTTTCGTTCGAATATGATAACCATTACACCACCCAGGATAGTTAAGTTCCAACTAACTGAGACTAAGCGAACTTAGCTTAGGAATCTGAACATCTTCAGTTTTTCCCTAGTCTTGTAACACTTACTGGTCCTGGATGGTGTCCCGTCAATTCGTCGCCAGCGTCAGTTTGTCGACAACGTCAATTCGTCGACTACGATGATTCGTCGCGGACCAATTCGTCGCGATCAAATTCGTCGCGGACCAATTCGTCGCGGTCAAATTCGTCGCATTTACAAATTTTGGTTATATACAAATCGCATGCAGGAAAACGTACGATTTTGGTTGTCTTCCTCCGTGATTATATTTATAAGGTTTGGACGCCCAGACAGACTAGTAGTAATATTACGATTTTCCTCTGGCACTAAAAATAAATTAATATGCCTAGAGCTAAGCTTAGGCGTTTTTTAACAGTTTTTATTCCATCGTGCTCATATTAATGCAGTTTAGACACCAAGTCAAGTTAGTATTATTGCGCTTTTACTTAGGTATTAAATATAAATACCTAGGCCTAGGTCCAGGCCAAGGCCTTTTTAACAGTTTTCATTCCATCGTGTTAATTTTTATAAGGTTTAGACACCATGTCAAGTTCATATTATTGCGCTTTTACTTGAGCATTAAATATTAATAGCTTGGGCAAGGCCTAGGCCACTTTAACAGTTTTTTATTCCATCGTATTCAGTTTTGTAAGTTTGGACACCAAATGAAGTTAGTATTATTGCGTGTTTACTTAGGCATTAAATATTAATAAATAGGCCTGAGGCCTAGGCCTTCTTAACCTGTTTTATCCGATTGTGCTTATATTCATAAAGTTTAGACACAAGGACAAGTTAGTATTATTGCACTTTTAATTAGGCATTAAATTTTAATACATAGGCCCAGGCCTAGGTCTTTTTAACAGTTTTTATTCGATTGTGCTCTTATTCATAAGGTTTAGACACAAGGTCTAGTTAGTATTTTTGCGCCTTTACTTAGGCATAAAATATTAATACCTTGGCCTAAGCTTAAGCCTTTTTAGCAGTTTTATTCCGTCGTGATCGTATTTATAAGCTTTGCATCAAGTCAAGTTAATAACATTGCGCTTTTACTTAAAAATAAATATTTCATGCACTTGAACAAAATCTGTCAGAAAGGCCTGGACCAAAGGCCTATTTATTAATATTTAATGTATAAGTAAAAGCGCAATATTGCTTACTGCACTTCATGTCCGAAGCTTACGAAAATGAGCACGACGGAGTAAAATTTATGAAAAAGGCAAATACCTATTTATTAATATTTAATGCCTAAGTAAAAGTGCAATAATGCTAACATGACTTGGTATCTAAACCTTAACAATACCAGCCCAACGAAATAAAAACAGTTAAAAAGGCCTAGGCTTAAGGCCTACTTATTAATATTTACTGGTTAAGTAAAAGCGCAGTATTACTTAAATGACTTGGTGTCTAAATCTTATGAATATGAGCATGATGGAATAAAGACTGTTAAAAAGGCCTAAGCTTAGGCCTAGGCATATTAATTTATTTTTAGTGCCAAAATTTATAAATATCATCACGGCGGAATACAACCGAAACCTTATGTTTTCATGCATGAGATTTCTATGTAACCAAGATTTGCAAACGCGACGAATTGACGTAGTTGACGAATTGATACGCGACGAATCGTAGTGGTCGATGAATTGACGCGCGATGAATTGACGCCGGCGACGAATTGACGCATAACCGTCCTGGATGAGCAGTAAGTGTTACAAGCAAATTCAGTTTGCTTTGAATGTCCTATCGATTCCCCATGTATTATGAGGAATATTTCTTCCTCCATTGATTTATCTGTGAATGAACACTAAGTGGTACAAGCAAATTCAGAATTTATATTCTGTTTGCTTTGAATGTTCTATCGATTTCCCATGTAGTATGAGGAATATTTGTTCCTACATTGATTTATCTGTGGATGACCAGTAAGTGGTGCAAGCAAATTCAGAATTTATATTCTGCTTGCTTAGAATGTTCTATCGATTTCCCATGTATTATGAAGAATATTTCTTCCTTCATTGATTTATCTGTGGTATTGGTGCTTTCCGACCTACATCCGTTTCCGGATGTGAGTTGGGTCAAAACGTTATAAGGAAGCAACGATGCTTCGACTAGCGTAAATATGAGGATGTTCAGATTCCTAAGGTAAGTTCGCTTAGTTTCAGTTGCGTGTAAGTTCCCTGGCCCTGGGTGATGTAATCGTTAGCATACTCGAACGGAAACGGGGAGATGCGGGTTCGATTCCTGCTCCAGGTTGATGAAATTTCCAAGTTTTCTGAGAGGTGTTCCATGGGTGTCCAATAAGTGTTGCAAGCAAATTAAGAATTTATATTCTGTTTGCTTTGAATATTTTGCACTACAAAAGCTTTTTGACTCCAAAACGGAGAAGTTCTACAGAAGAGGAATTCAATTACTACCAGAAAGATGGGAAGAGGTCATGGATAATAATGGCAACTATACAAAAGATTAAAGATGTTATTTAATTAAAAAAAAAATGTTTTTCTTCTCAACTAAAAAAAGGGTGGAACTTTCGCACACACCTAATATTTTGGAAATGTAATTCCTCCAGGAAAACATCTACTTATCCGCTTTCAAATCAGCAGTTTTTTATCAATGGAAAATTGAAAACTTGTTAGAAGTGTGGCAAAATGTCACCGATTCCGACTATAATGTCTGTTAAATATTTCTTGTATATGAGTTTATGTCAAGTCCTGAGAGTATTTATGTTGCAGTGCTTCTGACTGCTTCACGAGAAGCTCATAAGAATACTTCAAAAATCTTTATGAAACGCTGGGATCACTTCAATGCTTCTATCTATGTTCTAATTGGAAATTCCTTTACGCAAAAATTAAAAATTTTGAAGAGAAATAAATGCAGAGAAAAGCAAAGTGATGGTTGGAAATGGAAATAATAAATATCTGGATTTTTGTTAATGTTTTGTAGCAAACTTTTATGATGGTTTGTCGCCACGCATATTGTTTAAGATCGATACGTTTGCTACGATGAAGCTTTTAAATTCTCTGTACATGCGTTGAATAAAAAATACTTGAGGTCATTAAAACTGGAACTCTTTGTCTTTTCAAAGCGTGAAAGAATGTTTAAAGTGCTAGATTTATCTACAAAAACATATAAAAAAAAGTCATTAGACAAAGCTGTTTTAACGGAAAGTAAAATTTCGCGTTCAGAATTTCGAACTATTCTTGACAAATTGCTGCATATAAGTAAAAAGAAATTAAATCTTTCTCTTTAATTAAATTTGAACCCTGGCATTTTTTGTTTTTTTGTTTTAGTGCTGCCGTTGAGATTATAAGATATCTGTTTTGAATGAAATGATAAAAGCAGGGGAACTTTTTAACGGTAAAAGTCTTCTCTAGAAAATTGAATAAAAGGGATATTTGAGTCCAACTTCTGGGTGGTATTCAGAAAATTCCCGCAATTAGCTTCTTTACCTATTATAATTTGCAGTCGACAAACAGCCGTTCCGGAGACGACGACAGTGAATAATGATTATGTCCGGCAGTGCTATATCAGGGACTTTTATTCCGAGCACTCGGGCTTTGCTTTCTAACATTTATAAGTAAGGAAAAATAATTACTAAGATAGATAGATTACAAACGTCACCCTGGATTTTTTATATGTGAAGGGAAGAAAAATTATTCTACAAAATTATGCTATAATCTTATTTGATTTTATTAAACTGTTTGAAATAAGGTTAGAATGAACAAAATGGTATGCGGAATTCTGAATACTTTTTATACTTTATTAGAAATAAAACACCGGCTGCCTCAATTGCCGCAGTTGTAAATAGGTATAGAAATGTTAGCTTAGCCCGTTAAGCTATCTACGTAGCTGCACCAAATGGTGCCCACAATTTTCTGCGCTCCCCAAATGGTAATGCATATATAATCGCTGAGTTTTACGAATGCTATGGGAAAAAATTACTTTCCCCTTCGCAACAGAATTGGAAAAATTTTGGACCCGGACCGACCTGGATACACGCGTTACAGAATTGGACCCGACCCGACCCGTGTCTGTAATTGACCCGGACCCAACCCAGACAAATCTACTTTGAATTATAATATACGAGGTTCGATCAAAAAGTTCCGAGATTAGGCCGATATACAACAAAGTACTTACGTTACTTAAGTCTGGCTATGATCTCCTTCAAAGTAGGCCACCGTTGGAACGTTCTCTGTTCACGAATCGTGTCATGCACTGTCTGCGATTCGCGCTGGATCTCTCCACGGTTTCAAAACGGCGATCCTTGAGCTTCAGCTTCATCTTCTGGAACAGAAAGAAATCGCAGGGGGCCAAATCCGGTGAGTAAAGCGGATGAGGAAGGGTAGTCATGCTGTTACGGCTGCAAAACTAGGTTGGTGCTAACGCTCTGTGAGCTGCTGCATTGTCGTGATGGAGCACGAAATCGCACCTGCGCCACATTTCAGGTCGTTTGAGGCGGATGCCCTTCCTGAGACGCCGTAGAACATCGTAGTAAAAAAGGGAGGTGACGGTCTGTCCCTGGGAAACGAATTCACGGTGCACAACCCCACGAATGTCGAAGAACACGATGAGCATGCTTTCGGTTGCGCTCCGGACCTGTCGGGCCTTCTTCGGTCTTGGAGATGCCGGGCTCTTCCACTGCGACGACTGTTGTTTGGTTTCCGGGTCGTAACTGTAGACCCAAGACTCGTCCCCAGTGATGACCCGCGATATGAACGTTAGATCATTCACCACCTGCTGACGAAGATTTTGACAGAGTTCGACACGGAGCGCCTTCTGTTCGGGGTTCAGAATCTTTGGCACAAACTTTGCAGCAATGCGGTGCATGTTCAAAACCGACGTCATAATTTCTTGCACTGTTCCCTATGACACATTGACGATGGTAGCAATGTCCTGAATGGTTCTCCGACGTTTCTCATGCACCAGTTCCCTAATTTTGTCCACATTTTCGGGGGTTTTGCTCGTGGACGGTCGCCCTGACCTCTCGTCGTCTTCCAGTGCCGTTCTGCCGCTCTTGAAGCTCGAGTGCCACTCAAAACACCTCGCACGACTCATTGTTTCATTGCGATAATCTGCCGCAACATTTCATGCGTCTCTGTTCCCTATTTGCCGAGTTTGACGCAGAATTTCAAGTTCTCTCGCTGCTCTAGTTTGCAGTCCATACCGAAATCGCAGCTGTGTTCCCCACGTGGTCACCAAATATCGTGTAGCACAGCTCCCGATGTTCACAGGACGACGTCACTCGGCACAATGACTCATGAAGGTCACTGCCCTCGACCGCTGCTCGCGCATCCGCGTGCTGCCATCCGTTGGCGCGCTACGTACCTAGTCTCGGAACTTTTTGATCGCGCTACGTATATACAGGGCGTTGAAAAAGTCTCTCCACAATGGGTATCTTAGGTTATATGGAAATCAAACAAATGTACGAGTATTATAGGAACGTATAATTTACTCACTGACTTAGAGAGAGGGCTCGGGCTCTGAAAGTGGGAGGGAATCTTCCTTTTTCATTTAATGTGATTTTGTATGATTCAACATAAGAGACTTTCTTTTTCAGTTTCTAGTTCTTAAAAAGAAATATTCGGCAACTGGGTCTGGATCGGGAGTAGGAATTCGGCAGGGCTATTTATTCTGAGCTTGGGTAACAAATACCGCAGGCCATGAATCACTGGATTTCTGCAAAGAAAAAATTTCTTCAAGAACGATAGATAACACGCTGACGAAATTTAGTCCCATACCTCCACGCTGCAGCGCCATGCTAATTCTGTTGAGCAACGTACGACGTAGATTGCTGTGCTGCCCAAGTTTCCCTGATTCCGGCCCCCGAAGCATTAGATTAAGAAGTTAATTGTCAAAGATACTACAGAAATAGTAGACGTCCGTTCCTCACCCCGCAGTTGAGAAAGACATCGGTTAATTGAACAGGGAGCAAAGAGTGCAGAGAAGATTTTTTTAATGCCTAAAAAGTTTAATCATAGTTTCCGGGCTCGTTCGGGACCGGGCTCTATCATGAAGTATAATATTCGGGTTCAAGCGGGCTCGAATATTATATTTCAATATAGAGCCCGGTCCAATATTATATTTCAAGATGTCACCGGGCACCTAGAAGAGAAACACAACACAGCTTTTATTGACATACTGTACATTGGTACGGTGTCTGTCCACTTTTGGCTTTAATTCATGCACTAACCCTTCGAGACATGCTTTCGACAAGGTTTTGGAACACAGCGATAGGTATGCGCTTCCATTAGGTACATAATGCTACCGCTAACTGTTTCTTAGTAGTAGGCCTTGGTTCCAAACTTCTTATACGGCGCTCAAATTCATTCCATAGGTGCTCTATGGGATTAAGATCAGGGCTGTGTGCTGGCCAGTCCACACACGATACGGAATTACACGCCGTAACAGTCGTTGCTTTATGGCACGGTGCATAATCCTGCTGGTACCAACAAGGCTCGGTTCCAAAGCATTGCCACACAGCTGGTAGTGCATAATTGTCTAGAATATCAAGGTAGACGTGCTTGTTAACAGGTTTGTCCACGATAAACAATGGGCCGGAACTATACCACGAAAAATACCACCACACGAGTACACTGCCACCTCCAAACTCGACTGTAGGAACAGTACACTGTGGTAAATAGCATTCCCCCAGCTGCCGCCATACCCACATACGGCCATCAGACTGATGGATCGTGTATCTGGATTCATCAGTCCATAGGACCCGTTTTCATTGATCTACGGTCCACGATAAATGTTATTTACACCATGCTAAATGACGAGTAGCATTCCCAGGAGAGATGAAAGGCTTATGAGCAGCCGCACGACCACGATAACCCATGGAATGAAGTTCTCTGCGAATGGTACGTGTACACATCGAGGTTCCAGCATTTTTACTCACCTGTACACTGAGGTCTTGTGCAGTAGTCCGTAGATTAGCTGTAACGACTCTCCTGAGGCTTCGACGTCCTGTATCACTGATTTTCTTTGGTCTGCCGATACGATTTATTGCTTCAGGCATACCATGTGTCTTTCACTTATTCAGTACATTCAAAACAGTTGACTTGGGTATGTTTAAACGCTTTTCGGTTTCTCTCATGGACAACCCACTAATATAACGCCCAACAATTTTTCCTTTCTCAAAGTCAGTTCTCTCCCGCCGCGAAATTTTCACTCAACCTCACAGTGCAATATGATCGCGGTCAGCTGCAGGCTTGTTCTTATACTGTTTGCTGCTGTACCGCGCATCTTAACAACGCAGCGGATCCGTTCATTTGCTTTTGAAGGTGTCTCCGTCGTGACTTTTGTCAATATAGTGTACTTCGGGCTCAGACGGGCTCCAGCTTTTAAAATTGAGCACGAACTCAGCTCTGTACCACACCAATGGAAAAATACGAATAAATTGTACTTGTGCACTTTGGCATATTAGCCATTATTAAATACGTTAAACATAGGCCAACGCACAACACCACACACACACACACACACATTGTTCGCCGGACACAGGGTAACTTACTCAACAGAAGGATCTGCTCGAACTGCAGCTAAAACATCAAGTACGATGTACGGCGCCAGTTACTTAATTTAGCCACACTTGCCGCCGCTGCTCCTGATAAAAGAAATGTCGCGCCGACTGTTGTCTGACCTGTAACCTCTCTTCCATCTTTCTGACTAACAGCATTCCTACACCCCGTCACCGCTCTGTATGAACGCAAAGGCAAATGCCGTTTTTTGATGGTGTCATCGATGAACAATGAATATTTGCAGGTGCCAAATTCTCACCTTGAGTGCGCTGTGCCTCAACTTTCTGGTTCTTAGAATACATAAGAGACCCTCGTTTGCGTTAGTCGTGAAACATTGGACCTGTATTAGACAAGCGTACAAAGTTCAGTTTTTCGGCATCAAAATTTTCCGGGTGGGAATATGGGTGGGCCATGGCCCACGTAGGACCACCCCTGCCCTCTCCCCAGAAGAAAATTGTAAGTTTTAACACTCTTTTTCTCTCTCTTAACATGTTACAAAATCGATATTATTCTCTTTTAAGCTTAAAACAAATAATTCTTTGAGATTACAATTTTCCCTTTATGATAGTTTTCGTGTGTGTCAGTGTTGTCATTCTACTGATTTTGACTGCAGTCAACTGATAGATTTTCGTAATCTACTGATTTTTCCTCCCTGTTTTAAGACCACCAACACACTCAGGGACTTGATGTCTAAAAATGTCTGCATTATTTCAGTACTCATCATCTACTGATCCAATCGACAAGACTCACCTCAGAACTGGTCTGCAGAGAAAATTCTGATGAAGACAAAAATTATTCAACAACTGCTACAGATTATTTTTAGCACGTCCTTTGTAAAAAAAGATCTTGCTTATGTTATCGGTTTGTCCGTCCGTCTATAGACACGATATCTCTGCAATTAATAGTCCGATTTAAAAAATCTTTTTGCATTAGGTAGCATGAAATGTGCGAATGATGATCCTTTATTTCGTTTCTTTTTTACGAGGCAAAATTTCGCAGCTAGAGGGCGTAAATGAAGATGATATCGAATTCAAAACACATTCTGATCCATATTTTGCTTCTAAACATCCAAATAAAAAAAAATCTTTGACTTTTTGATTCCATTTATGTCGAAGATTATTCAGGCATAGTCACTTTTCCAAGTTACGCATATGCTTGTATTCTCCGCTAGGGGGCGTGAAAGTAAACTGCTTTTCCCCAGATATCTCTGCTTCTAAAACTCCGATTTGAAACTTTTTTTTCCTTCAGCGAATACAGCTCGTGATGGGAAATATTTTGCATATAATTTCTAATTTTTGGTATAAAATGGTTTGGCCACCAGGGGCGTAACCGTTGATTTCTGCTTCTGATGTATTTGCAGCAAAATCTGAGCTTCTAAAATTTTGATTGAACAATTCCTTCATAGACCGATACTACTCCCAACGAGAACCCTTTTCGGAATATTTTCTTCTTAAAATAATACATGGTTTCTCCGCCAGGGGTGTAGACGTACATCTTGTTTTTGTCAATATCTCTGCTTCTAATGATCCGATTTGAAAAAATTCTTCTTTGTTGGACAGAGTTTTCAGTACGACATGTTTCTAATATAATTTCAAAATTTTCAAATAATTCTTTGACTTTCTGCTAGGGAGAGTAAAGGCAAACTGCCCTTTCCCCGATATCTCTGCTTCTAAATCTCCGATTTGAAAAATTCTTCCCGCACCGGGTACAGCTCGTGGTGGGATTTTTTTATTGCAATTTCTAATTTTTTATAAAATACGGTTTGGCCACCAGGGGTCGTAAGCGTTAACTTTCTGCTTCGTAGGTATTTGTAGCAAAATCTGAGCTTCTAAAGACTTGATTGAAAAAATTCTTTCGTGGGCCAATACCGCTCCTGCCGATAAACATTTGAGAATATTTTCTTCTTAAAACATTGCATGGTTTCTCCACCAGAGCGCGTAGATATCTATCTTATTTCTGTCAATATCTCTGCCTCTAAAAATCGGATTTGGAAAATTATTTCTTTGTTAGATAGCAATTCCGGTGTAAAATGTTTCTCATATAAGTACAAAATTTTCAAGTAGACTTTCCGCTAGGGAACGTAAAGGTAAATTGCGTTTTCTGCGTTATTTCTGCTTATAAAACTCCGATTTGAAAAATTCTTTCTGCACCGGAGACAGCTCCTGATAGAAAATTCTCAGCATATACTTTCTAATATTTGATAAAGAATGGTTTGGCCACCAGGCGGCGTAAGAGTTAATTTCTGCGTCTGATGTATTTGTTGTAAAATCTGAGCTCCTGAAAACTCGATTGAAAAAATTCTTTCATGGACGATACCGCTCACATCAAGGAACCTTTTAAAAAGTACTTTCCTTTTAAAATAATGCATGTTTTTTCGGCGGGGAGTGGGGGGGGAGGCGTAGATGCATATCTTATATCTGTTGATACCTCTGCTTCTAAAAGCCCGATTTGAAAAATTCTTTCTTTGTTGGAGAGCGTTTCCGCTGCGAAATGTTTCTCATATAATTTCAAATTTTTCTTAACGCACAAGTCTGCCACCAGAGGGTGTAAGTTGACGTTTCCGTTTACAACAATATCTATGCGATTAAAAACCCGATTGAAATAATTCTTCCTTCGGTCAGATACTACTGTTTTCTGTACCGGTTCCATTGATTTTGAATAGCTTTGGTAAATTTAATTCGCATCAGAACGGATTCAAAAGAAGTGCTCATTACACCCGAAAATTCGGTGTCATCTTTCTTGTTTTAAATTCATGCTGGTTGTCATGAAATATTCTTTTATTCTAGATAACTAATTAGTCTGTTATACAAAGGTTTTCCCTAGTATTGTTAAAACGCAGAATATTAAGAAAACGGGTATAGTACAGTATTTGTGTAAACGATACTTTTTCTTCTTTTGAGTTTAGCACTTATTTCACGTACTTTGGGAGCATCTGGGTATCGTTCAGTAAGAAGTGTAAGTATATAACTTTGCTTTTAGGAAGGCAACAAGTGGGACTGGCCCAAATGTGATTATATTAAAGGCAAATGGCATGATTATTTACACCATCATTAATTTTATGATGCGCATTATTTTATAAAGCTGATCATCAGCAATATCTTATAGAAAAGCATCTCAGGAGTGTATTGGTTTTAATTTTATTCTGGTGTTTAATAGCCCTTTGTGAAGTACTGGTATTATTTGAAATACCAGTAAATTTAAGTGTTAATTCGTATTGAGATTACATCCAGTACTACGGGGGTCATAACGAAAGTTGTGCACACTGTCCATTTTTGAGAATAGTGTGAAGTAACGGTGAAAACTTACCTTATTGCCGTTCAGTGAACTCCCCTTCGCTGCTAATGACAGCTTGCCAGTGGTGAGGTAGGCCCTGGATGTCCCGTAGTATTCCAACTTTGTTCAGCTGTCGTTTAACTCGGATCACGTCAATCACAGTTCATCCGCGATTCGTAGTGGATGCCACGGAGCCTATTTTTTAACTTTGGGAAAATATCTAAGTCGGGTGGACTGAGATCAGGGCTCTATGGTAGGTGGGATAAAGTTTCCCAGCCATATTTCGACAAAAGTTCCCGTCCCGACGCTGCAGCTTGACATGATACGTATAGTCACGCAACAAGATCCCTCCCGCTTCCAACAAGTTGGGGCGATTTTGACGAATTTTCGGTCTCAACTTTACCCTCAGAAAGAAATTATGCTTCGATCAAGAGTTCCTTCCCCACAAACTTCTTGCAAGGCAGCGTGGATCTGTGCCGAAGCTTTTCCCCAGCAGAGTTTCTATTTTCACTTACGAGCGCTGGTCTAACGCCGTGACTCGACCTGAGGAGCTACACGCTTCCATATCCAAACCCTTCCACGTCCAACAGCAAATGATAGCGCGTCGTTCTGACACCACTACGTTGCTGAGAGTCTGATGTTGACATGATGTTATCATTTTTCCTATTACATCATCCGCTTCCGTTTTAGATTCACGTGTACAGAACTTTTGTTATCACCTTTGCACATTATTTGTAAGATGGTGCATATTTCAAGCAAATAAATCTGATCTACTGATTTCTACTAATTTTTTGAGCTTTGGTCTACTAATTTCTACTGATTTTTTGAGCTTTGGTCTACTGATTTCTACTGATTTTTTTAAGCTTTGGTTTACTGATTTCTACTGATTTTTTGAGCTTGGTCTACTGATTTCTACTGATTTTTTGAGCTCTGGTTTACTGATTTCTACTGATTTTTTGAGCTTTGGTATATCGATTTCTACTGATTTTTTTAGCTTTGGTTTACTGATTTCTACTGATTTTTTGAGCTCTGGTCTACTGATTTTTACTGAGTTTTTTAGCTTTGGTCTATTGATATGTACTGATTTTTTGAGCTTTGGTCTACTGATTTCTGCTGATTTTTTGAGCTTTGGTCTATTGATTTCTACTGATTTTTTGAGCTTTGGTCTATTGATTTCTACTGATTTTTTGAGCTTTGGTCTACTGATTTACTGATTTTTTGAGCTTTGGTCTACTGATTTTTTTGAGCTTTGGTCTACTGATTCTTTGAGCTTTGGTCTACTGATCTCCCGATTTTTTCAGCTCTGATTTATACATTTTTTGAGCTTTGGTCTACTGATTTCTACTGATTTTTTGAGTTCTGATCTACTGATATCTACTCATTTTTTGAGCTCTGGTCTACTGATTCTTTGAGCTTTGGTCTACTGATCTCCCGATTTTTTCAGCTCTGATTTATACATTTTTTGAGCTTTGGTCTACTGATCTCCCGATTTTTTGAGCTCTGGTCTACTGATTTCTACTGATTTTTTGAGCTCTGGTCCACTGATTTTTACTGATTTTTTTAGCCTTGGTTACTGATATCTGCTGATTTTTGTGCTTTGTTCTACTGATTTCTACTGATTTTTTAAGCTTTGGTCTGATTTCTACTGATTTTTCGTACTAATTTTTGAGCTTTGATCTACTGATTTCTACTAATTTTTTGAGCTTTGGTCTGATTTCTACTGATTTTTCGTACTAATTTTTGAGCTTTGATCTACTGATTTCTACTAAATTTTTGAGCTTTGTTCTACCGATTTCTAATGATTTTTTTAGCTTTGGTCTACCGATTTCTAATGATTTTTTGAGCTTTGGTCTATTGATTTCTAAGGATTTTTTGAGCTTTGGTCTACTGATTTCTACTGATTTTTTGAGCTCTGGTCTACAGATTTCTACTTATGTTTTGATCTCTGATCTACTAATTTCAGGTAAAAGTCTATGGCAACACTGGTGTGTGTTGTTTAAGGACGACATTTTTCATGTAACGATTTTATTAAAATATTAGATTTATTTTCTTTGGCCCCGCAATGAATTCCTCCCCCCTTCCCCCACCCTTCCTTCCCGAAAGTAGCATCTAACCCTGCTTGGAACATATATACTGTTAAAAAACAAACTGTGAAAGTTCACCTTTTATCTGGAACATTGCACATCCGAATAAGTTCAGAAAAGTATGAAAATTTTTGGTCCAAACCACAACACTGAAGAAGATTTTTAAACAGATCTTTTAGAAATCTAATATATAAAGTTCAGTGTTCGTTTATCCGCTATGCAAATCTCAGTTTTCAATTTAGAATCACCAAATTTGGTATACTATCTCATGGAACTCTAACATAGACTGTAAGACGGGTTTTGGAAGGGGTCGGAGCCCGGGTTCAAGGGGTCCACGTACAAACTTTTCGTAAAGAGTTCCATCTTTTACTTTTTTATTTTGAATTCGAATTTAATAATTTTTGTCGCGATAAGTGCAAGCATTTTTTTTTTTTTATGCGTGACAAGTGCTTTCAGTGTCAGCATCGGAAGTGAAGGTAAGTATTTCCATTCCTCTGCTTTTCTTCTTTGTTTCGTAAATGTAAATTAACTAAATGAAAAAACAAATATTTTTCACATTTGCAGCCATCCCGGCTCAATAACCTAAATGAATTAAAATAAATTTACTGGAAAATTAAAGGAATGTCTTTTTCATTCATAAACTTTCACCCGCTGAACTTGATGATTCCACGAATAGTAATATTTACCCGGGAAATACAGGATACCCCTGCTATATGTATACAAAAAAACAAAAACAAAAATGAAACGGAAAAACTAAAAATACTGTGTGCCTAAAGACAATACAGAAAAAAAAGTCGAAATTCAATGAAGAAATGAAATATAGTATTAGGTACGATTGATGCCGTAAAAAATTAATCGTTTTCTTTTGATTTTTACAAAATTTAGATTGTAAATTTTCACTAAATTCTCCCGAGCAACGCCGGGCAATTCAGCTAGTGTAGATATAATACCAAATGTAAATATACACTTACGTCATCTCCCATGTAATCAGACTCATAAGTGCGAACACATCATGTAATAAATTCACGTACAGATATAGTGATACTACAAACGCATACATTTTGCTAGAAAAATATGCTGAGAATTTCTGTGTTGGTGTGTATTTCCCTTTCGAGATCAAAAACACTTCACAACAGATAAAATTATGCCCAGCGCTTTGTTTACCCGTGTCATATTTTGCATAACGGCTTTCCATTTTTGGAAAATATATTTTCTCGGAAGAGCCATTGAATGATTTTTTAGACACAAACTCTTTGCTTATTCATAGCATTTGGTGGGAATAAACGGAGATTCACAGCACAAAACTGTGTAGCCATTTGGGACTTGGTTGGTGACGAACTAAGGATGATCAGATTTCTGCACATGCGCGATTGTGCTGACCCAGTACCAGGCTGCCGAGAAGTTAGACATAGATTCATGCCTTGAGCAAAAACTGTTTGCCTCTGGTTTTCTTCCATACCAAATGCCAGAAACCCTAAATAAAAAACAGTTCATTAATTCATCTCCCCCATTCCAAAACAGATACATTAATGAAAACTTCCTTTCAAGCAGATAAAACGACAATTTGAGATCTGGATTACATATTTTTTCTTTATCTGATTTAAATATTACACATCTTAAGCATGTCGTCAAGAACTGCTTTGTGGAAGAACACTGTCTTTTTCTTATTTGTGTATCAAAAAAGCGAAAGGTGGAAATGCGTCGTAGTTCCTTTTATGAGCCCCAGAAACTCACACTTCCGACGTAGTATTTCTTAAATGTAAAAATCCCGCTCTTTTTTCCATGGAAATATCTTAGGTTAGCCTCGATATATTTGAATTATGCTCTGAGTATCGATCTGAAAGGTTTTCTTCAAGACTATGCTTCACTGAGCTGTGAGATATTCTCTGTAGCTGGGTTGGAAGATCACTGCTTCAGAAGCCAAGTTGATTCTGCTTGAGTTGCCAAGGAGGGCACAAATGTAAGGGTTATGTGTGATTTAAGGGCACATTTAGGAAGGGTGTCACTTCGATCGTCGCTTGTGAGCGGAATTCCAGAGAATTCTGTTTCTCGGCATTCTTAAGAAAAGGAAGGAAAATCCCCAAATTCTCAGAGTCGGCGCTGTCTCAAATGTATTTCGTTCGATCATTTCATTTTTACCGCAGAAACACGCACGCTCACTGAGTTTTCACTGTATTAGGAGAACTGCCATACAAAGTGATTCAAAAGTCACGTAACCTTGAGGTACAAAGGGCATGCTGAAAGTAATGACTCGTCCCTCATAAGAATTTTATTTGTAGCAGCAAAAATGTGAAACTTGGTGGCAAAATACTTGGACATAATGCTAGCCTATTCAAAGTATTGTCCACCACTTTCTACACATTTCCGCCACCTTTGAACCCATTGGTAAAATCCATTTTGGAAAAATTTCCGAGGCTGTCGTTTCACTCATGAGTTCACAGCCAGTTTAACGTCTGTCACATCGTCGAAACGTTCCCAACGAAGGGTGTTTTTCAAAGGGGACAAACAGAAAAAAGTCTGAGGAAGCCAAATCAGGACTGTATGGGGGTTGAAGCATCACCGTCCACCCCATTTTGGCAATAGCCTATAAAGTTTCCATTTTGGTGTGGGAACGTGCGTTATCATGGTGTAAATCACGTCTTTTCCTTCTGATAGCTTCCTTTATCTTCTTCAATGTCTGCACATAGTGAGCACTGCTTATTGTTACAACTCCTGGATGGTGACACGACGATCAGCTGTGATGAGGTCTTTCACTCGTTGTCTGTTGGCACCTATCACTGCAGTTGCGGGTCTTCCACTCCGCTGTTTGTCCGACACTGAATTTTCTCCCGCTCGAAACCTCTTCATTCATCTTCGGACATTACTGATAACAATTGTGCCAGCTCCATACACCGCCAGGAGTCTTCTGTGGATTTCTGGAGCCTCCCATCCCTCTTTTTCCAGGAATCCAATTACGGCTCGCTGCTTTTCTGATATGATCTTTATTTCCGATTCAGAAAAAAATGTGTTCCCACATTGGTAACACATCACAGTACATGTCAGTGCAGTTTCATTAAAATAACTTCAAAATTTCAAAAGTTATTAAGGAGGAGGCATTACTTTCAGGATGCGCCTTGTACATTATATTTTGTACGTAAATTTTACATTGCATAAGGCAAAATGTATGAAATACCCAGTCACTTGATCATACTGTTGTTTAAAATGGAATCCATTTTTGCCAATGCAAGCAATGTTTCAAAACAGGATCACGAATGAATACAAATATTAGTCAGTCATTTTTGTGTCTCTTTCACCCTAAAAAAAAAAAAAAAAAAAAGTAAGGGAAAGTAAAAAAAGTTTTTTCCTTTCCGATAATGTTAACCACTTGTTAAATTAACGCTTAATTTAAGACGGACATTAGGACATTTTTGCTGAAACACTTTTGGAACCGTTGCGTAAGGTCGTCTTACGGAAAGACGACAAAGGTTGTCTTACTCCCTGATCCAGTGGTCAAGTGGTAGAAATTCTTTGACCTGAGTTTGGTTCCAGTTGAAGTTCTTCATGTTGTGTTTTTTCCTTTCCGATAATGTAGCTGGTCACGTATAACACTGTGGACACTACCCACTGAAATTTACAGTCCTCGAGGGAGTTCTCACTGTAATGTTACGGATGAGAGCATCCGCTTGTAGCACAATGTTCTCTCTCGTTCAACACTTATGTCGAAAAAACGTCTGTCCTACCCTATGTTTCCTTACATAATTTCCACACCTTCTTCCGTGACTCAACACCTTCGCCGTACACTTCCACTAACTGGAGATAGACTGCAACAGGAGCAACACCTTGTACATGAAGAAAACGAATTACACTTCGTATTTCCTCGGGGGACCATGGTACCAATCACACAGCCATCTTCCGAAAGCGGTTCCCAGTAAACGAACATGGGCAGACATTTGGTGATGCAGTAATATTCCTGGCTCTTTGAGCATGTGCACACATTTTTGTAACCCGGGGAGCGGAAGTTAACACTTATAACTTATTTTTTTTTAGTATCTTTTAAGTTAAAATCATTCTCCCTCTGTCGTCAGTTCCTGGGGAGATACACTTTTTACTGGTTATCAGTGAAAAGTGTATCTCCTTTCGTCAACTTTTCACTGGTTATCGGCCAGCCGTGTTAATAGTCAGCAGCACTCTATACGTTTCCTGGAGCCCAAAGAACACTCATGCAGTCCGAGGGTTTTATGAAGTTCAGTTTGTATTACTGCGGAAGTCTGTTATAACGCGGGTACACGGGGTACAGATCATGTTATAGAGATACCCCGGTGTATCCGAATCTAAATCTTGGATATTCTGCGCATGTATTTTGTTCGGAGGATACAATCGGCCCCGCGTTATATCCGATTCCGCGGTAAAACTGACCGCGTTATATTCGGCTTCTACTGTAATTTATTGTTCTGCGTGTCAGATTATCAATGCAAGGTCCTCAGGTTTGAACCTGGGCTGATCTTTCAGAGATGGTGTGATTTACTAACAATTGCTGAATATCCGCCGTACATCGGACGAGCACGTTAAGTGACGGCCCCCAGGCTGGACCCACTGGTTAAATGGGTATCCTTTCCTATGCCTCCCACCCCCCGCTGAAATTCTCTCATCCCTCTGTGTGCAACATCGTACCTGTACGGTGGCGCCATCTACTGTACTCTAATCTCACTACAAACTGTTCTGTCAAAGTCGCTAGACTTGCTCTCATTACTTCCGTTTCTGTGTCCTGCCCAAAAGGCGATCTCGCTGTAGGTCGCTGGGACCTAAACTCTACTCACTGTGGACGGAAGTCCTACAAGAAAATGACAAATACTGTTTGATATTTATTGTTCTGTGAGTGAATGATAAATGATCTTATCGCTTTATAACCTCAGAATTCTGCTAGGAAGAGCACTCAAACATATGGTTTTTCTTACAGCTTTGGGTTTTAATGAGAGATTTCTTACGGTAAATCAACGTGATGTTAATGAGGTCTGTAAAGGAGCGAGATTGACGTTGAGCTAACCGGATGTGGGTAAAAATACCCCCGGAGAAAATCCCCCTGAAAACTGAAAAGCGGAAAAAATGCCCCCGGAAAAAATTCCCCCAGAACAAACGCGGTTCACTGTAAACTGCCACACAGGAACACTGATGTGTGGCAGTGTTCCGGTGTGGCAATTTACCGGCAACCCTGCCACACATCTTTCAGCAACTTGGCTACAAAAGTTCAAAGGGGGGGGGTCTATAAAGATTGCCGTTTCTGGGCCTATATTTAGAAATGAATTGTGAACTCCAAACGAATTTCGCGAAAACTTTCCATGTAAGCCAAGCGAGAATTGTACTTTAATTTGAAGAAATAAATTGCCGAGGATCCGAGGTACACTTGGAGGGGGGGGGGGGGATGTCTCTTCCTCGAACTTCCGTATTATTATATTCTAGGCCGCTGGAGTCTGTCAGTGTATCCAGGAATGGGGAAGGGCTTTCCCCCTAAATGTTAAAATGGACGTAGAGCTGTAAACATTAGTACCATGCTTTATATAATGATTCTGCACACGACCACGAATGTTCGGGAGGGTGGGGTTACCCCCCAGTTTCTAAGAGCTATTCAGGGGTAACATCGAGGATACACTGACCGACTTTAGAGGTCCAGAATATAGAATTACGGAAGTTGGGGGTAGAGCCCTCCAAACCAAGCACATCGAATCCCTTTCACAGGCTTCACCAAATTTCTGGGGGAGGGGAAGGGCATACATAGTTTGCCATTAAACACAACATGAAGCATAGAAATTGCGAGCAAATCCCTTACCTTGAACACTTGTCTGCGCTCTTAGAAACGTGAGGGAGGGTGAATTCACCCCACCCTCCTGAAAATTCGTGGTCGTGTACAGAATCATTATGTAAAGCATGGTTCTAATGTTTACATCTCTACGTTCATTTCAACATTTTGGAGGAACTCCCTCCCCAAAGCTCACGGACCTCGCGGACGCTTCAAGGAGTACAGCCTGGATACATTGACAGACTCCAGCGGCCCAGAATCTAATATTACGGAAGTTGGGGGTCGCCCCCTCCAGCCAAGTGTACCTCGGGTCCTCGGCAATTTATTTCTTCAAATTAACGTACAATTCTCGCTTGGCTTACATGGAACGTTTTCGCGAGATTCGTTTGGAGTTCCCAATTCAGTTCTTAATGTTGGCCCAGAAACGGCAATCTTTATAGCCCCCCCCTTGAACTTTTGTGGCCAAGTTGCTGAAAGATGTGTGACAGGATTGCCGGTAAATTGCCACACCGGACCACTGCCACACATCAGTGTTCCTGTGTGGCAGTTTACAGTGAACTGTTTGTTCTGGGGGTATTTTTTCCGGGGACATTTTTTCCGCTTTTCAGTTTTCAGGGGTATTTTTACCATTTACCGAGCTAACCATGTGGTTCGAAAGAGGAGGCAACAAAAGTAGCATGTGCTTTTTCTGAAGGAAAAAAGAAGGCACAAAAAGGGGGAGATTCACCTGGGGCTTGAAGGTGGAAAGAATCAGAGTTTGCAGTATTCTCCATACCCCGCAGGACCGGAAATGATTTCTTTGATGCCGAGCTGGGCCGTTGAAAAAGAAATAAAGTTGGAAAAGAAAAACTTAGCAGCTGTGGCAATCGAGGAAAAATTTTGATATCATGGGTAGAATACAACCAATGCTTAAATACTATATATATATAAAGAAACTGAAACTTCAGTGGGTAAATTCGGTCACGGCAACAGAAACCAGCGTGGAAATACTCTCGCTGAGTTTGCAGAGGCAGAAGGGTTTTTCATCATAAACTCCTTTTTCAAGAAAAAGCCACACAGGAAATGGACATGGATACATCCAAATGGGACGACAAGTGAAATTGATTTTATTATGTGTAACAAAAAATTCGTTATAGAAGACTGCAGTGTGCTAAACAAGTTTAACACAGGTAGTGACCATAGATTGGTGAGATGTAAGATGCACCTCAACACTAAATTCGAACGTGGCAAGCTCATAAGACAAACAAAATGTATTGACATAACCAACCTTAAAAAACACCATAATACCTTCAAGTTGGAACTGAAGAACAGATTCTCTGCTTTAGAAGGCCTAACATCAGAAGAAGTGGATATTTCTGAAGTTAACAGAAAAGTAACCAAAGCTCTTATGGAAACAGCAACAAAATTAGCTGGGTCTAAGAACAAGTTGCATGTGAACAAATTATCGGGAAAAACCAAAATGTTGATGCAAAAAAGAAGAGAGATGAGGACAACTAAAGGAGATGTGACTTCCAAAGTGGAATATATAGAGCTATACGAAAAAGTATCACTGAAGACGTAAGGAAATTCAATTGTGAACTAGTGAGGAAAGCAATTGAAAACAACCAAAGCCTTAAGATAGCAAAGGGACATCTCAGTGAGGGAAGAAAACAGATTATGGCACTGAGAAAAGAAGATGGTTCTGTAACAAGAAATAGAGGCGAACTTTTGACAAGAGTGAAAGATTTCTACTCCAAATTATATGAAAGGGATGATACATGTACTCCAGACATCATGAAAGGTACCAGTACCAGAGTTCTTCCTGTTCTCCCAGCAGAAGTTGCACATGCAATCAAGAACATGAAGCGGGGAAAAGCTCCAGGAGAAGATGGAATTACTGTAGACATCATACAAGAAGCAAGTGGAGAAATCGAAACAGTACTCGCCCAAATTTTCACTCGATGCCTTAATGAAGGGAAGATTCCTGAGGATTGGAACAACGCTACAATGATCCTGCTACATAAAAAGGGTGACATTGAGGATCTCAGGAACTACAGACCTATCAGCCTCCTATCAGTGGTTTATAAAATCTTCACTAAAGTTCTTTCACACCGCTTGAAGGTAACACTGGACATGGCTCAACCGAGAGAACAAGCTGGATTCAGGAGTGGCTACAGCAGAATAGATCATATCCACGTACTGAGAGAACTAATTGAAAGAGCGAGGGAATATGAACTTCCATTGTGCATGGCTTTTATCGATTATGAAAAAGCCTTTGATTCAGTGAAACCTTCAGCAGTTACAATGGCTCTGAAATCCTGCGGTGTTGAAGATGCATACATTAATATTATTAATAACATCTATGAAAATGCAAATGCAAAGATTCGGCTGTTTGAAAATACAACACACATGAAAATTGGAAAGGGAGTGAGACAAGGTGACACCATATCTCCGAAGCTCTTTAACGCCATATTGGAAAATGTCTTTCAATCACTGAACTGGGAAAACAAAGGGATAAAGGTTAATGGAGATTATGTAACCCATCTTCGTTTTGCTGTTTTGCTGATGACGTAGTCATTTTTGCAACTACCCCATCAGAGCTGCAGAGTATGATCCAGGAACTTGCTGACAAGAGTAAAGAAGTGGGATTAAAAGTGAACTTTCAGAAGACAAAAGTGATGTTCAATGCTTTTACAAGAAATGAAGAGTTATCGATTGATAGAGAAAAGCTGGAGATAACAGACACGTACGTTTATCTTGGACAGCAGATATCAAGTGAAGGTCACATTGATGAAGAAATTAATCGGTGTGTAAAACTTGCCTGGAGAGCTTTTGGAAGAAACAGCATACTTTTCAAGAGCAATATGCCATTATGTTTTAAAAGAAAAGTGTTTGATCAATGTATCCTTCCAGTGCTTACGTATGGTGCAGAGACGTGGACCTTAACTAAAAGAGTCATACAAAGGCTGCAGACAACTCAAACCAACATGGAGAGGTGCATGCTTGGTGTAACCAGGAAAGATAAGAAGAGGAACTCGTGGATCCGAAAAATGACAAGAGTGGAAGACATCATGATCAGAGTTAAATCCCTGAAATGGCAATGGGCTGGTCATACTGCCAGAAGGACAGACCATCGATGGACAGCCGAAATTTTAGATTGGATTCCAAGGGACAGGAAAAGACCCAGAAGAAGACCACATGGGAGATGGGTGGATGAAATTCGAAAGTATGCGGGAGTGACATGGAGGAGACTGGCACAAGACAGACTGTTGTGGAGAAAACTTGGGGAGACCTTCGTCCAGCAGTGGATTGATAATGGTTGACAATGATGATGATGATGATATAAAGAAACACGCACAAATGAAGCAATGAGGCTCAAAAGTTACTTTCTCGTATATAACACTGAATGAAGAACACCTTTAGGGAAGAACGAGTTTTTCACTTTGCTTGTAACCGAATGTTTTCATAATCGGGGAAAAACATGGTTACAAATAGTTGTTTTCAAGCTCTCGACGAGATTTATTCAAATATATAAATAACACATCGCAGTGATTTAAACTAAAATTTCTAAAAACTGTTTTCGGGTGAACGGCTTAACATTTTCGACAATGCCGCGGATTTTGCAGAATGAACGCAAGCAAAAGTGGAGAAAATCCAAACGAGAGGCAAGAGCAAGTGATGAGAAATGTAAGAAGCCCAAGAAGACTGCAGCCCAACGAACTAAAGAATATCGAGAACGCCTGAAAGCAGCAAAAAAAAAAAAAAAAAAAAATCCATTACACCAATCGTAGTCCAACGTTCCAAACTGACGGCTCAATCAGAACTGAGCCTACCCATCTTTTATTTTTTTCTTGTTTTTTTTTTTTTTTTGCGTGAAGCCTATAACCGCGAGCGGCGGCCATTAAAGTGTGTGAAAGCTGATGGTTTTTGTTGCTATTGCAATGCATTTTGTGTTGGCCGAGAAGCATTGTTTTGTCGTAAATGTTTCTATTTTTGCATCGTAACTTCCTGCCGATATGAGCAAAAACGCTTGATTTAAAAAAATTCTTAATTATTTTGAGGCACCTTCGTATTAGTATTTTTAATTGCTATGCATGGAAAGTTAGTAAAAGTTTAAAACAAACATTGAAAATGTAAACTCCACTCCTCTATGGAGCGCAACTCTCTCCGGTTTGGTATTATTAAAGATGGTTACTTTAACCGCAAGCTACGCAATTCGAAAATGAACGTAGCTGAAACTGCATGCTACTTCTTAGGATATCATGTAAACAACATGTAACGTACCAGGATATGTGACGTACCTGCCAGAAGGACGCACACGACATAAAGGCAGATAGTAGTCAGAACAAACGTCCGCGTAGATCAATTAGTAGAGCAACTTATTCCGGAATGAGGGGACCCGGGTTCGAATCCTGGCGCGGATAAAAATGACGGAGAAATTTACTTCGTTATAATGGCGCCCGAAGTATCCGGATGACCCGACCGTTCAAAATCTCGCATTGGTGTGATGTTCTTTCCACACCGCGAGATAGGAAAAATCAGAGAATCCCATCTCCAGCACTTCGAAAAAAAAAAAAATAAAATAAGGGGGAGATGATGTAACGTACCAGGAGATGTGACGTACCTGCCAGAAGGACGCACACGACATAAAGGCTGATAGGAGTCAGAACAAACGTCCGCGTAGCTCAATTGTTAGAGTGACTTATTCCGGAATGAGGGGATCCGGGTTCGAATCCTGGAGTGGACAGAAATGACGGAGAAATTTACTTCGTTATAAACATCAAAATTCCCATACTTTGTGGCTGAACGGTTAAGAGACCCAAGGCATCTTCAGAAGCGTGGCCATATCCAGGGGGAGGGATTTTTAGGGTCCACCCCTTCCACCGAAATTTTTTTGTGTAAAATATTTTTTTGCTTATTTATCTTAAGTTATTAGATCAACTGGAGTCGCCATTATCTTCTTTCATTTTTTTTGCAAATTGTTTCTCTTATTTCCTTTGATAAACCTTACTTCAGAAAGACTTCTTTTTCTCACTATACCCGCTAGTCAAGAGTAAGAAATTTATAGAAGTACAGGAAACTGTGTGTCTGGCACTTTATTAATCGGAATTGTTCTATTATCAGGTATTTTTGAGATCGCTTATTTAATTGTTTCTTTATGGCGAAGAAAAAAGGAAAAAAAAAAAAGACGACTGTTGGAATCGTAGCTTGTTTCTTTATAACATCAAGATGCCGGACTGGAATGGATTGTGTTCAGAAATGTGAGAGAGCAGTGAGTGATTGCATCCTGTAGGCATATTGACACTTGTTCGATCTGCGAAATGTCCGTTTTCGTCCACCATCGCGGAGAAACATTTCGCAGCATTTACTTTTTTCTTCTATTGCATCCTGAATAATGTTTCAGCAAATGTCGATAAGTTGGTTTTGAATTAGACTGGTATATTGCGCGTTTGCCGCGCCTAATTTGAGATGCTTTCCAAGCACAGAATCCCCAGAAGAAACTCGGAACCTCAAAAGTGCACAAAAATCATCATGATAGCAACTATTAGACGGCCAGTTCAACGTCAAAGTCACTTGGTATGATGGCTTCATCTATCGTTATCGGAATTTTCAAAATCCACTACCTGACGGAGATTTCCAATTTTTTTACAATTTTCATTTTTCAGCCTGTATACTTGTTTTCATCTTGTCTCCTGTGTGAATCTTGTTGTTTTCATGTGATCTCTGTCTCATATTGTCAGTTTGTTTTTCTATTAATACTGAGTTAGTTCACGTGTCGTTACTCTCTAACAATAAGGGTCGCCCAAATGAAAGTGAGACTCGCGTAACAGCGTAGTTGTGTAATTACACAGAGCCGTGCATTTGCGCCGTAGATGGAGTGTCATGTAGAGAAGCATGCTGTTATCAGCAGCACGTGTCAATGTGCTGTCTGCACGTGCGGAGGCAAGTTGACTACGTAGGGTCGTGATATGGATGCGTCCAAACAGGCTCATCCGGCAGTTATGCAATTTTTGACGGCAGAAGGTGCTAGTGGAGCCGAAATTTATCGTCGTATGAAGGATATGTATGGGAATGAGTGTCAGTCACGGTGTACAGTGTTCCACTGGTGTAGTGAATTTCGTAAAGGACGTGTGAGCACGGAGGACATGCCGAGACCTGGGTAAGCACACGTGGTCATTACCATGAAATCGATTGCTGCTGTGGACAACCACAGTTTTGCGGCAACATTGTCTATTGTCCATTGCTGCTGTGGGCCTGCGAGCTAGCGGCAACATTGTCCATGAGTAAGGGAACTGTTGACAGAATTCTTCATTGCCGATTGGGATACAGGAAGGTTTGCGCACAATGGGTCCCCAAGCATCTACAGGAGGATCAGAAGACTCGGCGAATGGGTGCTTGCGCGGAGCATCTGCATTGTTACCACGCAGAGGGGGCAGTAGCGTAACTGCCAACCCCGCAGCCCCTCAGCTGCGTGGGGGCACAGGTAACAAAGGGGCGTACTGCTGCTGTCAGTAATGGTTTTATGAAAATCCAAACGCATACACAAACAAGTAATTAATCCAAAAATTCACATTTTCCTTTAATATATACAGTGTATAGCTTTGCCTAAATAAATGCCAAGTTTCACTTTTAAAACACTAGATGCCCTGCGGATAGAAGCTATTCGGCCCTTGGGCCCCGGTTTGTAATACGATCACTCTGCAATGGGTTGTAATATCATCGTTCTCCAATGGATTGTAAACAATACGATCACTCTCCAATCGCCCTCTCTGGGAAAGTACGAGACCACGTAGGGATTACCCATGGAGAATCGAGAAAAGAGTCAGGCACCTAGGATTACGTACATGACAGGAACCAACAATTATTAACATCAGTCGCAGATCTGCATGTAAAAGAGGGTGATTTCTTCAAGTGATTTACAGCATTTTAGTTTTGGACAAAACAATTACACATTGATTTGATCTCAGTTCTTTATAGTAAGTATGCCCGTGTCATTTACTGAGTGGCAGAGTTGGGCAAAATCGTAATTGAATTAATCGGTAATGCATTACAGCGTAATGGTAATAGGAACAAGAACTTAGCGATACCATTACATGGTAATGGTGAACTGGCCATTAGAATTACATGGCAATTGTAATGACATGTAGCAGTTACCCATTATAATCGTAATGGTTAATGATTAACTATATGTTAGTAATTAACCAATAACTTATGGGTAACAATACAACGTGAATAAACCAGCAACCAGTACACCCTTGCACGTTGTGTAGGTTATTTCACAATTGTTCCACCCCTCGGATCACAAATGCGTGCATGTAGGTACTGGAGATCGTACGTGTATGACATGAGTAGTTGCCCCGTCTTCGCCTCAAGTAAAGTGATTTGAACGAAATAATACATATGAAGTAAGTACGAATGGGATGTTTATTTCGATTAGAGAATAATACAAAAATGAAAGAAAGATCAATGCCGTTGCATGTGATCTTAGTCTTCAGCAAAGAACAATTCACTGAAGCACACAAAAAACAATCAGGAAATGACAAATTGTGCATTAAAACCCAATGGAAACCACTGAGACACTACATCACTTGAAATGGAAGGAATGAACTGTCTGATTGCTACAAAATATGGCAAGCACAAAGTGAACTACGAGTACAACAGAAAGAATGAGCAACTAGATCATCACAAAGTAAAGAAATGACAAATCCTCTTTGTAAAGAAGAAATAGAATATCTAGGTGGCTTGTCGCAAAACAAGGTAGGATTTTCCTGTTCCCTAATCCCTAGTTTGTTTGTGGTCTTTTTCTTCATACGTAAGGTTTGCTTTTAATTTTAAAACAACCCTCTTTTCAAACATTTCATCCGAAAGTCTATTAGCTTTGCAGTAATTGGTAATAGTAGCGTAAGAGAACAATCGTTCGACGAGCGCTGAGGAGGGTAGAGGTGTATTATACTGCACAAACAGATGTTTTACCTCATTATAATTATGTAACACACGTAAATGTCCTGATTCTTCAAGGCTGAAATGTGCATAGATGAGTTCAGCTTTCCTTGTTGGATGTTAGTTTTCACTGTCATCTTCAGAATTGGAATCAATATAGAAAAAATCATCTTTAACTTGATGACTGGTAGAAGGTGCATCCGTGAGATGTTGTTGCGATTTAATTTCCTTTGACAATTCATTTATAAGCAATGCTTCCATTTTGATATAAGAGGAATTAAGAATACAAGATTGCCATTTAAATTGGCTCAACTTAGGGTGGTATAACGCTGCTATTGCAGCCTTTTCCGCCTCAGGAGATGATAGTGTGAAGTATTCCTTAAACCTTCGTTCTAGACCTTCCAAATAAGCTCTGGCTAATGGTCGGCAATACGTGAGATCTCCAGTCAATAACGTTTGTAATTTGTGCCTTAATGATAACAAAGTTGGAAGTAGGATGCCAAAATACATGTCATTTTCCCCTTGGAGGATGTCTAGGGCCTCGGCGATGTGTTTAGTACATTTAACACATTCCTCCACATAACTGAAGTCTTGATCTCTCAGTACACTCTTTAAGTCCAATGCTTTATGCAACGTAGCTGACTTGTCTTTTATGCGTAGAATTTGTTTCATAGTATCATATAAACTATTCCACCGTGCTACCCCAGGCCTGCTAAGTGTGTGACCTAAAATAGCTTGAATAATTTCTGCAGATTTTCGGGTGATCTGCAGCTCTCCACAATGTATAACACATTTTCATCACTTGTTGATGCAATTTGGAAAGATCGATGTTGCGGTCTTCTAGTACTTTAGGAGTATCTGTAGTGTATAAACTGAGTGTATGTGACTCACATCTGAGATGCAAGGGTAACCATTCCCCAAGATGTATACGTGTAGCCGACAAATGTTTTTCATCATCATCACCAGGTGAGGCCGAGGCAGCGTCCGTATCATAATCAGAACTAGCTGAATTGTTTTCCAAGTCAAAATCCACATCATCCTTAACAATGCTTGCCGCTTGAATCCCGAATATTTGAAATGCTTTAACGAAACTGCTTCCATTGTCAGTAATTGCAGTCACTACTTTAGAAGAATCCAATCCAAACGTTTTGTATATCTGCAGAAGCATTGCATATATTCTATCATTACTATGCGTTCCTTTAAGTCTTTGAGAAGCTAAAGCTCTGGAAACCCTTTGATATGTCTCTGACTCCATCCAGTGTACCGTCACACCCAAGCAACTTTTGTCTGACCAGATATCTACTGTTGTGCAAACAAATTCGGTGTTTTCTAACTCTTGTTTTATGTTTGCCACTTGTTCGTATAATCAGAAAGTTTGCGGCCAAGTGATCTGCGACTCATTATTTTCAGATGTTTGGAATCACATTTAGCTTTTCGATTATTTTGGGGAAATAGACGTTGTCAATGCATCTAAGGGATATCATGGAATCCACAAAATATGTAAGTACATCCCTGTCGAACTCTTCTTGCGAAAAATATTTTTTTCGAATATTTTGTTACGTGATTCCCCTGATGTGCTAGTGGTTCTTCGTGTTTTCTTCACTTCTTTCAAATACTCATGGTACTCTTCTACATTACCGGCTCCGTGTTTCCTCTTCAAACGCGTTGTAAAATTTGAAGTACACCTTCTTGATCCTTTTATTTCGTTGTTATATTTGGTACACTTTGCTACAACTTTGTCTCCACCACATTTATTCTCCACTATCAAGTGGGACATCGTGGGGCTAAGTGAGGTAAGGAGAAAAGGAGAAGATCTCATCGAACTGAAAAGTGGACATCTCTTCTACTATCGTGGGACAGATACTGGCAGAACTAGTGGTGTTGGATTTATAATAAACAAGAAACTGAAGGATAAAGTTGTAGAAGTTGAAAGTTCCTCTGACAGAGCTGCACGACTCGTTATCCAACTATCGAGAAGATACCAGGCTCAGATTATTCAAACTTATGCACCCACCACAAGTCATCCTGAAGAAGAAATTGAAGAATTTTATGAGGAAATTTGTTATCTAAATAATAAAGGTAAGCAGCACTTGAAAATAATTATGGGAGATTTCAATGCAAAAATAGGGCAACGGCAACAGAATGAAACTTCAGTAGGTAAATTCGGTCACGGCAACAGAAACCAGCGTGGAAATACTCTCGTTGAGTTTGCAGAGGCAGAAGGGTTTTTCATCTTGAACTCCTTCTTCAAGAAAAAGCCACACAGGAAATGGACATGGAGACATCCAAATGGGACGACAAGTGAAATTGATTTTATTATGTGTAACAAAAAATTCGTCATAGAAGACTGCAGTGTGCTAAACAAGTTCCAACACAGGCAGTGACCATAGATTGGTGAGATGTAAGATGCACCTCAACACTAAACTTGAACGTGGCAAGCTCATGAGACAAACAAAATCTATTGACATAACCAACCTTAAAAAACACCATAATACCTTCAAGTTGGAACTGAAGAACAGGTTCTCTGCTTTAGAAGGCCTAACATCGGAAGAAGTGGACATCTCTGACGTTAACAGAAAAGTAACCAAAGCTCTTATGGAAACAGCAACAAAATTAGCTGGGTCTAAGAACAAGTTGCATGTAAATAAATTATCAGGAAAAACGAAAATGTTGATGCAAAAAAGAAGAGAGATGAGGACAACTAAAGAAGATGTGACTTCCAAAGTGGAATATATAGAGCTATGCAAGACAGTACGAAAAAGTATCACTGAAGACGTAAGAAAATTCAACTGTGAACTAGTGAGGAAAGCAATTGAAAACAACCAAAGCCTAAAGATAGCAAAGGGACATCTCAGTAAGGGAAGAAAACAGATTATGGCCCTGAGAAAAGAAGATGGTTCTGTAACAAGAAATAGAGGCGAAATTTTGACAAGGGTGAAAGATTTCTACTCCAAATTATATGAAAGGGATGATACATGCACTCCAGACATCATGAAAGGTACCAGTACCAGAGTTCCTCCAGTCCTTCCAGCAGAAGTTGCACATGCAATCAAGAACATGAAGCGGGGAAAAGCTCCAGGAGAAGATGGAATTACTGTAGACATCATACAAGAAGCAAGTGGAGAAATCGAAACAGTACTCGCCCAAATTTTCACTCGATGCCTTAATGAAGGAAAGATTCCTGAGGATTGGAACACCGCTACAATGATCCTGCTACATAAGAAAGGTGACATTGAGGATCTCGGGAACTACAGACCTATCAGCCTCCTATCAGTAGTTTATAAAATCTTCACTAAAGTTCTTTCACACCGCTTGAAGGTAACACTGGACATGGCTCAACCGAGAGAACAAGCTGGATTCAGGAGTGGCTACAGCACAATAGATCATATCCATGTGCTGAGAGAACTAATTGAAAGAGCGAGGGAATATGAACTTCCATTGTGCATGGCTTTTATCGATTATGAAAAAGCCTTTGATTCGGTGAAACCATCAGCAGTTACAATGGCTCTGAAAACCTGCGGTATTGAAGATGCATACATTAATATTATTAATAACATCTATGAAAATGCAAGTGCAAAGATTAGGCTGTTTGAAAATACAACACACATAAAAATTGGAAAGGGAGTGAGACAAGGTGACACCATATCTCCGAAGCTCTTTAATGCCACATTGGAGGGTATTTTTCAGTCACTGAGCTGGGAAAACAAGGGGATAAAGATTAATGGAGATTATCTAACCCACCTTCGTTTTGCTGATGACGTAGTCATTTTTGCAACTAGCCCATCAGAGCTGCAGAGTATGATCCAGGAACTTGCTGACAAGAGTAAAGAAGTGGGATTAAAAATGAACTTTCAGAAGACAAAAGTGATGTTCAATGCTTTTACAAGAAATGAAGATTTATCGATTGATGGAGAAAAGCTGGAGATAACAGACACGTACGTTTATCTTGGACAGCAGATATCAAGTGAGGGTCACATTGATGAAGAAATTAATCGGCGTGAAAAACTTGCCTGGAGAGCTTTTGGAAGAAACAGCATAATTTTCAAGAACAATATGCCATTATGTCTTAAAAGAAAAGTGTTTGATCAATGCATCCTTCCAGTGCTTACGTATGGTGCAGAGACGTGGACCTTAACTAAAAGAGACATACAAAGGCTGCAGACAACTCAAAGCCGCATGGAGAGGTGCATACTTGGTGTAACCAGGAGAGATAAGAAGAGGAACTCGTGGATCCGAAAAATGACAAGAGTGGAAGACATCATGATCACAGTTAAATCCCTGAAATGGCAATGGGCTGGACATACTGCCAGAAGGACAGATCATCGATGGACAGCCGAAATTTTAGATTGGATTCCAAGGGACAGGAAAAGACCCAGAAGAAGACCACATGGGAGATGGGTGGATGAAATTCGAAAGTATGCAGGGGTGACATGGAGGAGACTGGCACAAGACAGACTGTTGTGGAGGAAACTTGGGGAGACCTTCGTCCAGCAGTGGATTGATAATGGTTGACAATGATGATGATGATGATTTAAAAAAACGACCATCTAATATACAACTAGGATACTTACTCACAGCATATGTGATATCAGCTATTGATCCCGTGTGGCTGCCACTGGTTGACAGATTGCTACAATCCATTGCCGAAATACTCATTTCGTCCATCTCTAGTACAGTATTCTCGTCCATTACATACGTTTCACTGTCCAAAATAATTACCCCACTACAGCCACAAGCACATATTAGCACTATACACTCACAGTTCAGCAACTCAGGGTGCACTGCCGAATATTACAGAAATTTGAGAACTCTTGGCATTTTTGCCGTACTTCTTTTTTTTTATATGTAGAGGATTTTAGGAAGGGAGTGTCTGACCCCAGGTCTTAAACAACCCTTAGAAATAGGAAGCTAGGAGATTTGGACTAGAGTGCCAGATAGTAGAGTCACACGGAAGTGAGGTAGAAAGACGCCCTTATTTATTACCGGGGGCCAGTACCCAGGGTCCGACGGCTTAACGCACGGCGGATATTCAGTGGATCGAGCGTTCGTACCTGTCTGGGATTGAACCTGAGGTTTTCTCCATGGCAGTCACGAACGTTGTCCACTAGGCAACCCGCGGCCCTTGCCGTACTTCTCAAGTGTTGTTGTCCATTACTTGTCCGATACGAACACTGGACTAGTAAGCGACTGACTCCTTTATATATACTTCACGACAGGACCTGAACCTCTGGAATATTCTTGATTTACATAAAGCTCTCCAACTTCCCACTCCGCGATCATTCTGGAACATTCTACAAACGTCTAACCCATTCTTTCCGCTTCTAGAACATTCTACATGACACTTCGGTCTCTGTCTGCTATGTTACATAGCCGACTTTTCTAGACATAGCTTTTGGCGCACGTACATTTCTATAAACTATTACTATGTAATTATTTTTTGCAAATTGTGTAATTTCATTAACAAATAATTCCATTGCGTTTGAATGGCATTATTAAATAATTGAATTATACCCTCTTCATTGTACTCCATTACAGATTAATTTCCTTACCTTGTGCAAACCATACTTGGGATTACCTTGTAATGCATTACCTGTTACTGCATTACACGTTAATTGTAATCTGTACTTCCATTACTTTGTAATGCATTCCTGCCCTACTCTGCTGAGTGGAAACTTTAACATACAAGCGAACGGCATCCATTTGGAAAATGTCACAAAAGCGTCCAAATGGAGCATAGTATCGGCGAAAGAAAATAGAGCGCGCGAAGAAACTTCCAAAGCTCGACCAGCTCTTTTTGCGCAGAATCAATTATACCCAAGCGCCGTTTCTGATTAAAAGAATGGTGATTTGTTTAGCACGTCAACTGTTCAAACTTTAGAGGCAGACATATCACATAAACTATAAACACTTCAGAAACAAGTGAAAGTAAAATGGGTGATTATGAAGTCTTATAGTTATTGACCTTAATCATTAAAGTATATTTTACCGAATTTGTTTCTTGCGATAAAATGTATATTCATGCTCGTGCATCAGACCACGCACGGTGTTAGTCCTGATTGGCTGATTGATAACATTACATTATGTACTTCTGTTCTAAAAATTATTTAAAACTACAGGGCTCTAGGTACCTCACTTACTTTACCAGACGTTATCTTCGACCCCCCTCCCACACACACGCAGAGCGGAAAACACATCCTCCCTCGTGTTCGAAATCCTGGGAAAATGACTGTGCTTAGGGGTGCTGAAGTAAATCTTGCGCGGGGGGGGGGGGCAGTTTCTTTCCAAGATAGTGGCCGCAGATGAAACTTGGTGTCATCACTTCGATCCGGCCTCAAAACAGATGAGTATGAAATGGCTGCATCTCAACTTTCCACGTCCCCCCGAAAAGTTCAGTCCTCCTTAAGAGCTGGAAAAGGGATGCTCACTGTTATCTTCGATGAGAGTGGCTCATTGCTATTAGATTGGCTGGACGCAGGCAGTACGGTCAAGGCAACCACATACTGCGATACGTTACGCAACCTCAAAACGGCCATCAAGCGTACGTGACCCGGTATGTTGTCAAAGGAGGTTATTCTGCTGCACGACAATGCACGCTCGCATGTGGCAACAGTGTGGCAAGATTGCGACTACCACGTCTTCGGGCCACTAAAAAAGCTCTCAAGGGCAGCTGGTTCACTAACGACCCTGATCCGGGACGCCGCTGAAAACTGGTTCTATAGCCAACCACAGAAGTTCTCCGCTGAGGGTATCCACAATCTCGTGCCTCGCTGGGATACTTGCTTGAACCGACAAGGCGACTATATGTAGCGGGTATGTAGCCCATATATCATTCTTACTTCCTGTATGTTCACATATTCCAACCTATAAACCCTTACGGCAAAAAAAAAAAAACCAACTGACAGTCTCAGTTTAATTTGGGCGACCCTTATAATACTAATATACTAAAAACTAAAGAGTTTTTTTTTTGTTAAGTGATTATATAGATAGATTTTTGCTGTGGAATAGTTAAAAAAAAAAAACCCCGAAAGAAAAGTCTACTTAAGTCCCTGATAGATAGATAGATCGCATTTCTACTGTGGAATTATTTTTTACCCCCTTCCCCTCCCGAAACTAAAGTCTATTTACGGCCCTGTGCAGAAGTTTTATTCTAACCTCCTAGCAGGGCCGGATTTAGACCTTAGTGGGCCCCTAAGCTAAGACATTTGAGTGGGACCCAAGGCTAAGACATCTGAGTGAGCCCCGAAAGAGCTTATGACGGGGAATTATTAAAAGCCCGTACTATCCGTTAAAACACAAAACTGTAGCTACTAAATTATCTGCAGAGTTTTCATAATAAGTCACTGTATTTTTCATTGTTCTCACAAGAACATCAGTTTAAAAGCTGAAGATTCCTAGATTTTGTCTTGGATTTTCTAATGATTTAGCATTGTATACTTTTCTTAGTGCATCTCTTTTGTTATGCAATGTGAAGCCACATGGGGCTTCACCCATTAACGGCTCCAAGTGCACAAAGGGAGATGTGAGTGGATGATAGTGAAACAGCTGAAACTGTCTAGCCTGATCCTGCTGTATACAGTGATATGAAATCTTTACACTTGGTGAGTCACTGTCTTGAAATCTGTTCGTCTTCCAGAGTCTCTTTCTGATCAAGTGGAAACCATACGAAACAAAAGTAAAATCCCCTACTTATTTATCTATCGATTTGCCGAGTATGTCTCCTAGGCCCTTGGCCATGGTGGGCCCCAAGGCTATAGCCCCTATAGACCCCCCCCTTAATCCGGCCCTGCCTCCTAGACGGAGACGCAGACCTGGCTACGGACTGTACCACCGCTCGTGGCAAATACGCTAAATACTGTGTGTGTGTGTGTGTGTGTGTGTGTGAATATTGTGTTTTCTTCGGCATGTACAGCGTTGTACTCTTGATCGTTTATCACACGTATCGTAATATGTCATATAAATTCCACTTTAGTTATCTCTTGTCTATCTTGGTGTTGTAATTTCTATAAACAGCTATTGTATATACACAGTACGTCCTTGGACCCTGGTGGTAGAAACAAAGGCTGATTATTTAGAATTTTGGCAATATAATCTTTTCTTTCTTCCGAGTAACTTCCGATTAACAACTGATGATGACATTCACAAATTCTGTGGTTTTATGCTTTGTGAAACAAAGTTGGAAATGTTAACACTAGTAGGTTAAATCTTGCAACATTTGAAGCATACGGAAATTGCAAGTATTTTAATTTTTTGGCTTGTTTGTTTTTCTAGAACCGCAGCAGTTAAAAAAAGCTTTCATCACATATTTTCACATTACCTGTTCATCATTCGGCGACAGATGGAGCCACGATAAGAAGAAGCCAACCTAGGAAGAAATTTCATAAATTAATTGAAAAGAGGCTTAAAAATATCCAGTTATTTTTGTTATTGTTCAAGTGGAATCTTTTGAAGAAGCGTTAAAACTTCTCAAACCGATGGTATGAAATTCATACGAATACTAGAGGAATCCTAAACCGCAAAAAAGGACGGACAACCCTCTGAGTAGCAGTTTCCATCTGCGGTGTTCAGTGTTATTACAGACGCCGACTTTGATTACAATTAAGTGAAAATTCGAAATCACAAAATCCTATAAGACAAAAGTTATGAAATTTTGGAACTGGAAACAGATAGTATCTGATTTTTTTTTCTGGTGGTGTTTATTAACAAAACAATTCCTGTTTCACAGTTAAAATTTATTGTGGAGGTTCTTTTTGCATTACTAACAAGCTCAACACGTTTTATGCGAACAAGACGCATTCGTTAAAATACAGTGACGTATTTGATTAGCAAATACGTAGAATTTCGCTGAGACAAGCTTAAATATTTCTTCGTTTTGTTAATTTCATATTAATGAAAACATACACCAATCATCGATAGAGGCTGCTTTAAACATTACAGCTCAAAGTGCCAGAAAGTAATCAGACGCCAACAAGAAAATGTATTTTAATGTTAAAAACATTCTGCATGTTTGATTTTCAAAGTAAAATAAAATCTGTTTTTTTATCACAAAAAGAATCATAATATTCTTAAGAACAACTCTGTACAATTTTCAGTACATGTATATTTAAAACTGATCATTGAAATAAAAATTTCGAACGTCGTTTTCTCGCAAGTTTAATTCGTACAATTTTAAAACTTTCATAGTCAATTTTTAGGTTTACAAATGACATTGCTTGATTTTAACATATTTGTGAAGCAGTGGCGGACACATCCGGGGGGGGGAGGGTTCCCCCTAAAACCCTAACGAAGTTTTAACGCTTAAAGTAGCGAAGATCGTAAATGGTTAACTTTCCATATTTTGCTTTAAGTTTGTCTAAAAAAATTAACAATTAAATTTACTACGGAATTGGATTTAAAATACTTATTAAATTGATTTGTCTTTAGTAAAAAAAGAAAGAGAAGGGAATCGAAGAGAGAGAGAGAGAGCAAAATATAAATGGAAGACGGGGACAGCGGGGGGGGGAGGGGGCATAGGGGTATTTTTTGTTAGTTCTTTGCTATTGTCACATTGTCTAGCGTCTGTAATGTCTCGAAACAGTCTATGAAAAACTTAAAACAAACCTGAATCCATAATTCAAACGTACTCATTTTTCTGATGAAAGTTAATGTCTCTAAATTGTAATTAAGATAATAGTCCGTTCTGAACATAAAAACGAAAACTTTCTAACTTTCTATTAGCTTTTGGGAATTTGATGCCATAAAAGTTTCGCAGGAAAAGATCAATAATATCGTAAAAATTCCAAGCTGTTTAAATTTGGTAATCGTTGAATATTATAGGAGGCACTGTTTACTCGGTTTCACATTACGTACTCATTTAAAGGAAGTTTTCAGTTCTTCAAACGAGATTAGGGAACTTTGTTTTTCAAAAGAAAAACAAAGTTCTCTTCATCTGATTTTTGTACCAGTGTGATTGTAACACACACTGAGTATGTCCGTGTGTCCACCGTCCTTCAGTGCAGTTTTCATTCATGTACGTAAAGTAACTGATATCAAAACTTTATTTTTCCTTTTTTACGTTAATTTCCAATGGACGTAGAGTTTCGTCATTTCATCACCAATGAAAAAAAGTCGAAAATGATTCTTTTTGTCGCCGTCGGGCACAGAAAAAACAAAATAACGGGGGGGGGGGGGCAAAATTCCAGTTACCGTGTTTTGTATTTAGCGATTTTATGACTACACCGTGTGTTCATTATGTTTTGGCTGAAATCAGGCGTGTATTTACTTTAATGCACGATAATATGTCAGATGGAGACCACTAAATTTTTTTTTTATTAAGGTGGACGTCAAGTAATTTTGCTTCCTATACTTCCAATGGGAAAACTTTTGTACACATTTCCTTCACAATTAGTGTGTTCCCAAAGATGGAAATTTGAACATCCATTAAAATAACTTCATGTTATAACTTGGAATACTTAATATTTTTTAAAACATAACCATAATTATATTACAAATCAATAACTTTCCCTTTGGTGGTTTTGAAACCAGAAAAAGATGGCGCGACCTGTACTTTGATGACGTCAGTAGATAAAAAAATGCTGGATTGCATAATTATAGTTATGTTTTAGAAAATATTAAGTATTCCGAGTTATAAAATGAAGCTATTTTAATCGATGTTCAAATTTTTATCCTTGGGAACGCATTAATTGTCCAGAAAAAAGGGTGACGGATCACTTTGTCCGTGTTCATTTCGTCCACGCTCACTTCGTCCAGTTCATTTCGTCCAACGTTCACTTTGTCCACTGTTCACTTCGTCCGCTGTTCACTTAGTCCAATGTTCACTTCGTCCACTGTTTATTTCGTCCACCGTTCACTTTGTCCACGTTCATTTCGTCCTTAGAATAAATTGAATATCGTGGATTTTTGTTTTTGTTTTCATGGAGTTTTTGTTATAGGCAGAAGAAAAGGTCAGTGGATATTGCTTGCAAGCGATTTTTTTTCCTGTCTGAGTTTCTCGATTAAAATGTAACGATTTTAAATGTTATTTAAAGTAAAACAAGGAACTTAACTCTGAAGAGCATTTTATCTCTTTTGTGTGGTACGATGTCAATCACTACAGCATGACTCACGGTATGTTCGGAAATGGACTATAAGGAGGGATTTTTTAATAACGCTGCGCTTTTACTTAGGCACTGAAAATTACTATGCCTCATGTATAGGCCTTTTGACAGTTTTTATTCTGCCGATGTCATATTCATAACGTTTACCAATCAACTCAGGGTAATAATATTGCGTTTTTATTTAGGCACTAAATATTATTTCAGATGTCCCAGGCCGTGGCCTTTTTCACAGTTTTTATTCTAATCACGTCATATTCATAATATTTACTTATGAAATCAATTTAATAATACTGCGCATTTGCTCAGGCACTAAATATTATTTCATAATCCCTAGGCCTAGGCCTTTTTACAATATTTATTCTACGGATGTCTTATTCATAATGTTTATGTATCAAGTCAAGTTAATAATATCACGCTTTTGCTCAAGCGTTAAATATTTTTTGACCTAGGCCTAGGCGTTTTTTCCTTTTTTTATTTTAAGTACGTCATATTCCTAACATTTTCACATCAAATTAAGGTAATAATATTGCGCTTTTGCTCAGGCACTAAATATCATTTCGTAGGCCTCAGGCCGAGCCCTTTTTTCAGTGTTTTTATTCTAAGTACGTCATATTAATAACATTTTCATGTCAAATTAAGGTAATAATATTGCGCTTTTACTCATGCACTAAATATTATTTTATAGGCCCTAGGTCTAGGCCTTTTTCACGGTTTTTATTCTAACCATGTTGTATTCATCACGCTTACATATCAAGTCAAGTTATTAATGTTGCACCTTTACTTTGGCTCTAAACATTAATTAGTAAATTTTAGGCCTTTTTAACAGTTTTTGATCACATTTGCATAACATGTCAAGTTATTAATATTGATCTTTTACTTAAGCATAAAATATTAATTACTAGGCCTAGGACATCGGTATAATAAACACAGTTAAGAGGTCCTAGGCCTAAGGCCTATGAATTAATATTTAGCGCCTAAGTAAAAGCGCAATATTACTAAATTTTTATGTCATGTAAACGTAATGAATAAGACATCCGTGGAATACTGTGAAAAAGGACTAGACCTGGGGCCTATGAAATAATATTTAGTGCCAAAGTAAAAGCGCAGTATAATCAACTTGAGTTGATACGTAAACATTATGAATACGACATCCGTAGAATAAATATTGTAAAAAAGGCCTTAGCTTAGGGATTATGAAATAATATTTAGTACCTGAGCAAATATGCAGTATGATTACCTTGATTTCATATGTAAATGTTATGAATATGACGTAATTAGAACAAAAAACTGTGAAAAAAGGCCACGGCCTAGGGCATATGAAATAATATTTAGTGCCTAAATAAAAGCGCAATATTATTACCTTGAGTTGATAGGTAGACGTTATGAATATGAGATCCGTAGAATAAAAACTGTTGAAACGGACTAAGCCTAGGGATTATGAATTAATATTTCGTGCCTCAGTAAAACCACAATATTATTATTACCTTGAGTGGATACGTAAACGTTTTGAATATGACATCGGCAGAATGAAAACTGTCAAAAGGGCCTATACATGAGGCTTAGTAATTAGTATTTAGTGCCTAAGTAAGTAAAAGAGAATTATGAATAACTTGGCATCTTATGTAAATATTTAGTGCCTAAATAAAAGTGCAGCTTTATTAAAAAATTCCACCTTAAAGTCCTTTTCCGAACATAGCGTGAGTCATGCTGTAGTGATTGACATCGTACCACACAAAAGAGTTAAAAAGCTCTTCAAAGTTAAGTTCCTTGTTTTACTTTAAATAACATTTAAAATCGTTATATTTTATTCGAGAAACTCAGACAGGAAAAAAATCGCTTGCAAGCAATATCCACTGATCTTTTCTTCTGCCTATAACAAAAACTCCATGAAAACAAAAAAATCCACGGTATTCCATTTGTTCTGAGGACCAAATGAACGTGGACAAAGTGGACGGTGGACGAAATAAACAGTGGACGAAGTGAACATTGGACTAAGTGAACAGCGGACGAAGTGAGCAGTGGACAAAGTGAACGTTGGACGAAATGAACTGGACGAAGTGAGCGTGGACGAAATGAACACGGACGAAGTGATAGGGAACCGAAAAAAGATGGCGCGACCTGTACTTTGATGACGTCAGTAGACAAACAAATGCTGGATTGCATAATTATGGTTATCTTTTAGAAAATATTAAGTACTCCAAGTTATAAAATGAAGCTATTTTAATCGATGTTCAAATTTTCATCCTTGGGAACGCATTAATTGGGAAGAAAATGTGTACAGAAGTTTTTCTATTGGAAGTATAGGAAGCAAAATTACTTGACGTCCACCTTAAATTAGCCAACTCTGAATATAAGGGCTTGGGCTTTATTTTGAAGGATTTCATTCAGACGTAGTCTGTGCCGATTTCAAAAAAGTATAAAGTTCATTTCTTTGGGAAACGCGCATTCGATCGCACTGAAACAATTGTGATTTCTCACCTATTGCATGTTCAGGTATTTAACGATTTAACATTCCTGGAGTAAGTGAAAGTGTTTTAAAGAACTTCCAAAGGAACGACAGGTAGGAGCAGCACCGGCCAATAGGTATAATTTATATGTAAAAAAACCCTTCCATAATGTCCTCTCCCCCCTTTTTATATCCGAAAAACCGCCTCCCCCAAGAGCAAACTCCTGGATCCGCCCCTGTTGTGAAACATGAACATTTTAGATTTACATATGCAACATATGCATTATTTTTTTAGGATTCCCTTTTCTCATGAAGTGCTACTACCAATTTAGTAAAATTACTTACAACTAAAAAGTTTTTTTGTTTTTGTTTTTTTTGAGGTAAAATCTTCTATATCATCAAATGTCAATGTTTCTGCAATGCTTTCTCGATTGCACTGTGGCAAAATCTTCTATAGTATCATCAAATATCAATGTTTCTGTAATGCTTTCTCGGTTTCATTGTAGCAAAAATCTTCTATATTATCAAATATCAATGTTTCTGCAATGCTTAAATTAAAGGACGAAGTTACCCACTCGCTTTTCCTGTGAACCAGTTGAACCAAGTTTCCTAAAATAATTATGGAATATTTCGAAAACCGAATGGCGCTCGGGTGGCTCTGGCTTTCGTCCGAGACGGGTCCGGGTTTGAATCCCGTGGGACATGGATGTTCTCTTTGTCTTACGGCATCGGATCTCTCCCTTCCCTGGAAACATAGGGCGTTAACTACAGGGACAAGAAATAGTATTCTTAACACGAGGAACTGTATCGAAGATTACGACTACCTATCAAAAAGTAAACGGCGTTGCCTTTAAATGTGTAAATTGTTAACGCCATACGAAGATGCCAGATAGAGATACGCTAACTTTGGCATCGATTGCACAACGGAAGCAGAAGACCTTGGTACCGCAAGAAAAAGCATAATTGAACACCAGTCCGAATGATCCCATTTCTTTATAACAGTTCGTCGAGAACTCCATCGTTCTGGTATTTATGGCCGTTCTGCAATCCACAAACCTCTGATTACCAACATCAACGCAACAAGCCCTGTAAGGTTGTGCAAAACACATGAAAACTGGGGTGCTAAAGACTGTCAACGTGTCATCTGGTGTGGTGAACCATGCTTCATATTGTTTCCCACCACTGGTAGAGTGTATGTCTGGCGAAAACCTGCAGAATCCTGCAATACCGACTGTTGGGTCCCAACTATGAGCATGGAGGTGTACCCCTGATGTTGTGGGGTGCAGGGTACAATATCATGGTATTCCTTTGGGTAATTGGTTATTCTGCCGGCTCGTGTCGAATCTGCGAGTTATGAATCCATTCTTGATGAACACATGCACTCAGTGTTGTAGGAATTGTTCCCTAATGACGCCCTCTGGTTTCAAGCAGATAACGCATCCGTGCATTATGTCAAGTTGTGGTTTGCAAAAAATGAGAATGAGGAACAGCAGCTACCCTGGCTAACCTCAATGTTATTGAACCTTTGTGGCACTATCTGGAACGAAAGGTCAGGTATATATACACAGTCGAGTCACATTATTGTGACCATCTCCTACTTTTGATTTCAACAGCGTGTAGCGAATGAAAGAAAGCATGTGTCGTGAGCTGGCTTGGAGGGTATTAAATTGATGCTATAGACATTCTGAAAACATATAACTCGTTGCTTTCATGGATAAAAGGAGAGATTTATGAGATTTGTAAAAAGGGATGATTATCGGCTTTCGAGCCAAGGGTGGCAGTATTTCTGAAACAGCGCTGTTTGTGAACTGTTCGTGTGCTGCTGTGGTTAAAGTGTATTATGACTGGAGAAATGGCACCGTTGCTAATAAGCGACGTGGAAACTGCCGAGCACCACGGGCCATTGATGTGAGAGGTGAAAGTCGGCTTCAAAGGTACGTGAGGGCCAATCGACACTCTACAGTGGAGCAACTCACTGGCCGAATGAACCACGGGGCTACCAGAAGTGTGTCTAAAATGACAATTCAGCAAACCCTGCTGCGTATGGGGCTCCTATGCAGACTGTTGGTCACTGCACCTATGCTAACGAAGGTGCATCGGCAGAAAAGGCTTATTACATTTGCACGGCAGTATCGGAATTGGACCTCCGCTGATTGGCAAAGGATTGCCTTGTCCGATGAGTCACGTTTTCTGCTTCATCGAACGAATGGACGTTGGCGTATAAGGCGAGAAACATCGGAGAACAAACACTCTTCAAACATTGCTGGAAGAACACAAGCTGGTGGGGGAAGCGTCATGGTCTGGGGAATGTTTTCGTGGCATTCCCTGGGTCCATTCATACCTGTGGAAAGCACAATGGACCGAATCCGTTATGAATCCATCCTTGCATACCACGAACACCTATACATGCTGCTTGTCTTTCTGGAGCGAATGGGATCTTCCAGCACGACGTGTCACACAGCTAGAAATGTCCGAGAGGGGTTGGAAAAGCACGATGAAGACTTCAAAGTACTTCCCTGGCACCCTAATTTCCCAGACTTAAACCCAATTGAGCATCTGTGGGACCACCTCAATCGTGTTGTTCGCTCTATGGATACTCCACCACGCACCCTCCAGCAGCTGTCAGATGCACTGCAGTAGGCATGGCTCTATAAACCTGTGAACACCTCCCAGCACCTTATTGAATCACTCCCAGCCCGTCTAGCTGCTGTCTGCGCTGCACATGGCGGTTACTCTGGATATTAGCTGGTGGTCACAATAATGTGACTCGACCGTGTATATATATGTAACATTTCCCACCTCCAACATCACTAGCACAATTGGGACATGTTTTACAGGAAGTATGGTTCCAAGTCCTATTATCGTACGTGCATGACTTGTGTAACTCTATTCCACGTCGAACTGCTTCTGTTCTGAAACTAGAGGTAGGTCTAGGGCTTATTAATAAAAAGTTCTGCCTAAACAGTAAGTGTTTCGTGAAAACACAAATTTGTCCGTGACGGGGATCGGTCCTGCAACCCTTACTCTGGAGTAAGTTGTTCTCCCAACTGAGCTACACGGACGGAATGTATCACTGCAGATTTGTCGTCTTGGTTCGTGCTTTTCCTTTGTAGCACGTCACAGTTTCCATTATTTTGATATCCTCTTGTATATTAAAAAATAAACAGCGAATAACAAAGAACAAAGGAACAAGTAAATACCTCACTGGGAGGATCCAAGTTCCTGGGCCACCCTCACTGAAGAGCCCCATCGACGCTTGTTATAACACGGAGAGATAGGAACTCATGGAACAAGAAGTACATGACATCATGGTCAAAGTAAAAGCCCTTAAGTGGCAATAGGCTGTACATACTGCTATAAAGACCGGCCACTGATGGACAACTGTAATATTAGACTTGTTACCAAGGGACAAGAAAGACTAAGAAAATGACCGTGAGGGAGATGGTGAGTGAAATTCGAAATCATGCCGGAGTGACACGGAAGGGAATTTCTCAAGGCAGAGAGTTGTGCAAGAGTCTTGAGGAACCTTGATGTAGCAATGGATTAAGAATGGTTGTTGTTGCTGTTGATGATGATAAGTCAATTTTTATGTAAAACTGCTGTGAAACCACTAACGAACTATAACCTACAAGCAAAAGGTTTTGTGCATTCAAAAAGCATATATATCGCACATTAAGCGTTAGTGAGTTCGGATCGAGATGTTACAATGATCTAAAAAAACAATCTACACATTTAAAACGCAAGGCCGTTTCTTTCTACAATCCGAAAATCTCTCCAAAAATCATGAAAATCTCTCCAGTGCGCCACGCACTGGAGAGATTTTCATGATTTTTTTTTAAGTGAAAGCTACTAACCCACAGATTTGTCATCATTAATTTTTATCGTCATAAGTAATTTTTTTTATGTTACCATGGCATTTTCTTTGTACAATCCGCCGAAAGCGGAACGATAAACAGGCAATCAGGAACTACTTGAAAGCGTTCTGATTCGGTAATACAACTAACATTAATAAAAAATAAACGAAATAGCCTATATGTCCACCGGAAGGAAGTAAGCTTCCCAACGATGAAAGAATTATCGAAATCGGTTCAGTAGTTTTCGAGGTTGGTAAAAAAGAATTCCGTATATTATCGTGAACTACTTTCTTTCACGTTGGGTGTGATGAGGTTGTGTGTAAACAAAGTGGAACGATACACGGAAAATCGGGAGCTATTTTAAAGCGATTTGATTTGGTAGTACAGTCAAAAATAAAAATAATAATAATAAAAAAATAGTAAAAAATAATAACAAATATAAAGCTGTCCAACGGTGAAAGAATTATCCAAATCGGTTCAGTAGTTTTCGAGGTTGGTAAAAAAGAATTCCGTATATTATCGTGAACTACTTTCTTTCACGTTGGGTGTGATGAGGTTGTATGTAAACAAAGCGGAACGATACACGGAAAATCGGGAGCTATTTTAAAGCGATTTGATTTGGTAGTACAGTCAAAAATAAAAATAATAATAATAAAAAAATAGTAAAAAATAATAACAAATAAAAAGCTGTCCAACGGTGAAAGAATTATCCAAATCGGTTCAGTAGTTTTCGAGGTTGGTAAAAAAGAATTCCGTATATTATCGTGAACTACTTTCTTTCACGTTGGGTGTGATGAGGTTGTATGTAAACAAAGCGGAACGATACACGGAAAATCGGGAGCTATTTTAAAGCGATTTGATTTGGTAGTACAGTCAAAAATAAAAATAATAATAATAAAAAAATAGTAAAAAATAATAACAAATAAAAAGCTGTCCAACGGTGAAAGAATTATCCAAATCGGTTCAGTAGTTTTCGAGGTTGGTAAAAAAGAATTCCGTATATTATCGTGAACTACTTTCTTTCACGTTGGGTGTGACGAGGTTGTATGTAAACAAAGCGGAACGATACACGGAAAATCGGAGCTATTTTAAAGCGATTTGATTTGGTAGTACAGTCAAAAATAAAAATAATAATAATAAAAAAAATAGTAAAAAATAATAACAAATATAAAGCTGTCCAACGGTGAAAGAATTATCCAAATCGGTTCAGTAGTTTTCGAGGTTGGTAAAAAAGAATTCGGTATATTATCGTGAACTACTTTCTTTCACGTTGGGTGTGACGAGGTTGTATGTAAACAAAGCGGAACGATACACTGAAAATCGGGAGCTATTTTAAAGCGATTTGATTTGGTAGTACAGTCAAAAATAAAAATAATAATAATAAAAAAAATAGTAAAAAATAATAACAAATAAAAAGCTGTCCAACGGTGAAAGAATTATCCAAATCGGTTCAGTAGTTTTCGAGGTTGGTAAAAAAGAATTCCGTATATTATCGTGAACTACTTTCTTTCACGTTGGGTGTGACGAGGTTGTATGTAAACAAAGCGGAACGATACACGGAAAATCGGAGCTATTTTAAAGCGATTTGATTTGGTAGTACAGTCAAAAATAAAAATAATAATAATAAAAAAAGTAGTAAAAAATAATAAATAAAAAGCTGTCCAACGGTGAAAGAATTATCCAAATCGGTTCAGTAGTTTTCGAGGTTACCTCAAACATGCAAATAAAGTTTCTCTCTTTATGTATTAGTATAGATTATATAATGATATCCCCCCCCCCCCAAAAAAAAAAAATTTGTTAAAACCAAACTGGCAAAATAAAACACATTTTTAACCCCATTGTGTAGTTATCTAGACACGATATCATTTCGTGTCCCTGAAAGAGTGCCTCAATACCCCAATGCAAGCCCGTCAACGACGGGTAAGCACATATTTATACAATAATGAGGAACGCCATCGTTAAATTTGTATACGAATAGTTGGAAAAATTAAAAAAATAATGGGAATATTACGAATATGTTGTTCTTGGTGACCCATCTTATACACTGCCCATTAATAATAATTCAACCGCTTATTATACACTATCTACCAACAAGTAATTGGACACCTGTGATAGCAAAGGAAAACGAAGTTTATTCACCTTCAATTGTTGGTGGAGCCTCCACGAGCGGCGATTACAGCTGTGACCCTCCGGGGCATACTCTCAACCAGGCGTTGTACGACGGCTAGCGGTATTTTCTTCCACTCGGCTTGGAGAAGACAGGTCAGTTCCTTCACCGATTTCGGACGGTGGGGGCACCCCTTAAGTCGACGCTCCAACTCGTCCCAGAGGTGCTCGATAGGGTTAAGGCCCGGGCTCGGCGCAGGCCAGTCCATTCGATTAATCCCATTGTCACCATACCAAGCCATGGTGGACCTCGCAACATGACAGGTGTCATTGTCATCCTGAAAGTACATGGGTCCACCCCGTAAAACTGCCACAACGTAGGAAGCGCATTGTCATCCAAAATGGTGCAGTAGGTCTCGGCGTTGAGTCTACCAGGAATTTCGACCAAGGGTCCCGTGCCATACCAGGAGAAACACCCCCATAGCATAATTCCACCGCCGCCGAACTTCACAGTTGGCACAATACATTCCGGCAGGAGGCATTCTCCAGGCAGACGCCAAACCCAGACCCTGCCATCCGAACGGTAGAGGGTGAACCTTGGTTCTTCGCTCCAGAGAACCTGTTTCCACTGTTCAACGGTCCTCTGTTGACGTTCTTTGCACCACGTTAGCCGAGCAGCGCTATTGGACTTGGTGATCAAAGGCTTGTGGGTGGCAGCACGTCCATGATAACCGAGCAGATGGGCTTCCTTACGGATTGCATTCATGGAAAGAACACTCCCGGATGCCTGTTGAAACTCCTCGCAGATGTGGACTATGGATTTGGTGCGGTTCTTCTGAATTTCTCTGGCCAGCACCCGTCGGTCTCTAACTCCCAGTTTTGTGGGTCTGCCGGGACGGGGCACATTCCGACAGTCACCTATCATCATCCACTTGCCAATCACGTAGGCCACTGTTGATTTTGGGTACTTCAACTAGCTGGATATGTCACGTATGGATCGGCCATTTCTGTGATACCCGACGATTACACCTTTCTCGAAATCAGAGAGCTCCGAACTGCGTGGTATCTTGCATGCGACTGGTTGCGTTGTTGTTTCCCATTTTTTTTTTTAACGGCGGCGGCCGTGACGTATATCAGGACCGCAGATATCGTCGATTGCAGGGGTGTCCAATTACTTGTCGGTAAATAGTGTAGTTATGCATTTCATTACGATCCGTGTTATATGACAAGAAAACCTTTTAGTCACAGCTTTTTCAACCGTACATGGCACGGGTTACAGACTAATGGTACTTTAATTATCACACCTCTTTATATAGTGTTGAGAGCATGTTAAGCTTCCATGAACCCTTCCTGTGAGGCATGCTTGCTTATACACCGGTGAGCCATTACATTATGACCACCTACCTAATAAGTTGTAGGACCCCCTTTAGCCCGCAAAACAGCGGCCACTCAGCGAGGCATCGATTCGAAAAGGTGGCGATAGGTATTCTGGGGTATCTGGTACCAAAATGTCAACAGTAGGCCCTCCAGGTCCAGTACATTTTGGGGGCTGGGGGTGATTTAGTGAGAACCCACTTTTCCAAGTCGAACCACAGATGTTCGATTGGGTTAATGTCAGGTGAATTTGGAGTCCAGGGCATTAACAGAAAGTCACCAGCATGTTAATCGAACCACTCCTTGACGATTCTGGCAGTGTGGCATGGGGCATTATCCTGTTGGTAATGGCCATCACCAGCAGGGAACACAGTTGCCATGAATGGATGAATTTGGTCCGCAACGATGTTCAGATACCTGACAGCTGTCAGGGATTATGCTATTGGGATAATGGGGCCAGAAGTGTCCCATGATCGGTGTATCCGCGCTTGGTGATCGGTGTATCCGCGCTTGGTGATCGGTGTATCCGCGCTTGGTGATCGGTGTATCCGCGCTTGGTGATCGGTGTATCAGCGCTTGGTGTTCGGTGTATCCGCGCTTGGTGATCGGTGTATCCGCGCTAGGTGATCGGTGTATCAGCGCTTGGTGTTCGGTGTATCCGCGCTTGGTGATCGGTGTATCCGCGCTAGGTGATCGGTGTATCCGCGCTAGGTGATCGGTGTATCCGCGCTAGGTGATCGGTGTATCCGCGCTTGGTGATCGGTGTATCCGTGCTTGGTGATCGGTGTATCCGCGCTTGGTGATTGGTGTATCCGCGCTCGGCCGTCGACGTGATGCACCAGAAATCTTGATTCGTCAGAACAGGCCACTCTCTTCCAATCATCCACTGTTCAATTTCGATGACCTTGGGTGTATTTCATGCGTTGTTGGCGATGACGTGCAGTGAGCATGGGGACCCGACTGGGTCTTGGGCTACGCAGCCCCATGCGCAGAAGGCTGCGATGAACTTTGTGCTGTGACGCATTGCCCTGATCGCCACTGTTGTAGCTGCGGGTGATTTGCCGCACTGTGGCCCTGCGATCGCTGTGAACAATTCGCGACAGTCTCCGCTTCTCTATGACATCAATGAGCTGCGGACGACAGTTAGTCGTTTGGCCATCTGTGCACCACTTTTGATACGTACTCACTACAGAAGCACGTGAACAACCCTCAAACCGCGCCTTTTCCGAAATCGTAGTTTCCGAAGCGCCGTGCCATCACAATTTGTCCTTTATCAAACTCGGATAAATCGGCATCTTTTCCTGTTCTGACTCCGAACACTCTACTGATCGAAAATCGGTCCTTGGGTTGTATACGTATATACTGCTCTATGAACTTTGCCTGCGCCACTGTTCAGTCTCCAGGCGCGCTCATTTATTTAGGCTGGGGGTGGTCATAATTTAATAGCCCTTCGGTGTTTTTCACTAGAATGGAAGCATGCAGAATTACTAACCAGTTACTCACTACTAACCAGTTCTTATGAGTGTGCAAATCACTCATAAGAACTGGTAAGAACAACCCCCTTTATGTATTGATTTTAAAAAACAATGCGATTTTAATGTACGTGCTATTTTATGCTGTGCTGAGAGCATGTTAAGTTCCGATGAACCATTCCTGTGAAGCAAGTTTGCTTACCCCCACTAGAATGCAATTATGCAAAACTAAAATAACTTCTGACCAGTTCTAATGAGCGTGTAAAACACTCAGAAGAACTGGTAAGGACAACCCAGTTTATTCATTGATTTAGAAAAAAAGGGTGATTTTAATGTACACACCCCCTTTTGCTGTACTGAGAGCATAATACTCTCCAATGAACTCTTTCTGTGAGGCAAGTTTGCCTACTCTACTAGAATGCAAGCATGCAAAGTTAAAATCACTTTATTATTCAAGAAGAATCCAACTATCGTGATTCGTTAACGAGCACGTCAACTTCTTGTAACTTAAACTTAACTCAACTCTGTAAACCATGCCTGATTATTGCTCTTGACCTTTGCACAGTGTTATGCCATGTCATCAGTCGTCTTGTGTTATACTGGACGTTATTTTAAACAACAGAAGAAATGGCAAGCGTATTTTATCCTTTTAGTTCTTACACTTGATGAAGAGACCACCCGAAGGTCTCGAAAGCGCTAGTGTCTTTTATGAATAAATTATTTCTGATCTGATCTGATCATATCATATGTAGAGAATTTTAGGAAGGGAGTATCTGACCACAGGTCTTAAACAACCCTTAGAAATAGGAAGCTAGAAGATTTGGGCTAGAGTGCCCGACAGGAAAGTGAAACGGAAGCGAAGTAGAAAGGGGGAAGAAGATGCCCTTATTTATTACCGGGGGCAGCACCCGGTATCAGACGGCTGAACGTGCCCATCCGACGCACGGAAGATATTTAGTGGATCGAGCGTTCGTAACTGCCTGGGATCGAACCTGAGATCCTTTCCGTGGCAGTCATGAACGTTGCCCACTAGGCCACCCGCGGCCCGAATAAATTATTTAACGTGCCTAGACTGCTTTTATTTTTCTACTTGGATTTATCCGGTGCGTATATACCCACGCAAAGTATTACTACTTGGCTCAATTTTGATTAAAATCACTTGTGACGTGCCTGCACCGCAGGACGCACATGAGATAAAGGCAGATAGCAGTGAGAGCACATGTCCGCGTAGCTCAGTTGGGAGAGCGACTTACTCCGGAGTGAGGGGACCTGTGTTCGATGACCGGCGTGGACAAAAATGATGGAGAAATTTACTTCGTTATGCACTACTAACCAGTTCTTATGAGCGCGGGAAACAACATATGTTTCCATACACGTCTCTAACAGCAATTTGCAGCGGAACCTTGGTTATGAGGTTTTCATTTTTATACGTAATTCAGCGGTAGTCCCATTATTGTACGGCAATTTCCATTGCTTTTTCGATTCGGTTATACTTAACTCATTTATATGCTTTTTACAAATATACGTTAAATTTGGAATATTCTTTGATTCTTTTATACATAACCCTGCATGTTACAACTTCAAGAATTGCGACATTTTTCTGCATCTGTGAAATAGATGATGCAACTAAGAGTTTACTAAATAACGTTCACAATTCTCTTTTCCTTTGAATTCAAGAAATTTCGAAGAAATAAAGATTATTGAATATTTTACGCGCCACTAGTGCTAAATCAACTAGTAGGCAAATTTCCTTGAAATCAAGAGTGATGCTTGTAAGTAAAGAATGTGTAATAGTAGTCATGAAAGAAATGCGGGATTACACCATATAATACAAATTTTGGAGATGAAAATCCGATTTTTGGTGTAAATGTGACAAGGATGGTAAGTAAGATAATATCCGAACACTTGAAAATATAATTTCTTTCATGATTTATCTGCTCCTCCGAGAAATCATGGGATAGGATTCTTAACCTCCAGATTCGCTAAACATGAATGCCAGTTGCTTCGACTAGCGAATCCTGTGTTGGTCATATTCACATTAATCGGAAACTTGAGACTTGGTCGTTCTGGTTGGTGTAGTGGCTAGCATACCCGGGCTCAATCTGGGAGACGCGGATTAGGGTGCCGCTCCAGGACGACGAAATTTTCAAGTTTTCGAATATTATCTGACTTACTATCCTTGTCACAATTACACCAAAAATAGGATTGTCATCTTCAAATTTGTATTATATGGTGTAATGCCGTATTTCTTTCATGATTTATCTGCTCCTCCAGGAAATCACGGAATAGGATTCTTAACCTCCAGATTCGCTAAACATGAATGCCAGTTGCTTCGACTAACGAATCCTGTGTTGGTTATATTCAAATTAATCGGAAACTTGAGATTTGGTCGTTCTGGGTGGTGTAGTGGGTAGCATACCCGGACGCTATCTGGGAGACGCGGATTCAAGTCCCGCTCCAGGACGGTGAAATTTTCAAGTTTTCGGATATTATCTGACTTACCATATTTGTCACATTTGCACCAAAAATCGGATTGTCATATTCAAAATTTGTGTAATTGTAGTATTTACTGTAATGCTATTATTGGTATATTTTCACTGTATTCCAGGTAACCACTTCTTTCAGAAAACTTGAAAATTTTCATCGTCCTGGAGCGGGAATCTAACCCGCACCTCCCGATTTCCGATTGAGCATGCTAGTCATTACACTACCCACGACAAGGAAATTCCATGCAAATGAACGTAGATATCAGAGAACCTTCAGATTTGTAATGACTAGCATGGGTTCTGTAATGACTACTTAGCTCGACCGGAAATCGGGAGGTGCAGATTCGATTTCCGCTCCAGGACGATGAAAATTTTCAAGTTTTCTGAAGGAAGTGGTTACATGGAATTCAGTGAAAATATATCAATAATAGCATTCCAATGCCTACTATGTATTTATGAAGAATTATTTCTTTCGGGAAATTCGTTTCCCAATCGTATAGTAGTATTTACTATTTAACAAAATTGTATTTGCAATTTCAACTTAGTATTTCAAAGGTGAGGTTTTTGTTTGCCATATATTGAGATTATGAAATGGTACAGAATTTCTTAACTTAGTTTTTATAACGAAATTAGAAAAAGAAAAATAATAACACAAAAGTCAAAATCGACATAGGTTTAAGGTAGCAAACAAAGTATTGATATATGTATGTACGCCTTACATTACAAATTGGAGTAATCTGAAATTGCGCCTCCCCCTCCCCTTTAAAGTATTCAAAATTTCAATAGTATTTAACATTTTGAAATTCCATTTATACGTATTTTTCAAAAAATTCCTTTTATACGTATTTTAAAAATTCCTTTTATACATTTTGAAATTCCTTTTATACGTGTTTTACATTTATACGTTTTTAAGACCATCGGATAGAAAATATAGCCGAGGTTCCACTATGTGTAGTTAAAGTAAGGACATAGAAAACAACACTAATTAGTTCTAATTAGCACACAAAACAATTAATTTATATTTACTTCTCATCATGCAAAGAAATAAAAAAATAGTTTATGTTTTTTATACGAGTATATTGTAAGATACACTAATATAAAATCAATTATGACATTTCTAACCTGTTGTGACTGATAAGCAAAATGTTACATGCGTTTATGCAGCTTACCATACATTTCTACACAAAAGAAATACATACTTTTATAATAAATATACGACGCATAAATGGAAATACTCAATCCCAGTGAAGAGCGACTCTTTCAGTTAGACTTTTGAACTACAAATGTAAAGTCTGAGGACCAATGAAATTAGTTTCATGCATAAAACCTAGTTTATTTTAGTTAGTAGCGTTGGCAGAACACCACTGCTCCAAGAGTAGAAGCACGTTTGACAACCGGCGCTATTTCTTTCGTTCCACACGCCTTTGATCGCATTAGTGAAGACTAACCGTAATGATGACTTTAAGAACAAATCCTTGAACACTGCCGTGCCGAAGTGGGTTGAAACACAGCTACAGCTGCATGTGAAGGTTGTTCGAGTTTCGTATTATTCCACGGGCACTAATTATCACTGGTTGTCTACCTGAAGAGCAGACGAGATAAATAAGCACAACTTAACTGGCGTGCTGCATAGGAAAAACGGTCAGTTAATCATTTAAAAACAAGATTTTTCTTTGATATCGGAAATTTGTAACCCCCCGCCCCGCCCCCCCATGAGCGCCCACGGAAATGTTGAAGAACAGAAGATTTATATCATAATCAGTATTCGAATCACAACTATTATCACTTTAAAAAACAAGTAAAGTTAACCGTGGTATTCATTATCAATTTCTCAGTCCATGCATATATTCCAATACACTCAGAAAAAGAACGTTACAGAGAGAGAGAGAGAGAGAGAGAGAAAGAGAGAGAGAGAGAGAGCGAGAGATGTTACCCGTATGTCCTCCGGAATATCGTGTAACATTGGAGGACCATGATTTCGTAGGTATGAATTTCGGAAAGGGGGCCTACAAATTAGTAAGTGTGGGAAAGCAATATATTCACCAAATAATTCCTACGGTATCGCATAGTACGAGGAAATAGTTAAACGAGGAAGAGTAGTTACCAAGTAAACAATTTAGAGAGCGCGGGAATTGGGAAAGAAAATCCGAGAAGCATAATGTGGACAGGCGTTCTAAGAGGATAATTATAATACCTATTTCATAATTTTCTAAGACCTGGCTGAGCAGATTTCTTTCTTGAGGAGGAAATTCCTTATTTTTTTTTCATCATTCTTTTGAATTGTTTTTTTTATTTTATTTTGTGTTCCCCGAGCTCTCCGGAAATTCCAGTAAGAATACGCACGAAACACACCCCTAGGTTAGTAAAGAGAAAACTCGGAGGTTTTAGCAAGCAACGCTACGAGAATGAAATGCTCGCAATCACAGGTGGGGGCCAATTTACTGGACCTTTCGCTATTAACGAAGTCACGTTTTACGCACGCTAGCGGGCAACGAACAGGGCATATTTCTCGTAGTGGGCGTAACTGGTTGACACCAACAGAAAGAGTCATACAGGAAGCGTACGTGAAAATTCTAAGGCAGCGCGGGACATCCCGCGGAGCAGTTGACAAGATAAAGGAATATTCATCTTCAAGAAAACTCGATGTTCTCAAGCCTTTGCCAACGAATCGGAGGGATTCCCATACAGGGATGTAAACCAATGCCGAAGCGAGGAAAAGCGGCCCAACCAATAAGGGGAGAACCATTTGGGTAGGACAGGAACACCCCTGAACCCCTTAAACATAGACGAGAGAAAAACGTTTTGAAGGGTTCTGAGCAGAATTTGGAGAGAACACGGGATGGAATGATGACTGCTATTTCTGGGTGAACGCAGAGAGGAAAGATGGACTCTAGATGAATCCTGGGCAGAATATCGCAGAAAGAATTAAGTTAGGAGTTTTCCTGGGAGGACGCTCAAAATTGAGCAAGATGATTTCCAGGTGAAGGGAAGTATGATGTTTTCCCTGAGAGGTTTTTACGCAAATTTTGGGTGAAGCATCGAGTGATCTTATGCGGGCAGTGTGCATTCAGCAGGACCGGATGAGGTCCCAACCATAGACTTTATACCTATAAGTAATACCGGACGACAACGAAATAGATGAAAAGAAAAGAATTTGGTGAGAAAAATTTCATAATTCCCAATATCTCGTTAGCATGATCATGATTTTGTCTCCTATACATCCTCGGTAGAAAAGATAATTTTAATCTCTTGCAAGTGCTGAATAACATAATGTGTCTTATATTTTGCGGAAGGTGAACTTTAAAATATGATTGCGAATATCAAAAAGCATAATGAACTTAAAATATATTTTGGTTTAAATTAATAGAAATCTCCACCGATCAGTGTAATAGATTTTAAGGAAAACACAAATGAAAATAAATTCTGTATTTTATAATGAAATTTACCCGAGTTTCTCAAATCTTTGAAAATTCAAAATAAGTGAATCTTTGTTTATTTTAACCTGAATAATTAAGTAGAACAATCGTAAAGTTTTGGTAGAGTAACAACTCCAAGATTTTAAGAAGAAAATAACTTTTAACATTTAGCAAACCCAGTCGCAGGAAAATAAAAGGTCCAAATCTGACATGAGTTTATTAAATTTCAAGCGGCATATGGAGGAATATGGGTTTCCCATGTTCTCCCATATGAAACACAACGCAATGCACCCGTCAACCTTGAGCTTGGAGACCCTCAATTAGGGAACCCAACTTCACGGGAGACACCCATAGGCGGAAGATAATAGAAGATAAAGAGTTACGAAAATTAACGGTCTTTTTAATAATTAATCCCACTGCAGCGAATAGGACGCAGCAGATGGTTCGCCCTCACATCGAGTAGGGGTGGTAATATAAAACTGGTGCCGTGTGACCAGGATTTTTCAGTTCTTTGGTTAATTAATATAAAATTTGTGCTAGGACCAGGATTTCTTTGATCCTGTGGTTTAAAAAAAAAAAGAATATTTGTTTTCGGTGGTCAGGATAATTAATCAAGTATACAGAATTAGCAGAATAATGCGATGTGTTTCTATTATCTCCTTCAATTCTGAGTAACAAGATGCAGGTTTTATAGAAAAATTAAGGAAATTGTAGCAAGATTTTAACTTCAAAAAAAATAGTGAAGGTGAAATGCAAGTAAATAAGTTGCAGGAAATCAGATTATGCTGAAATAAATTTAAATTTCTAAGGAAATAGGCAGAAAAACAAATAAGAGTGATACTGCTAATTTAGCAAATGAATAGATGAAATCTTACAGAAAATACATGAAAATTAATAGTACGGAGAAAATAAATTTATACAAGTGTAATTCATGAATAATTTTGATTTATCGTTGAAAATCAAGGAAAATTCCTTGCAAATCAAAGTGAAATTATTTTTGATGTGTTGTTTATTTGTGCATTTGAGTGTTGTGATTTTAAATCGGTAACTAGGAGGAATAATAGGTTCATTGATAACTTGGGGAATGTATAATTTAACGGTGAGGCACTGATAGAAGAGTAGTGATGAGAAGTTGTGGTGATATATATTTTAAAATCAAAAGTGCATTATTATTGAAGTGTGATTTTATTATGTGTGTTGATGCATTGATAAGAAACTGATAATTTAAGAAGGAATAGGCAGGTTAATTATTGATAAGAGGAATTAATTTTTTTTTCTGCAAGATATATAGGAGCTAATAGAAGGTTAAGCAGTAATCTTGATTTGTTTTGGAAGACTAAAAGGGAATGTAATATCTAAGTGTGTGTTTTATTGTGCATTTAAATGTGTAGAGGTACTTGGGAGTGTAGACAGAGAGTAGTTAAGTGGATTAATATTTGGGAAAGAGTAATAAAAAGGACTAGTGCAAGAAGAATTGGTAGGAGTAATAATTGGATAATGCTGGAACAAATTTTTGAAATGAAAATAGTGTTTATGGAAGTGTGATTTATTGTGCTTTAAATGTGGGATTGCATCCACCAAGGGAAGTAGACAGAGGTTATTGCTAGTATACTAAAATTTAATGAATTTAGGAAGTCAGCATAAGTATTTGAGGTGTGGTTCTAATTTCTTGAAAAAGTGGTTATCGTATTAATTTTGTTACAAGTGCATAATTTGATCTCAAATGTTTCTAGTGTATTTATATATATATTTAAGACGTTCAAATTTATTACATATCTTAGTGTGAAGTGCTGGTTGTATATGTGCATATTTTGAGGGAATTTTGTTTAGTGTGTCGCGAGTTAGGTAGAGTTAAGTTGAAAGCCGAATGCAATTTAGGAGTAAGCTAGGAACGTTAATCATCTTATTCGTAGACAATTGTTTTCTGATCATAAGTCAAGTGGGTTAGCAGACGAAGCAGCGAGTTACGTTAGAGTGAATTTTATTTTTACGTGGTAGCTTCACCGGAATTTTTCTAATTTTATGCGACTTTACGAGATTACGAAGCATATAGTAGAAGCCGTGGGAATTTAAGTTAGTAAGGTTAAAGAATAAATATATGGCTAACCAACAGAACGGAGAACAGAGCAACGGTGAACAGAATTTTGTTTCGGAAAATTGCATAGTTGATCAACAGAACCAGGAGAACGACCTCCAGGGCACTCTAGAAGGAGAAGCCGTGTCAGAAAATTGTGTAGTAGCCCCGCAGAACGTACCAATAATGGCGGGAATGTTGGCGTATATCCCCACATTCAGCGGATCGGATGAAAATCTGACCGCACGTCAATTTTTCGAAACGTTGGAGAGCACCGCCGAACTGTCAGGATGGAACGACGCCGTTAAAATTTTGTCAGCTAAAGCAAAATTCAAAGGAGCTGCCAGTCACTTTCTTCGGAGGCCGTCGATATTAGGAGGGAGACCGAGTACGAACGATTTAAGCAGGCGATAGTACAAAGATTCGACGCATTGCAACCGGTTACCGTGAGAATGCAGAAATTTACGACTTGCCGACAAAAACCAGGAGAACGGGTGGCCGAGTATGTAGCTCGTCTTAACGGCTTAGCTTATTCCTACATGGAGACGATGGATTTAGAAAATGAGCAAGTGCGAGGACTGGTAGACAGCACTAAAATGTCGCAGTTTTTGAATGGATTAAACCCCAAATTGAGGCGCACGGTTTTATCCTTCACCCCGGAAAATTTTCAGGCAGCAGTTCAGAGAGCGCTGGCCGAAGAGTCTCACAATCTCTTATTAGACCGGGACGTTAACGCTTACGATGCACAGCAGGAATCGAGTTCGATCCCAGGGACTTCACAAGGGCAACAGAGCAATTCAACGGACCAGATAGCCGATTTGTGTTCTATGATGGCGAAGCAGCTAGCAACTCATGAGATGCAGGTGAACGCTCTGAAAAGTGAGGCAGAAAATTTGAGGGAAAGGCTAAGGAAAGCAGAGAATTCGCACTCGGACGCACGTAAATCGCATTAGAAATTTCCAGAGCGCTAATTATGAATCTAGGGGAAATTTACCCGACGTAGACATTACTTCGGCCATCTGCTATAACTGCGGCGATTTTGGCCATATCAAGCGATTTTGTTATCGGAACAATCGGGAAGGAGCAGTTTATACGCAACCATCGCAGCAAGCTCAAAGAGGTTCATGGGACAGGGCACCCAACCCTTCGTACCCGCGACAGCAGAATAACTTCTCCCCTGGCGACCGCCGCGGTAATCAGTATCGCTCCTACAGGAACTACAGCGCCACTTACCGACAGGACGCTCACGTCCCACAGAATCCAAGGAATTTGGGGAACAGAAGAGAAAACCGCGTTCGTTTTGAAGAGGATGCACCAGGAAGAGATTGCAATAGGTATTCCAGGCAAAATTCGCGTCCTTTAAACTAATTTCGGGTCAAGATAAGGGGACCGCCCTTGGCCGGAATTATAATAAGGTCCGTGGAGTTACTTTAACAAATTGTTACGTCCGAGGTAATGGAGCACTCCTGTTAGTGAAAGTTAGGATAGGAGATACTCACGCGTTTGCACTCATCGACAGCGGAGCTTGTATCTCAATCTTTGTGCTTCACTATTAGAGGAGATAAAGGGAAAGATTCGTATACGTGACTTAGGATCAGCAGTTTTAGTGAAAGGCATTACTGGAAACACTTTTACCTACATCTCAGTGCTATGAGATACCGGTAGAAATCGGAGGAGAAACCATTTTACATCCCTATCACGTTACTCAGCGGAAGTTGCATCAAGATTATTCTCTAATCTTAGGCTGGGATCTATTGAAGGAGCACGGATACATATTCGACGCAGGAAAAGGAATTTTGAAACGGGAAAGCAGAGCAAATTTAGCTAGAGCAGAGTACGGTAGAGGAAGGAATAACCGAAAAAGAAATTTTAAAGGAAAAGCACGTCAGTCGAAAATTCGAACCCAGGTCTTGTCCGTGCCTTCAGCGGAAATGGCCAATCCCATTAACCCCGACGTAACCAAGATAGGAAGGACCGTCCATAAGGAACTCATCCCACCGTATTCGGAAAGGGGTTATTCGGATCCGATGTGGGAAATTTTCGGGATGTCAGGTTAACCAGGTGCTAGTACAGCCGTTAGAAAGATACGCCCAGGGAAAAGTACGCTTGGGTCGTTCAGTAAACACGCTGGACAAATCAGGCATCATACCCGTATTGATAGCTAACCTCACAAATCGCCCCATTCACTTCAATAAGAAGACCAGATTAGCGAAAATTCAACCAATTGTATACGGAAATTTGCAAGAAGCTGCGGCGAAACAAGAGAAGTATGCAGACAGGCACGCTGCGGAAAAGAATCTACATTTAGGTGACAGAGTATTTTTGCACACCCCTTTTTCACAGCCACATTTATCGCGTAAGCTAGCTCGAACTAACTGCGGAGATTGGGAGATAGTTTCGTTCCCCACCCCAGTAAATGTTCAGTTGAGGTCAGTCGAAAATCCGAACAAATATCAGACCGTGCATAAAAATCGAGTCTTCAAGCGGACTGAACGCCTACCCCAGCTTATAGCAGAGTCACCGGTACAGGACAATATAGAGGTACAAGTACCCAGACAATCGCAGGATTTCTCTGACGACGGATCGGAAAGCACACAGGACTACGACTATCTGGATTGGGTCGATTTTCCCAGAGTAGTCATGCCGCAACCGACAAGCAGTAGAGCAATGCCGCCCGTAAGTCAACTGCCCAACATCGGAGTACCGATAAATTCGCCGCCCGCTACGTCGAGTTCAGCGCGAAGGGAGACAAGCAGGGAAGTACCTCCGCCCTCGCAACATGTTGAAGAGCCGAGGCGCACACAGGCAATCGCGGAACCAACGGAGGAGACCATACCGTCACAAGATTCCTATCAGGAAAGTAGCAGCCGACAAACACAAGAAGCAGCGCGCCAAAGGGTTATTAGAGATCCATATCTACTACGTTCGCAGGACAGAATTCAGCAAACAGCAGCAATACACCCCACAGCAAATTCACAAGGGCCCAACACTTTGGAAATAGGCCTGAATCGCACGTACCCAAAGGAAATTGTGGTCAGCGACTCGACCGAAAGACCTGAGCAGCCGGAAGATACTAGCTTAGTAAATAGAATGTTGAAAAGTCTCAGTCAACCCAATAATCCAGAGGGAACCTCTTGGTTCGATTTAGCCGACCGCTATTTGTCGCAGCGCATTCAAGAAAACCAAGCGCAGGGACACCAGAAGGAGCACCCGTCAATAATCTTTATCCACAGTGGAGGAAAATCGTAGCGAAACCTCAGGAATCGTGGGTTTAAGCCCGAGGAAGTAGGAAGAACGCTGGGCGAAGATAAAAAATGTGTGTGTGTTGTGCAAAAAAAAAAAAAAACAGCGATGCGGAATAAGAGGGAAGATCCCTGAATTTTCACGGTAAACGTTTAGCAGAAAATAAATTTGATTGGTGAAAAAAAAAGAGAAACAATTTGCGATCTGATCAGTAATCGAAAATAATTCGTAAAGAGAGCCTAGCTAGAAAATGGTGTATAAACATGGAAGAATGTGCAGGAAGTAATTAGTAATATTCATAGGAGGACCGCAGCCTAGTACGTGCATCGTAATCTTCCCAGTTTTGTGTTCAAGAACCACGGAAAACTAGAAAAAATATTTTTTTTTGCTACGATAAGGGGAAAATTAATATTAAGTAAGGAAAAATACATTACGTAAGAAAAAAAAAAAAAAGAGGAAGAATGGGCCCGGGATTAAGCGCCCAGCAGAGAAAAAAAAACCTGTGGAGGAAGCAATGTTTTTATTTCAGAGGAAAGACTGAACGGTAGCAATCATTCCTTTTAAAAAAAAAAAAAAAAAAATATTTTGTAGGAAGAGGAAAAAAAAAAGGAGGAAAAATAATAATTTTCCGCTCAAATTTTATTAATGATAGGCAGTAGGAGGATAAGCGAAGGTAATCGTAGGCAGAATGACGTCGCTCATGCACGGGGCTTGCAAGAGTAGAGGAACGGACGGACCGTGTTTCCAGTTTGAGAAACCCCGTACACAAACTGGCTGGCAAGGAGCAAAAGGAAGAATGGGAAGGCGCCATCTTGGGCCGCCATCTTGAAGCAAGAATGCAAAGAAGGAAAATTTATCGTTAAAAGAACGGGAACGCTCGGTAAGATATTTTGTACAGCAACGGCCGAGCATTTCAAAGGATGGAAACTATAAACGGGAGCACAGCACGACGAAAAAAATATTTTTTTTCTCTCGAAACTTTCTGTGGCAGAAGCATAGGCCGGAGTAATATATCACTAGAGAAAAAAAAAAAAAAAACGTAAGCACCTTCTGCGGAGAAATAGCCGTGCGGAAACACCGACGGAATGCAATGAGATTAGCAGCGTATCGGATAATGCAGTGGTTCAAAATTAGCATCCATGGCAGGTATTCAAAGCAATTAAAATACGCGAACCTGAAACAAAACATGGTATAAGAAAGTAGCAACAAACATGATCGACGCGTAGCCTAAACGTCACCTAACATAGCCTAACCATAACCTATCGAAATGACAGTAAAAAGCACTTACCTTGAAGTGAAATATCCAAAGGTACTATATTTTTTTTGTTTTGTTTTGTGGATAGTAGGAAAATTCAGTTTTAATTGATAAGGAAGGCAAGTATAACGGAAGGAAAAGTATAGAAATGAAATCGAGGTAGAAATGCACTAGGTACATCGTGAGGTTAGAGGTTGAGTAAAGCAGAAGAGGAAATGTGAATGACAAATTCACCAGGCCCAGCTCCCCATCCTCTACCACCGCAGCACACGAGGAGCAGTTGCAGATTCTCCCAAACCACAACTGGCGTCGAGCATGCGAAAAATGCGACGAGGTGAGATGAGGATTAATACGTGCAGACATGGTGCAACGATACCAAAAAAAAAAAAAAAAAAAAAAAAAAAAAAAAAAAAAAAAAAAAAAAAAAAAAAAAAAAGAGATAAAGCAGAAGAGGAAATTTGAATGACAAGTTCACCAGACCAAAAGAAGCGTGTTGTTTCAATGAAATCCGTCAGCGAACTGAGCACTGACCTGCAGAAATTAGAGGGGTAGTTTTAGCCCCAGGTAACAGAATACTAAGTGGATGCTTCTACATAGGCTAAACAAGAAGCCTCCGATGTAAGCAAAACATGCAAGAGGCTACGCTATTGTGCGCTCACTTACACCCACAGGCATCATCAGCGCAGGTGTTTCAGATTTCGAGCCGTGAGAGACGGTCAACACAGGAACGACCCAAAATTTTTGAGCGACGAATTTGCAGGGGTGACATCGCCCAAAGGGGACCTCGCAAGCATTTTCGAGGAAATCCCCTATTTTCCGAAATCATCGGCGTTCCTTAAATGGTCGCCGCACACCTGCGAATACACGAGAAAAGCATCTGGTCGTGAAATCAGAAATAGCCAGGAATGAGAATACAATGGTAATACGCGAGAAAAAAGAGAGAGAAGAAAAAAAAAAGAGTAAAGCACTAAAGATAAAATGGCAAGAAATAGTTCAGCAAAGAACTAACGATTAAGTTAAACAACGTAAAAGGGAAATAAGCGACTATACGCGGGTAATATCTGGTAGACAATACGACAAACACGAAAAGGGAAATTAATAATTTTTCTTTTAGAAGTAGTAGACGCACCAGCGAATGGAAATAATAGCTGCAGAAGAGATAAATGGGAAGTAAACAACCGTTATTTAATTATAATTTAGTAAGCTTAAGAAACACGAGTGATGAGATTTTTATTTTTGTTGTTTTGTTGGAGAAAACCTACAAGTAGGAAGAAAAAAATACAATTAGAGAAAAGGGAAGCCTGGGATGGAATGCGCTTCGAATTTCGAAAAATATATATGTATATATAAATAAATATGCACATAAAAACCCTCACTTCTCGTAGGTCAGAGTGAAACGAGCTTTTCGAAGGAAATATTACTAGTTCTTAATGTAAAGCGTATATAATGCATGTGCAAGAGAAATACCGAGGTGATAAGGAGTGATTTCATGTGTATGTTTGTTTTGAGATAATTATGGCCGACAAGTGTTGACAGAACCATTACCACTTTTAGGGTATTTGAAGAGAGTGACATTCGTCAATAAAATGGACAAGATGAACGTGATTGCGTTCGCCGTGGTAATCTGGACAGTTAGCGGAGTAGCTGCTAATCACGAACTTTGTCATTTCAAGGGAGATAAATATCAGTGCACTGTAGCATCTCGTGCCGAACTTTGAAACTAGGAATGCCGCGGAGTGCTTGTCATGCACATTCATGCGACGAGTGCGTGAAAGCCTGAGGACATTCATTACGCACAACCATGAGCGTATCGAACCGAGAAATTTCTTCGTTCAGCAGGAACCGAACCCACAAGGAGCCCTTTCATTAATGGAGTGCACAAGAGACGGTTTACACTGTGCCTGCACAGCCGATGCACCGTGCAGTGGAACGAGCGAATATTGTGCACTGGCGAGCTGTGTGAATAAATCCGTCACTACGTGCAACTGCCGCTCTGACGCCAGCAGTATCTACACTGATACATGAAGCGGAAGGACTACGGATTTCGAACCCAGCGCTGATCTCTTTCACAGAGTGCGTTGGAAAACCGCGCACTAATATTTTACCTCGGCGCCGTCACCAGAGACATTTGCTGTCTGACGAAGAGGCAGTATTTCAAAGGGAAAATATCAAAGTATCATACAACGACCCAATCATCACCAGCTCACTTCCAGGAACCCTGGTGATTCGAGTTCGAGGTATGGAGCGGGTTATCACTTTAAGGAACGCTCCGTATCAGACATCATTGCCACCGGAACTACTAGAGCTTTCTGCGGAACTAACTTTGATTTTCGTTACCACGGATGGAAAAACCCTAAGGGGTGCTTTTGCAAATCGTAGGTAGAACAACGTGTAGACCCCTACAGTGCATACTGTGTCGTGAGATGCTACGACAGCTAAAGTGTTTACCCCACGCAGTCACTTATGTAGTGTATATTGTGCTAGTTTTAATTTCAGCGGTAACCTTTCTATATGCCAGGAAAGTAGTAATTAGCATCTGGAAGCTGTTGTGTGGAGTCGGAATAATTCTTTGGAAGTCATATAGATTCCTCAGAGGAACAACGTTTGTGGCAGTAAAGACAGGAGCCCTAACAGGAAATGTTTTACGTAACGGAGTAAATCAGATGCACGAATATTTGGAGAGGCAAGTTGCCCGTCCAGCGGCGCAACCGCCTTTACACGGACTGGTACTTTTGAGCTTATTTCTGTTGGTAAACGGAACTTCCGCGGAATGTAACGCACATTCGATTGTTGCATCAAAGGTGAAGGAGTGCACGGACTCAGAGGTAGAGCACAACTGCCGTCTAACTACTAATGCGCAGGTAACCCTAATGAATTTGGGGCATGAACAATGCATATGGTTTACGGACCAGGAAAATGACCATACACTTTTTTCCTTGAAAGTAACCTACCAGCAGGCAAACTGTATCTGGCACACGACGAGAGACTATTTTACGCACGTGACTACAATGCGTTATCTCAGCCAATTGGTTTGTGCAAATCACGAGACTTGCAATTGGGGAAAGGATGTGTGCGATCAAAACAATTTGACGCACTGACAAAACAATCGCTAGACTGGCCCGGCATCACAGGCTGTCAGCCGTCCGACAGTGGGTCCACGTCATGCTGGATCATTGACTCGCAACATTGCCATTTCTTTCGAATATGGCTGGAAGCAGATTTCCTGCGAGCATACGACGTACGCAGAATAGTATCGATGCAGTGTAGTTATCAGCTACTAATTCAACAGCACAACAACGACACCGTAGAGACTCTGACGGTTAAGAACCAAGCCACGACCTCTACGGGCATCACAGTGCAAGTAGTCGGATCACTGGACCAGCCTACACAAATCGTGAACACCCATCTGATCTCTCGAGTGGGAAACCCTCAAGAGAGTTATATTGAAAGGGCAAGCTTACCTTCACGACCGATGAAAGGACATATCGGCGATACGCAGAGCAACGAATCGATGTCGAAAAATTTTATCTTCGACGAAAGCATGTTTTCTTTGTAGCTATTATGAGGACTCTATGAAATGCCACCGACAACAGTCGTATTTACTGAGTATGATAGAACAAAAAAAGAGCGCCTTACCAATGGCATCAGCATGGCATCAACTGAAGGTTGACGGAAATGGCCAACTTGTTTCGGAACTGTTACACTCAGCCCCTATAGTGGTAAATCTTCAATTCCAGAAGTACAAGTACTCGATCGAAACCAGAACTGTCTGCCCAAAATTCACGGAGGCAGAAATCAAGGTAACAGGCTGTTTTGCATGCGAGCCCTGGCTACGGTAGAGATCGAAGCTTTTCATCGTGCGCAGCCGGGATTGTGGACGTTCACTTCGAAAAACTCACGGTGCACACTCGATCGGTAAAACTACAGACGGAAAGACGAACGATCAAGATGAATGTTACCAGGAACTATTCCTCGGCGCAATGGCACGGCACCCATATGAACTGAACGTGGAGATGGTGTTAGCCTACATCACTCCCGTCGGTTAGGCTGATCTCCAAAGGAACTCTGAGAAACTAGCTGAGTGCTTAAGAGATGGGAACGCCCAAAACCGAAACCATATCGCCGAACGGAGGCGCGTACCCGAGCAAATATTGTGTGTCGCCGAGAAGACGGCGGCTGAAGAAATCTGTCACTATCGGAAAGAATTCATATATATATATATATATATACAGTGCATATGTTATCTGTCAATGTCAAACTTAGAATTAGATTCGGTGGAGGAATTTAATATTTATTGAACATTATTATAATAATCTTACTCGTAGTTTTATGTTTATTGTATGTGCTTATAATTACATTATGTGTCATATGTGTGCATAAGTTTTCGCAAATAATTGTAATTCATCGCATGTTGAAATGAGCGAAAACGAGCAGCCTTGCAAGAGAGGAAGGAATCCACAGCACCTAACTTTGGGGGACAAAACTCTTCAACCCTATGGGAGAGGGAGATAATGTTACCCGTATGTCCTCCGGAATATCGTGTAACATTGGAGGACCATGATTTCGTAGGTATGAATTTCGGAAAGGGGGCCTACAAATTAGTAAGTGTGGGAAAGCAATATATTCACCAAATAATTCCTACGGTATCGCATAGTACGAGGAAATAGTTAAACGAGGAAGAGTAGTTACCAAGTAAACAATTTAGAGAGCGCGGGAATTGGGAAAGAAAATCCGAGAAGCATAATGTGGACAGGCGTTCTAAGAGGATAATTATAATACCTATTTCATAATTTTTCTAAGACCTGGCTGAGCAGATTTCTTCTGAGGAGGAAATTCCTTATTTTTTTTTCATCATTCTTTTGAATTGTTTTTTTTATTTTATTTTGTGTTCCCCGAGCTCTCCGGAAATTCCAGTAAGAATACGCACGAAACACACCCCTAGGTTAGTAAAGAGAAAACTCGGAGGTTTTAGCAAGCAACGCTACGAGAATGAAATGCTCGCAATCACAGGTGGGGGCCAATTTACTGGACCTTTCGCTATTAACGAAGTCACGTTTTACGCACGCTAGCGGGCAACGAACAGGGCATATTTCTCGTAGTGGGCGTAACTGGTTGACACCAACAGAAAGAGTCATACAGGAAGCGTACGTGAAAATTCTAAGGCAGCGCGGACATCCCGCGGAGCAGTTGACAAGATAAAGGAATATTCATCTTCAAGAAAACTCGATGTTCTCAAGCCTTTGCCAACGAATCGGAGGGATTCCCATACAGGGATGTAAACCAATGCCGAAGCGAGGAAAAGCGGCCCAACCAATAAGGGGAGAACCATTTGGGTAGGACAGGAACACCCCGAACCCCTTAAACATAGACGAGAGAAAAACGTTTTGAAGGGTTCTGAGCAGAATTTGGAGAGAACACGGGATGGAATGATGACTGCTATTTCTGGGTGAACGCAGAGAGGAAAGATGGACTCTAGATGAATCCTGGGCAGAATATCGCAGAAAGAATTAAGTTAGGAGTTTTCCTGGGAGGACGCTCAAAATTGAGCAAGATGATTTCCAGGTGAAGGGAAGTATGATGTTTTCCCTGAGAGGTTTTTACGCAAATTTTGGGTGAAGCATCGAGTGATCTTATGCGGGCAGTGTGCATTCAGCAGGACCGGATGAGGTCCCAACCATAGACTTTATACCTATAAGTAATACCGGACGACAACGAAATAGATGAAAAGAAAAGAATTTGGTGAGAAAAATTTCATAATTCCCAATATCTCGTTAGCATGATCATGATTTTGTCTCCTATACATCCTCGGTAGAAAAGATAATTTTAATCTCTTGCAAGTGCTGAATAACATAATGTGTCTTATATTTTGCGGAAGGTGAACTTTAAAAATATGATTGCGAATATCAAAAAGCATAATGAACTTAAAATATATTTTGGTTTAAATTAATAGAAATCTCCACCGATCAGTGTAATAGATTTTAAGGAAACACAAATGAAAATAAATTCTGTATTTTATAATGAAATTTACCCGAGTTTCTCAAATCTTTGAAAATTCAAAATAAGTGAATCTTTGTTTATTTTAACCTGAATAATTAAGTAGAACAATCGTAAAGTTTTGTAGAGTAACAACTCCAAGATTTTAAGAAGAAAATAACTTTTAACATTTAGCAAACCCAGTCGCAGGAAAATAAAAGGTCCAAATCTGACATGAGTTTATTAAATTCAAGCGGCATATGGAGGAATATGGGTTTCCCATGTTCTCCCATATGAAACACAACGCAATGCACCCGTCAACCTTGAGCTTGGAGACCCTCAATTAGGGAACCCAACTTCACGGGAGACACCCATAGGCGGAAGATAATAGAAGATAAAGAGTTACGAAAATTAACGGTCTTTTTAATAATTAATCCCACTGCAGCGAATAGGACGCAGCAGATGGTTCGCCCTCACATCGAGTAGGGGTGGTAATAGAGAGAGTAAAGTATAAAACGAAAAACACAGCCAATTTTCAGTCTGTACCTTAATACATTGGTTCCATTATACTCAGGAAAAGAACGATACAGAGAGAGAGAGAGAGAGAGAGTAAAGTATAAAAACAGAAAATAAAGCCAATTTTTCAGTCCGTACATTGATTCCATTATAATCAAAAAAAGAACGATACAGATAGAGAGAGTAAAGAATAAAAAATAAAAACAGAAAACAGAGCCAATGTCTCAGTTCGTACATTGATTCCATCAACTCAGAAAAAGAACGATACAGAGAAATAGATATAGAGAGAGTAAAGTTTAAAAACAGAAAACAGAGCATCCGTATCTCGCCCAGGATTCTTCCAACAAAAATTATTACAAGCTAAATCACTCAGCAAGGAATATGGAATTATTCACGGTGTTAATAATTAATTATCCGTACATTTTTATGAGTTGGACTCCTATTCTACTCGAGGTAAAATGAAAAAAAAAGCAGAGAGATATAAATAGAGAGAAAGATGGAGAAGCAGATAGAACAGAAAAATAACAGATTGAGAGGGCGAGAGAGAGAGAGATAGACAGACAGAGAGAGCGAAAGAGAGAGATAGAGGGGGAGAGAAAGAAAGACAAATAATAAGAAAAATACAGAAGAAGAGGGAACTACAGACAAAGAAGCAGAAAGGAAGTGGGAAAACTAGAGAAATAAATAAATGTAGAGTAAAATACATTCAATTTTAATGAGAGACAGTCCATTACTCAATTTCGATTTAAATCGAATTTAGCTCGAACAGTTTCTTTGGAAACGAGATATACATTGCTTTGTAGTAACAGATTTCAGCATCAAATTTTGAAACTGTTAGTTCAAAAACTGTTCTGCACCTCTGGAAAACCCTGAACTGTTTAAGAAGTGAAGCACCTATGCATTGCTCCTTAAGTGAAGCCCGTTTCCAGATTCAATACGAGTGATTCAATTTCCGAAACGCAGTCATTTCACAATGATATTTATTTACATCCACTGAAACGAGAATGTTAGTAGTACAGTGATGGAAATCTAAACTCACATCAGTTTTGTTTCCGTAACATCTGTTTTTAACCTCATGCGGCAGCGGTGTGGGTTTAGAAACAATCTGTCAGTTGAGTGATGCAAACGTAATCTCGTCACTTCACAACGGCGTGTATGTAAACAAAGCTGTCAACTGTGTGAAGGAAATGTAAAGACATAAATAGATAAGAACGGGTGTCTAATCGGTGTCATTGATCTGGGAAAAAAGAAGTAAATAAGCATCAGAGTAACATCGTCAGAGCGCAGTGAATACACATTTATTTAGTATTACTAAAAAATTAGCCGAACTTCTAAGTGTGTTTCGAACAATGATGATAGCAAATTCATTCAACTTTTATTTTTGATTCTAGAAAGTGTTTACTAAGTTTATACTATATGAGACCGGCAAAATTTGTCATCTCCGTCATCACAATAAATAAATATTGAGATGAGTTATCTGTTTTTATTCACGAGATTCCTACAACTTTTACAGTTCTAAAATTGAAATCACTTTTCGTTGTGTTTGGAAAGAATTTTTTTCAGGTTTTTCATACGACGCGTATATCTCTAAAGATCTGAACTTGAATCGAATTTGAAAGATTTCATTGTTCTCCAGATGTAGTCATTCTATGCTTAGTTATATTTACTTTTCTTTAGAGCTCAATTTGAAATTTAGCAAATTTCCAGAGATTATTAAAAAAGACGTATTTCAGACTTAACTATTTTTGGGGTTGACATAAAGTGATAGTTTGAATTTTACTGCTGTGTATGTGAGGGGTGAAATGGGAGGTATAACAGCAGAATTTCTATTTCAGTAATCCAATAAGAAATAAAAAACAAATGGATTTGGAGAAATCATTTTGTGTTATGATGACCACTGACTGTATCTGTGATTTCTGCGTTGAGTACCCCTAAAATAACCTGGTGAAAGAGATAAAGCTATTTCCGGGAGCAGTGCAAATGAATTTAACTTTTTCATGAGGAACCTAAATAAACAACGCATAAGATACCGGCCTCAAAATAAGTCGATATCCTTGTGTAGATTGAGAAACATGCATTATTAACTACATACAGTCTTATTGATATCCTATGTCGTAAGACTAGTTTCGTAATATAGGAGGAGAGATGTTAGATATTTTGTTTAAAAATGGGGTTAGTTCCGTTTCGCATATTTTTAGATAACGTCACTTTTAAATTTTTTTGCCATACTAGATTTCACTCACCTTTTTCATAATGTCTCTGCGTCAACACCTGGGATGATGTAACGTGACCTCTTTTCTGCATTTATAAAGAAATCCTTGTTGTATTAAAAACCCAACAGTAAGCCCTTCACGGACTACGAATTCACACGCAGGAATTTTTTTTTTCAAAGATTCGATTTTCGTTTCTGGCGAAGTGATTTCGTTATTGGCAGGTAGAAGTGCCCAAGAACATAATAATACAAGGAAGACACCCGCAGGCAGTGAACTCCAGCAACCTTCAGTAACTGTTATTTTAGAATCCCACTGGCATCGTCTGCGCATAATGAACTGTGTGACGTGGATGTTGTTTCCAAAATAGCCTTTCTTTGCCTTCCACCGCGCGATCTCTGTTTTTCTTTCTCACTCTATGTCGTTCGCAACTTGCTCTGTATTTGTGTTTGAATGAGAATGCGCTGCTAGAGGATGTAAACAGCAAAAACTGGCTTTGTTCGTAAGGTGGCACCAAATAGTTCGACGCTCATGGAATGTTTCAATGGAACTCTGTCGAGCTTCTTGAAATAGATGAGCCCAGGAATTTACACCCCACCCCACCCCTACATTTGAAGGTATAGGAATTTATCTCCCCACCACCTCGTCCAAATTTCTTCATACATTCCCTATAAAAAAGTCTCAACACCCCTCCATTTGAAGGTATAGCACAGCTGTGTGCCAATAGCAGTTAGCATTTACACGCATTCCATATATTTACCTTGAAACATCTTCCACCGTAGTGTAAAAATTTTTCATTTTTTTTTATATTTAAAGTCTATGCTATAGACTTCTTTACTATTTGAAACGTGTGTATGTAGCTTTGAGAAACACTACTTAAAATTTCCTCTTCTTATTCACTCACCTTAAATGAAACAAAGTCACTCAGATAAAGTCCAAGAATGATTTACTTATATAGTTCACCTTTATTTCAGTCCCACTTCACTAAATGATAGCTCCAATAACACAATAGGCTCTTCGTTGAATTAACTTGAATTAGTAAACACGGTAACAATTTAAGAAGCTTTACACGACGAATATATATATACAGTGGTAGAAATGGGAATATTTCGCTGCCGGAACGCAACGTACAACTTGTAGTGTTGTCGTCAAAACCCGTCAAAATGACGTCGTAACGTTTTGTCTATTTCTGATTCCATAGTCAGAATTCGTCAAAAAGGCTTAACGCAGTTTCGACGGGTTTTGGCGATACCACTACAACGGTACAAGTGAATGCATTAAAAATTTTATATTTGCAAACACATTTGCTGTACACATAAAACCATATAAGGAAATTTCGTTATTAAACTTTAAAATGAAATAGTCACATTTAGCTAAAGCCAGAGCTGTTTTCTTTATTCAAAAGTACGTTTCTTATGAGAAAGACCACGTGAATGTGTGGCGGTGCAATTAAAGGTATCACTCTTTTTGGAGGTGTCCTCAAATAGCAAACATCGGAGAAAAAACGTCAGCTCGTATTTGAGGCAGAGATATGTAAGTAACTACAGTATATGGGGTGGCAAAGTAAAGAAATTCGGCTTTGTCTGAAATATCCATTTATTTAGCTGCAATATCTATTATAACTTCGATTTGAAAAAAAAAATCATTTCCTGAAATAATCTCCAAAGTTTTTGTTTCAACGTCTTCTTGCATCTTTTCTTCACGTTCTCTGCAAGCCAAAAAATCTGCATTTCTTCTTCCGTCACTCAAATATTTCCGTACGTACGGCTCGGGATTGAAGATCTTTGAAGGCGGTCCGTTTATTTTTATGAACATGAGGTTGCTGACGTGTGTAATGTTTAAAGCGTTTCTTAAATCAGTTATTATCAAATTCATGGTGCTAAAACCTCTTTCACACTCAGCTGTTGATATAGCAACCGCATCAACAGATTTTAATAAGACTTTTAAATGATGTGAAACTTTTTTGGTTTCCTTGAAATGTATGAACTCTTCAATGATTTTCCTTTCTTCCTCCAATCCGAATATTCGGCATAAACTTAGAACTTCTCCTTCTCCATATAAAATATCTATGTCGGTCGTCCAAAAAGACGGATACAAAACCTGAAGTTGTTTTGCAATGTCCTCGCTGCTGAATAATCTGGCAGATAAATTGTTGGCAACACTCCGAAAAAACTGAACACGGTTTATTTTCCCGTCAGATTTATATCCCCTTGAATGTACGTCCACCCCTTTGAACACCATATTTTTTACGGCATCTGATGCTACTAAATAAAACTCGTCAAAACCACCATCAGCTAAACCTTGGAAAACTTTCACTGTAAGGGAAATATGCGAATGTGCTTCTGGTAACGATACAGAATTTCCTTGAAAATGCAGTGACAATGAACTAAGTTCCTTTAAGGCGGTTTTCATTAGGGCCAAATTTTCCAGGAAGCATGTGCTCGTAAGTCTTTTCAGTAAGCCAGAAAACATGCTTCTTTCTTTACTATCCCTTGAAGCATCAGCAGATGCAGCTTTAAAATGCAAAGCCAAGGCTGGAAACATATTCCAGACAGTAGATACCGTTCGCTCACTAGATGCGACCCATCTTGTTCCAAGAACTCTCCCGATTGAAGAAAACAGAACTGCAATTTCTTCAACACAGTGATGCAACTCACGAGCGTTCTTTGGTGAAACGTGATACAAAGAATATAATTTATCGCAAAACGATTTAAAACTCTCTATGCCGTAAACCTCTATAATTAGGTCCCCGACAGCAAGTTCTAACTTATGATTTGCTCGGTGCCATATAATAAGTTCGGGAATTTTCTTTAAGCTGTTAAGCCACACCAGATATGGAACCTGCGAATTTTGTAGCTCCGTCGGAAGTGAAAGATATCAGATTATTTTTAATAAGCTCTATTGGAAAGTACTTCACCAAGCAGTTCATAATTGATTCAGTTATTGCTGTTGCTTTCAAATCGTGTATTTCAACCAAGTCAAAAAATAGAGTTTGGGCAAATTTATAACGAGGAACAATACACCAATTAAGTAGTAAATAGTAACGCTGTACTAGTGATCCGATTTATTGGCGTATAAAATAAACACATAAGCGTTTCCAAGCTTTCGCACATCAACCAGATGGCTTTTTCAAGGAAGTTAGACAGAAACTGCAAACTGAAAAATAGAACGCTTAACAATTTGAACGCGGGAACTTGACAATAAATAGATGCGACGTTATATTCATTTAAAGATACGAGGCATCACGTTGGTTGCACGCGGGATCCTGGTAGAGAAAAGGCGTTACTTGAAGAATTGGTTCCAAATTCGTGGCAACTCGAGCGAGACACAATCATTGCAAGCATCGCTGTTGGTAATGATCTCCAAGGTTTCCCGAATGGCTGTACATTTAGGGGTAGAGTAGCTAGCTAATTTCTTTATATCATCCCACATGGGAGTAGCTGACTTGAATTTTACTTCTCTGGATAGTGCCGTGGTTACTTTACCGTATTTTGTGTCCCTTTTATGTTCGTTGACTCTGATTCCAAACGAACGCTTGGTTATTCCAATGTAGTATCGTTTAGAGCCGTTCGGATACTGTAGGGGGATCGCATAAACGCCTGCTTCGCAGGAGAGAGGTGGTTTTTCACTATTTCTCTTTAGTATAGTATGTAAAGATGCAGGGGACCTTATGCCGACGCCGTAGTTCATGTTCTTGAGGGCGTTTTTGAGTTTGTAAGACACACTTGGAATGTAGGGAATTGAGCCTATATAACGTAGCTGCGGCGCAGAAAGACCGGAATGTTTGGCTCTGGCTTTTTGGATAAAGCTACGTATCTGATTCAATGAATATCCTGCAGCAGTGGCTAGCTTGATGACGCTTTCAATTTCGTGTTGTCTAGAATGGGTATCAGAAGAAACGGCGAAGGCTCTTTGAATTCGAGAACGGAAGATAGCTGCTTTGTATTCTGCGGGACAGAAAGAGCTGCGGAGCATCAGGTTGGGGACGGACGTGGGTTTATAGTAGACTTGTGTGCCGAGGCGGTTGTCAGACGATTTCCTCAATAAAACATCCAGATAAGGTAAAGCGTTGTTGTTTTCTAGCTCCATCGTGAAATTGATCGTAGGATGTATATGATTGATTTTATCAAGGAAAATTGGAAGAGTCTCTTTTCCGTGGGGCCATACAAAAAATACGTCGTCAGCATAACGCAGCCAAGTGGTAGGCCGTGGGGTAATGCTGGAGAATATATTCCGCTCAATTGGGCGAAGTATTGCTTCTGCAAGGATGGGTGAAAGTGAGGATCCCATCGGAGCGCCATTATTCTGTTTATATACTAGTCCTTGGAAACTGTAGAAGCTAGTATTAGAGACCAAGTGTATTAATTTGAAGATGCTGAGGCATGCCTCCTGCGTATGAAATGTTGAATTAGATATGGCATCCTTTAATGTTCTGATGGCTTCTGGAACGGGGATTGACTGGTAAAGGGAAACCACGTCGAAGCTGCCGATAATGTCGCTTGGCAAGACAGTGAGTTTCTTGACTTTCGTTATAAAATCCAGAGTGGAATTTATTACTAAGTCCGATTCAGGAAGAAAACTACGTAGGAATTTGGAAAGTGCTTTCTCTAAATGGTACGTTGGTGCAGACTTCCTGGATACGATGGGTCTCAGTGGGTTTCCTGGCTTATGGTGCTTAAGTCTTCCGAAAAGCTTTGGGATCTGAGGTCCTGGTGGTAATCTGGCGGCTTTCCTAAGATGATTTTGCCATTCTCCGAGCAATGTGGAACACCTTCAAACTTTTTAGACGTCTTCGACTTAAACTGGAGAAGGAACGCTCCCACCTCGACTTTTTATCAGCCTGCAAAACTTCGGGCCTAATCCCAAAGTTTCTCAACTTTAAATCAACAGTTAAAGGATCCTGGTTTGTCAATAAAAAGGAAAAATTTCTTCGTCAGACCCTGTCACGTATAGTGAACTTGAAAAGAAAGGACGTTATGTCACTGGAGACCAAGAGTTACTCCCTCTACATGAAATTGCACGGATTGTGCGACCCCATCACCTTCAACATCTTGACCCTCAGTGTAGATATGTTAGTTGATAAAATTAAACGTTCCTTATCCTCCACGCATAACAAAAAGCTGGACTACTTGAGATCTTCCCAGACTCCAAAGGCTAAAGATTTCACAATTCCATTCATCAATATTTCCAACCGGACGCTTTCCGAAGATGAAACAAAAGTTTTGGAGCTTGGACCAAAATTCTGCTTCCGAACCAGGTCGAATCCAAAAAGCGTCGTTTCCGAATTTGAAAGTGTAATATCGCGAGTTCCAAACGACTCAAAAGATGAACTACGCCAGCTCTGCTCTTCTAAATTACGATCTTGGTATAATCCTACTAAAACACCTAATACATTTATAATTCCGAGGCCAGTTTCGATCCTTAGAAATGATCCGTCCATAATATTGACTCTAACGGACAAATCTGGCCAGATAGCGATTATGGACGCAGAAGACTACAATACGAAAATTGAAGATTTTATCCCTGACTCTGGTTCTATAGCCCTTCAAAGGAACCCTCTAGATTCTTGGAGTGCGCAGGTGCAAAGAGCAGCCCGGTTACCCGCTATTCCAGACGATCTTAGGAAAGCCGCCAGATTACCACCAGGACCTCAGATCCCAAAGCTTTTCGGAAGACTTAAGCACCATAAGCCAGGAAACCCACTGAGACCCATCGTATCCAGGAAGTCTGCACCAACGTACCATTTAGAGAAAGCACTTTCCAAATTCCTACGTAGTTTTCTTCCTGAATCGGACTTAGTAATAAATTCCACTCTGGATTTTATAACGAAAGTCAAGAAACTCACTGTCTTGCCAAGCGACATTATCGGCAGCTTCGACGTGGTTTCCCTTTACCCCTCAATCCCCGTTCCAGAAGCCATCAGAACATTAAAGGATGCCATATCTAATTCAACATTTCATACGCAGGAGGCATGCCTCAGCATCTTCAAATTAATACACTTGGTCTCTAATACTAGCTTCTACAGTTTCCAAGGACTAGTATATAAACAGAATAATGGCGCTCCGATGGGATCCTGACTTTCACCCATCCTTGCAGAAGCAATACTTCGCCCAATTGAGCGGAATATATTCTCCAGCATTACCCCACGGCCTACCACTTGGCTGCGTTATGCTGACGACGTATTTTTTGTATGGCCCCACGGAAAAGAGACTCTTCCAATTTTCCTTGATAAAATCAATCATATACATCCTACGATCAATTTCACGATGGAGCTAGAAAACAACAACGCTTTACCTTATCTGGATGTTTTATTGAGGAAATCGTCTGACAACCGCCTCGGCACACAAGTCTACTATAAACCCACGTCCGTCCCCAACCTGATGCTCCGCAGCTCTTTCTGTCCCGCAGAATACAAAGCAGCTATCTTCCGTTCTCGAATTCAAAGAGCCTTCGCCGTTTCTTCTGATACCCATTCTAGACAACACGAAATTGAAAGCGTCATCAAGCTAGCCACTGCTGCAGGATATTCATTGAATCAGATACGTAGCTTTATCCAAAAAGCCAGAGCCAAACATTCCGGTCTTTCTGCGCCGCAGCTACGTTATATAGGCTCAATTCCCTACATTCCAAGTGTGTCTTACAAACTCAAAAACGCCCTCAAGAACATGAACTACGGCGTCGGCATAAGGTCCCCTGCATCTTTACATACTATACTAAAGAGAAATAGTGAAAAACCACCTCTCTCCTGCGAAGCAGGCGTTTATGCGATCCCCCTACAGTATCCGAACGGCTCTAAACGATACTACATTGGAATAACCAAGCGTTCGTTTGGAATCAGAGTCAACGAACATAAAAGGGACACAAAATACGGTAAAGTAACCACGGCACTCTCCAGAGAAGTAAAATTCAAGTCAGCTACTCCCATGTGGGATGATATAAAGAAATTAGCTAGCTACTCTACCCCTAAATGTACAGCCATTCGGGAAACCTTGGAGATCATTACCAACAGCGATGCTTGCAATGATTGTGTCTCGCTCGAGTTGCCACGAATTTAGAACCAATTCTTCAAGTAACGCCTTTTCTCTACCAGGATCCCGCGTGCAACCAACGTGATGCCTCGTATCTTTAAATGAATATAACGTCGCATCTATTTATTGTCAAGTTCCCGCGTTCAAATTGTTAAGCGTTCTATTTTTCAGTTTGCAGTTTCTGTCTAACTTCCTTGAAAAAGCCATCTGGTTGATGTGCGAAAGCTTGGAAACGCTTATGTGTTTATTTTATACGCCAATAAGTCGGATCACTAGTACAGCGTTACTATTTACTAGAGTTTGGGCATTTATATCATCCGGATCTATGGACATTCTTATGCAGATTATGAGTACTGAGAGTCGGCTTACAGTTGTACACTCATCAACCAAGATACCGAATTTTATATTTTGGGAGACGATTTCTTCACAGAGCTTTTTACGCATGTCATTTCCTATAGAATCGCAAATATCCGTACATGTCTTCCTAGACTGCAATATCCTCCCCATCTCAGTGCCGTTTTTCTTTTGAAGATCAATCAAACTGTAACGTACCAGGAGATGTGACGTACCTGCCAGAAGGACGCACACGACATAAAGGCAGATAGGAATCAGAATAAAACGTCCGCGTAGCTCAATTGGTAGAATGACTTATTTCGGAATGAGGGGATCCGGGTTCGAACCCCGGTGCGGATAAAAATGACGGAGAAATTTACTTCGTTATAAAACCAGGAAAATCGGCAAAAAGGTCTATTGTTCTTCGCAATGAAATATGCGGTGTTGAATATTTTGTACGTATTGTCTACTTTATTTTTATTTATTTTTTCAACAATATTTTCAAAGACGCCTTCAGAACGTTTTGCGTTCATTTCAGAAGTTTCTTTATGAGCGTGACTTCCTCTGTGCTTTTTATTTTTTTCCTTAGAGCCGTATTTTGCTTCTTCTTATCGTCAGCCGTAGATCTAACTTTGCAATCTATCCACTCCTTAGAAAGCCTTGCACCAGTTAAAAATTCTGAAACGTTCATATTCTCGGCGGTTTTACTGACGGCCCATCCTAAACATCCATTTTTTAAAACAAGCCAAGAGTACTCTTTCAAAAAAATACTTACTTTGATCCTCAGTCCAACACTCGGGCTTACCATTTCTTGAGCTTTGCCGAGATTCAGATTCTTCTAATGAACTTCCTGATGCAGTGATTTCCTTTGACTGTTGTATTCTCGGCGATTTTCTAGGTGATACTTCACACGGAGTCCGAGCTTGAACAGGGTGGGGGGTAGGGGAGGTTTCCAAATTCCCGAGTTCTGTTTTTTTCCTTTTGACTCATCTCTTTTCCCAAAGAAATCTGTTATTGTTCTTTTCATTATTTTCAGCTGTTTTCTTTTCTCACACAAGAACAAATTAAAACTTACAACAGCGACTACAATATCAGTCAAAAAGTCCCGCCTTACCACAACAGGAGCTGGAGTTGAAATGACAGCATGTGTAGAGTGTAGTAATTAAGCTCGTTGCCAGGTTACAGGGACTGCGAAGTCATTTTATGCCAAGAGCGGAGAGAGGTTGCAAGGTCATCGAACAATAAGCTCCTGTCATGACCTTCGTTCTCACACAAACACTTCGCACTCATCGTGGAACTAAGCAGCGTTGCAGTCGTCACCATGACGGACAATCACAAAGAAAGACGCTAGACGGCGAAGAGAAAATATTTTGAGAACTACAGCTACAACTCCGGTAGTACCTACACAAACGGCGAGTGAGCTTTATTAGAGGAAAATAAGAAAAAAATTGAAACGACGAACAATTAATACAAGATGGTGTCATTAATTGAAATGTATAACGCACTACGAAATGTTTTATAAAAATTAAATGATCCTTTTCTTTTCGTATCGATAACGGAACGCAGGGTTTACGCGGAGTTTCGCTCCTGGATCGGCGTTCCGGTGCGTTCCGGCCCATTTCCACCACTGTATATATATATATCTGCAATATGTCCAGCCCGTTCCTTCTGGCAATATGTCCAGCCCGTTCCTCCTGACAATATGTCCAGCCCGTTGCCACTTCAGAGATTTTACTCTGATCATGATGTCTTCCACTCTTATCATTTTTCTGATCCACGAGTTTCTCTTCTTATCTCTCCTAGTTACACCAAGCATGCATCTCTCCATGCTACTTTGAGTTTTCTGCAGTCTTTGTATGTCTCTTTTAGTTAAAGTCCACGTCTCTGTACCATACGTAAGCACTGGAAGGATGCATTGATCAAACACTTTTCTTTCAAGACATAATGGAATATTGCTCTTGAAAATTATACTTTTTCTTCCAAAAGCTCTCCAGGCAAGTTTTATACGCCGATTAAATTCTTCATCAATGTGACCTTCACTTGATATCTGCTGTCCAAGATAAATGTAGGTATTGGTTATCTCCAGCTTTTCCCCATGAATCGATAAATTTTCATTTCTTGTAAAAGCATTGTACATCACTTTTGTCTTCTGAAAGTTCATTTTTAATCCCACTTCTTTACTATTGTCAGCAAGTTCCTGGATCATCATACTCTGCAGCTCTGATGGGGTTGTTGCAAAAATAACTACGTCATCAGCAAAACAAAGATGAGTTAGATAATCTCCACTAATCTTTATCCCTTTGTTTTTCCCAGTTCAGTGATTGAAAGACATTTTCCAAAGTGGCATTAAAAAGTTTGGGAGATATAGAGTCGCCTTGTTTCAATCCTTTTCCAATTCTAATGGGTGCGTATTCTCAAATAGCCGAATCTTTGCACTTGCACTTTCATAGATGTTATTAATAATATTAATGTATGCATCTTCAATACCGCAGGATTTAAAAGCCATTGTAACTGCTGATGGTTTCACCGAATCAAAGGCCTTTTCATAACCGATAAAAGCCATGCACAACGGAAGTTCATATTCCCTCGCTCTTTCAATTAGTTCTCTCAGTACGTGGATATGATCGATAGTGCTGTAGTCACTCCTGAATCCAGCTTGTTCTCTCGGTTGAGCCATGTCCAGTGTCACCTTCAAGCGGTGTGAAAGGACTTTAGTGAAGATTTTGTAAACCACTGATAGGAGGCTGATAGGTATGTAGTTCCCGAGATCCTCAATGTCATCTTTTTTTATGTAGCAGGATCATTGTAGCGGTGTTCCAATCCTCAGGAATCTTCCATTCATTAAGGCACCGAGTGAAAACTTGGGCGAGTGCTGTTTCAATTTCTCCACTTGCTTCTTGTATGATTCCCAACCTTCTCCTGAAGCTTTTTAATTCAATCTTCTCCTGAAGCTTTTTTCCCATTTCATGTTCTTGATTGCATGTGCAACTTCTGCTGGGAGAAATGGAAGAACTCTGGTCCTTTCGTAATGTCTGGAACACATGTATCATCCCTTTCATATACTGTAGTTTTGAGTAGAAATCGTTTACTCTTGTCAAAATTTCGCCTCTATTTCTTGTTACAGAACCATCTTTTTTCAGAGTCATAATCTGTTTTCTTCCCTTACTCAGATGTCCCTTTGCTCTCTTCAGGCTTTGGTTGTTTTCAATTGCTTTCCTCACTAGTTCACATTTGAATTTCCTTACGCCTTCAGTGATACGTTTTCGTACTATCTTGCATAGTTCTATATATTCCACTTTGGAAGTCACATCTCCTTTAGTTATCCTCATCTCTCTTCTTTTTTGCATCAGAATTTTGGCTTTTCCTGATAATTTGTTCGTATGCAACTTGTTCTTAGTACCAGCTATTTTTCTTGCTGTTTCCGTAAGAGCCTTGGTTAGTTTTCTGTTAAATTCAGAAATGTCCACTTCTTCCGACGTTAGACCTTCTATATACAACATATATATATACACTGCTGGCCACCCAAAATGCAACACCGCGAAGGACACGAGATAGCAAAGCCAGATTTACTGGACACATAACAACAGATACAAAGATGAAACGATTGAGCTTACAGGGCCGTGCGACTTGCGGAACACGGAGACATTATCAGTTCGTGTGGCCCCCATGGCTGACAATAACGGCCGCTACACACCGCTGCATCGAACAAAAAGAGGCTGCTTCCACACGTTGCCACAGTTCATCAGGCGTAGCCGCAGGTGGTGCTTGCCGGGCCACTCGGTTGCCGATCAGCGAACAGACGTGTTCGATGGGCGACATATCGGGAGAACAGGCAGGCCACGACAGCAGTGACACCTGGTGGGCCGTGAAGAATTGTTGCACGATGCGTGCCACGTGCGGGCGCGCATTGTCCTGTTGAAACGTGGCCGCTGGCAGGTCCTGCAGGTAAGGGAGGACTACAGGCTCCAAAACGTCGGAGATGCAGCGGTGGTGGCTGTTAAGTGTACCGGCGATGCGTACCAGAGGGGTGCGGGTGTCATATCCAATAGCGCCCCAAACCATAACGCCAGGTGACGGACCGGTATGGCGATGCATAATGAATGCGTCATACAGTCTCTCGCCGCGGTGCCGCCACACGCGAATCCGACCATCGTGGTTTTGCAGGCAGAAGTGGGATTCGCCGGAGAAGACAATGTCGTGCCATTCCGTAGTCCAGGTGCGACGCTCAACGGCCCACTGCCGCCGCACTCGCCGGTGGTGTAAAGTCAATGGTAATCGGAGCAATGGGCGCCATGCGACAAGTCCCCGCTCCTGCAGACGGCGTCGAACGGTACGTGCTGACACAGGTTGTTGCGTAACACACCCTAATTCCTGCGCTGACGTTCGTGATGTGGCGGCGCGACCCGTCAATGCCCGCCGCAGAACGTGCCGGTCCTCCCGCTCGTTGGTGTGCCGCGGCTGTGGCAATCGCTCACGTCGGTCCGTCCGTCTCTTCTGAACCCACCGAATCCATACTCACCTCACTGTGGCTAGACGTCGTCACACATGGGCGCCGATGTCTCCGTACGATAAACCGCTGTCGCGATAAGCCATTATTCGTCCTCTGTCGAATTCCGAAACGTGCTGGAATGACTGCCGTATTCTGCGACGAAGCATCAGGAAGCTTCCCACGCACAGGTCCGGCAGCACAACACACTTCCACTACTTACACCCCGCCTTCTGTGCATGCTTTTTATAGTGCTTCTCGGTGGCGTGCCGGGCGCACATGATTTGCCTCATGCGCTGCAATGCTAATCGTTTGCATGTCCTCTCGCGGGCGACGCACGCTGCGAGTTTTAGGCCAATCGGATGCTTCCTTCATGGTGTTGCAATTTGTTTGGCCAGCAGTGTATATATATATGAACGATGTAGGCGAAAGCCGCTTTGTAATTGTGAAAGTACGTGATTTTGTTCTAAAAATGAATTAACCGGGAATTAACCATCCGCTCAAGAACGTTACACAGACAGCTAGTGAGAGCAATTGGACGATAACTAGAGGGAGACTTAGGATGCTTTCCAGGCTTGGGAAAAGGCAGAACAAAAGCTTTTCGCCAAGATTCCGGGAAACTGTGCGCCAACCAAATGCGATTGAAGATAACTAAAATATTCTCCCAACGTTTTTTTTTTTTTTTTTTTTTTGATTGGAGGTTTAACGACCACCGTGAGCAACTCAAAGGGCTATAAGCAGTCGCCCGTCCCTAATTTAGGGTCACTGGTTCCAGGGAAGGGAGAGAACCAGTGCCGTAAGACAAACACAACATCCATGCCTCACCGGGATTCGAACCCGGACCCCTTACGGACGAACGATCAGAGGCGAGCGCCTTAGACCACTGCGCCACCGGGGCGGCAGTCTCCCAACGTTTAGCGACCACCATTAGCAACTCAATGGGCTATAAGCAGTCGCCCGTCCCTAATTTAGGGCCACTGGTTCCAGGGAAGGGAGAGACCCAGTGCCGTAAGGCAAACACAATATCTATGCCTCACCGGGATTCGAACCCAGACCCATCTCGGACGAATGGTCAGAAGCCATATTGCTTAGACTACGGCGCCAACGGGCGGCAGTGCAATAGGTGCAACTTAGCACCCCTCTATAACACGATATATGATTACATCACATTTTTATCTGTTTCGTGCACCATACAGTGGTTTATCCTTGTCTCGTAAGTGGTGCAGCTGGTGTAGCACCACGTTTTGGTGCAAACTTCCACAACATTTTTTATTGTGTATAGAAAGCTCCTTCAAGCAGGGTTTGTCGGCTGACCCGAAAGCCTGCGATCGAATGTACCCGCCTTTCTCAAGGGGGATATATGTGACTACCTTCCTCAGAAATGACGTGCATGTCAAAACGGCATGTCGCAGTGATAAGCCCTTGCCGGCGCAGTTCAATCGGTAGAACGTCCGACTCTGGAGAATGAAGATGTGGATTAGAATCGCATTATACCAGCAAAAGGGCTTCTTTCGCTATTGGTTAACGAATAATGACTTTCATCTTTAACAATCTGAGGCAGAAAAACTGACTCTATGAAGTCAAAAATTGATTTTTCGACTTACAAATTCTACGAACTCGGGGAACTTCGATGTTTTCTAATAATCCTAATTCGGAGCTAATCGCATAGATGTTCTGTGCATGTAGTATAGGACTCCTCTTTTCGCGCATTATTCCCCCATCTGCTCGCTCTTTTCTACCTTTCAGCCAGTGGTGTAGTGCTAAGTGAAAAAGCACAGGAACGCGTGATGCCTTTACGTGTTTAAAACCCTTCCCTTCTTACCACCCCTCCATTCCGCCTCTCCCCTTTTTACTTTCTTATATTTATAGAATAAGTATAGTGATCTATCAAAATCTGACTTCCGGATTTACACCGTTTTGGCATTCAAGGAACAAGATTTCATCAATTTGGTAAGAAAACAGTGAAATGTTGGGGCCGTTTTGGGGTACAAAAATTAAACTCGCCCCATATTATCTAGTAAGATGTCGCTGGAAGCAGAAACTAATTTAGAGTGCAATTGTTGAAGCCATTTATTACTGGGAGTCCGAGTTCTAGAGATGTTTCGATGGGGGTAATTTGGGTACAGCAGGGTCAATTTATAGTCCGCCTGAAAACGAGCGATAGAACGGCCTGGAGATTTATTGCTTCGACGGATTTTTTCCGCCTGTATGAAACGGGCCTAAAATTCCACAGAGAAAAAAATCTCCTCTTCTTCCAGCGCAGCTAGGACAAGCTCCCAACGGTAACCAATAACTCGGGTACAGTTGGCAAATTTTGAGCGAAGCTATTGCAAAAGCTAAGCTCATTAAGGCGTCTATTATAATAAATTCTAAAAAACGAGCGCGTAAAATTTATGACTTCCAGAACAAAAATACGAAACATTCTAAAAAAGAAATGCCTAAAATTTATCATGAACTACTTTTCCTTCACGCCTTCACGTTGGTTGGGATCAGGTTGTATGTAAACAAAGCGGAAAGATACACTCAGATCGGAAATCACGTTTTTCGTTTCGTATGGCGAAAGACACACACACACACACACACACACACACACACACACACACAAACTTCCTTTTATTATTATAGATTAAGGAAGTGTTGAGCTAAATGACGTAGTTTTTCTATTTCTTCGTTCTTCAATTCAAACGATTTTTTGTAAATTAAAGTTAGTGAGCCGACTTTCGTGAAATGGTTCAAGTAAAAGGCCATCTAGTTTTAATTGAAATTCCTCAATGACACGGAATTTCAGGAATCGGAAGACGTCAAAACCTGACCATGGACGATGTCCAATCGCATGCTAAAAATCACGTTGATCGGAAGCATCATGTCGTGGCTATGCCCGAGCAACTAATTGTCCCCAGTCCCGTATAGAGATCGGATTTTTTGAATTATTATTAAAATTGGTTAGTTTTCTAATGGTCATTATTTTTATACGACACGACCAATTACCATGATACCAACCCCATGCCAATCATCATGTCCTTCCCTTTCTCTGTGGCAAGTGTTACCGCGATCGGCTGCAGATCTTTGCAGGAGATAGGTAACAAACGACCCCTTCTCCAAACTCGGAAAACCCCTTAAAAATGCAAGTTTTTGGACGATTGTTCCTCAATGACACAGAATTTCGGGAATCGAAAGTCGTCAAAACCTAACCACGGACGATGTCCAATCGCATGCAAAAAATTACAGTGATCGAATGTGTCATCTCGTACCTATTCCCGAACAACTAATTGTCTCGAGTCTCGTAAGGAGAGCTCCGCTCCATTAAGGGGCACTCGTAACTGGAGAAAATTCACCGAGACTCACAACTAAACTTTTTAATAATGCCTAGATTAATTAAATTCCCAATTACTGCGTACAACAATTTCCCTACCTCAACGTTCTTAACAACAGTTGAAAAAAAGTTTCAAGGGACTTCCAAGTCAGAATGGATTTAGAAACTAACACTACCTTAAAAAAACCTGGCATTAATTCCACTGACTGTGCAGCTTTTCTGTTGCATTCTTTCATTGGAAAAGAATTATAAGACATTTGTGTTTTAAAAAGAAAACAAATTGTGCTGTTTAAGGCTTACCGGAAAGCATGTCAGCTAGAAAAAAGTGCGAAACGCAGTTCCGGCCCCTTCCGGTCTCACTACCCCACTGCTCTGGGCACTTCATTCGAAAAATGAGACATGCTGATGATAAGCATCACAATGTCCAATCGTCTGTAGGTAACATATATCTGCAACAAACAGCCAGTATAAACAAGTTAGTAAAATCATGCAATGCATTGATTATGATACGCTTTCCAACATACCAGAAATCATTACTCAAGTTATGAGGATGATGGCTCTGGAATAAATCTCTCTCCTGTGCCCTGACCTTTGACCTCATTTCGATGATATTCAACAGAGCCCGTTCAGTATACCTCTGGAACAACTTACTAAAGTTTTGTCGCAATAGAAGTATTTTTAGTCAAATTATGAAGATAATGGCTGTGGAATACATCCCGCTCCTGTGCCCCGACCTTTGTCCCCATTTCGATGATATTCAACAGAACGGGTTCAGAATACCTCCGTAACAACATACTTAAATATTGTCGCAATAGAAGCACTTTTAGTCAAGTTATGAGGATAATGGCTGTGGAATAAACTTTGCTCTTATGGCCTGACCTTTGACCTCATTTCTATAATATTAAACAGAATTAGTTCAGTATACATCTGAAATAACATACTAAAGTTTTGTTGCAATAGAAGCATTTTTAGTCAAGTTATGAGGATAATGGCTGTGGAATAAATCTCGCTCCTGTGCCCTGACCTTTGACCCCATTTTGGCGATATTCGACAGAACCCGTTCAGTATACCTCCGGAACAGCATGATAAAGGTTTGTTGCAATCGAAGCATTTTTACGTAAGTTATGACGCATAAGAGAGATGAAATAGATCCCGCTCCTATGTCCTGACCTTTGACCCCATTTCGTCCATTTTTAATAGGGTTCGTCTCCAGGTTGTCCCCTACCACATACTAAAATTTCATAAAAATCGAACCATTTTTACGTGAGTTATCGTGCGGACAGACAGACAGACAGACAAACGGACAAAGCTGGAGCATATACGCTTCTTCAACCTACGGTTGGAAAGCGAAGAAATAGCGCGTTAGAAAGCTCGGGCAGTGAGAACGAACATCTATTAATTTTGGTCCGATGTGTAAAATTGTCGCAAGGTGGCGTAAATGTGTAAAATTGTCGCAAGGTGGCGCATAGTACTGAATGCAAAATCTTTTATCACATAGCATTCCTCTTAAGATTCTGATTCAAAAAATTCTTAATTCCATACAGGTCCGACGAGAGAGGGGGAAAAGGGTTGTAATTGCCCAAGGGCCGGCGCGTCGGGGGGGGGGTGAGGGCGATCCTAGTGCACGTTTGTCACGAATTTTTAGCGAAAGGGTCCAGCAGAAAAGTGAAAAAATTGCTCCTCACGGAACAGCAGCTTTGGTTCCTCCGCTGGCATTCTTCCCCTGCTAAGTGACCCTGTGGAAAATCGTGCGCGAAGCGATCCTGCTAATCTAATCATTTTACTTATATATATATACAAATCGTAGTCAAATTATTTACATCTAATTAATTAATTAAGTACTCGCATCTTCTGAATTTTGTAGCTTTTGTCCCAAGTCCAACTTGGTAACATAGCTTAATGCTTTCAGGCATTTTTTAAGGTCTTTAGAACTTCCAAATTCTGCCATGCTATTGCGGATGTGTTGGTCTACTTGTATACACATTTTCTTCCTCTTTGGACCAAGTTCTCTTAATTCTTTTAATTGTTGTTTGTGCATCACACGTCGAATTTGGAAATTCTAAAGACCTTAAAAATGCCTGAAAGTATTGAGCTATGTTACCAAGTTGGACTAAGTACAAAAGCTACAAAATTCAGAATGTGTAAGTGTACATAATTAATTAGATGTAAATAATTTGACTACGATTTGTATATATATATATAAGTAAAATGATTCGATTAGTAGAGTCGTTTAGTCCAAGATGGAATATAACAAGGTCACTTCGCGCACGATTTCCAGAGGGTCGCTTGGCGCACGGTCGTTCCGCGCACGACAGACACCCTCCCCCTGCCACAAAAACTAAAAAACAGGAACTTCCCGTACTAATTTCCTTACCAATGGAAGCAAGTCAATTTTTGACCAAAAAAGAAAAAAAAAAAAAAAAACCTGGGTTCTTTGTTCCCAAAGGTGCGTATAGCCATCAGGCTATTCTGTACTCTTCCAGTGTCAGTGGCAGCAGCTGAGAAATCTTTAAGCGTTTTAAAAAGGATCAAAATTTATGATGGATCAACTATGGGGCAAGAAAGACAGTGTGGATCAACTACTCTTGCCATAGAAGCAGATCTTGCTCGTACTTCGAACGTTGATGAAGTAATTGACGACTTTGCATCTAAAAGACCCAGAAGAGCTATTTTATAGAAACTATAAAAATTTCTGTGTAACCAAATTTGTTTATTAAAAATTTTATTTTTGCTATTTTGATATTTAATTATAAAGTGTGTTTTCGTAAATTAATAACCAATTTGGCAAAAAAAAATAACCTTGTTTTAGTTTTCAAATATTGAGCACTCGACACTGAATAAAAAGCTTTAGCTTTTAGATTATGGCAAGTGATTCTAGAATGAATTTCAGAATTGTAAATAACCATAAAATCATTCTTAACATATTAGCAATTTGGTGGAAGTTTGTTTTATCATGTATAGGGTTTTGCACCTGTTGTTAATCTAAAGTATATTAATTCTGCACTCTTCTAAAATATTTTTGTGGGGAGGAGGGACTGAAGAAAACGTTGGGGGGCACCGGCCTCAAGATTGCCCAGGGTCCAAAAATCCTGTCGTTTGGCATGCTTTCCATAGTATATTTCCATGCTTTCCATGAGTACATGTCTGGCATGTACTTAATCGGTCACCTTTTACCACGGTGACCGATTTGAGTACGGTTGTCTACATCAAATATTGCACAATTTTTCCCTCTAGGGGGCGTAGAAAGGGCATATTGTATTTTCTTTTATAACTCTGCTTTTAAAAGTTCGATTCGAAAAACTTCTTTTGCATCTGATAGTATTCACGGCGAAGAATACTTCCTATATAATTTCCAATTTTATGTAATGCGCAGTTTTCTTCACTAGGGGTGTAAGTGCATATTTTTGTTTGATCCACATTTGCATCTGTATCTACGCTTCAGCAAATGCGATTGAAAAAAATATTCTCCTAGTCAGATACAACTCTCTTAAAGAAAAAAAAATATGCACGTTTTCTGATCAAAATAATATGTAGTTTTTTCGGCTAGGTGGCGTAAATGTGTGTTTCAGTTTTTGCAATACCTCTGTTTCTAAAAGTCCGATTGAAATTTAAAAAATTTTCTTTGCGTCCAACAGCATTCGTGGTAGGGAATATTTTCATGTATTTACCTGTTTTCGTAACGCACAGATTTGATATTAGAGGGCGGAAGTAAAAATTTCTGTTTGCAACGTTTTTGTAATCTTATGTCTGCTTTTAAATATCCGATTGGAATCTTTTTTTTTTTTTTTCGTCAGGCCCCACTCGTCACTGGAAACCGTTATACGCATATTACCTGAAAAAAAAATGATGCATAGGTTTTTGGCATCTGGTGGACTCGATTCCTTGGCGTGTACAGACTGTTATTCGCGCTAAAGGAGGGCCAATACGCTATTAAAGAATGTTTTGTACATTGAGTGTACATCAGAGTGTAATAGAAATAAATTCCCCGTAGGCGCGCGCATTGCTTCTGTCAGCAGATAGACAGATATCGATTTTCGTTAAGTGATCAAATGTAACATGACATATTTTTAACGCATCATAAATTTGCAAAATGATTAACAGCGAATTTAATACACAGCTCTGGTATAATTTATATCAAAAACATTTATTATGGAATGTAAACTGAATGATTTTTCTTAAATAGTATGATACAAGGATGAAATTTGAACGAAAAATGTCGCAGTTTTCGTTGTGTCGATGAAATCAGATGAAATATTCATTGTTCTGACATCTTTTCTAGGGTATCATCATTTCTTTAATCTGTAAGAGAACTGAAACAGAGGAGAGTATGCCTTCTTTAGTTTCTCAAATGAAGAACAGTACCGACTATTAAACAAATTAGAATTAAATACTCAATATAGCAAACTCTTTTATATGAAAAGAACTATAAAAAACAACGAAACAAAAGAAAATGCATAGCTAGTGGTAAAGTGTGAATGCTAGTCTGTGTACTGCTAACAGTATGGAAAATAACTGCTCACCGTAACGCAATGTTGGACACTTTTACTTGCAACGAGCATCCTAAGTCCTCACGGAGTTGACCATCTCATATCTCAAAACGCATTAACAGGCCTTCATAACGTAGTCAGGTCTCAAAACCGGAAAGGAAGGGGGCAGGCTGAAGACCTATCTGAGGGAGGGGGCCTGAAGACCTATGTGTGTGGGGGGAGGGGGGGCTCTGTGTTCAACGACAAATTATATTCATCCACAAATATTCATGCAAGTTTCTCTTTGCGTTTTTGTTAACAGAGGAGAGTAGAGAGAGTGGATAAAGAAGAGAGAGGAGAGTGGATAAAGGAGAGTAGTACTTCACCAGCGTACATTTTCTCCATACCGAAAAGTAAAAAAGAATAAAATAAAAATTCAAAATGTGAGGAGGGGAGGGGGCGACTGGAACAGAACTCTCTTGAAATATAAAAAAATAAATCGCATTATTAGAATTTGTTAGATGGTAGCTGATTTGGTGGGTCGTTATCACTGGAGGAAAGATAAACCCCCAGCCAGCATGAAAAAATGAGCTGCATCTTTTTCAGTTTCCTATGAATTTCTTTCTGTAGATCCACGCCGAATTTCCGCTATTTCTTTGGCATCTTTAATCGCGCATTCTTCTGCGTTGCTGCTCGGAGGTAGCCTCTTCTTAAGGGGGTCAACGGTCAAATCTCCCTTCGCCACTCGAAAACCACAAGACCTCACTTTCACGCGAATAAACACTTTTTCTCTCACACATGAATCGTAAAACAACTCCTACTGATCGTAAAACAATGAACGGGAAGAAGTTGAACGTACTCTCTCTCTCTCTCTCTCTCTCTCTCTCTCTCTCTCTCTCTCTCTCTCTCTCTCTCTCTCCCCCCCCCCTCTCTCTCTCTCTCTCTCTCTCTCTCTCTTGTATAAAGATTTCTCTTTAGCACTATTTTACTTCGCCTAAAGCAGCTATTCTCAAAGTGTGCTCCGCGAGTCCTGGATCTCTGTGAAGGCTCTGCAAGGACTCCGCGATGCTTTTCGTGAAAAATACCTCTTGCCACCTTCATGTTCAACAACGAAAATACACTAGAAAAATTCACGTACTTCTTCAATTTCCTTACAGAATGAATGCGCATAATGCTTCCTTCAAAACAAGTACATATCTCCAAGGAAAGAATGCATACTATTTTCACTACCTCTGACAAAATTCGTACTTTCAAGAGAAAGGTGCACTTCTCGACTGCATGTTTCCTAAACCGTGAGTTTGATAGCTTCCCAACACTTACGGACTTGCAGAAAGAGCTCGAAGGAAGCATTCGTGAATTCGACGAGATTTTTGGAGAATTCACCCAGCACCTTCCCACAAAATCCAAGTATCGCATCAGAGTGGATTCAGAGCCGGACATGCGACTGCAACTCACAGGAACGTGGATATCCCGACAAACTATGATAAGACGTCTGCGACCTATAGGGTTACATGCCCGAAGGCCTGTAGTCTGAGTCCCTCTATCCAGACCTCAACGTATCGCACGTTTTCACTGGTGTCGTATTTACAGAAATTAGACATGTCATCAATGGGCCAACGTATTCTTCACAAATGACAGTCGTTTCAGTCTCTCCTCGGATTCTAGACGTCAGTTGGTCTGGCGTGAAAATGGTACTGCGTACTAGCGAGAGAATGTCTAAGAAAGGGACAGATTCGGTGGTTCGGAGATCATGGTGTGGGACGGCATCATGATTAATGGACGCAACGCAAACAGGTACTGGAAAATAAGACTATGACACGCAAACGATATTACAACGAAGTTTACGTCATGTTCGGGTGCTGTAGGCGAATACTTCCTGTTCATGGATGACAATGCAACACCTCATCATACGAAAGCAGTGCGTACATTTCTGGAGACCGAGGTATTCCATACTGAAATGTCTCTCCGCCTGTTTATCTCCTGGATCACCTGGTGCTCAGCATGCCACCACATTGTGAGAGCTGCATCGCAGTTCGGGGTGGACATATTCCATACTGAAATGTCTCTCCGCCTGGTTATCTCCTGGATCACCTGGTGCTCAGCATGCTACCACATTGTGAGAGCTGCATCGCAGTTCGGGGTGGACATATTCCATACTGAAATGTCTTTCCTTCTGGATATATCCTGGATCACTTGGTTGTCAGCATGCCACCACATTGTGAGAGCTGCATCGCAGTTCGGGGTGGACATATTCCATACTGAAATGTCTCTCCGCCTGGTTATCTCCTGGATCACCTGGTGCTCAGCATGCTACCACATTGTGAGAGCTGCATCGCAGTTCGGGGTGGACATACTCCATACTTAAATGTCCCTCCGCCTGGTTATCTCCTGGATCACCTGGTGCTCAGAATGCCACCACATTGTGAGAGCTGCATCGCAGTTCGAGGTGGACGTATTCCATACTTAAATGTCCCTCAGCCTGGTTATCTCCTGGATCACCTGGTTCTCAGCATGCCACCACCTTTTGAGAGCTGCATCGCAGTTCGGGGTGGACATATTCCATACTGAAATGTCTTTCCTTCTGGATATATCCTGGATCACTTGGTTGTCAGCATGCCACCACATTGTGAGAGCTGCATCGCAGTTCGGGGTGGACATATTCCATACTGAAATGTCTCTCCGCCTGGTTATCTCCTGGATCACCTGGTGCTCAGCATGCTACCACATTGTGAGAGCTGCATCGCAGTTCGGGGTGGACATATTCGATACTGAAATGTCTTTCCTTCTGGATATATCCTGGATCACTTGGTTGTCAGCATGCCACCACATTGTGAGAGCTGCATCGCAGTTCGGGGTGGACATATTCCATACTGAAATGTCTCTCCGCCTGGTTATCTCCTGGATCACCTGGTGCTCAGCATGCTACCACATTGTGAGAGCTGCATCGCAGTTCGGGGTGGACATATTCCATACTTAAATGTCCCTCCGCCTGGTTATCTCCTGGATCACCTGGTGCTCAGAATGCCACCACATTGTGAGAGCTGCATCGCAGTTCGAGGTGGACATATTCCATACTTAAATGTCCCTCAGCCTGGTTATCTCCTGGATCACCTGGTTCTCAGCATGCCACCACCTTTTGAGAGCTGCATCGCAGTTCGGGGTGGACATATTCCATACTGAAATGTCTTTCCTTCTGGATATATCCTGGATCACTTGGTTCTCAGCATGCCACCACCTTGTGAGAGCTGCATCGCAGTTCGGGGTGGACATATTCCATACTGAAATGTCTCTCCGCCTGGTTATCTCGTGGGTCACCTGGTGCTCAGCATGCCACCACCTTGTGAGAGCTGCATCGCAATTAGGGGTGGACGTATTCTATACTAAAATGTCTCTCCGCCTGATTATCAGTAAGCACCACACACCCATTCTCCAACTATGCCCTTCTGGAATTTGTAACTTTTGCGTAAACACTGATCACAATGTAATTTGTGCGTCATTTATAAACATTTTTTTTGTGTCTTTTCGTGTGGTCCTATGCAGGCAATATAATTATTTCTCCATTTGGCTGCGTGAAGTATTGCTTTTCTTATACAGGTAAAATGGTAGTCCGTTCTTAGGTTTTTGACACCATCGTACATCCATGTGTTCCCGAAATCTAATCTCATTATCTAAAGAGCACTTACTCGCATTTTGCAACACGTCGCTGTGAGATTCTCACAAACAGTACTTATCGGAAGGCGCAAGGTATGCAGTGTTAGGTGGAATGCCAAAGGCAGGACTGCCTTCCAGAAGTCAGCAACTGTTCTTCATACCAGTAGCGCACCCAGAAATTTCTCGGAAGGGGAGGGGGTGACACACAGAATTTTCTCAAGGGGGAGGGGGGCGACCCTCTAAATTTAACTCGAAAAATAGATTCTTATCCAATTACTAGCAATGTTGCAGTACAAGAAAGTTAAATCATTAGAAGAAGCAGTAGATGAAATTTTTTTCTTGGTTAGATTTTACTAAATTTATTTAAGAATTATTGTATGTTATAGTTATACGGTACACGATTAAGAAGTATATGTAGATCACGTATAGTGACTTTTTGTTTCGAACTTCGACGTAATAATTTTCCCCTCTGTCAGCCCAAGGAGGGGGCCTGGGACCCATGGGCCACTCCCGTGGGTGCGCCACTGCTTCAAACATTAATCCTCGTGCGGTTGGATAACCATATCCTTATAAGTGCTTTCATGAGAACATTACTGTCACCACTGGCAAATTCACCACCCAAAAATAAAGAAGCCCCCCCCCCCAAATTTAAATTATTAAAGGTGACAAAATACACTGAAGAGCAATTGAATTAGCCATATCTGTCTAGTAACGTGTAGCGCCACCTTTCACCCTGATGACGGCGGCGATTCGTCTCGGCATGGACTCGACAAGACACCGGAGGCGTTGGGAAGCCATACGGATCCACGACCCCTGAACAAGCTCCCACAGTTCACGAAAATTTTATAAAAGGGGGGGGGGTCAGAGCCTCGAACATCTCTTTCGATGGCATCCCAAATGTGCTCGATGGGATTGAGGTCAGGTGATCTAGCTGGCCAAAAAAGCGAGGTCACATCGGTGGAGTGTCCATCCAATCATTCGCATACAATTCGGGAGCTACATTGTCTTGTTGCAGGATGAGGTCCCCAGTGGGATGTTGAAGACGCACAAACGGGAGCAAATTGTCGTCCAAGATATTCCGGTGACGTTGACCTGTGAGGGACGATGTCACACGTACCAGGGGTCCCATTTCAGTTCACGCAAACAGTCCTCAGATGAGAATGTCACCCCCACCAGCTTGAAGAGTACTCTGCTGGCAAGAAGAATACATGTCTTCATCTGGTTTGCGCCGTACTCGTATCCTGCCATCCTCATGTACCAACGTGAATCTCGACTCATCAGTCCGGACAACATTTTTCCAGATGTCTAGGGTCCAGTGGAGTTGTTCCCGCGCCCATGCTAATCTTTGCACCCTGTGATGTGCGGTCAGCAGCGGTACCCTCGTGGGACGATGGCTTCTGTACCCCATAGCGAGGAGGTGGTTCTGGATGGTATGGCTGCTTACACGTTTTTGTGCACCAGCATTAAATTGCCGAGTGAATTCTTGCACTGTGGCCCGTCTATCCGCTGTAACAATGCGAGGTAGCCGACGATGACCCCGCTCATCCACACGCTGTTGTCCACAACAGTTGGCCCTTGCAGGGATGGATTTACCGGATTCGATGTACTCACGTTGCACCCGTGACACAGTGGCTCGTGAAAATCCCAGTGCCTGCATGACTTCCGAGATGGAATGACCCATTCGTCGGGCCCGACAATTTTTCCACGATCAAATGCGCTTAGATCCTTCGACTTACCCATACTGCGTCCGACTCTTACTAATTCCCGTCGCATCACTCCTTATATTGTCGGATCGCTGCATACGTCATGTCGTTTCCGTTTACAGGGCCGCCCACGGCGCCACATTTGCATAACGCCAACTGTCTCTAATTCAATTGCTCTTCAGAGTAAAAGAACATTAAAAAAAACTCCCTGTTGCAAACTGAATAATCGTAGCCCGACTCACACTGCTCTAAGAACCTCAAACCATGTACTGTTGTATTATTATACCTGCAAATTACCAATCAAAGACACAAATGTAATCATACACTACATCGAAATAATTATCAAGAAGTTTCTGATATAGAAATGTATTTCCTCAGAACCTTGCTACAACAAATGCTTGCAATATGAGAAATCAGTGTGTAACATGACTTTGGCACGGTATCGAAAAAAAAAAAAAAAAAGAAAGAAAGAAAGAAAGAAGGCAACAGAACAAAGATTTTACTTACTTTTCCTCCTGTAACGAAAACAGAACAGACATTGCGTAAGTTTAGTGCATATTATTTATTTCTACAGTATAACAAATATTACTAAGCATTTATACGTATCTGATTCAAATGAGAACAGCAAAAAGGTACAAGGAAGTTTCACTGTGAAATTGGAAAGGTTTTACTGCAGAACGACAGAAGTCGTAAAAACGTCACACATATTTGGAAATCACCATATTGCAGTGAAACCAGTTTTTTATTTTAGGTTTAGCGACCAACTCAATAGGATATAAGCGGTCGCCCGTCCCATATTTAAGGCCACTGGCTCTAGGGAAGGGAGAAAGCCAGTGCCGTAAGACAAACACAGCATCCATGCCTCACCGGGATTCGAACCCGGACCCCTTTCGGACGAACGATCAGAGGCCATCGCTCAGACCACTGCGCCACCGGGGCGGCCCAGTTTTCCTGTCTGTACTCGAGAGATTAAAAGGAATCCGCTGAAAGAATTTTACCAGCGGAACACAGCTTCTGTGAGAACAATTTTTTTCTGATTGGAGGTTTAACGACCACCGTGAGCAACTCAATGGGCTATAAACAGTCGCCCGTCCCTAATTTAGAGTCACTGGTTCCAGGGAAGGGAGAGAACCAGTGCCGTAAGACAAACACAACATCCATGCCTCACCGGGATTCGAACCCGGACCCCTTTCGGACGAACGATCAGAGGCCATCGCTCAGACCACTGCGCCACCGGGGCGGCCCAGTTTTCCTGTCTGTACTCGAGAGATTAAAAGGAAATCCGCTGAAAGAATTTTACCAGCGGAACACAGCTTCTGTGAGAACAATTTTTTTTTTGATTGGAGGTTTAACGACCACCGTGAGCAACTCAATGGGCTATAAGCAGTCGCCCGTCCCTAATTTAGAGTCACTGGTTCCAGGGAAAGGGAGAGAGCCAGTGCCGTAAGACAAACACAACATCCATGCCTCACCGGGATTCGAACCCGGACCCCGTTCGGACGAATGATCAGAGGCCATCGCTTAGACCACTGCGCCACCGGGGCGGCACAACAACAACAATTTAGGAATTGCATTTGGAAATCGCAGCACACCCTAGCTTACGTCCCAGATTTGGCTTCCAGTGATTTCACTCTTTTTCGCCCACTCAACGAGGTGTTGAGAGGAAACCGCTTTATTTTCGATTTCGAATTACAGCAAGACATGCCGAAGTACAAGGATTGTCCCAAAACAACTGAGAATGTTTTTTTTGCATATTTTTTTGAGAATAAAAAAAAAATGTGTACCTTTATTATCAAGGAATTGATCATCTTTTTCGAAATACTGTCCATTGCGTTGAACGCCGGTGTCACACCGTTCCTCCCACTTTTGGAATATCTTCTGGAATTCTTCTAAAATGCTGTTGAAGCACTCCTGCGCAGCTGTAATGAATCAGTCTCAAATTTGTCGTCTTTTTTTAATGGGAAATAACCAGAAGTCACAAGGTGACAAATCTGGACTATATGCAGGTCGGGGCATCAAAATAAACTTCGTTTCTCCAAACAAGAAATAAGAGAACTGGCGACGTGGGGCTCTGCATTGGGCCGCACATGAAAAGAAATGTGGAACCCACGTTGAAGAAACTCGTTTCATGCCCAAATGCACGGTCAAAACTCTGTAAGTTGATGATTTTGAAATGTGAACCATATCTTCGATATCTCTAATGGATATGTGTCTGTCTTCCCGTATAGTAACACTTATTGCATTGATGTTTACCACTGTAACACTCGTTGAAGGTCTTCCTCCATGCGCGATTAAAGCATTTTATGCCATCTGTAAATTGTTGATTTTTCTAGACATTCATCTTTATAAGTCTCTTGTATAAGACGAAAAGTCTCTCCGACAGACTTCTTTAGTAGACAGAAAAATTTAATGACATCTTTTTTCTTCTTTCAGATCCATTTTGTCGAAAAATCGCAGAGCGAAAACACTTGTTAGGGGTTCACGAAACAACGCTTAGTAAACTGCGCACTACTGTCGACGCATGACTGATAAACAGGTGTGGCCAGTTGCTATGGTTACTACAACGAATGCCATTTTTCCAGGACTCGTGCGAAGGTCGAACACTGTTGCACATTTTTATAAAAACATTCTGAATTGTTTTGGGGCAAGCTACATAAATGCGGGCGCAACGTAAGAAGGTTTTCTCGAATGGAATCCATGCAATGGTTTCGTGATGGCGAACGCATTGCAAGACTAGGGAACTCTGTAGAAAATTGAATGCAACTGTTGACCAAGGTATGTATAAAGCATTTGTTCTTTTCACGTCCACTCTTTTCATATAAACACTATCGTATTTTATTTCTGACACTCAACTGGACATTTCAGCTTTCTGAAACATTTATTCGGTTACATACTTTGGTCTGTACTTTGCCCTCTACCTGACTAAACGTTGTACAGATCTCTATACGAACAACAGAACCATGTCGACAACTGTGAAACTCACAAATTTGTCGGTGACGGAGATCCTCGCTCCGGAGCCCGTTGTTCTAACCGACTGAACTACACCTACGGAATGTACCACTGCAGCTTTGTCGTCTTGACACGTGCTTCACACAGTAACGAGCCAGTTGTTCTAACCGACTACACTACACCGACGGAATGTATCGCTGCAGATTTGTCGTCTTGACACGCGCTTCACCTCTGTAGTACGTCACACAGTAACGAACCAGTTGTTCTAACCGACTACACTACACCGACGGAATGTATCGCTGCAGATTTGTCGTCTTGACACGCGCTTCACCTCTGTAGTACGTCATAAAACAGTTATACAAGCGTTTCTTAAACAATCCCAGGATGCTGCCCGTATATGATCAGCATAATTTTTGTTTAAGTATATAACAGATCACGAACAGGAAGAACAACGTGAACAAGAAGGACCAATGAGAGAGAGAAAGAGAGAGACAGAGAGAGAGACAGAGACAGCGAGAGAGAGGGGGGAGAGAGAGGGAGAGAGAGAGAGAGAGGGAGCGAGAGGGAGGGAGAAAGAGAGAGAGAAGAGGAGAGAGGGGGAAGGGAGAGAGAGTGACAGAGAGAGGGGGAGATGGGGGAGAGAGAGACTTACGAGATGAAAACAGAATTTCTCTCCTTTGCCTTCTGTTTTTAATCGAATCGTTATTATCACACGAATAAAACAAAGTACATCTTTTTCTTTATATTTTGCTTAAAGTGAAACGAAACATTATAAACGTTTTACAGTCATTAAAAAAGCCCTCAGATATACACTGAGCAGACAAATCATTAGAGATAGGGGTGATGGGCACTTGATATGCGCACCTCCCGTGTAGAGTGGAACAGACCGAAACCGAACGCAGACGATAAATAGACGGACAGCAGAGCTTCCCAACAGCGTATCGCAATCGACGAACAAGGGTAAATGTAGTGATCTGAGCGACTTTCACCGTGGACGCTATCGCCGAAAGACAGGTGGGTGATTCTACCGCTCAAGTGGTAAGAACCCTAGGGTTTCTGAGGGTAATCGTATCAAGGGTGTACCGCGAGTATACCATCGACGGACGTACCAGGGCCCAGAGAGTAAGCGATGGCCGACCACACGCCATTGATGACGAGGGTCGACGTAGACTAACCAGCCTCGTGAATAGGCAGCACAATTACATCCATGTTAAATTTCGGAGGCCCAAACAGCGTTAGCAGTGATCAAATTCATCTTGCAGTTTGCAATGACCAAATTCATCTTGCAGTTTGCAGTGATCAAATTCATCCGAAGAGTATTATGAGTTTGCAGTGAAGGACATTATGAGTTTGCAGTGATCAAATTCATGAGTTTGCAGTGAAGGGCATTAGGAATTATGAGTTTGTAGTGAAGGGCATTATGAATTATGAGTTTGCAGTGAAGGGCATTATGAGTTTGCAGTGATCCAATTCATGAGTTTGCAGTGAAGGGCATTATGAGTTATGAGTTGAATTCATCCGAAGGGCATTATGAGTTTGCAGTGAAGGGCATTATGAATTATGAGTTTGCAGTGAAGGTCATTATGAGTTTGAAGTGAAGGGCATTATGAATTATGAGTTTGCAGTGAAGGTCATTATGAGTTTGCAGTGATCAAATTCATGAGTTTGCAGTGAAGGGCATTATGAGTTATGAGTTGAATTCATCCGAAGGGCATTATGAGTTTGCAGTGAAGGGCATTATGAATTATGAGTTTGCAGTGAAGGTCATTATGAGTTTGCAGTGATCAAATTCATGAGTTTGCAGTGAAGGGCATTATGAGTTATGAGTTGAATTCATCCGAAGGGCATTATGAGTTTGCAGTGAAGGGCATTATGAATTATGAGTTTGCAGTGAAGGTCATTATGAGTTTGCAGTGAAGGTCATTATGAGTTTGCAGTGATCAAATTCATGAGTTTGCAGTGAAGGGCATTATGAGTTATGAGTTGAATTCATCCGAAGGGCATTATGAGTTTGCAGTGAAGGGCATTATGAGTTATGAGTTGAATTCATCCGAAGGGCATTATGAGTTTGCAGTGAAGGGCATTATGAATTATGAGTTTGCAGTGAAGGGCATTATGAATTATGAGTTTGCAGTGAAGGTCATTATGAGTTTGAAGTGAAGGGCATTATGAATTATGAGTTTGCAGTGAAGGTCATTATGAGTTTGCAGTGATCAAATTCATGAGTTTGCAGTGAAGGGCATTATGAGTTATGAGTTGAATTCATCCGAAGGGCATTATGAGTTTGCAGTGAAGGGCATTATGAGTTTGCAGTGATCAAATTCATGAGTTTGCAGTGAAGGGCTTTATGAGTTTGCAGTGAAGGGCATTATGAATTATGAGTTTGCAGTGAAAGGTCATTATGAGTTTGCAGTGATCAAATTCATGAGTTTGCAGTGAAGGGCATTATGAATTTATGAGTTGAATTCAGTGAAAGGCATTATGAGTTTGTAGTGAAGGTCATTATGAGTTTGCAGTGATCAAATTCATGAGTTTGAAGTGAAGGGCATTATAAGTTATGAGTTGAATTCATCCGCACGGCATTATGAGTTTGCAGTGATCAAATTCATCCAATTTACGGGTAAACAATAAAATGACGTCTGGAATCTCCATAGTAGTCTATCGAACCACTTGATAGACTACTATGGTTATATCATGCCAGCCAGGTTGGTGTCGACCTTCCGGACATAATCTTAAAAGAATGGGAGGAACCCTTCATTTATTTGTCGTCTTGACACAATTACGTTGGAAAGCTGGGAGTTGTTCGCTCGTTATCACGAATGTTCTCAGCAATGTAAACTGAGCACGCTGCATATTCTGGGCTACGGGAGTCAACGCCCGACTCATATGCAACTGTTGACTGCTTGTCATCGGACATTACACCTCGCCTGGTGCCGGGAACATAAAAATTGTACCTCTGCCGTGTATTGCCGCGTCGTGTGGTCAGATGTATCCCGTTTTCAGCAGCACCGAGCTGACAGGAGGGTGCGGGAGTGGTGTTGAAAGCATGAGACGATGTAATGTTTCACTAAAACCGGAAAGCAATTATGCAGTGAACTAGGTGAGAAGGCTACGTCTATTACCCAGCGTATAATCAACTGAATGTATATGAAAACTCGGGACGAATAACACTACCATACAAAATTTAACTTTTCGACTGGGGTTTACATTAATTCGAGTGATTTAGATTAATTTTGCTATGCTGATTTCAAAAATAACATTTATTTTTCTCTGCCACGTAATGATTTTTCACAATCATAAAAACAAAATCATGAATATGCTGTACATACACTGAAGTGCCAGAAAAACAGGTACAGACGAGCTTATGCAAAATACACTGCTGGCCACCCAAAATGCAACACCAAGAAAGAAGCATCCGATTGGCCTGAAATTCGCAGCATGCGTCGCCCGCGAGAGGACATGCAAACGATTAGCATTGCAGGGCATATGCAAATCATGTGCGCCCGGCACGCCACCGAGAAGCACTATAAGAAGGGTGCACAGAATGCGGGGTTTAAGTAGTGGAAGTGTATTGTGCTGCCGGACCTGTGCATGGGAAGCTTCCTGATGACTCGTCGCAGAATACGGCACTCATTCCAGCACGTTTCGGAGTTCGCCAGAGGACGAATAGTGGCTTATTGCGACAGAGGTTTATCTTACTTAGACATCGGCGCCCGTGTGGGACGACGTCCAGCCACAGTGAGGCGAGTATGGATTCGGTGGGTGAAGGAGGGACGGGAAGACCGACGTGAGCGATTACCGCGGTCGCGGCACACCACCGAATGAGAGGACAGGCATGTTGTGTGGCGGGCATTGGCGGCTCGCACCGCCACATCACGAACGTTAGCGCAGGAATTAGGGTGTGTTGCGCAACAACCTGTGTCATCCCGTACCGTTCGACGTCGTCTGCAGGAGCGGGGACTTGTCACACGGGGCCCATTGCTCCGATTACCTTTGACGTTACACCACCGGCGAGTGCGGCGGCAGTGGGCCGTTGAACGCCGCACCTGGACTACAGAATGGCAAGACATTGTCTTCTCCGACGAATCCCGCTTCTGCCTGCAACACCACGATGGTCGGATCCGCGTGTGGCGGCACCGCGGCGAGAGACTGCATGACGCGTGCATTATGCATCGCCATACCGGTCCGTCGCCTGGCGTTATGGTTTGGGGCGCAATTCGATATGACACCCGACCCCCTCTGGTACGCATCGCCGGTACGCTCAACAGCCACCGCTACATCTCCGACGTTTTGGAGCCTTTAGTCCTCCCTTACCTGCAGGACCTGCCAGCGGCTACGTTTCAACAGGACAATGCGCGCCCGCACGTGGCACGCATCGTGCAACAATTCTTCACGGCCCACCAAGTGTCACTGCTGCCGTGGCTCGCCTGTTCTCCAGATATGTCGCCCACCGAACATGTCTGGTCGCTGATCGCCAACCGAGTGGAAGCACTACCCGCTACTAGGCCTGATGAACTGTGGCAACGTGTGAGAGCAGCCTGGACCGAGCAAATGGAAGAGAGGTAAGAAAAAACTCTCCTCCATTTGCTATTCCAATGGTATGGCGGGAGCCAGTGAGTCATGAGGAATGTTATTTTTGCTTAACCACACCAGTAAAGGGCTACAATTGCAAAAACACAAATAATATAGTCTACTCAATGATTCCCTGTGCTATCAGACCTGTGCCACATGGTACTGCTTTACCTGTTCCATCACCTCCTACATCATTAGAATTTTCATCAGCTTCAGAAGTTGAGTTTAATTGCAGTAAACTAAGGACTTGTACAGCAATCCTGAATCTAGTAGTAAACCGCAGAAGTTTACACAAAGTGAATTAAATGACTTGATACGGCATTTAAATCTGCAGAACGAAAGTGCACAACTTTTAGTATCAAGACTTAAAAACAAAAGCCTACTTGCTCCAGCAACAACATTTTCATGGTACAGAAACTGAGAAAAGGAATTTGTTGAATATTTCGTCCAAAAAGAATCGATTGTATTTTGCAGAGACATCCCTGGACTTATAATGAATTTGTCGTCCACTGTTCATGACCCTTCGCAGTGGAGTTAGTTCATTGATTCTAGAAAGAGAAGCTTAAAAGAAGTTATTTTGCATAATGACAATATTTCCCCCTCAATACCAGTTGCTCATTCAGTACATCTGAAGGAATCTTATGAAAATCTTGACGTTCTACTTAACAAAATAAGATATCAGGAATACAACTGACAAATTTGTGGAGATTTTAAATTTCTGAGCATAATATTAGGGCTGCTACACAAAAAATGCCATGTTGCGTCTGTGAATGGAATAGTAGAGCTTATATGCAACATTGGATAAAAAAGATGGCCTAAAAGAAAAAATTGATTCCAGGATCAAAGAACGTTCTCCACCCGAACCTAGTGGATCCGGAAAAAGTTATTTTACCACCCTTGCATATTAAATTAGGTTTGATTAAACAATTTCTGAAGGTTCTGGGCAAATATGGTGAATGTTTTCAATATTTGATTAAAGTTTTTCCACATTTATCAGAAGCAAAAATCAAAGAAGGAGTATTTTGTTGGCCCAGATATAAGACGGTTAACTAAAGATAAAACTTTTGAGGAAAAAAATGACTACAACAGAAAAAGAAGCATGGGTTAGTTTCAGAAATGCCATTCAAATTTTTTTAGGCAATTACAAAGATCCTAATTACAGAGCCATCGTAGCAACTATGCTAGAAAAAATTTTTAAGAGCCTGGGTAGCAACATGAGCTTGAAAATTCATTTTCTGTATTCTCACCTTGACTATTTTCCCGAAAATCTTGGTGCTGTGAGAGAAGAGCAAGGTGAGAGATTTCATCGAGATATAAAATGTTTGGAAAAACGATATCAAAGACGATGGAATGTAAATATGATGGATGATTACTTCTGGGGTTTAAAGAGAGATTCTGCTTCTGAAATTTCACCGTATAAGCAAAGCCGGAAAAGGAAAATGATTTTGTAAGAACACGTGTGACAAACTTGATGTGGCGCCCATTTCTTGTCCTAGTGTCCAAGCTTTATACCGAAATAAGCCTGATAGCCTTTATGACAAAATCCGTTATTTTGCGTTGCTTTTTTTACCACAAAACTACCACATATATAACAAAATGAATCAGGACTATTAACACATCCTCTTGACGCCATAGCGCAGTAATAACGTACAACACAACAGTTAAAATGAGCGAAATTCACTTCGGTCTTATCGCTTGAAACAGTGTTCAAAATGGCAAAAACACAATGTTTCATTCATTGATATAGAGGCGCTATCTATTGTATCACTTTCCAAAATGATGATTTTCCAACTGCTGCGATCTCCTTTAGCCAGTAAATTGAAATTTTAGAATAAAAAAATAACAGATTACTTCATAATATTTTTCATTTTTTGTCATACAGTATATAAACAAAAATAACATGGGAAATTCTCAAAAATCTTTGGGTGACAGAGATCAACGTATGTGATATTCGTGATCAGTATATCTGAATTTTTATAAAACACTTGAAATTTTGCAAACCCCAGAATAATGTTGGGTTGCGTAATTAGTGTATGTGGGCCTGATTAGCATACGTACCCAACAAAAGAGATAAATGTTTTGTGCGGGAGGGGTAGAATTACTTCTCTACTACAGGGTAACAAAGAATTGCTTTCGTATCTCCAGCACGGTTCGCTTTCTTCGAAATGTTACGATTTTTAAAAATTTCTTTCTAAAAGCTTTGGACTGAAAAAATTATTTATCTAGGTTCAAGTTTTGTGAAAATTATAGTACTTACGTATTCTCCTATGTATTCCATTACTAAAATCAAAATAGAAAGAAAAACAAGAAATCAGTAATGATAGAGTCACAGAGAAATGACATGAATGTAAATAATTGAAGTTACACTGAATTGCTGCAAATCGCGTTTATGCAAATAAACATTTTTGGGCTCTTAAGTGCTTTTACCGTCTGAAACAAAAATAGAAAAAGTTAGTAAAAGCATGCAATGCATTGATTATGGTACGCTTTTCCACATACCCGAAATCATAACTCAAGTTATTGCTTAAGTTATGAGGATAATGGTTGTGGAATAAATCTCGCTCCTGTGCCCTGATCTTTGACCCTATTTCAATGATATTCAACAAAACCAGTCCAGTATACCTCCGAAACAACATACTAAAGTTTTGTCGCAATCGAAGCATTTTTACATAATTTATGACGCAAAAGAGCGATGGAATAGATGCCGCTCCTATGTCCCGACCTTTGACCCCATTTCGTCTATTTTCAATAGGGTACGTCCCCAGGTTCTCCCCTACCACATACTAAAATTTCATCGAAATCGAACCATGTTTACACGAGTTTTCGTGCGGACAGATAGCCATACAGACGGACAAAGCTGGAGCATATACTCTTCTTCAACATAAGATTGGAAAGGGTAAAAAACAAAATCGTTGGATAAATAATGGGACAATTTCTTTACTTCAATTGAAAGGCATGACTCAACAAAACAAAAGCTTTATGAAAGATAAGGTGTACGTAAGGAAATACAGAATAATATTTTTTGGAACGGAAATGCTGTATTAAAGTGTTTTCGTGCGGGTACCTTCTCAGGAAACTTGAAAGTCTCATCTCCCAGATTTCCGATCGAGTATGATACCGTTATCCAGGACAACATATCTCCAAGAAACTCAAACATCAGAATCTGAATCCGAATCTAGGTTAGGAATCAGCAGTTCTAAGCACCAGATGCCTCCTCGTAGCAAATATCATTGTTATCCAGGAACAGATCCAGTATAGGAATCACCAGTTCAAAGCATCGGATGCTTTCTCGTAGCAAAAATAATTGAAATCCAGGAACAGATCCAGCCTGGGAATAGCCGGTTCGAAAGATCCAATGCTTCTTCGTAGCAAAGCTCATTGAAATCCAGGAACAGATCCAACCTGGGAATAGCCGGTTCGAAAGATCCAATGCTTCTTCGTAGCAAAGCTCATTGAAATCCAGGAACGGATCCAGGCAAGGAATCACCACTTCGGAACATCCGATGTCTCCTCGTAGCGAAGATAATTGTAATCCAGGGACGAATCTAGGTTAGGAATCATCAGTTATAAGCACCCGATGCCTCCTCGTAGCAAAGATCATTGTAATCCAGGAACAGATCCAGTATAGGAATCACCAGTTCAAAGCATCGGATGTTTCCTCGTAGCAAAAATAATTGAAATCCAGGAACAGATCCAGCCTGGCTGGGAATAGGCGGTTCGAAAGATCCAATGCTTCCTCGTAGCAAAGCTCATTGTAATCCAGGCAAGGAATCACCACTTCGGAACATCCGATGTCTCCTTGTAGCAAAGATAATTGTAATCAAGGGACGAATCTAGGTTGGGAATCAGCAATTCTAAGCACCCGATGCCTCCTCGTAGCAAATATCATTGTAATCCAGGAACAGATCCAGTATAGGAATCACCAGTTCAAAGCATCGGATGCTTCCTCGTAGCAAAAATAATTGAAATCCAGGAACAGATCCAGCCTGGGAATAGCCGGTTCGAAAGATCCAATGCTTCCTCGTAGCAAAGCTCATTGTAATCCAGGAACGCATCCAGGCAAGGAATCACCACTTCGGAACATCCGATGTCTCCTCGTAGCGAAGATCATTGTAAACCAGGAACTGATACAGCCTGGATTCTTTCCTGGATCACCAGTTCTCGAATCCGTATATATTACAAAGTCGAAGGAGAGTTAAAAACATTCGATGTACGCGGATTTCGTTATAAGCTTGCAGATCAAAAATGGGCTATTTTTGGCATACTACATCATGTCAGGTTAAAACTAGCCAATCATAAACTTTTTATCAATTAATCGACGGTAAATAATGCTTGTTAATTAAAATCTATAACTTGCAATAAAAATGTGAATGAGATTTGCTGTAAACAAAACATTTAGTTAATGTAAAATGAAAATGAGTGCACAAATTTGAAATTTTCCCTGGTTACATTAACATCTTGTCAGAAATATGAATCACTTGTTGTTTGTTATGATAGCAGCTATTGATTTTTTAAACTACATCTAATGCAGTGTTTGCAATATTTCCTGGTGCAAAATAAAATCTAAAGTTTTCTAAACTTCCTCGAGCTGGTCTGCTGAAAATTGTGTTTTATTTTCTTTAGTGAGTGATTCTTCTTCATCGCTTGATTGATTATCGCTTTTACCCTGTAGGTTGCACACTATGTCCACCTCTGTGTGAATTTCTTCTAGAAAAATTTTCCTTTCAACGCTCAACGAACAATCGCTAAGATTTTTTGTCAATTCATCCTTGTTTTTTAAAATTTAGAAAGAGAATTTTGTGGAATAGAAATCTTCTACGCAACTCCAGTTTTTCTTAACTTCTCCCCTTCGTACTAAACTGATTGCTCTTTTTCTGATTTAAAGTTTTACACTTGTTTAAAACTGTGATATTTCGATCTTCGTAAACATACTGCACAAACTACTGAACAGCTAACTAGTCGAAGTCAAACTAAATTTACCAAATATGACCAGCGTCATTCTTTGTTACTTAGGTGAGGCTACTTGAGCGGCCCCTATTGAACAGAGGGTTGGGATTCTCGAAGATATAAGGAATTCAAGTGGGAAATCATATCGCTAGTGTAACACCTTTAATACAGTATCTTGCCCCCATACAAACAGGTTTGCGGAGTTCCCAAGCAGAGATTGAGTGACAGAAAGGTCACTAGGGATGTGTGGTGGGGAGGAAGTAAAAATTCTGAAACATATATATTGTCTTCATGCAAACTGACATTACTGTAAGGGAAAACATTGCCCGCGATGCAATAAAGAGCTAAGAGTACCTAGGTTTTCATTGAAAAAGGAAGATGTAAAAGCTGGCTGAATGCCACTTTTGTTTGCTGATAACCGTGCCAAACTTGGATATATGCGGCGGTTTCTCCACAAATCATTCTTCGTAATATGTGGTTAAAGTAACAAGAGAGATGTTACGAAATTCAAGGGATCTATAAAGACTTCGGTATATGCGGAGCTTCGTGTTATGCGAGCTCGTTATATGTGTGTTCGACTGCATTATTGTAGAAATGAATGAAGAATAAATGTTCCCAAAACATGGCAGATATAGTAGAATACAGAATTAGTTTTCCCCCGCAGAAATATGGTATTTAACATATCATTCTCTGCATACCAATGCCGTAGGGCCGCTGGTGGCCTAGTGGTCAGCGTTCATGACTGCCATGGAGATAACCTCAGGTTCGATCCTGGGCAGGTACGAACGTTCGAACCCCTAAATACCAGCCGTGCGTCGGATGGACACGTTAAGCCGTCGGATCCCGGGTACTGGTTCCCCGGTAACAAATAAGGGCGTCTTCCTCCCACTTTCTACTTCGCTTCCGTGTGACTTTCCTATCGGGCACTCTAGCCCAAATCTCCTAGCTTCCTATTTCTAAGGTTTGTTTAAGACCTGGGGTTAGACACTCCCTTCCCAAAATCCTCCACATATGATCTGAAGATACAAATGCCGTACATTTTGTATCGTTACTCATATAGCCATCCTTAAAAAAACTTGAAAATTACGTCACCCTGAAATGGAAATCGAACCCGTATCTCCAAATTTCCGTTCTCGTATGCTACCGTTACATCACCATGACAACGAAATTCCAAGCAACTTAAGCTAAGCAGATGTTGCTTAGGAATCCGAACAACTCTCCGGATGTGCTCTTTGAGAAACAATTCCCGCTTCATCGTATAGCTTCGACTACCATTTCTCATCCATGTACGATAAAGTTCAATATACGAAGGAGAATCAAAAAGGAAGGGCAACATACCCTTTAATACCGGTAAATGAGAGCATAACAGTTATCTCACTTCTTCACATAGCCCCCTGCAAGTCGATGCTCTTCTTGTATCGTTCCACGAGCTTCTTCATTCCTTGAAAGAAGAAGCTTTTCGGTTGCTCCCGATCCTGGTCTGCATCGGATCCTTAGCATCATCATCAGAGATAAACCTGCAACCGCGCAGAGCCTCTTTAAGTGGAGCGAAAACGTGATAATCGCACGGCGCCAGATCAGGGCTGTAAAGGAAGTGTGGAAGACATTCAAACCGCAATTGTTGCATTGCTTCCACAATTGCGGCTGCTACATGAAAACGTGCATTGCCATGGTGTAGCAAGACAGTTTTTTTTGTCAACATTCCTCTTATTTTGTTGTGAACACAAGGTTTCAGTTTCTCTCTCTGGACAGCGCAGTACGTTTTTCTGGTCGTTGTTTGTCCGTGTTTCTAAAAATGCTCCAGTATAGGACCCTTGATGTCCCAAAAGGAGGTTAGCATGATTTCCTTGACAGAGGGCTGTCGTTTGAATTTCTTCAGTACTGCTGAAGACGGGTGTTACCATTGCATGCTTTGCCTCTTGGTTTCCGGTCACATTGACGAACCCATGTCTCGTCGCAGGTGACAATTCGCTCCAAAACACTCTGATCTTATTCACAATGTTTCTCGAATCGGGTCGCAACCTCCACTCGCTATTGCTTGTGCGGATCAGTAAGCTAATTGTGAAAAATTAATTCTTCCAGAGATTTGGTTCCCATTCGTTTCTATGATCTGAAATACTGGTAATATATTGACCTTCATCGGTACACTGTAAAAAAATTCTAAAATTCACGAGCCACTTTCCGTCATTCCTTTCGAAGCATATTTCTGATACAACTTTTTCCGTGAAGTGACGGAAAAAACCTGAATTGCACAGATTTTTCGTACGTGAGGAAAATTCTGAATTTTTAGATACTTTTCCGTTCTTATATTGATGGTACATTGTCGTTTCTATGTGGCGTTAACAGAAAATTCCAAATTTTGAGAAACGTTTCCACAATTCCTTTCTTATGTTGACGGTAAATTGTCCTTTATTAAGAGGTGTTGACGGAAAATTCTGAATTTTTTTCAGAAAGTTTTCCGGAATTGTTTTCGTATATTAACGGAAAATTCTGTTCTCACCTTTTCCGTATCTATATATGACGGAAAAATTCAGGTAATAGGAATGATTCGCAGGAACACTTGGAGTTTTATTAACTATTTAATTGATTGTATGATGTCTATGTATCCGTCTGTAGACCCCTTAAGACAAAAGCTATTATAGCTAGCAAGTAAAATTTTATATTTAGGAGACTTTTGAAATAATACTAAGAAGCAGTTTATTGACCTTTTCTTAAAGATAATGGAAAGTCATTGTTAGTTTTATACTCAGGAGACTTTTGAAGTAATACTATGAAGCAGTACATTTGACCTTTTCTTAAAGCTAATGGAAAGTCATTGTCAGTTTTATATTCAGGAGACTTTTGAAATAATACTATGAAGCAGTACATTTGACCTTTTCTTAAAGCTAATGGAAAGTCATTATCAGTTTTATATTCAGACTTTTGAAATAATACTATGAAGCAGTACATTTGACCTTTTCTTAAAGATAATGGAAAGTCACTGTCAGTTTTATACTCAGGAGACTTTTGAAATAATACTATGAAGCAGTACATTTGACCTTTTCTTAAAGCTAATGGAAAGTCATTATCAGTTTTATATTCAGACTTTTGAAATAATACTATGAAGCAGTACATTTGACCTTTTCTTAAAGATAATGGAAAGTCACTGTCAGTTTTATACTCAGGAGACTTTTGAAATAATACTATGAAGCAGTACATTTGACCTTTTCTTAAAGATAATGGAAAGTCACTGTCAGTTTTATACTCAGGAGACTTTTGAAATAATACTATGAAGCAGTACATTTGACCTTTTCTTAAAGCTAATGGAAAGTCATTATCAGTTTTATATTCAGACTTTTGAAATAATACTATGAAGCAGTACATTTGACCTTTTCTTAAAGATAATGGAAAGTCACTGTCAGTTTTATACTCAGGAGACTTTTGAAATAATACTATGAAGCAGTACATTTGACCTTTTCTTAAAGCTAATGGAAAGTCATTGTCAGTTTTATACTCAGGAGACTTTTGAAATAATACTGTGAAGCAGTACATTTGACCTTTTCTTAAAGCTAATGGAAAGTCATTATCAGTTTTATATTCAAACTTTTGAAATAATACTATGAAGCAGTACATTTGACCTTTTCTTAAAGCTAATGGAAAGTCATTATCAGTTTTATATTCAGACTTTTGAAATAATACTATGAAGCAGTACATTTGACCTTTTCTTAAAGATAATGGAAAGTCACTGTCAGTTTTATATTCAGACTTTTGAAATAATACTATGAAGCAGTACATTTGACCTTTTCTTAAAGATAATGGAAAGTCACTGTCAGTTTTATACTCAGGAGACTTTTGAAATAATACTATGAAGCAGTACATTTGACCTTTTCTTAAAGCTAATGGAAAGTCATTATCAGTTTTATATTCAGACTTTTGAAATAATACTATGAAGCAGTACATTTGACCTTTTCTTAAAGATAATGGAAAGTCACTGTCAGTTTTATACTCAGGAGACTTTTGAAATAATACTATGAAGCAGTACATTTGACCTTTTCTTAAAGCTAATGGAAAGTCATTGTCAGTTTTATACTCAGGAGACTTTTGAAATAATACTGTGAAGCAGTGCATTTGACCTTTTCTTAAAGATAATGGAAAGTCATTATGAGTTTTATATTCAGGAGACTTCTGTAATAATACTATGAAGCAGTACATTTGACCTGTTCTTAAAGATAATGGATAGTATTTGTCAGTTTAAAAAGATCTCGAGTTTCAAAGCATTCTGTTACTTCAAAAACTCCCGATGAGAAAGATACGTACTTTGCAATAAGTGCTTCTACAGAAAAAATGAAATTATTGCAGACGTACTCAGAAAAATAATAAAAACTCCAACAGAAAATAAAATGGCTAATTTAGCCACTTTAATGACAAAAAAAAAAATCGTCATCGAGCAATTACAATTGTATACAGTATATCTTACTCGCCAAAGCTGTTAACGGGAGTTTCTGAATCAGCGGTAAGACACGTGCTTCCAGTTCCGAAGAACGCTGGTTCAAATCCTGCCGGGAATGAAAAAGAAAGGGTTCGTTGACTTAATACGTCGGGGAAGAAACTGGCCGAAAAAGCCAGAACCGATGATTTTGCGAAATTTCAGTAAACACACGGAAAAAACCCCAAAACGGATTTTTCTAAAACAAAACGGAACTACTGACTATATGAAAATTCTGTCCAAATACAGAAGTTAAAAAAAGCCGGAAGTTTTGAAAACGGAAATTTCGTTAAAAGACGGACATGTATCGACAGCTTTGCTGCACGTTATTTTCGGAAATTTTACGTGAATTCACACCACTTATTTTTACAGTGCACATGGGTGAGGAATGCTTATCGATAATACGATGAAGCAGAGATTACTTCGAGTAGCGCTCATCCGGAGAGCTGTTAGGATCCCTAAGCTTCATCTGCTTATCTTCAACAAACTGGCGATCTTATTTAGCCTTGTTTTTTTCTGTGGTGTACGAATCATATCCGTATTTTGTTCAACAGATAAAAAGTTACCTTGAGATGACAGGAATGTTTATTAGTATTTTCACTAGTTCATAGCCCGTGCCATGCACATGTGAAAAAGCTGTGACGAAAATTTTTATAACACGAATCGTAAAATACATACACATAACTATAATAAACGGTTGGATTCAGTTGCCTCTCGCTGGAGATGATTTGCTTGTGAGAGAACATTTGCTGTATTTCGAGCCTGAAGTTCTTCTGGAGTTTCTTGCAGCCGGTGAATTGCGTCTGAGAGAGCAGCTGCATTACATCAAAGTTATTCAGGAGGTTCTTATTGTCGGTGTTTAGCATGCAAGAGCATCAGTAATATGTCTAGCTTGTGTTTCTTCAAAAATTTCATTTCGTCTGCGATTGGCTCTACCTTCGTTCAAGTTATACAAAGCATTAGAAGATTTGTTTGCACGCCATCGCCGCTGTCGTTCTCTATTTAAGCGACCTTTTCTTTCAGCTTTATCTTCTTCCACCTTGTACTACAAAGTATTAGAAGATTGGTTTGCACGCCATCGCCGTTGTCGTTCCCTATTTAAGCGACGCTTTCTTTCAGTTTTATCTTCTTCCACCTTGTACTACAAAGTATTAGAAGATTGGTTTGCACGCCATCGCCGTTGTCGTTCTCTATTTAAGCGACCTTTTCTTTCAGCTTTATCTTCTTCCACCTTGTACTACAAAGTATTAGAAGATTGGTTTGCACGCCATCGCCGTTGTAGTTCCCTATTTAAGCGACGCTTTCTTTCAGTTTTATCTTCTTCCACCTTGTACTACAAAGTATTAGAAGATTTGTTTGCACGCCATCGCCGTTGTCGTTCTCTATTTAAGCAACCTTTTCTTTCAGCTTTATCTTCTTCCACCTTGTACTACAAAGTATTAGAAGATTGGTTTGCACGCCATCGCCGCTGTCGTTCTCTATTTAAGCGACGTTTTCTCTCAGCTTTATCTTCTTCCATCTTGTAGTACAAAGTATTAGAAGATTGGTTTGCACGCCATCGCCGTTGTCGTTCTCTATTTAAGCGACGTTTTCTCTCAGCTTTATCTTCTTCCATATTGTACTACAAAGTATTAGAAGATTGGTTTGCACGCCATCGCCGTTGTCGTTCTCTATTTAAGCGACGTTTTCTTTCAGCTTTATCTTCTTCCATCTTGTACCACAAAGAAAAGATTCCACGGAACCAACAATTTCTTAACTTTCCATCACAGTGAATCAAAACTATACCTGCAGTTACTTTCTTGCAGTTTTACTTGTTCCTTTATACGAAATAAAATAACGCTGATTCCTTTTTATGAATTCCTTTTTATGGAATAAAATAACGCTGATTCCTTTTTATGAATTCCTTTTTATGGAATAAAATAACGCTGATTCCTTTTTATGAATTCCTTTTTATGGAATAAAATAACGCTGATTCCTTTTTATGAATTCCTTTTTATGGAATAAAATAACGCTGATTCCTTTTTATGAAATTACTCCGTAATTTTATTATTTTTTAAGGCATTATTACTCTGCAATGCGAAGAAAATGAAATAAAGAATGACATAACCCCTAGGCAACAGAGCAAACGTCTCAGACAGTTGTTAGAGCACCTGCGTGTTGCCACAGATGAAGTCGTTTGTCTTACTAACTTTATTTTATTTTTCGGTATTCCTCTTTAATTTTACGTATCGTGCGATAGCGGTGAGCTTAGTTCCGATTTCGGCCACCGGATAAAAGCAGATGACGCTGCAAGTATTGATTGACGTCAGAGCGTTAGAAAACGACGTACCTTATTATATAGGCTTTATTACTCTTTTTGTTATGGAAAGTTATACTATTGGAAAAGCCATAAAATATATATTATAAAAATCCGAGCAACGCAATCTGGTCAAAATTTTTATTCCAGACTTCGACTGAAATGCATTACTTTTCAATAGTTTTTATACGATTCTGGTCAACTGAAACATTATATGTGGAAGATTAATTTTAGAAATCATTAACAACTTACTTCTAAAAGGTCCATCAAGGATGTCTCGGGAATCTGAAATAATAATAAGCAGGTATCAGTGTTTATCCTGACTACAGAATTATTTACCAATATATTATTCACTGAATCAAAATAAGTGTTGCATTTCATTTGGTAAAGAAATGAAATCCTGAAAAGATGCATTTTTTTTTTCTCCTGACTGATGTTGGATTTGGAATGCATGTATACAACTTGTAGAATGAGAGATCACATATTCAGATGGAAAAATTAATTCTTCTGCAGATGAAACGGAGGAGGCGAGAGCTGCTGGAAAAAGGATGAAAGACGTGCCTATGCAGCCTTTTTTTTTTTTTTACTGTATTGGTGTTTTGCAAACGACGTGCCTCAGCAATGCTCCAAAATGACTTCCATGTTTCACAACGGATATCCAAAGAATAAAATGATGTTAACTTGTGATTCAAAATTGTCTGTAGAATCACTCAAATGTGAGCCAGTCCTTCAAATTCAATACAGTCACAGGAAATATCTCAAGCCCTGGTTTCACCCTGGTGACTAATGGTAAGAGCATACGACTAGATGCCTGAAGCACCTCGAGTTGAGCAACGCTGTTGTAAGACACCCTCCTAGGCTTTGAAGCCACACCAAGCCGCTGGCCCTTAGATAATGATCTCTTGTTTTAAACAAGCTTTCCTATAGAGGCTTTGAAATTACTCAGCCAAACTTTAACTAGAATTTTCTTGTAAATTATTCGACTGAGCTAATGATCTCTTTTTCTATTGGGGCATGTGTGCAAACTTTGCCTGTGAAAGATAAACAAGAACTTAGAGAATTAAAAATTGATTCCTTTAACAAAAAAAAAGGAAACCAAATTGTTTCCAAATGTGCTGCGCGAAACTTCCATTTTACACAGATGACTCATTACATTATGACCACCCACAGCCTACATGAAGCAGCGCGCCTGGAGACCGGACGGTGGCGCAGATGAAGTTCACAGAGAAGTATATATACACCTCGAGGACCGACTTTCGGTTAGTAGAGTGTTCGGAGTCAGAATGGAATAAGCTGCCAATTTATCGCACTTTGATAAAAGACAAATTGTGATTGCACAGTGCCTCGAAGGTACGATCTCGGAAACATGGCGGCTTATGGGTTGTTCACGTGCCGCCGTAGTGAATATGTATCAAAAGTGGTGCACGACGAAGCGTTGTCCATCCGTATGTCGTCCGCAGCACGTTCAGGCCAGAGGGGAGCGGAGACCGTCGCGCATTGTTCACAGCGGCCGCAGGGCCACAGTGCGACAAATCTCCCGCAGGTACAACAGTGGTGATCAGGGCAATGTGTCACAGCGCACAGTTCATCGCAGCCTTCTGCGCATGGGCCTGCGTAGCCGAAGACCCAGCCGGGTCCCCATGCTCACTGCACGACATCGCCAACAACGCGTGAAATGAGCCCAAGATCATCGAGTTTGGACCGTGGATGATTGGGAGAAAGTGGCCTAGTCTGACGAATCAGGATTCCTGGTGCATCACGTAGATGGCCGAGCGCGGATACGCCGATCACCCAGGGGGGGGCTATGGCACCTGAATAAACTGAAGGGAGGAAACAGGCCGGCGGCGGTGGTGTTATCCTGTGGGCAATGTTTTCTTGGGACACTTCAGGCCCCATTATCCTAATAGCATAATCTCTGGCAGCTGTCAGGTATCTGAATATCGTTGAGGACCAAGTTCACACATTCATGGCAACTGCGTTCCCTGCTGGTGATGGCCACTATGAACAGGATAATGCGCCATGCCACGCTGTCGGAATTTTCGAAGAGTGGTTCGGGGAACAAGCTGGTGACTTTCTGTTAATGCCCTGGTCTCCAAATTCCCCTGACACGAACCCAATCGAACATTTGTGGTTCGACTTCGAAAAGCGAGTTCGCGCAAAGTCACCACCACCCCGAAATGTACGGGAACTGGAGGACCTTCTGCAGACATGAACTGGATACCTATCGCCACCTTATCGAATCGATGCCTCGCCGATTGGCTGCAGTTTTGCGTAATAAAGGGGTCCTACAGCTTGTTAGATAGGTTATCATGATGTAATGGCTCATCCATGTATATTGCATATTATCAAAAGCATTCGGGCATTAAATACATAAGTGCAAAGCGCGATTGCGCAGGAAGGTAGGTATATAAAGCTGAGATGTTCTGCCGTGTTATCAGTGGGCCGCGAGTGGCCTAGTGGTCAACGTTCGTGACTGCCAAGGAGAAGGCCTCGAGTTCGGTCCCAGGCAGGTACGAACGCTCGAACCACTAAATATCCGCTGTGCATCGGATGGTCACATTAAGCCGACGGGCCCCGGGCACTGCCCCCCCCCCTCCGGTGGTAAATAAGGGTGTCTTCTACTTCGCTTCCGTGTCACTTTCCTATCGGGCACTCTAGCCCAAATCTCCTATCTTCCTATTTCTAAGGGTTGTTTAAGACCTGGGGTCAGACACTCCCTTCCTAAAATCCTCTACATCAGATCAGATCAGACTTTTGTCGGACTGTGTCCTTCCAACTGTTAAGGTCGGCGGAGGCTCTGTCTTGGTATGGAGTTGTTTTTCGTGGATGGGACTCGGCTCATTCTTTTATGATAAGCCATGAAATCTGAAGTGCACCTCGACGTTCGGGATAATTCTGCCCTACCAATAATATGGCAATATTATGGAAACGACCGATGTCTCTTTCAACACGAACAAACTCCCTTCCACACTGTACTGCGTGCTCAGGACAGGTTTCTTGAAAATGAGGTGGAATTTTCAGACTAAAGTGCTCAGAGTCCTGATCATAATCCCATAGGACAACTATGGGATGAACTAGAGCGATGGATACGACATCGCGCGCACCCTACCGCAACCGTCGTCCTCGCTCTTGACTTTAGCAGCAGCTTTGCAGGACGAATGGCGAACCATTCCTGTGAAGACCTAATGCAAATTGGTTGCTAGTATGTCTGAACGTGTTGCCGCTGTCATGCAAAAAAAAAATGGTAGACTGACTAAATGCTAATTGCGATAATAAAGCCATTTGTCCCAAAACATTGTGGTTGCGGAATACTTTTGATAATATCATCATCATCATCATCATCATCATTGTCAACCATTATCAATCCACTGCTGGACGAAGGTCTCCCCAAGTTTCCTCCACAACGGTCTGTCTTGTGCCAGTCTCCTCCATGTCACCCCTGCATACTTTCGAATTTCATCCACCCATCTCCCATGTGGTCTTCTTCTGGGTCTTTTCCTGTCCCTTGGAATCCAATCTAAAATTTCGGCTGTCCATCGATGATCTGTCCTTCTGGCAGTATGTCCAGCCCATTGCCATTTCAGGGATTTAACTCTGATCATGATGTCTTCCACTCTTGTCATTTTTCGGATCCACGAGTTCCTCTTCTTATCTCTCCTGGTTACACCAAGCATGCACCTCTCCAGGCTGCTTTGAGTTGTCTGCAGCCTTTGTATGTCTCTTTTAGTTAAGGTCCACGTCTCTGCACCATACGTAAGCACTGGAAGGATGCATTGATCAAACACTTTTCTTTTAAGACATAATGGCATATTGCTCTTGAAAATTATGCTGTTTCTTCCAAAAGCTCTCCAGGCAAGTTTTGTACGCCGATTAATTTCTTCATCAATGTGGCCCTCACTTGATACCTGCTGTCCAAGATAAACGTACCTGTCTGTTATCTCCAGCTTTTCTCCATCAATCGATAAATCTTCATTTCTTGTAAAAGCATTGAACATCACTTTTGTCTTCTGAAAGTTCATTTTTAATCCAACTTCTTTACTCTTGTCAGCAAGTTCCTGGATCATACTCTGCAGCTCTGATGGGCTAGTTGCAAAAATGACTACGTCATCAGCAAAACGAAGGTGGGTTAGATAATCTCCATTAATCTTTATCCCCTTGGTTTCCCAGCTCAGTGACTGAAAAACACCCTCCAATGTGGCATTAAAGAGCTTCGGAGATATGGTGTCACCTTGTCTCACTCCCTTTCCAATTTTTATGTGTGTTGTATTTTCAAACAGCCTAATCTTTGCACTTGCATTTTCATAGATGTTATTAATAATATTAATGTATGCATCTTCAATACCGCAGGTTTTCAGAGCCATTGTAACTGCTGATGGTTTCACCGAATCAAAGGCTTTTTCATAATCGATAAAAGCCATGCACAATGGAAGTTCATATTCCCTCGCTCTTTCAATTAGTTCTCTCAGCACATGGATATGATCTATTGTGCTGTATCCACTCCTGAATCCAGCTTGTTCTCTCGGTTGAGCCATGTCCAGTGTTACCTTCAAGCGGTGTGAAAGAACTTTAGTGAAGATTTTATAAACTACTGATAGGAGGCTGATAGGTCTGTAGTTTCCGAGATCCTCAATGTCACCTTTCTTATGTAGCAGGATCATTGTAGCGGTGTTCCAATCCTCAGGAATCTTTCCTTCATTAAGGCATCGAGTAAAAATTTGGGCGAGTACTGTTTCGATTTCTCCACTTGCTTCTTGTATGATGTCTACAGTAATTCCATCTTCTCCTGGAGCTTTTCCCCGCTTCATGTTCTTGATTGCATGTGCAACTTCTGCTGGAAGGACTGGAGGAACTCTGGTACTGGTATCTTTCATGATGTCTGGAGTGCATGCATCATCCCTTTCATATAATTTGGAGTAGAAATCTTTCACTCTTGTCAAAATTTCGCCTCTATTTCTTGTTACAGAACCATCTTCTTTTCTCAGTGCCATAATCTGTTTTCTTCCCTTACTGAGATGTCCCTTTGCTATCTTTAGGCTTTGGTTGTTTTCAATTGCTTTCCTCACTAGTTCACAGTTGAATTTCCTTACGTCTTCAGTGATACTTTTTCGTACTGTCTTGCATAGCTCTATATATTCCACTTTGGAAGTCACATCTTCTTTAGTTGTCCTCATCTCTCTTCTTTTTTGCATCAACATTTTGGTTTTTCCTGATAATTTATTTACATGCAACTTGTTCTTAGACCCAGCTAATTTTGTTGCTGTTTCCACAAGAGCTTTGGTTACTTTTCTGTTAACTTCAGAGATGTTTTGATAATATAGTGTACAGTATATGTGTGTGTTTCATCACTGCATCCTTCTCCCAATTTATGCTTATGAGTCAGAGACATGGACCTTAACTAAAAAGACATAAGAGCCGGTGGGCAACTCAAAGAAGAATGGAAAGACGCATGCTTTTTGCAACCACAAAGGATAAAAAGAATGAGAACTCACGGATTAGAAACGTGACAAGAGTGAATGACATCGTAATCAAAGTAGACTTTCAAGTGCCGATGGGCAGGACATACTGCAAGAAGAAATGAACACAGTTGGACAACTGAAGTGCTGTAATTGATCCCAAGGGGGCACAAACAGACATATAATAAGAAATAAGACCATTTAAAAAATGTGTGGATGAAATTCAAAAACATGACTGAGTGACATGAAATTGCTCAAGGCGGAAGAATGTAGAAGAGACCTGGGTTGGTCTTCAACTAGCAGTGAATTAAGGATGGTTTATATGTACGTACATACATATACAGGATACACTACATACACTATAATAACGAAGTAAATTTCTCCGGTATTTTTGTCCACGCCGGGGATCGAACCCGAGTCTACTTATTCCGGAACAAGTCGCTCTACCAACTGAGCTACGCGGACGTTCGTTCTTGCTGCTATCTGCCTTTATGTCCGGGGCAGGCACGTCACATCTCCCCCCCGAAAGAGGGACGGGGGCATGGCCCACGGTTCAGCCGTGACCATGAATCGTTGCAGACAGCCGTCCGCTGTAGAACGTGCACTTAATGACTCCCAGTCAATCTGGTGTGTGGAATGCAATGTCACACACACATTTATTTTTCGAAGCACTGAAGAAGGGATTCTCTTGTTTTCCTTGTCTCGCGGTGTGGAATGAACATCACACCTTTGCGAGATCTTTAACGGCCGGGTCGTCCGGGAAGTTCGGGCGCCATTATAACGAAGTAAATTTCTACGTCATTTTTGTCCACGCCGGGGATCGAACCCAAGTCCATTTATTCCCAAACAAGTCGCTCTACCAACTGAGCTACGCGGACGTTCGTTCTTGCTACTATCTGCCTTTATGTCGTGTGCGTCCTGCGGGGCAGGCACGTCACACTATATTGACAAAACTCACGTGACACTTAGAAGATAACTGTACTGTTGGACTGTTTACAGCCCATCGAGTTGCTTACGGTGGTCGTTACTACCCCGTCCCCAACCCTTGCGCCAAAAGTCAAAACAAAAAACATTTTGGAAACCATTTGGTTCAGATATATCTGCCGCTTAAAGGACGGATGCCGCTTCTCTTTTAGTACGCCACTTTTTAATACTAGTGGAAAGAATACTGGACACGCACTTTGCCTAAAACGTAGTTACTGTTCTTGGAAGAGCCAAGCACATGTTTCTTGGAACAATGACCCTCTTCTGCCATTTGGGGAACAAACTACGATGCCCTTGTAGGTAACATTATTCGGTGAGCAGAGGAAGTGTTTTAACTAGTTTAGCCAATTGCTTAGTTGAAATTAAGATATTTTTTCACGAAATTAAAAAAAAATCAGCAAATAAAAACCCTTCATGTTTCTAACGGACATAAGAACACAGTTAGTGTATTTCCTATTTCCAAGAATTGAGCATTTATTCTGTGGGCGTTATTTCCGCACGGATTCTCTCTTCTCACTGACTGCGGAAGTTAGCTGCTTTAAAAGAAAAATGCTTCTAAAAACCATATACGAAAAATGCATCAGCTTTACGAGATTCTATTTCTGGGGAGGGACAAAAATGCATACATAATATGCCAGGTACTTACAAGTACTGTTGATAAGTAGGAAGCAGATGAGCATCACCATTACAATGTACGTTAAATTTGGCATCTGGAATCCTTGTTGTCGAACCATAGAATTCAACTTTGTTCAGACCTCGTTTGTGCAGGAAGATGTACTTAGTTCAGCAGATACTTCTCTGTGTTTCAGTCCGGGCGTGCACACCACCTTAAAAGTCAATCGCACAACTCTCTTGACGTATATTCCCAATTCCCAAGCACGTCAGTGGCTTCATAAATGTCTTTAAAGACCAAGATAATTACGATATTTCTGGATCTAAGTACGTATTTGCGTGACGTGTTTCCCATCTGTTCATCACAATGTGTATTTGTGGTGGTGAGTTCAGAGCTCACGCAGTCTGAATAACATTTCTGAGTTGGCCTTCCATACAAACAAAGAAAACTTATTTAGTTCTGAAACGACGGTCACACACTCCTGCTACGTTGAACGACATTTCTGTTGGTACCATTTCAGCGGCCTAAATCAGACACCTGCAGTCAATAAAATTACATGCGTCAAAGCAGCTTTAGGTAGCAGAAATTACGGATGACAATGCAAGAATCTTTACTCGGTTTAGCGGGTACTATTATGAGTTGCAGATGTATTGATTTATTCCTTTATTTATATTCGTTTGTTTTACAAACCGCACTAGCATAGGCAGCAAGAATTTTCCCCATGTCTTAGGCATAGCAAGTGAATGTCGTACTAGAAAGGGATTTTTTTTTGTTCGCTTGTTGGAGGTTTAACGACCACCGTGAAAGCAACTCAATGGGCTATAAGCAGCCGCCCTTTCTTAATTTACAGCCATTTGTTCCAGGGAAAGGAGAGAACCAGGACTCATCTCGGACGAATGGTCAGAAGCCAGCGCTTAGACCACTGTTCCACCCGTTCTGCTGCCTTACTGTACGAGTACTAATGACCCTAAAGTAATGCTTTCAAAATTCGGATATTTTCAGATTGAAAATATCAGGTCTATGTGTAAGCTTCCAGAGTTTGTTCGTGGGGAACTCACTTCCGCCGCCGTGGTGATGCAGTGGTCTAAGCGGTGGCACCTGACAATTTGTGCGAGTGGGTCTGGGTTCGAATCCCGGTGAAGCATGGATGTTGTGTTCGTCTTAAGACACCGGCTCCCCCTTCCTTCCGTGGAACCAGTGGCCTTAAGTTAGAAGCAGGTGTTTGCATATCGTAAGGTGAGCAGACGTCCTCATTTCCTGGGGACAGTCCTCAGTTTCAATGCTTCGTTCTCAATTTCGTTAAAACTGGTTGAGGACGTTAAATGTCCTCAATTTCGGATTTTTGGTGCCCAATTTATGAAATTTCCCCAAAAAATTGAAATAGGAAAAACTGTGCTAAACTAAAGTCATAGAACTCTATTGAATCTACCAATTGCAACGAAATTTAGCACCAATTACTTATTTAATTGCGAGAACATGGACTCATAAAGGTATGGAACTATTTTCTGAAGCGGATGAATTTTTCTTGAATTAAGTTAGAAATCACACAATATTAATGGGAGACATACTGAAGCATCGAACAAAGTCATTTCGATAATCATGGTATTATTTCGTTTCTGTTTTAACTGGATTTACAGTAACTAAAGTATTTATAGGATGGGAAGTAAATTTCATCTTTTACAACATCTACTTTCTTGCAATTAAAGAAGTAATTGATGCTAAATTTGGTTACATTTCGCAGATTCCACTGAGAGTTCTACAAGTTTTGTTCAGTACATTTTTCGTTAAACTGCTTCTTCAAGTGAAATTACTGGACTTGGAATATTCTTTCTTATAGAGATAACATACAGGAATTCTATGATTTCTGTCCGTTCAGAGTATAGTAATTTTCTGGCTTCAGATATTTTTATTGAACAAAATCACACAGAAATTGGCCGCCCCGGTGGCGCAGTGGTCTGAGCGATTGCTTCTGTTCATTAGTTCGAAAAGGGTCCGGGTTCGAATCCCGTGAGGCATTGATGTTGTGTTTGTCTTACGACGCTGGTTCTCTCCCTTCTCTGGAAGCAGTGGCCCTAAATTAGAAACGGGCGACTGCTTATAGCCTACTGAGTTGCTCATGGCAGTCGTTAAACATCCAACTAAAAAAAAACAATGAAATTTTAGTACAAATCAAAATGTAGCTTTGTTTACATGTGCTGCCCCCTATGAGTAACATTTAGAATTTATCAAAAATAATATTCTGCATGATAGTATTTTATTGCTATTTTACCTTTATTTCACATGGAAATCATCCTTCAGATTCATCGTACGTTTTCCCGTGAAACGGAACAATCATAATATAGTTCATAACATTCTTCGCTAATCTTCGGCTTTACCACAATGTGTCAGACGTTGTCCTCAATCATGTACTCATTTTGAAACTAATGCGAAATTGAGGACAACATGCCATTTTGTCCTCAAATTCATTCTCAAAAATCTAGTCACTTTAGCTTATAGCCCATCGAGTTACTCATATAGTGGTCGTTAAACTCCCATTAAAAAAATCGCTTGCTCACTTTTTGAATCTTTCCCATGTCATGTAAATGTCGAAACACGACGGACTAATTCACGCATAACTGTATTGCCAGTTCTGTGGTCGGCTGGGGTGACATCTTCGTCCTGATGTATTTGCAGCAAAATCTGAGCTTCTAAAATCTCGATTGAAAAAACTTTTTCGTGTAACGATACCACTCACGTCAATAAACCTTTTCGGAATATCTTCTTTTTTAAAATAATGAACGATTTCTCCACCAGGAGGCGTAAATGTATATCTTCTTTTTGTCGATATTTCTGCTCCTTAGAGATGATATTTCTGCTCCTTACAGATCTCTTCGAGGGAGCGTTAAACTCCGCGAAAAAAAAAATCGATGTGTTATTTTATTTACATTTTATTTTAATTTTGAAAGAAAAGATTAGCACTCAAAACACAATTTCGTTAAAATAACGAGACATAAAGAAATCTAATTTTTCGGGATCTGTTGCACCACGATCTTTGAAAAGTTTATTCATGTCTTATGCTTGCGTTTTCCTCAAAACGCATTAATTTCTATTCCCGCTTTCCAAGAAGTAATATGCATTTCTTTTCTTATTTCTCTAGGGTTTCGAGACAGGTGGAGTTGTTGTCTCGACTGGAGTAAGAAATAGAAGCTTATCAGAACTTTGCCCTTGATCTAGATGGGTAATGAATGCGTCAGTAAATGACTGAGGGCAAGGAAACTTCTTTGGCTCGAAACCAAGATATAAGTTTGTGACTGTTAAAAATAACCAAATATGTTTTTGAAGCTTAAGAAAATTTGTGATTTAGAGGATGGAAATGAAACACTTTGCACGCGAAAGAATACATGTGGTTAAGTTGAATTTCCGGCCAAGAAATTGCAATTGTGTATTTAATTTTTTGATGTTAATAAGCTAACGAGTTTTTAGGTGCTACATGCGTTCTGTTACAAGCACTTCTCATTCATTTGTTGATTTAAGATATAAGTTCCAAGAGATTATAAAGACAGGGCACAAGCAGCTGAACTATAGGTAACCAGTATTCGTTAACAATCAATCGTATCACCAGTTGGTTAGTTGATTGTTAGCCCCCTACCATAATGCTACACAATGAGCGAAATGGCCCTATGCGGAGCGCCAGGGCAACGGGTAGACTTATTTATAACGAAGAGACTCGACCTCGGGAAAAACGGATGGCATTATCTGAATTGCGAACCTCGGATGCTAACCGGAAAAGCTACTTGCTGGGTATCCGTGGGCCTATGATCAACTGGAAGATCTGTTTAACGAATCAGTAGTCTTATTAATCAGTGCTAAAAATAAGATGAAGTGAAACTACGAAAATCCTTACCCAATTTCAAACAAGTTGGGATTGTTCCTTAATGAATCATCTACTCGAAATCAAGCAAAAAAGTGAGTGAAAAAAATGGAATGAATGAGTCTAAATAAAAATACTGTTGATATCTTCTGAGATATTTTGTTTTTGTAAGTATTGGGTGTGCAACTTAATTATCGGCCCCTAACCGCAAGCGATCATAGAACGTCGGCAAATGCAAATAGCTTTGTGCGATAATAACTGATTGCAGCACCATCCAACAGCTTTCCAGGCAACCGTAACCGCTCACAGCTGTAGTGACAGAAGGGACGAAAGTTGACGGTGAAAGCAATGTCGCTCGAGAAGCAACATTTGAGTCACTGCCTCCTGTTCGCGTTTCAGATGAAAAAAGTTCCACGAAAGCCAAACAAACGATCTGTGCTGCTTTGGGTGAAACTGCTGTGTCCTACAGTACGTGTAAGAAGTGGTTCCAGCGGTTTAAGCAGGGAAGTTGTCCATACTGTGTCCTACAGTACGTGTAAGAAGTGGTTCCAGCGGTTTAAGCGATCTCCGTGATGTAGAACGTCCGGGACAGCCACAGAAAGTTGACGACGAGGAACTGGAATAACTGTTGGACGCGGATCCCTCTCACACACAGTCAGAGCTCGCCCAGGAACTCGGAGTAACACGGCAAGCCATTGCAAAGCACCTGCACAAGCTTGGACGGATTCACAAGGAGAGCCGTTGGGTGCCCCACCAACTCACAGCTGCGAACAAGTATAGGTGCTACGATGTTGCTGTGTCCTTGCTCTCCAGATTCAAGAAGAAGGATTTCCTCCACAAGAATTTGACCTCTGATGAGAAGTGAATCCTCTACAAAACTCCTAAGCGGCACAAATCGTGGGTTTATCCAGGTCAGCCTACCACCAGTACCGCCAAACCGAATATCCATGCCAGGAAGTTGTTGCTGTGCATATGGTGGGATCAGCACGGTGTCGTACACTATGAGTTGCTCAAACCTGGTGAGACGGTCAATGCTGAGAGTTACTGTCAGCAACTCGTTCGTGTGAGTGACGCAATGGAGACGAAAAGGTCATACACCGGCAAGGGCAGAAGGTCGGTTCTGTTGTTTCAGGATAACGCGCGTCCTCACACCGCGAAAACGACTTTAAACACGATCACCGACCCTGGGATGGGAGATTTTGTTACACTCGGCGTATTCTCCAGAGTTCGCCCCGTCGGTTTATCACATCTTTCGCTCCCTGCAACATCACCTGAGTGATGCGCACTTCACTTCTGTCAAGGAGGTCCACACAAGTATTGATGACTTTATCAACTCGAAACAGACCTCTTTTTTCCACAGTGTCATTCGGCAGCTCCCTGACCGATGGCTCAAATGTATCCAACACGATGGGGATTATTTCCCTGATTAGGTACGTATTCGATTTGCTATAATTTGCTGTCAACGTGTCGTGCCTGTGGCCGAGAATTAAGTTGCACACCTAATATTAGAAATCATGAGCGCGAAGAATCGTATTGCAAAAATACTGTACGTCATAGCATTGTATTTTTGTGACTAATTGCGTTGCACCCCACTTAAGCATTGTAGGGCATTGGATTATTTCGTTGATATGAAGGAGTCTGAATACTGGCGTCTCGAAACTCTTGTTCACCTCAGAGTCTCAATTATGCAATCACGAACGGTATTCATTTCGAAAAGAACCAACAGTACGATCCACACTGTCATCATATTTCGAATGCTTGGTTCTTCTGTAGCGTTTGATACTTGTTCTAATGGCGACAGCACGATTGAGGTTCTAATTATTGGAAAATAAGTCATAGAAACGTCTCGCAGAAATCACACACACACATTGTTTTCACGTGTAGAAAAGAAAAAAGTTGTTTATTATTTTATTATTTCTGACTTCTCTGCGTTAAGTGCTGACACGGTGTCCCGTGATCAGCTCCCGGGCAACACCTGTGAGAGTGAATCACTCGAGCTGTTCGCATGCTCTTTTGCTCCGCGGCGACGCATTCGCAAGCATGTGTTTATGTTTTTCTCACGCTTAATGTTTATTTCTGAGTACCTTTGGAAACCTTTTATTCCTTTAGTGTGTTGCGCATGTTCTAGTATCAAGTAAAATGCGGCCAAAGTGTATATTATACGTCTTTCGCATTGTTCATTTCACTTGCGTACAACAATTTCAGAAGAATAATCATCCATTGGGATAAAGTCAATGTATAGATATAAACATTCCATTTTTATTACGTCTTTTGTAAAAATAAAAAGGTCGTGCTTATGTTACCGGTTTGTCCGTCCGTCCGCCTGTACCCACGATATCTATGCAACTATTAGTCCAATTTGAAAAATTCTTTTTGCTTTGGGAAGCTTGAAATATGCGAATGATGATCCTTTATTTCGTTTTTTTTACGATGTACAATTTCGCCGCTAGAGGGCGTAAATGCAGATGATGGCGAATTCAAAAATACGCTTTATTCCACATATCTGCTTCTAAACATCCGATTGAAACATTTTTTTATCTTTCGATTTCATTTATGACGAAGAGTATTTTAGATATAGTTACTTTTTCAAATTACGCATAGATTTTCCGCTAGGGGCCGTAAAAGTAAATTACATTTTTCCCGATAACTCTTTTTCTAAAACTCCGATTTGAAATATTTTTTTTCCAACGGATACATCTCCTGATGGAAAATCTTTTGCATATAATTTCAAATTTTTGGTAAAGAATACTTTAGCCAGGGGGCGAAAGTGTTAATTTTTGCTTCTGATCTATTTGCAATAAAATCTGAGCTTCCAAAATATCGATTGAAAAACGTATTTCGTGGACTGATGCCACTCACATCGATAAACATTTTCGGATAATTTTCTTCTTAAAATATTCTACAGTTTCTCCGGCAGGGGGCGTAGATGTATATCTTATTTTTGTCAATATCTCTACTTCTAGGGGTTCGATTTGAAAAATTCATTCTTTGTTGGATAGCGTTTCTAGTGTGACATGTTTTTCATATGATTTAAAAATTTTCAAGTAATTCATAGACTTTCCGCTAGGGGGCGTAGAGGTAAATTGCGTTTTCCCCTATATCTCTGCTTCTAAATCTCCGATCTGAAAAATTCTTTCTGCACCAGATACAGCTCCTGATGGGGAAACCGTTTGCACATAATTTCTAATTTTTTGTAAAAAAAATGGTTTGGCCACCAGGCGGCGTAAATCTTAATTTCCGCTTCTAATGTATTTGTAGCAAAATATGAGCTTCTAAATTCTTGATTTAAAAAATTCGTCGTTTGTAAACAGATAGTAATCATGTCGACAAACCATTTAGAAACAGTTTCTTTTTTAAATAATGCATGGTTTCTACGCCAGGGGGCATAGATGACATATCTTATGTTTGTCAATATCTCTACTTCTAGGAGTCCGATTTGAAAAATTCCTTCTTTGTTGGATAGTGTTTCCAGTGTGACATGTTTTTCATGTAATTTCAAAATTTTCAATTAATTTATAAACTTTCCGCTAGGGGGCGTAATGGTAAATTGCTTTCCCCCTATATCTCTGCTTCTAAATCTTCGATTTGAAAAATTATTTCTGCACCGGATACAGCTCCTGATGGGAAATCCTTTGCACATAATTTCTAATTTTTGAAAAATGGTTTGGCCACCAGGTGTCGTAAGTCTCAATTTCCGCTTCTGATGTATTTGCAACAAAATATGAGCTTCTAAAATTTTGATTGAAAAAAAGTGGTTTGTTCACCGATACTACTCATGTCGACAAACCTTTTGGGAACATTGTCTTCTTGAAATAATGCATGGCTTCTACGCCAGGGGGCGTAGATATATATCTTATTTTTGTCAATATCTCTACTTCTAGGAGTTCGATTTGAAAAATTCCTTCTTTGTTGGATAATGTTTCCAGTGTGACATGTTTTTCATATAATTTAAAAATTTTCAAGTAATTCATAGACTTTCCGCCAGGGGGCGTAATGGTGAATTGTGTTTCCCCCTATATCTCTGCTTCTAAATCTCCGATATGAAAAAATCTTCCTGTATCGCATACAAGACCTGATGGAAAATACTTTTCACATAATTTCTAATGTTCGGTAAAGAATGGTTTGGCCACCAGGGGGCATAAAGGTTAATTTCTGCTTCTGATGTATTTGTAGCAAAATCTGGGCTCCTGAAAACGCGACTAAATTTGTTTTTCCTTGGACCGATAGTGATCATATGGAAAAACCTTTTGAGAATACTTTCTTCCCAAAATAATAAATGGTTTTACCACCAGGGGACGTAAAGTCACATCTTATTTTTTTGTCGATATCTCAGTTTCTAAAAGTCCGATTTGAAAAATTATTTCTATGTTGGAGAACGTTTCCTGTGCGAAATGTTTCTCATATAAATTCATGTTTTTCTTAACGCACAAGTCTGCAACCAAAGAACGTAAGCTCACAATTCCGTTGACAGCAATATCTGAGGGATTAAAAACCGGATTGAAATACTTTTCTTCCGTCAGATACTATTGTTTTCCATACCGGTTCCATTGACTTTGAACAGCTTTGATAAATTTAATTTGCGTCAGAACGGATTCAAATAACGTGCTTATTACACCCGAAAATTCGGTGCCATCTTTCTTGTTCCCATTGTGATCAACAATACTAACGATTACTGACGTGCAGCAGTCTTCAATTGTTGCCTAGATCACGTGGTGACGTACGTGACCAAGTATTTTGCATATATGCTACGTAAGTGATGTGTTTACGTGCATCTGCATAAAGGTTTCTAATTCAGTGGCCGATGTGTGTAGTTACAATGTAAATTCATGGGGATAGAATCGGATATAATATACGTATCTTTTGAAGTCCGGGCATTTAGTTGGCTGAATGAAGCAAAATATTGCACTGATTTCTCAATAAAACTATAATAATTAGAGTAATTCTTTGATGAAAAAAAAATGACATATATTATTTGAAATACGCATTTCTTTTAATCATTATAACCAAACCGTTCTCGTCCAACCTAGCTCGAAGTTTTGGGACAAATATGCGCAAATGAATTCATTCAGAAGGGTTTCATTTTCATTGAGACTGTTCTATCTTAGGGGCAAGTGAGGGCGTTAAGACGCGCCCCGATATACACACGCGCTTACATGCACTATATTATCAAAGTATTCTGACACTACCAAATATTTTCATATGTACAAAGAACGGTTTCGCATGCAGGTGCGCTGTGACTGGGGATGTCGTAATCAGGGGCGGATTGTATACAGGGATTGGGGAGGTGCGTTTACAGGGGTGGATTGTATACAGGGACTGGGGAGGTACGTATACAGGGGCAGATTGTATACAGGGAATGGGGAGGTACGTATACCGTGGCGAATTGTATACAGGGACTGGGGAGGTACGTATACAGGGGCAGATTGTATACAGGGACTGGGGAGGTACGCATACAGGGGCGGATTGTATACAGGGACTGTGGAGGAAGCATAGTACTGGGAGGCAGCAAGCATAGTACTGGGAGGCAGCAAGCATAGTACTGGGAGGGAGGAGGTAAAAAAAGTATACCTGTCATCCTTAAATTAAAGTGGGTATTGCAGAAAACTTTACATCGGCCCATGCCAAAATTTTACTGCAGAAAAATTGTAGTGCAATTTTTCTGTTGTGGACAATCACAGTTAGAAATTTCAAGATATTCAAATATCGTGGCAAACTCACTTAATCGACGTGGAATAGGCGAATAACCAGGTTTAAATCACTAGTTTAGTTAGTTATGTAAGTAATTGCGCTGGAGAAGCGCTTCTAATTTTGGACACACTCCATATTTATATTTGTTTAAAATTTTCTCTTAAGAACGCTGATGTAAGACCATTAAATTTTTTTTTAAATTGCTTATGTAGCCTTTTCATGTTTGACAGATCGTAAAATATTCTTGATTTTCATACCTTTGAGCTTCCAGTTCTTAAATTTTCAACGAAGTTGGCTGAAATTCCAGCAAATATTTGAGAGAGAGAGAGAGAGAGAACTGTTACTGCCAAAATTATGTGGGAGTTGTACCAAAACTCCTTTTGCATAAGACATGATTTTTAAATTTAAATAAATGAAAAAAAAATACAGAACTTTTACACTGTAAAATTTTCTATTTGTACGGTAATTTTGGAAATTTTTCTATTGTGGACAATCACAGTTAGAAATTTAAAGATTTTTAAATATCGTGGTGAACATATTCTTCATTTAGTGATCATATATTCGTATGTGTTTCAATTACAAAACGTGCTTTTATGCTGTGGTTATGTATTGTAAAGACACCTTACTAAATAACGTAAACAAAACATTTTCCGTAAATGCCTTCGTCTGCAGCATTTGTAAGTTATCACAAGGAGAGTAGGCTGTGTAGAAAGAACATTTCGGGGGAAAAGGATCGTATGTGAACACCCCAGCAAATAATCTTAGTTATTTCAAAATAAGTTCTTGATATTATTAGCTTTCACTCTGAACGCTGTGTTGTCATATACTGGACAGTACATTCCATAATGACCATTACCTAGCATTGTTCTGCAACTTTATCAAACATGGGTGAGTATTTTTCACTATTTTAACTAAATTAGTGACATTTTTTTAACCCTATTCAGCCCCCACTCCAATGCTGTTAACATACGTAGATTGTTGTGCCTCTCGATTTTTCCTGATGCCGGGCTCGAAACATTTCAGGATGAAATGAATGGTCAAAAAAACTATAGAAATAGATAGACATCCCTTCCCCACTCCGCAGTTGAAAAAGACATCGGTTAATTGCACGGGAAGGAAGGAGTGGAAGTTTGGAAGAGGAGATTTTTTTAATGCCTAAACAGATTAATCAGAATTTGCGGGTTCTATCTTGCAATATAAAATTCGGGCTCAGGCGGGCAAAGGCTGACATACTTCGGGATCGGGTTCTTAAAATTGAGTCCGAACTCAGCTCTTATGAGCACAGCACTAATGCCTCCTACAACCAACGGGAGTAAAATCCCCCCCCCCCTCTCCGCGTTCCTTGGGAAATATATAGAACATCTTGTACAGACCCCCGCCCTCCCGCAACATACGGTACATACATTCTCGTTCCTCAGCTACTAAGTGAACCCAGAAGTTCGCAAACACACATGGCCCATCTGTTGTAGTTGGGATTCTAGCAGTTGCCTGGTGAGGGGATTTTTTTCCCTAATTCAAAATAGAAGTTTTTTTCCCCCGCTTGTTTTAATTACATTAAGTGTATTTCGTTTATAAAAAAAGTGTTGTAGTTCATTTGTGTGCTTAAAATAACTGAACTGAAAACATTTTTAAGAATGTAAGAAGGAGACAAAATATACGAAAGGGGCCCACCGGGAAATATCCCGGTGTCCCGGTGGGCCAATCCGCCCCTGTACGTATATTAAGCTGAGATGTTCTATCGTGTTATCCGTATCTTTGAAGTGGATATGCCGCTAGGACGTGAACTTTCCGAATTCTAAATTTTGAAGATGACTATCCGTTTTTTCCTGTAAATACGACAAGGAAGGTAAGTCACAAAACTTGAAAATTTCTTCGTCCTGGAGCGGGAATTCGCGTCTCCCAGATAGCGCTCGGTTATGCTAACCACTACACCACCCAGAAAAAGCTCCTCCTCCGGGCAATACCGGGATAGGATTCTTAACCTCCAGATTCGCTAAACATGAATGTCGGCTGCTTCGACTAGCGAATCCTGTGATGGTTAAATTCAAATTGATCGGAAACTTGAAACTTGGTCGTTCTGGGTGGTGTAGTGGTTAGCATACCCGGGCGTTTTCTGGGAGACGCGGATTCGTGTCCCGCTCCAGGACGATGAAAAAAATTTTTCAAGTTTTCGGATGTTATCTAACTTACCATCCTTGTCACATTTACGCCAAAAATCGGATTGTCATCTTCAAAATTTGTAAAATATCATTGTTTGATTAAAATCGCTTGAATTATTATGGTTGGTTGGACACTGTTGCATAGCAACAAAAAATAAATGAAAGGTTTCTAGTTAATAACAAGGAACTGTACACCAACAATGCATGAAATAGTAAAAATGCGTTAGTAATACGATTTACTGTCATAAGAACAGAAATAAACGTTTAAAAGCTTTCGCACATCAACTAGATGGCTTTTTTCAAGGAAGGCGGACAGAAAACTGATACGGTTTTTTACGCTTTCCAACCGTTGGTTGAAGAAGCGTATATGTTTAAGCTTTGCCCGTCTGTCTGTCCGTCCGCACGATAACTCGCGTAAAAATGATTCGATTTCGATGAAATTTCAGTATGTGGTAGGGGACCATCCACCTGGGGACGAATAGTATTAAAAACGGATGAAATGGGGTCAAAGGTCAGGACACATGAACAGGATCCATTCCATTATCCTTATAGGTCATAACTTGCGTAAAAATGGTTCGATTTCTATGAAATGTTTGTATGTGGTAGTGGACCAAATGGGGACGAACCCTATTGATTATGGAATAAATGGGGTCAAATGTCAGGACATTGGAGCGGGATCCATTCCATTGCCCTTTTGCATCATAACTTACGTAAAAATGCTTCTATTGCGACAAAACTTTAGTACAGGGTTCCGGAGGTATGCTGAACCAATTCTGTTTATTATCATCGAAATGGGGTCATATGTCAGGACACACGAGCGAGATTTATTCCACAACCACAATCCTCATAATTTGAGTAATAACTTGAGTAATGATTTCTGGTATGTTTGAAAGCGTATCATAATCAATGCATTGCATGAGTTTACTAACTTGTCTATTTACATCTTCCTTGAAAAGCCATCTGGTTGACGTGAGAAAGCTTTTAAACTTTTATTTCTTTTCTTACGCCAAATAATCGGGTTCTGATTATACGTTTAATACTTTTAATTAAATATTTCTTTTTAAAAATCGAAAATTTATATTCTAATCTATCTAGGTTGAGTTGGCTTCCTGCCAAAAACAGTTATGGACACTCTCAATCTTCCTGCGATTGATCTACAATGCTTTTCTAATCCGTCTATGATATGTATCTACAGTTTTTGTCAAATTCTTTGTATGTCCAGTTTTCGTCAAATTCTCTTTTTTTTTTCTTTTCTTTTCTTTTTTTTTTTTTTTTCGTTTTCGGTGTTAAGATTCCTCGTAACAAACTAAGGCTATTGGGTGTAATCTCTCACTAATTTTGGGCTGCTGGTTCCAGGAAGGGGATAAAAACAGAAACGTAGACTAATCATACCACCCATGTGTCTCATCGAGGGTTCAGGCTAAAATCGGACCATTACCAGAGGTCCGCGGCTTTGAAAACTTTGACCCAGAGCTAGAAGTTATCTTCTTTCGTGAGTCGGACCATTACCAGAGGTTCGCGGCTTTGAAAAGTTTGACCCGGAGCTAGAAGTTATCTTCTTTCGTTAGTACGTATTTGTTCATGTATTCAAATGTACGGATACTGCACTTGTCTAAAAGTATCAATTAGTGCTTTCAAAAATAAATCAATTTTTCTTTCTTTCCAGCTTTCTTTTTAAAGGAGTAGCAAAATAAGATTTCCTTAACACAGTTACAAAAAGAAAATTTATTTTTAACATTAAAAAAATCGAAGAAAATTAATTGATTTCGTGTAATTTAGGGTTTTGATATAATGGATTTCGCCTTTTACCTCTGACTCCACTCCTATCCAATGCAAGTCTCCCTTAATCAACTTCCCAGGGTCAAACTAATCATTCCAGAGCACAGCCTCCCAAGCGATCTTCGATACAAACTTTTAGTCACGTTCCAGAGTTTTCAGGTAAAAAAAACCAAAAGCAACAGCAGCAAAAACATGTTTTTTCTCTTCTTTCAGTATCGTGAATGACAGTCGGTTAGTTTGGGACATTCTGCGTTCACGCTGTTTTTCTCGTTCTTCTTTTAAAATATTTTGGCTTGCACAATAAAAGGCTACTTGTTATATGCCCAAAATTTAAATGAAATGTTTCAGTAGTTTCCTTTTTAAAAAATGCAAAAGGAAAATGGCCACGTAAAGTTGGGACCCCATCTTATGAGACCGAGAGGACTTACGGAGTATTCTTGGACCCGATCGTGGGATTAATATGCGTACACATTCATATGACCTTTGTAAAAAGCAAATTTTTCCGAAGCTATTGCTTGTTCGTTGTTCAAGGTTCATAAGAATCCCTTAAATTTCCCCCAAAACTCTGTATACTTTCGTTCCAAGAAAAGGAGACGAAGAAGTATTTTTTTCTATATTACAAAAAGCAGTTAGCATCGACTGCAAGGGAAAGGTTCTTTCCCTCCCCCTTTTCAAGACATATTTTCCCGAAGTATTCTTCCGTATGGTTCACATGCGCTGTATTTTTATCGATATATTTCCCAAAAAGCTGCTTCCTGTTTCATAATGAGCTTTCATTCCTGGAAAAATTCATTACTATAACATCACCTAGTTATGAATTTTCTTATGAACTGAAGATAATTCTAAAGCCGCCTATCCGATGTTAAAGATAATCACTGCTGTATATCTATGAGCAAAAGTATATTGATGAATTCTTAACAATTCCTCCTATATCTCAGTCGTCTCAAAGCTGGCATGAGGTACTTATTCAGGAACATGGCCAGAAAAATTACACTAATACTAACAAAACGTAAGCGCATCATAATCCGTAAAAAGACAAAATGAAGAAATCAAAATTCCAAGAAAATGGAGGGAAAATTAAAAGTGGCTGACAGACTATGTCGTTGTAACAATGGAAAAAAAATATATTGTTAGACCCTTTCATGATTTTGATGAATAAGAAAGTAATATGCCTGATTTTATATACAGTCAAAGCCTCCTTAAAGTGCCTTTTCCTCAACCACTACCCTCATTTTTCGTCAACTGTAACCCTGGAACGGATTTCCTGAAAACCTGCGCATGGAAAATCCCCTCGCTGCACACCTCACACCAACCGTTCATACACTAAGAGCATTAGATATTTTCAAAGCGTGTTATTAAACCCCCATTATCGCGTATATCTTTCGTTTGCCGTTGAAAGACTAATTATTATTCTTACTATTTGTACACATGCCGGCCACTGAATCGGAAACTTTTATTCAATTCCGGGTTGGACCTTCTTTAACCCGAATAACAGGGCCACTGATTCCAGGAAATTTCTGCGCATGTCCAAAATAGATTCCACAAGGTGGTGGAGTTCACCTAGAGCTACATAATACCAGGCGTTCACCAGACAGTACTTTAAGATATCCCACTACGTTAGGAGCACTTTTTTTGAAAAAATGCAAAAATGGGTAATTTTTTTAGGAAAGCTAACACACAAAAACACATAAACGGTGAAAAAAAATGATATGAATATAAATTTTCAAGAAATTGAAAATTTGTGAAAGAATTTAAGGAAATATGTCATTTACGGTGAACGCTCTAAATGAAAAAGTTACAGATATATGATGGTATTTTTTGCGTCAGTATATACGCATGACTATTATCCATGCAGTGAACTAAGAGGTAAATGATGTTCCTAAACACTGCTGAGATACACTCATTCCTACATGCATTAGTGTGAATTTTCGACAAATTCTTCACTATGTTGAATGTAAATAGCTATAACCTAGCTTTGAACTGACAAACAGCAAAAAATTTTTGTTCATTGCATGCTCAACATTGTAAGAAAGATGTATACTAAGTTGCATCAATTTATTTACATAACTTTTGCAGTTATCAGGTTTTCCGTAAAGAGTTTGGGACGAAGATTTCATCCTGCGTGAAACGCGTTTCAAGTGTAACTTCCCGTTCGTTTGACACCTGGGTTTAGATATTCCGATTGCTATAAGTTTGTATCTATTCATCATAGACAAGAAACAAAGGCAGTTTTCGAATCCTAAAGAATGGGGTTTTAAAATGAACATATTTTTTCAAAATGTGTAATTCGACCCAAAACGACCTTTTCAACGTAGTGGGATATACCTTTTAACCAGTGGCGTAACTAGCACGAGGCCCCCCCCCCCCCGCAAGATTTGCTTCAGCACCCACACTAATTTTCCCAGGATTTCGAAACCGCGGGTGGCCGAGTGGGCAACGTTCGTGACTGCCACGGAAAGGGCCTCAGGTTCGATCCCAGGCAGGTACGAACTCGAACTCTCCATCCACTAAATATCCGCCGTACGAACTCTCCATCCACTAAATATCCGCCGTGCGTCGGATGGGCGCGTTAAGCCGTCGGACCCTGGGTACTGGCCCCCCGGTAATAAATAAGGGCGCCTTCCTCCCCCTCTCTACTTCACTTCCGTGTGACTTTCCTATGGGGCGCTCTAGCCCAATTCTCCTAGTTTTCTATTTCTAAGGGTTGTTTAAGACCTGGGGTGAGACACTCCCTTCCTAAAATCCCCTACATATGATCACGAGGGAGGGTGAATTTTTCTCGGTGTGTGGTGGTTGGAGGAGGGGGAGGGATTAGGAAGTCAGGGAGAGTATCTGCGAAAGTAATGGAGAGCCTTGCAGTTTTAACTTTTTAAGTAATAGATTTGGAAATACGTGTAATTGCTTTGCCCAAAACTAAAATACATCACTTGAAGAAATCACCCTCATACACATGGCAGATCCGCAGCTGCTGTTAATAAATGAATAAATGTTGACGCCTGTCGCGCACGTAATTCTATAGGTAACTGACTGTTTTCACACAGTATCCACGGGAAATCCTACTGTGGCCTCGCGCTTTTCCTCAGGTGTTCAGAAAGAGGGCGATTGCAGAGCTATCGTATTATTTGCAACACATTGTAGAGCAGTCGTATTACAACACGAAGTGAAAGAGCCGAACACTTTCAATCTGTAGGACACTCAGTGTTTTAAAAGTGAAACTTGGCATTTATTTAGGCAAAGCTAAATACCGGGTGATTCAAAAGCTTTGCACATTTTGAAAACTCGCGGAGTTTTGAGAGTAGAGCAACACGGTTTGCGTAGAAATGATCAGAATGACATCGGGTTTTTTATGAAATCACATAAATGTTTACTACTGTTACTTACATTTTTCATCGCCAGATGGCGCAGCAACCACATGTTGGAAATGTCCAGAAAAATAGACACCTGATTGTACCAGGTTAGACACCTCATTGTATCAGGTGTTTAATGTGATGGCCGTCCTGTTCCAGAACTACCTGCAGACGAGAGAAAACACCATGGACGGCATTAAGGATCATATCCGGTGGTGTAGATACCGCATGATGTCGAATGACATCTTTCAGCATGGCCAATGAAGTGGGGCGACATATGTACATTTGTAATTTTAGGCAATCCCAGAGCCAGAATTTCAGGGTGTCAGGTTTGGTGATCGAGGACGCCAGGCCTTCGGAAAGTGTTGGCTCAACACACGATTTGCGCCAAACGTCTCTTGCAGCTGTTGCTTAACGGAACGTGTGATGTGCGGTGGTGCTCCATCCTGCATAAATGTGCACAGATTCACTGCATCCTACTCTTGCAAGCTAGGGATAAGGTACGTTCGTAACATGTTCGCATAACGTGCCCCTGTCACTGAAACGGTTTCAAAGGAGGTGCCTCGGACCTCTTCAAAAAAGAAAAAAAGGACCGGTAATGAAGGAAGCCGTGAATCCACACCACACTGTCACTTTCGGCTAATGAAGTGGCTCTTCAACGACTGCTCGGGGATGTCCGTGGCCCGGATGCGGCCGTTGTGCGTGTTTACTGCTTCGTTTAGGGAAAAGTGTGCCTCATCAGTTCATAAAACGTCCATCAGCCAGTTCTCGTCGCCATCCATTTGTCGAAAAAAACCATGCTGGGAACTCCTGACGCTGCAAGTAATCGGCAGCTTGCAGTTCGTGATGCCGTTGCAGTTTGTACGAGCATCTGTGCAGAATCCGTCGTAGTGTTCGCCATACAGTCCCGTATGTAATGCCTGTTTGCCGAGAAACATGGCGAGCACTGGAGTCGCCATGTGCGGGTGACATTGCAATCACATCCATTTCCTGCGTAATTGTCTCTGCTGCAACAGCACGTGTTCGTGGTCTACCGCTTCGTGGGCGTGCTGTCAAAAATCCCGTTCCTTCGAATTTCTTTACCATTCGCCGCAGCGCAGCACTTTCCATCGGTCCTTTACCACTGCGATCACCTTTCAGTGACCGGTAGGCTCTCAACGCAGCATTAGCACCTTCAGCGTTGCAATGGAACAATTTCACCAAGAGCGCTTTGTCCGGTAATGACAGCATACTGACACGGACCGCTGTGACTTGTGGTTGCTTCCCAGCTGCTGCTTTTGTACCCACTATCCCAGACCTGTTCGCCTATGGCGCCATCTGGCGATGACAAATGTAAGTAAAATGAGTAAAAATTTATGTTATTTCATAAAAAACCCGATGTCATTCTGATCATTTCTACGCAAACCGCATTGCTCTACTCTCAAAACTCCGCGAGTTATTACGTTTTCAAAATGTGCAAGACTTTTGGATCATCCGGTATATATAAAGCAAAATATGAATCTTTGGATTAATTATTGTGCGTTTTCGAATTATCTCATAAAACTATAACTGGCAGCTGCAGTACTCTCCTTCGTTACCTGCGCTTCGCTGTAGCTGCGGGGGCGGTAGTTACGCCACTGCTTTTAACTGGCTCATATTTGACGGAAGAGGATTTTGCTTCCTGATCTGTTTTTCTAACATGTGCCATACATTCTCAGTAGGGTTCAGATCCGGGATTTGTGGTGGCCAGGGAAGGTGGCAGAAGTCGCTGTCATGCTCTCTGAACCACTGCTGAACACATCTTGCGCGATGGATAGTTGCATTGTCGTCCATGAAACAGCCGTTACCTGCTGGATAACAAGTCAACATTGCAGGATGGACTTGATCGGCAACAATGTTGAGGTAACCATTGGAGGTCACCCTGCCTTCCAGCAATATCGGGGGACCCATTTCGTGCCAACAGGACGTGTCTCACACTATGACGTTACCTGCAGAACCGTGAGTTGTGTTTACAAGTCAAGTTGGAGACATTGCTTCATGAGGCTCTCGCCAAACTCTCTGCGTACCGTCTGAGCAGAGAAAGGTGAACCACGACTTGTCGGACAGCATGACGTTTTTACCAGTCTTTCAGTGTCCAGTCACGGTGTTCCAGAACCATTGTAGACGAACTTCCCTGTTCTTCGCAGAAATCAGTGATTTCCATATAAGCACGCGACTGCCGATCCTCTTCAATTCCCCGTGCAGAGTAAGCGAGAACAACCTTCATTGAATGCTTCGGTCAATTGCTGCAACAGAAAGTCCTGGTTCTCCGTACAAGCCTTCTCAGACGACGGCGATCTCGATCCTGATAGATCATCGTCGCGCCGCAGTTACACCTCTTAGACAAGCAGTGTGGGCTATTTTTCCATGATTAAAAGCCCTTGATATCTCACCTTTTGAGGAACCAGTCAGTTTTCCAAATCGTCTCTCCAGCCAGACATGGAACGCACAATTACCGAACTTTGAAAGGGTCCTTTGTTTTTCCCAATGTGATGAACTCCTCAGACGAGCAGACGTTTTAAATAGTTGCTTAGATCACGTGGTGAGTGACCACGTGTCTTTCATATACATCTTTCATATAGTAAGTGACGTTTACGTATATCTGCGTGGTTTCTAATTCAGTGGCCGATGTGTGCAGTTCACAGAATTTTCTACGAAACTAGGCCCTAGGTATTGTAACGTATATTCTAATTTAACTTTCATTTTTAGTTCCTCTTCCTATGTAAATTTGAGTTTGTTCTCTTTTGAACTTTCCAAACTTAACGTGCTGCCTTCTCTCTCACATGAATGAGGTTGGCAACACTTCGCAGGTCAGAGACAGTGACGTATGAATGTGATAAGAACGTTAGATAAAAAGCACGATACAGCTGTTGCTTTGTGGGTGTGGGTGTGTGGAGGTGTTCGATCTTTGTTAAGCTACATTATACGATAGATAATTAATGTATTATATGTGAAGTTTAAAACTCTCAGTGCTATGTTGTGGATTTCATCGATCGTTGCTGGACCAATAAAAGGTTATCGTAAGTTTGGCTTTTGTATATGTTTCGTCTGGCCATAAAACCTTAATGTGAGCTATCCCGTGCAACAGTTGCATATCATTCTCATTTAGCTCAACACTTCCTGTTATGGTTTTAGACATAGCGTAACACCTATCTCAAACACGAAAAAGAGTTACGTTGCAGTATTTTTCATCAGCCCCTCCAAGCCTCTATTTGCTCGTTTTTCCCTTCACTTTGCAAGAGCGGATTACTCTGTTTTAAACATACGAATTATTTGAAACTTCACGGCTATTAAGCAAGTATACGTACACCGGTGAGTCATTCCATTATAACCACCCACAGCCTAGAAAAATAAACGCGCCTGGATACCGAACGGTGGCGCTGGTGAAGTTCACAGAGCAGTACATATATAACCCGAGAATCGGCTTTCGGTTCGGCACATTTTAGGCCCCGTTATTGTAAAGCACAATCCCTGACAGCTGTCAGGTATCTGAACATCGTTGCGGATCAAGTTCACCTGCTCATGGCAACTGTGTTCCCTGCTGTTGATGGCCATAACCAACAAGATGACGCGCCATAGCAAACTGTCAGAATAGTCAAGGAACATGCTGGGGGCTTTATGTTAACTGTCAGAATTCGAGGAACATGCTGGGGACTTTATGTTAACGCCCTGGCCTCCAAATTCACCTATCACCCCGGTGGCGCAGTGGTCTAAGCGATGGTCTCTGATCGTTTGTCTGAAAGGGGTCCGGGTTCGAATCCTGGCGAGGCATTGATGTTGTGTTTGTCTTACGGCACTGGCTCTCTCTCCCTTCCCTGGAACAAGTGACCCTAATTTAGGGACGGGCGACTGCTTATAGCCCATTGAGTTGCTCACGGTGGTCGTTAAACCTGCAACAACAACAACAAAAATTCATCTGACATGAACCCAATCGAACATTTGTGGTTCGACTTGGAAAAATGGGTTCTCACTAAATCACCACCACCCCGAAATGTACGGAAACTGGAGGACCTGCTGTTGACATTATGGTACCAGATACCCCAGGATACCTATCGCCACCTCATCGAATCGAAGCCTCGCCGAGTGGCCGCTGTTTTGCGGGCTAAAGGGGGTCCTACAGCTTATAAGGTAGGTTGACATAATGTGACTCATCGGTGTATGTGTGTTTGACTGTTGATCACTACCCATTAGTGCTTTGAGGGTGGTGGAATCAAGAAATGTTTTACGAACTGACTTATAAGCTACAAAGGCAGCCCCATTCCCAGGCTTTACAATTAGACAACGGTTTTTTACCATTCAGTGCATTTACTACATTCCAACAGGGTTCATCATATGCGTAGGGAATTGTTTAACAAGTGTGAATCCTATTATCGCAGTCTTGTTTTCCACCGACTTCTGCAGCAATGGGAAAAACTATCCTCAGTGTCCCTGAAAAAATTTCAATTTGTGAGCGCAAAGGAGGGAATGAGCAGTGCGTTGGGTCATTATGAGCATACGAGGCTAAGCACCCATGAGAGAGAATGAGAAAAAAAGTGTTTTTCCTTTAAATTGGAATAATTCCGAAAGGAAATCCGTATTAGTAACCAGTTCCCGGATTTTCTGAAATCAAATGAAAGCCACTGTAATAGTTGAGTAACAGGGTAACACATTACAGCCATCCATATCCGTTTACTAGAGCGCAATGAATATCGCGTGGAGATAGAGGCGACACCAGTCATTTATCGCCTTGGCTGCCTTCACGAAGCTTCGGAGAACAGTTGTGAATGAGCAGATGGCCACAGAACTGCACATGCGGGAAACGGTCATTCGGGACTGGTCGTCTTTCTGTTTAACAATAGCAATTTTGCTTCTGCGTCGTTGTCGGACAGTGAGTGGCTGATTTTCGTTTCTCGAGTTCAGCTGTAAAGTTCGTTCGTGTAAGTAAAATGAACAAAGGGACCTTTTGTTGGAACACCCTTTTAGTTTATTAAGTCATGAAGAGAAAAAAAAAACAAAAAAGAAACGTTAAAGATTTGAGCCCACATGAGCTAAATATTGGCTTGGTTTAAAAACATAAGAATCAGTCTAGAACTTTTAATGTGGAGTTATAGCAAAATATCTTGGTTAACTGGAAGCAAAAGCAAACATACTTTGTTTTGTTTCTACTGTTTACTACTGTTTTGTTTCTATTGTTTACTACTTTGTTTCTACTGTTTATTACTGTTTTGTTTCTACTGTTTACTACTGTTTTGTTTCTGCTGTTTACTACTGCTTTGTTTCTACTGTTTACTAATGTTTTGTTTCTACTGTTTACTACTGTTCTGTTTCTACTGTTTATTAGTGTTTTGTTTCTACTGTTTACTACTGCTTTGTTTCTACTGTTTATTAGTGTTTTGTTTCTACTGTTTACTACTGTTCTGTTTCTACTGTTTACTACTGCTTTGTTTCTACTATTTACTACCATTTTGTTTCTACTGTTTACTACTCTTCTGTTTCTACTGTTTACTACTGCTTTATTTCTACTGTTTACTATTGTTTTGTTTCTACTGTTTACTACCGTTTTGCTTCTACTGTTGTGTTTTTTATGTTATACAACACTGCATTTATATATAAACAAAATTTCTACTTCATTCCATGTGGTTAAGTAGGATTTCAGCAGGCGGCGTTTGCAAGCCTCACATTTCCCTGAAATTATGTTTCGCAGTGGGGAAGAAAGTTGAGAACAGTGTTCAAAATATTTAGCCCCGTATAAATTTTAGGTCACCATACGCCCTGAAAATGAGCGAAAAGAAATCCCATATAATTTGCGTACGCAGGAAGATCTGATAATTACTATATGATTAAAAAATATGGTTCATGTCGTCAACCAAAATACGTGCGAACATACAGTATGTATGCAGCATGTTTTAAAAACAGCTTAATAACTTCTTTCCCATGTAAGAAGTAGTAAGGGAAAATACAGATGAGAAAGAGTTTTCAGAAAATTGTACTGTATTACATCATATCGCATGCTACGTGCTTTAGTCTCAATGTATTTATGTGCACTAACATCATATTTTTTTTCTAAAGTGACTGCTAATTCTGTCTGAGCCCAGGTTCGACACTAGAATGAGTTACGGGATGCGTGTTTATCTTAGCTCTTAGAGTTGCTCAAGGTGGTCGTTCAGCCGTAAAGAAACAGACACACAAAAAAAAAAAAAAAAAAAAAAGGACGTAGAACACTGACTTCACTTTGCGTCCAGAGATGGAAACGGGTCACGGGTCAGCGGGTCGACAGGTCAACTGGTCAGCAATTTTTGTGGGTCTAACGGGTCTGGTCAAGGTGTTCCTGACCCGATTTTGACCCGGTTCTATTTCTGTTTTATTTTTGAAAAGAAAAATGCGTACTGTAGAATTTTGTGCTGGATACTGGTGCCAGCGAAGTGAGACATGATTTGTCATACAAAAATATTGCCGTCTCTTTCTTAAGCCAACAAAGATTTCCTCCGACTGATGATACAGTGCAGATACTTGGGCTTACTTGAAGTAACTTCGGCGCTGACTACCATAATCGGAATCATCTTAACAAGCGGTGTATGTCAGACATTAATGGAAAACGCCGAACCTTTTACCACCGAAAATATTTACGGTCTTGTAGCATCTTTGGTTGCAATTACTTTTACTGTTGTAAGTAATATATTGGTTCGGAAACTGAAAAACATTCACTCTTCTGTTTTCTTGTTCACAGTGTCAATTGTCGGTGTCGTCTAGACTGCTGTTTTAACCCCAGTTTTAGCCGGATTCAGTGGACACTATAGAATTCAGCAAGGTATGATCATCCTTCTGGGAATTCTGTCGTACTCTGGTATAGCCTGTTCAATTATTGCATTGAAATATGCAGAAGTCCGGCCTGCGTCCACAATGAAAGCCTCGACCGAAATATTTTTCTCCTTTGTGTGGCAAGTGATATTATTTGGAGAAATTCCCGATATCATCACCATTACCGGAGCTGTGCTTGTTTGCATTTTGGTAGTGCTGCTGGGATTCAGCAAGCAGATAAGCGCGTTTTTGCCAGAGAAATGTATTACACTGGTTTGAGTTAAGAAAAATAGTCGGGGATGAAGATAATTAGAAAGTACGATAAAGCTTTAACATCACCATGGAATCTGTCAGGTTTGTGGCTTCACTTTAAATCATTAGCATCACAAGATAGATAACTCTCAGCACGAATATTGGAAACTGATTTAGAGCACGATATTTAAGGAATTGACGAAACTTAAGCGTGAATTTCTTTCGCTAAATTCATTTTTTCCATGGATGACAGACTTCAGAGCAATTTCATCTCAGAATGACAGAAAAGCAGTGTAAATTTTCGTCGAAATAATATTAAATAGTTTATTAAAATTAAACAGAAACCAGTTTTTTAATGGTAAGGAACACAAATATATGTTCACGTTAAATTTTTATTTTTGTGTGATAACCCTAAAAAGAAGGAAATATGTTTTTCTATTATTGCACAAAGAGTGAAATTATTGATAATTTATTACGAAAGTGCAAAATTTATATTTCTGATCAATGTGAAAAATAAATATTTATAACACAAAGAATTTCGTGCAATTTCGATTTAATTATTGTTACATGATTTTGGAAGTTTTCTACATGAGCATACTCTCAACCAAAAAAACGGTGAGTTCTGGAAATATTTGCTATCAGTTATGAGAATCTTTCAAGTTAAATGAAATAAAAACTTCACCATCTTGGTACGATATTTAATAAAAAATTAAAATATTTACAGATTAAAATACCCACTAGCACTTTCGGGGCAACTTTCACCCCGTCATCAGGTAGAATAGAGAGCTGTTCCACCTGATGATGGGGTGAATGTTGCCCCCAAAATGGTAGTGGGGTATTTTAATGTGTAAATAGTTTCATCTTTTATTAAATATCGTACCAAGACGGTACAGTTTTTATTTCATTTGACACATTTGTACGAAGTTACTCTTTCATCTTTCAAGGTAAATTCTCCATTATTTTTGTGTGTATCTTCTAAGGTAAATTCTCCATCATTTGTATCTTTTAAGGTAAATTTTCCATCATTTACGAGTACCTCTTAAGGTAAATTCTCATATTTATGAGTATCTTTTAAGGAAAATTCTCCATCATTTATGAGTATCTCTCAAGATAAATTCTCCATCACTTATATGTGTATCTCTTAAGGAAAACTGTCCGTCATTTACGAGTATGCCTTAAGATAATGTTCTGTATCATTTCTGAGTATCTCTTAAGACAAATTTTCTTTCACTTATAAGTATCACCTAAGGTAAATTGTGAAGCAAGTTGTTTAACATATGTCCAAAATCCTCTCCTTTCGGAACAAAAATAAATTCGTTTTCTAATACAGACTTTCATTTTACCAAGATCGTTTGGATCGTTCGTGATGCATTTTTATATAGCATGTACGCATACACAGAAACATTTATTTTTGCACCTCGTGTAAGTATTTGCACCACGTATACAAATTTGCACGCCGCCTCGATGTACACCCCTTCCACTCGCATTTTTGTACTGATTTATGTACACAAACACACCTTTGCTTACAGCCTGCGGGCACACGCAACACCACCACCACACACACATACTTTTCCACATTGTTTGGAAGCTCATGCACATGAGGAGCTTGAGGAAAAATTTTTGGGAAGCAAGAATCGGTGAATTTTAAAAGTAGCGAGGTTCAACTTTCCATCACAGAGAAACAGGAGACGAAATTACCGAATTTTTCAAAAAAAAAAAAAAAAACTCCAAAAAATATAAAAAGGTGAATATATTTCGAATACGTGGAGATATCGTAAATGGACGATGTCATCGCTCTGTTCACGTTGTTTCATAAACAACGCATTGCAACTGAAAAATTGTGTTCCGACACCCTGTGATCGAACCCCAAATCTCACGATAACGAGTCGAGTGCGTTCGCATTTACGCTACGTTGCCAACAATTCTCAGACCCATGCGTGGTTTATCAGTAAGCATCTGACTACACAAATCCGTATTGATGGTCTCAGCAACTGAGATGTCGTCATCTGGTGGCATTTAACGCAACAGCTATTTAATGGACGATGACATCGTCTATTTACATTATCTCTACGTATTTGAAATATATTCACCATTTCTATCGCCCTTTGGATTTATCAGCTACAATTAAATAGCTGTTGTATTAAATGCCACCAGATGACGACATCTGTCTTGCTGAGGCCATCAATACGGACTTGTGTAGTCAGATGCTGACTGATAAACCACGCATGGCTCTGAGAATTGTTGGCACCGTAGCCGTAAATGCGAACGCACTCGAGATTTGGGGTTCTGTCCCAGAGGTGTCAGAATACAATTTTTCAGTGGCTAAGCGTTGTTTATAAAACAACGTGAACACAGCGACGATATCGTCCATTTAAATATAAAAAGCTTTGTCATTTACTAGAAATTTTGGGGGTGTCAAAGTCTTCCCAACCTCAAATCCAGAGCCTCTGCTCAACACCACTCAGAAGCATCAAGAGATCATCGGATTATTGAACAGCACGAATACTTACTGAGACTTCAAGGACCTAAAACATACAAGACGAACACTTTATAAACGTGTAATTGAATTTTGAAAACACCCTGGAGAACGACGATTGACAATTAAAATAAAATAAGGGCAGATCAAGTACTTCGCCTAAAGTCAAACAGATGTCACAGGCAGATGGATGCCAAATTAACCATGCAAGTAAACATGCCTCAGAAAACTGGAAAATTACATAGTCTTGGAAAGGAAAAAAATGCCGCCCCGGTGGCGCAGTGGTCTAAGTGATGACCTCTGGTCAATCATCCGAAAGGGGTCCGCGTTCGAATCCTGGTGAAGCATGGATGTTGTGTTTGTCTTACGTCACTGGCTCTCTCCCTTCCCTGGAACCAGTGACCCTAAATCAGGGATGGGTGATTACTTATAGCCCATTGATTTGCTCACGCTGGTCGTTAAACCTCCAATAAAAAAAGTCAAGTTTTCTGAGGCATGTTCCCTTGCATGCTTCGTCTATATATTTTCTTTAGTTTCGGGGTTAAATAACAATAACGGACGCCCAGATGGCGCAGTGGTGTAAGCACTGGCTTTTGACCATTTGTCCGAGAAATACCGGGTTCGAATACGGTGAGGTATGGATGTTGTGTCTGCCTTACGGTACTGGCTTTCTCACATCCCTCCCTGGAACCAGTGATTGCCGCCCCGGTGGCGCAGTGGTCTAAGGCGCTGGCCTCTGATCATTCGTCCGTAAGGGGTTCGGGTTCGAATCCCGGTCAGGCATGGATGTTGTGTTTGTCTTACGGCACTGGCTCTCTCCCTTCCCTGGAACCAGTGACCCTAAATTAGGGACGGGCGACTGCTTATAGCCCATTGAGTTGCTCACGGTGGTCGTTAAACCTCCAATAAAAAAAAAAAAAAAAAAAAAGAACCAGTGATTCAAAATTAACCTATAGAGTTGACTCACGGTGGTCGTAAATCACCCCCCCCCTACCTAAAAAAAACAAAAAACAATCAGGGACTTGAAGAGACATAAAGCACGCAAAACGAACACGGGGCTTTAAGGTGTCCCACTACGTTGGGGGCACTTTTCTTTGAAAAAAATGGAAGAATGGGTATATTTTTTTTTTAGGAAGGCTAACACACCAGAACACATAAACGTTGAAAAACAATAATATCGATATAAATTTTCAAGAAATTGGGAAATGTATGGAAAGATTTAAGGAAATATGTCGTTTACGGTAAACGCTCTAAATAAAAAAGTTACAGATATGAGGGCATTTTTTGTATCAGTATATGCGCATGACTATTATCTATGCAGTGAACTAAAAGGTAAGTGATGTTCCTAAACACTGCTGAGATACACTCATTCTACATGCATTAGTGCGGATTTTCGACAAATTTCTTCACTATGTTAAATGTAAATAGCTATAACCTAGCTTTGAACTGACAAACAGCAAAACATTTAGTTCATTGCATGCTCAACATTGTAAGAAAGATGTATACCAAGGTCCATCAATTTATTTACATACCTTTTGGAGTTATCAGGTTTTCCGTAAAGAATTCGGGACGAAAATCTCATCCTGCGAAAAAAGGCGTTTCAAGTGTCACTTCCCATTCGTTTGACACCTGGGTTTAGATATCCCGATTGCTATAACTCTGTATCTATTCATCGTAGACAAGAAACAAAGGCAGTTTTGGAATCCTAAAGAATGGATCTTTAAAATGTACGCATTTTTACAAAATGTGAAATTTGGCCCAAAACGACCTTTTCAACGTAGTGGAATACCTTAAGTAGTCGATCATTCCTACTATACCGTGCAAATTAATTGGGACAACTATTTTATTCTCAGAATTGTAATGTGATCGCCAGTTGATGTCGGAAACCCACGTAAACCGATTTTATCAGCTGTGAGGTGGTGTGACTGTTAGAACTTGATAGTAAGGAAGTTGTTTGACAGGTCTTAAACAGGAAATAGGCACTTCGGCTTCAGTTGTGAGCTTTCGTGTGTGACAGGTGGATGGTAGTTTTTGCTCTCTGTGAGTATGCGTTGCTTTCGTGTATTGAAAAATGGATATTTCCCCAAGAAATCGAGCAAAAATAATTGCTCTGACGGATCACACTTGTATGACAGTGAGAGATACCGCTTCTGCAGTTGGTGTAGGCAAATCAAGTGTATCCGGACTGCTTACGCGATACAATGCATCTCCAAAAAGAGAGGTAAATGTGAAAGAAAACGAAAAACAACTCCACGAACCGATAAATATCTAGTCAGAAATAGTAAAATGAATCCAAAAAAAAAAAAAAAGAGATTTATTGGTTAGTGGTTGTGATATTAGTGATTCAACTGTACGCCGTAGGCTTCTGGAAGTTGGCCGGAAGGCAAGAAGACCAACGAAAAAACAATATTTGAATGCGAAAATGAAGATAAAAAGTTTAGCATGGGCCAAAAAATATAAATCATGGACTGCTGACGACTAGAAAAAGGTAATTTTCAATGATGAAACTCATTTATTTGCTCGGTAACCCTACATTGCGAACCCTTAAGACCTGAGCATGTCAAACAAACTGTAAAACACCCTCTGAAACAGATGTTTTGGGGTTTTTTCATATCAAATGGCACTGGAAACACGTTCTGTTTAAGATATGATGAATTCAGCCAAGTAAGTAGAAATATTACAACGTAGGATTGTTCCATTCTTGCAAACTTTTGACGGGACATTTCAACATGACTTGGCCCCATGTCACATTTCGAAATTGGTCACGAATTTCATGCTGGAAAATCAAATTCATTTGCTTGATTGGCCTGGAAATTCACCAGACTTAAATCCCATAGAAAACTTGTGGAATATTTTGAAGAGACGTTTAGGTAAAACGGACTGTACAACCAAAGAAAGCATGATAACGAATGCTATAAAAGTGTGGTTCCACGATTATGAAGTCAAAAATATGTGCACTCAATTAGTGGAGTCAATGCCAAAACGATTTCAAGAGGTCATTTCTGCTAAAGGAGGACATACTTCATACTAATACAGGTATTTATCAGTGTATATCAAGGCATAGAATGATATAAAGGCATTGTTTTGGAAAAAAGAGTGTTTTTTTACTTTGTCCCAATTAATTTACACAGCACAGTAATTTGGGCCTACTGATTCCAAGCAAGATAGCCCGCCAAAGCCGTAAGGCAAGCAAGTCACCCATGTCTCCTCGGAACTCGAACCCGGAACCAAATCAGACGACTAGCCAGGAACTCACATCTATGACCTTTCGGCCCCGCAGCGTGCCACTTTCAATTCGACAATGGTTGACTATCATGGCGACACATATTTCCAATTAAGTTTCACATCTTTTTTGTATGTACTGTGCAGCATATACCACTTTCAGTATGACTTGCAATTGTTATCAATAAAGTTTTAACAAAATATTGTGGAAAGTTCTTTCAATCTGTTCCGTAGAATCCCGAAACACACCCTGATTTTAAAGATCGTGTAACTACTCGTAATCCATCCAGTATGAGCTTTCGTGATTAGAACTGTAAAGGTTTTTAAAATACAGTAAAGTATCGATAATTCATCCGAGTCCCGGTAAACCGAGTTCCTCTTAATCCGAGGTCATTCGCGAATAAACATAAAAAGAAAAGTATGCATCATAAAAAAATCGTAATAAAAAATTCCGGGCATTTTGCACGTGGAAAGTTTTGAGTCAGAGTTGAAAAAGGCACTTTTCAGGTAATTTAGAAACCAATGCCAGGGACTTTTGAAAGATAACCAAGGGAAAAAACGTGCAACCCTGTCGGTGTGAAACCCTGGAAAACCGTTGTGGCTAGAGACCGTTTGAAAGAAGAAAAATAGAATAAATTTTGATGCCAACTGGGAAGTCGAAAGGGGAGGAGGCTCCTGAAAGGAATGTTGGCGTAATCTGCTCAAAAATGAAGAAGAAAATGGTGACTTGGATGATAAAGAAAACACTGGAAAAGATGATCTCACAAACCTAGTTTCGCAGATACGCGGATACGAGAATGCAGCAGAAAATTGCTGGACCGACTGGATCACGCAATTTTGATGACCAGGAAGAAATTACAGATGAATTAATTATTCACATAATTACTAATGAAAAGGATTCGGAATCGGATGAAGAAGAAACTGACTGTGCACAAGAAAAACAATTCTCATACGGAAGGTACGGCGGCGTTAGACTTGACTTCCCTTAGATACGTAGAGCAGCAACCGGAATAATCATCAGTTGACGTTATTTTTCTAAAAAGATGGAGAGATTGCGCTGCAAAAGAAAAAAGACGCGAAAAATCAGAAGACATTAGATTATTTTTTTCGTCGTTAATATGATGTAAATCATACATAGTCTTTGTTTAAATCATTTTTGCTAACATTTTCATTGATCACTAAAAATCGTTTCTACGAATTTCCGATTCATATTTAACTATACCTTCATTCAGAATCGTTCTCGTGTTTTGAAATTCTACTTAATCCGAATTTTCAGTAATCCGAGTTGGTTTCGGTCCGCATTACCTCGGATCATCGAGACTCTACGTTATGATAAAATACTCTCGCGCGGCCGTATTCTGCTTTCCATCAATTCTGATGCGCCTAGTGGTTTTCTCTTAAATTTGGCGTTACGTGATTTCGTTTGTATATTAACGATAAAATTATGTTCTCACTTTTTCAGTATCCTTGTGACTGAATATTACCAATAGTAAGAGCGGTTCACGTGAATACTTGAGGTTTGGTTAACTCCTAAATTTCAATTATCTGTTGACGAACCTGATTTTGAGTTCTGCAGAAAAACCGGATATTGTGGGCAACAAGTATATCTCGTGATACAGGGTGATTCGAAAGTCCGCGAACTCTTTATTTTTAAGCGCATTTGCTGAAAACCATAAAAGATATCCGAGTATTGCTGCTTGTGGCTGTTGTGTGTGACCTTGGGGAACGAGCTGCGCCACGTGATAGCACCACGTGACACTACGCTTACGAGGGCGCTGGCAAGTAGTAACGTTCAGTCAGCCATGAGTCTCACGCAAGAACAGAGAGTCGCTTTGGTAGAAGTTTATTTTGCGGAAAAACCTTGTCAACGTTGGATCCAGCTCTTTCAAGGGAAATTTCCTGATGTTCCTATACCAGGGAAAACAACTGTGTATGACCTTGTGAACCGGTTTCGCGAGACAGGCAGTGTTCAGGATAAGCCTAAAAGCGGCCGGCCGTCCGTGGTGACGACCACGTTTCTTGAGAAAATTCACGTTTAGCGCTCTCTCCGGAAGTCACTTCGGCGGATGTCTTAAGAGTTAGGGGCATCGTATTCAGCCTGCCAGAGAGCTACTAAACGTCTAAAGCTATGGCCGTACAGAATTCGAATAGTGCAAGAGCTACATCCTTTAGACTCGGAAAAGCGCATTGCCTACCGCAAATGGTTTAAGAGTTTCACGATGAACAATGTGACTAACCAGCTTAACAACACTTTTTTCAGTGACGAGGCATGGTTTCATTTGAATGGATATGTCAATAGCCAAAACAGTCGCATATGGGCTGCGGAGAATCCACACGCGTTGCATGAGGTTGGACTTCACTGTCAGAAAGTCGGAGTCTGGTTCGCCATGTCTAGACGGCGAATTGTGAGGCCATTTTTTTCGACACAACTGTAAATTCCGCTGTGTATGCAGACATCATCCATCAATTTGTAGCGATGCTGGAAGAACACGAACGTTACTGTTGGTTTCAACAAGATGGAGCAACGTGCCACACATCAAACGACACAATGGAGATGCTCCGTGAGTTCTTCCACGATCGATTAATCTCGAAAAAACTTTGGCCGCCTCGCTCACCGGAATTGAGTCCTCCTGACTTTTATTTGTGGGGCTATCTGAATGACCCAGTTTACCACAACAACCCTCAGACGGTACAGGACCTACGGAACAACGTCATTACAGCCGTGAGGGACATAACAGCCAACAGGCTGAAAAGAGTGTCCGCCAATATGTGTCATTGGGTGAATTTGTGTCTTCGACAGAATGATGGACAATAAGATGCTGGAGCATCTATTGTAAAGTGGTTTCCGTTACCAGTAAGTATGAGTGTCAATATAACATTATGTAAAAATAGTTATACATCACTATATTCGTGATAGGAATATATAAACTCAGAGTTCGGGGACTTTTGAATGACCCTGTATATAGCAATGGATATCCCCATTCCCAGTTGGCCGTCCTGTTATAGCGCACTGTGTTACCGTAAGGAACTGGATATTTAATGCGTCACACGGGTGATTGTATAATGTCTACTTATCAGTTTATGGACCCCTTAACACAAAAGCCAACATACCTACCAAGAGCAAATTTTATATTAAGGGGTTTTGTGAAATAATACTGAGAAGTAATGCATTTCACCTTTTCTTAAAAATAACTGAAAATCACTGTCAGTTTAATAAAAAATCTCGAGTTCCAAAACATTCTGTTGCTTTGGGAAAAAAAAAAAAAATGATGAAAAAGAGGGCTCAGTAGCAACTGTGGCGCCACCTACAACGTATAACTACGTTAACTGTCACTATTTCACGGCACTATCTCACAAGTTCTGCGTTCTTAAAGTATTCAGCGAAGGACAGTGGAAGAAGCCCTACGTTGTAGGTTGCAACACAATTGCTACTGTGCCCCTTTGATTTTTTCAGATATAAAATTTTTAAGAAACAAAATGAAATGTTTTATTTTATTTACTTAAAAGCGACTTTGATTTATACAATCCATAGAAACTTATGCTGATTATAAATTAATGTTAGTAGAAGGTCTAGAATCATCGTTGTCTGTAGTTATCGCTAAAATTGTTTCTGAAAAAATCGCCCTTCAGAAACAATTTTTCAAACTCCTTAGTTGCCTTGTTATAAATTTGGCAACACGTCTTGGTACTAATTTACTCTTCTTGTAGTTGTTCTTGTTCTTGTCTAGATTCAGAACGCATTGACGGTGTAAAGGTTTGAGACGTAATACATTCATTATCCAGCGAAGTTGCGAAGACTGGCGATGTATATTGCTATTCCATGCTCGGTGTGAAAATTTGAAAATTTGGATCGATGACATCAATTTCCATTTGTTCTTGCTGTTCAGGCTCAACTTGTGCATTGAAGTGGAAGGTTGTGGCTCTAGAGTCGAACTCGGGTGAAACACATCCTGGGGAGCGAGCTTTTGACGCTCTCAAAAATCCCGTGACCTTACGGTTCATGACTTAGCGGGCTTTTTCGGATTCCTCTTGTTCTCCTCCAGCTGTTCCTTTTAATTTCGTCGGTTCTTATAGTAATTTTCTCTAGATTTTCGCGGCATTTCTAAATTTTCGTCACCAAATTGTTTTTTATCCAAAAACTAAATAAATTTTAAATCCACTTTATTTCCGTTTATCACATACGTCCGTTAGCTACAGAATGCGGAGATGAGGTCATCGTTATCATTATCTATTCACTAGTTATCAACCTTAAAACGGCGATTATTAGTTTCGAAGATATAAGCTTTCAAAGTGTGATATGTTTTCGTAATCTGTGATAAATTCTCTTACAGAAGAAGTAAAACTATTATAAACCTATCCAGAAAATAATAAGTTCCTACAGAAAACAAAAGTGATTAATTTACCCGCATTCATAGTGAAAAACACTTCATCATCGCGCGACTCCATTTCACTTCGTTTTTACTTTTAGCGTGAGTTGGAATTAATTCACTTGGTAGTTCAGTCAAAAACGTTCCTTAATCACATGGCACACTATAAACACACACACAGACATTCTCTTTAACAAGAGGTGATTATGAAAAAAGTAAAAACAAACTTCTAAATTTCGCAATGAATTTATTGAACAACGTTGGAGAATTAACATCCGATACTGTTTGTGAGGACTCTTTTAAGATGCACTTTTTTCCCCCTCTGAAGTCCAATATGGAGCAATGTGCATCACGCTTGCGCTGAAACACAAGATAAACAGAATTTCATTTTTTACTCTCCCAGTGTGTAATACATTTTACCGTTTCGCAAAAATAGTGAAAAGGGTTTAAGAGCATCCATATGGTTCTAGTGTCAGTATAAGGATTTTTTTAAAAATATCTCTGACAGTCCAATATGCGCAGTATGAAACCTGAAAAAGGCAAGAAAAGATAAAGTCAAAACTTTTTGAATTGCATAAAATACTCGTACATTCAAAATGTTTTAGACATGAGAGGAATGAAATACAATTAAAATTATAAGGAAAACATTATGAATTTTAAAAATGCTGTACTCCATGTCATATACACTATATTGACAACATTTGCCGGACACCCCTTCAAAAGCAAATGAATGGATCCGCTGCGTTGTTAAGATGCGCCGTGCAATCTGTGTAGAAACAAGCCTGCAGCTGACCGCGATCATATCGCACTGTGAGGTTGAGTGAAAATGTCGCGGCGGAAGAGAACTGACTTTGAGAAAGGAAAGATTGTTGGGTGTTATAATAGTGGGTCGTCCATAAGAGACACCGAGAGGCGTTTAAACATACCCAAGTCGACTCTTTTTTTTTTTTTTTTTTTTTTTTTTGATTGGAGGTTTAACGACCACCGTGAGCAACTCAATGGGCTATAAGCAGTCGCCCGTCCCTAATTTAGGGTCACTGGTTCCAGGGAAGGGAGAGAGCCAGTGCCGTAAGACAAACACAACATCCATGCCTCACCGGGATTCGAACCCGGACCCCTTCGGATAAATGATCAGAGGCCAACGCCTTAGACCACTGCGCCACCGGGGCGGCCGACTCTTTTGGATGTACTGAAAAAAAAAAAAAAAAAAAATGGAAGACACATGGCGAGCCTAAAGCAGTAAAACGTACCGGCAGACCAAAGAAAATCAGTGAAAGAGGACGTCGAAGCCTCAGGAGAGTCACTACAGCTATTCGACGGAGTACTGCACATGACCTCACTTACAGGTGAGCAAAAATGCAGGAACCTCGGTATGTACACGTACCATTCGCAGAGAACTTCATTCCATGAGTTACCGTGGTCGTGCGGCTGCTCATAAGCCTTTCATCTCCACTCGGAATGCTACTCGTCGTTTAGCATGGTGTAAAGAACATTTATCGTGGACCGTAGATCAATGGAAATGGGTCCTACGGACTGATGAATACAGATACATGATCCATCAGTCTGATGGCCGTGTGTAGGTATGGAGGCACCCAGGGGAGCGCTATTTAGTACAGTGTACTGTTCCTACGGCCAAGTTTGGAGCTAGCAGTGTAAGGGGTGTTTTTCGTGGTATTGTCCCGGCCCATTGGTTATTGTGGACAAACCTATTAACCAGCACGTCTACCTCGATTTTCTGAACAATTATGCCCTACCAACTCTGTGGAAATACTGTGGAACACGGTATTATCCAGCAGGATAATGCACCGAGCCATAAAGCAATGGAATGAATTAGAGCGCTGCATAAGAAGTTTGGAACCAAGGCCTACTACTAAGCAACAGTTAGCGGCAGCATTATGTACTGAACGGAAGCGCATACCTATCGCTGTGATCCAAAACCTTGTCGAAAGCATGTCTCGAAGGGTCAGTGCATGCATTAAGATCAAAGGTGAACCGACACCGTTCAAATGCATGTCAATAAATGCTATGTTGTGTTTCTCTTGTACGTGTCCGGTGACTTTTGTCAATATATTGTATGTCTCGTGGGGTGGTATAATTTATGGCACCGTGAACATTACTCTTCCTTTCAGATTTGTGTGAGTATATTGGAGTTTGGGTAATGGTGATTGTTGCCGTCAGACCAAGTTTGTTTTGTCAATCCTGCTCAACCTCACTCCGTCATAGTGCTACTCAGACGCAGAGTGAGGAATAAGTTGACTATGATGATTCAGAGCTAAGCTTTGGTTACATTATAAGTAAAAAATATATGGTCAGAATAATGTGGCTCGTATACACGGTCGAGTCACATTATTGTGACCATCAGCTAATATCCAGATTAACCGCCGTGTGCAGCGCGGACAGCAGCTAGACGGACTGGGAGTGACTCATTAAGCTGCTGGAAGTTGTTCACAGGTATGTGGAGCCATGGCGACTGCAGTGCATCTGACAGCTGCTAGAGGGTGCGTGGTGGAGGGTTCATAGAGCGAACAACACGATCGAGGTGGTCCCACAGATGCTCAGTTGGGTTTAAATCTGGGGAATCAGGGGCAAAAGGAAGTACTTTGAAGTCTTCATTGTGCTCTTCCAACCACTCTCGGACATTTTTAGCGGTGTAACACATCGCATTGTCGTGCTGGAAGATGCCATGTGCTCCAGGGAAGAAAATCAGCATGTATAGGTGTACGTGGTCTGTAAGGATGGATTCATAACGAATTCGGTTAATAGTGCCTTCCACAAGTATGAGTGGACCCAGAGAATGCCACGAAAACATTCCCCTGACTACAACACTGCCACCACCAGCTTGTGTTCTTTTAGCAATGGTTGAAGAGTGTTTGTTCTCCGATGTTACTCGCCTTATACGCCAACGTCCATCCGTTCGATGAAGGAGAAAACGTGACTCATCGGAGAAGGCAATCCTTTGCCAATCAGCGGAGGTACTGCGGTGCAAATGTAAGCATTTTCTATCAATGTACCTTCGTTAGCATAGGTACAGTAATCATCCGTCTGCATTGGAGCCGCATACGCAGCAGGGTTCGCTGAACTGTTGTTTTAGACACACTTTCTGTAGCCCACTGGTTCATTCGGCCAGTGAGTTGCTCCACTGTAACGAGTAGATCGGTTTTCATGTACCTTCGAAGCCCACGTTCACCTCTCACATCAGTGGCACGTGGTGCTGCGCAGTTTCCACGTCGCGTATTTGCAGTGGTTCCATTTCTCCAATCACAATGTACTTTAACCACAGCAGTACGCGAATAGTTCAGAAACTGCGCTGTTTCAGAAATACTGCCACTGTTGACCCAAAATCTGATAATCATCCCTTTTTCAAATCTGATAAATCGCTGCTTTCATCCATGACTGCAACGAGTGATATGTTTTCAGAATGCCTACAGCACACCTTATATATCCTCCAAGCCAGCTCACGACACGTGCCTTCTTTCATTGGATACGCGCTGTTGACATCAGAAGTAGAAGGTGGTCACAATAATGTGACTCGACTGTGTATAAGGGTCGCTCAAATGAAAGTGGGACTCGTGTAGTAGCATTGTTGTATAATTACACAGAGCCGTGGATTTGCCCCGGTAGATGGGGTGTAATGTCGGGAAGCGTGCTGTCTGCACATGCGGCGGCAAGTTGACTATGTAGGGACGCGACATTGATTCGTCCAAAGAGGCCCAGCGGGCATGAAATTTTTGACGGCAGAAGGTGTTAATAGAGACTAAATTTATATGAAGGATATGTATGGGAATGAGTGTTAGTTACGGTATACAGTGTTCCGCTGGAGTACTGAATTTCGTAAAGGACATGCCGAGACCTGGGGAAGTAAACGTGACCATAACCATAGAATCGATTGCTGCCGTGGACAATCTTGTGAAGGAGAATCTCCGTATCACCACCTGCGAGCTAGCGGCAACATTGTCCGCGAGTAAGGGAACTGTGAACAGAATTATTCATTGCCGATTGGGATACAGGAAGGTTTGCGCACAATGGGTCCCGAAGACTCTCCAGGAGGATCAGAAGACTCGGCGAATGAGTGCTTGCCTGGAGCATTTGCATCGTTACCACGCAGAGCGGGAGAGTTTCTTTTCAAGATTATGGTCGCAAATGAAATTTGGTGCCACCACTTCGATCCGGCCACAAAACGGTTGAGTATGGAATGGCGGCATCACAACTCTCCACCTCCCAAAAAAGCTCAGTCCTCCTTAAGAGCTGGAAAAGTGATGCTCACGGTTTTCTTCGATGATAATAGCCCACTGCTGTTGGATTGGCTGGACGCAGGCAGTACGGTCAAGGCAACCAAATACTACGATACGTTACGCAACCCCAAAACGGCCATCAAGTGTAAGGGACTCAGTATGTTGGTAAATGTGGCTATTGTGCTGCACGACAATGCACGCTCGCATGTGGCGACAGTGTGCTAACATTTGCTGCGGAGCTTCCGCTGGGAGGTCCTCGACCACCACCCTATAGCCCCGATCTGTCGTACTGAGACTACCAAATATTCGGGCCACTAAAAAAAGCTCTCAAGGGCCGCCCGTTCGCAAACGACGCTGAGGTCGGGGACGCCGTTAAAGACTGGTTCCACAGCCAATCACGGACGTTCTTCCCTCAGGGTATCAACAACCACGTGCCGCGCTGGGACACTTGCTTGAACCGACAAGGCGACTATGTGTAGCGGGTATGTAGCCCATGTATCACTCCTACCTCCTGTATGTTCACATATTCCAACCTATAAACCCTTACGGCAAAAAAACCGACAATCTCAGTTTCATTTGGGCGACTTTTATACCTGTGTCTTGTGCTGTTGTTGATGTTGGTCGACTCTGCCCTGGTCATCTTCGTACTCCCCCTGTCTTCAGGAAATGTCTTCACAGATACTGATGATGCTTTGAGGCACACGAACCACTTCTGCCACTAAGCCCTGTGTTTGGCAAGCTTCAGGTCTCCTGACTGATTTCCAAGCTGTCGATTCTGGTAAATTGCGTTGCTGAGACATTGCTCAACTGAAACATACCTACATCTGGAAATTCCTACGAAATGAGAAAGACTCAGCAAACGCGATACTTAGAGCCGATTTACTTTGCGCTTCGGTACGGCGCGCAAATGCGTTAGCGCTTACATGTTCTGATCACCTTCTTTGTGACATGTGCCGCTCAGAGGTTGACCTTTCACCATGGACTTAAAGCTCGTCGATTTTTTCTTCTCTTCTTTCTGACATAGCTTCTAACATCAGCACTTTTGCTCTTTTACGCGAACTTATCCAGATCTGTAGGGGCTTTTGGTGTGGTGTTTCTGGTAAACATTAGATTTAGAAGTAAACATGGTTGCATCTTTTCCCTTAAAGCGCACGGGCAAGTGGTACATTCATTTCGCAAGGTAAAAAAGCAAGAAATGATACGTCACTCATGCTGCTTCTGATCAATGCTGCTTACCTTTAACTAGTCTCTGCGTCGTCATCTTCTTCACCCTTAGTTAAAATTCTAGTGAACCGACGAATACTGATGTAGCCCTCTTTATCCACTGGAGCTTCCTTGAGGCAAATATCCGCCTGAAAAAAATATGATTATAGATATCTAGTAGGATAAGCAAATTTATGTTCGATGAAATTAATCCAAGATATTTAATGCTTAGTTATGATGGATTATTAAAAAACTATATATATATATATAAAAAAAAATCGTGCTTCTGGAGCGAAATCCACAACACATGAAGTGGCTATTATTGGCATCTTTTCACTGTATTCCATGTAACCAATTCATTCAGAAAACTTGAAAATTTTCATTGTCCTGGAGGTGATATCGAACGCGCACATTCCGATTTCCGGTCGAGCATGCTAGTCATTACACTACCCAGGACAAGGAAATTCCAAGCAACTGAATGTTGATATCTGAGAACCTTCAGATTTGCGCTAGTTGATGCTATTCCTGCCTCCTCGTAGCGTCTCACGAGCTTTGACTATCGCAAATCTGAAGGTTCTCAGATATCTTCATTCAGTTGCTTGGAATTTCCTTGTCCTGGGTAGTGTAATGCCTAGCATTGTCTTGAAATGGCACACACATTTCAAGAACATTTTAGATAAAACGCAGTTGAGCGCCAGCATGGTGCGGTTGGCTAATCGCCTGACTGGTATCTGGGTGGTAAGCGATTGATGCGGGCTCTAATCCCGGTCGCAATTTCAAAAGGTGAATTCCAGATGTGTATGACGAGTGTGTGGCCTTGTATAGGGCAATCGGGGCAGCAAAGTTTCGTAATCGACGGCCCAGAAACAATATTTCGTACGACAGTGCATCACACAATGGCTCGGATGAGCTACAAGGGAAATCGCATGAGCTACAAGGGAAATCGCATGAGCTACAAGGGAAATCGCATGAGCTACAAAGGAAATCGCACTGAACGTCATTCTCTTCTGACAACGGTCCGTTGACATATACGACTCTCCTGGTGCGAATTCGACTACAGACGTTTGGAAGCAGGTGTGCGGGTCCGATGAATCAGCATATGTACTCCATTCTGCCTAGGGTCGAGTCCGGATTTGGCGTCAGCACAATGTGGCTGTACATTCGTTATGTATGGGACAGAATATTCAGACCAGTGCGGAGGTTATGTGATACCGCGCATGCTTATCTGGCATGAACTGGAACCTTCCAGCGTGTGAGTCAACATATGGACAACACCGGATGCTTCTTCATGTACCCCCGACTTTATTGTAAGCCCACCAAAAGAGGGATGGGTTTATCCAGGATGGTAAAGTCCTATGTTATCGGGTCGACCTCACGTAGAAATGGTCCTAGTGCTGATGTGAAACATCTCGAATGACCCCCAAACTCTCCTGATCTGAACCCACTTGAATCTCTGTGGGATGTTGTGGAAATACAGATGTTGCAGTTGGATGCACCAACCAGGTCCATACCTGAACTGTGGGCCGCAATACAAACCTCTAGGAGCAGACAGCGCAGTCGATGCCACATCCAGTGGAGACCGTTCTCTGGGAGAAAGAAAAGACCTCGCCGTATTAGGTAGGTGCCCGAAGTTCAGAGAGTACTTCTTGTACACTACATTACAGTGACTATGGAGACTGATGATCTTTGTCTCAGGTATGAGGACTGTTTGGAACGTTTTGGTTTTCAATCAGGAGTACCTGTTTGCGGAATGTTTTCTGCTTTGTTCAGTTTCCACTGCTATAGTGTATTTTCAAGTTCTGTTTAAACCAGGATATACTGAAGTAAATTTAATCTCTATGTCTTTGTATTCCCAGGTCAGTCACTGAACTGGGAATAAAAAGGGATAAAGATTAATGGAGATTATCTAACTCACCTTCTTTTTGCTGATGACTTAGTCATTTTTACAACTACCCCATCAGAGCTGCAGAGTATGATCCAGGAACTTGCTGACAAGAGTAAAGAAGTGGGATTAAAAATGAACTTTCAGAAGACAAAAGTGATGTACAATGCTTTCACGAAAAGTGAAGATTTATCGATTGATGGGGAAAAGCTGGAGATAACCAAGACCTACATTTCTGTTGAACAGCAGATATCAAGTGAAAGTCACATTGATGACGAAATTGATCAGCGTATAAAACTTGCCTGGAGAGTTTTTGGAAGAAACAGTATAATTTTCAAGAGCAATATGCCATTATGTCTTAAAAGAAAAGTGTTTGATCAATGCATCCTTCCAGTGCTTACGTATGGTGCAGAGACGTGGACCTTAACTAAAAGAGAAATACAAAGATTGCAGACATCTCAAAAAAGAAACATGGAGGGATGCATGCTTGGTGCAACCAGGAGAGATAAGAAGAGGAACTCGGGGATCTGGAAAATGAAAAGAGTGGAAGACATCATGATCAGAGTAAAATCCCTGAAATGGCAATGGGCTGGACATATTGCCAGAAGGACAGACCGTGGATGGACAGCCGAAATTTTAGACTGGATTTCAAGGGACAGGAAAAGACCCAGAAGAAGACCACATGGGAAATGGATGGATGAAATTCGAAAGTATGCGGAAGTAACATGGAGGAGACTGGCACAAGACAGACCGTTGTGGAAGAAACTTGGGGAGGCCTTCGTCCAGCAGTGGATTGAAAATGGTTGACAATGATGATGATGATACTGAAGTAAATACACACATTAAACTCTTGTTTTCTGATTTCGATATACTTTATTCCTGGTCGCATTATGTTTGATGCGTATGAGGGTTAGGTATATATTTTTTTTAAATTTTTACAATTGGCGAGCGTCGAAGAAAGCTTTAGGTTTTTGGTTTTAACACTTTATCCGGCTGGAACGAATTAACTCGGGGTAAGCAAAATTTGGCTACAATCAGCTCGAACGAATATGTCCAGTGTCTAAACAGTGTGTCGAATGCGTCTAAAATGAGTGAACTTGCTCGTCAGAGAGCGATGCTTTCTCCTTAGCTTCTCAAAGTGGTCATTTAGGGGAATAACTGACACTAAATGACCACACTTTGTTTTTCAAGTTGATCATTTAAGGCGATGATTGACACTAATCCTCTCTAACTGATTATCTGCTAAAAGAGCTATAACAATGTCGATAAACGTAATAAAACGAAGAGAGAATATGTTTGAGGCACTTTAATCTACCCAGTAGGACGTTGTCCCTGTCACGGGAGCAAGCCCTTCCCCATCATGTCTATACTTCGGTTCACTCTAAGATGACACTGCAGTTTAAAGTACAAGAGACTATGCACCCACTGAAATTTCGGGGACAGACGAGAGTTATGTTCATCCGGGTCACTCCCCACTGTGTCCTGCTGTTAGTAGCTGTCAGTCATTTCTCCCATCAATTCATTGGCATCCTTGTCTCCCAAACACTGTATATCTACGCAAGCGTGTGTTGGTCTAAAGTTAAAATTTAATTTCTGAAAATAGATCAGTTTTAGATTTGTCTAAAATAAATATATACATTTAGGCCTATAAGCAAATAGCTAAGACAACATAAAGTATGATTCTGGGCAATAAATTTGTTGATTTTCACGGAAATGTTGGGAAATACTTTTAGTCGCGGCGATAGGTTTCACTTACCTTCCCCTTCAGTGTCCTCTTAGGGTGAATCGAAGTATAGGGTCATGGAGCAGAGAACAGAGGACTATAGAAGGAAGATCTTATCACTAGCGATAAGTTTATGTTCGGTACTGTTGACGTGGGAGAGGTAAAGGTACTGTTTTTTCGTAGCTTTCGTGGAATTAAGTCGCTATGTGAACAATTTCTGCTTGGGAAACTTAGAAAAGTTTGGGCATCATTCAGAAACATCAGCCTCTTAAAGGGTTTTAATATGGAACTTGTAAAATTGCGTGATGTATCGTAGATGACGTACTACCAACGTGACGTATGAGCCAAATCGAGAATCAAGCGGCAATAAGGCTGCTGACGTAGTTCATCTGGGAGAATCGCCGCTCCAGGAGAAACAAAATGTGAGTTCGGATTCACCACCTGCTAAAGGATATATGTTATAAGCTGTTGATTCAAATTAATTTTATTGGATCCATGCTTTAGTGAAATAAGAATACCATAGGAATCTGATGTATAAGTTTACTGCACCATATTTTCATTTTTAAACAAAGCAAAAATAATTGTATGGTAAACAGCAACTTACCTCTTCCGGTGTAAATTTGTCTCCCCTTTTTTCAAAGTGTTTTTAAACCTGAAATTAGAATAAAAAATGCTAAAAAATCTACTATTGCTATTTAAACAGAATAAGCTATAATGTGCATATACTGTATTGAACTATGCATGGTCGCATCAGAATAATATGACCACCTATCTAATAATGGAAAAACCACTCTTGGCCCGGATAACAGCGAGGAGACGGCATGGCATGGGCGCAATGAGGCCCTCGAAGGTTGCCCAAGGCACACGTGACCATTCGAACTGCAGCAGAGCACGGTGGTCCCGGAGATGACGTAGTTATGGGTCGGCACGTCAAACCTGTTGATCCAAATAGACCCACAAGTGCTCTATGGGATTGAGATCGGGCGATTTCTTCGGCCAAGGAAGAACAGTCTTGTCAAAGAGAATGGACAGGTAGCCATTGGCGTTCAGGAACCCATCCAGTGGTGCCAGCTGTCCCAGGTCATACCAGGAAAACATCCCCCAGACATGCGCAGTGCCACCGCCGGCCTGTACTTGACTGACAAGCGTGTTCGAGTGTTGGTTCTCTCGTGTCTGACGCCGTATCTTCCACCGCCCTTCACGTCTGTGGAGTAGAAACCTCGATTCGCCAGAAACGGCAATCTTTCCCCACTCTTCCACTGTCCAATGACGGTGGTCCCATGCGAACTGCAGGCGTCGTTGCCGGTGGACCTGGGTTAACATAGGCGCCTTGACGCAGCGTTGACTCGCGACACCCACGCGTAACAGAGTTCGGTGTACTGTTATCGGGGACACGTAACTGGGTGCCTCAGCGTTTCGATTGACCTTCACCAGTCGACGTTCTCCTCTGGGGTCGATGGCCTTTGGGGCTCCACAGTTATGACGTCACGAGGTACTCGGTGTACCAGCGTTCCCTTCGTGGTACACCATTACTACAGCACCTCGCGAAGAGCCCACGAAGCCTGCTATTTCTGAGATGCTTCCACATTTGGCGCGGTAGCAGTTGATCATTCCTTTTCAAACGTCCGTCATATCCCTACCTCTGCCCATTGTGCTCACGTTACGCACTATGGCTCATCTGTCCTGGCCGGCCGCTTATTTCTCCGTGTCGTCAAACTTGTTACGTGAACTCTGTAACGCGCCTGTGCGGGTATACTGTGATTCCGGGAATGATCAGGTTATATTGATACGACTGTGTATTCTTACTCTTATTCTCTATTTCTTTTAAAAAACAGAATATTTCTGAGCGTACAGAAAATTTTTCATTGAAATGGAGCGACCTGCATGCAAAAACCCGTACTGCTCCAAAGTATTGGAGTCTTCTTCAGACACTAATTACATCTGTCAAGTAAAAAATATTTATAACAAGTACCCTTTACAAGATATTACTTTTGGAGCAATAGGAACATCACAATTTATGAACTGATGTCCAAACGGATTTTATATAATTCTCTGAACCACAATCAGCAAATTTTTGACTGCTATGAGGTTTTCTATTAAGTGGTGTTAGTCTTACATCATAGTCTTAGTTGAGAAATATTCTTTCTGAAAAAAAAAGAGAAACGGATTCTAGAGCTTTTAGGATTCCAATATCTATACATAGTATAAAATAAAGTCCCCGGTAGGTGTCTGTCTGTTTGTTTGGGATAACCTCGAGAATCGCTGAACAGATTTTGATGCTGTTTTCACCACTGAGCATTTGTCGAGGAAGGTTTAGGTGTATGAAACATAATCTATGACAAAAGGGAGCCGAGCAGTAACGATTTTAGTGACAAGTCAAAGAAAAAACCGCCGTTCGCATTCTTTCGTGGCTTCCACTGCCTAAACAACGATGCGCGGCGACCGGTTTACGAAACTTTTTTGCACATTGGGAAAAAGACGCGAGGCGCATGCGCGGACGGCCGTTGGGAAAAAGACGCAAGGAGCATGCGCGGCGGCCAGTCTGACACAATCAAAGGCTACAGACTACATGCGTAGTTACATCGGACGCCGAAAGAATTGGTTTATCGGCGCTCGCACAGACTAAATGCGTACTTGTTTTCGTCCACACGTATGTATATCTTTGAGTAGCTCTTTAATTGAAATTTAAATATTGTATTAACATTATGCCGAGACGAAAATCGAATATAGGTCGTAGTACATCGGACGCTAAAAATATTTGTTTACCCCGTCCTAATGAAACTTTCCAAAAAAAAACAAAAAAAAAACAGAATCTCGATTGGCAAATGACAGACAAAGAATGGCTTCACAAAGAGATAGACGGTCGCTTGTTGAACGCAATAATCGTCTCTCTTTAGATTCGCCGTAAATTCTAAATTGATACCGTGCGAAGCCGGGCCGAGTCACTAGTATCTGATAAAGGATACTCAATCTATCCTCGCATAACTGTCCCAAACCTCGAAACAATGCTAAATCGAAAATAAATATCAGTTACTTACACTTCCTCTTTCATTTTTCCATCACCTTCGTCAAAAATTTGGAAAGCGCTTAAAATAACATCTTCCTCATCAGTCCCTGAAACATGAAATGCAAAAAAAGACATTAAGATAAAGGCACAAACTTGAACTTTTCAGGAAATTAGAAAAAATGATTTTTGAGATATTTCATTTCTATTCTTATTTTGCATACTTTTTGGCTTTAATACTTTATACAATTTATAGCAACTTATGCTGATTATAAATTAATGTTAGTAGAAGCAGACGGCATAGTATCATCGTTGTCAGTAGTTATTGCTAAAATTGTTTCTGAAAAAATCGTTCTTCAGAAACAATTTTTCAAACTCCTTAGTTCCCTAGTTTAAATTTGACGATACGTCTGATGTAATCTTCTTGTTGCTGCTCTCGTTCTTGTCTAGATTCAGAATGCATGGGCGGTGTGAAGGTGTGAGACGCAGTACATTTATTATCCAGCGAAGTTGTGAAGATTAGTGATGTACTCTTCTTGTTGTTTGCTCTTGTTCTTGTCTAGATTCAGAATGCATCGGCGGTGTAAAGCTTTGAGACATAACACATTCATTATCCAGCGAAGTTGTGAAGACAGTTCAATTCCTCACCGTGGGACTGTTCTTATTCGCGCGAAAAGTAGATTTACACGTAACAAGATAGGTATTACATCATTTCTACCAAATCAGCGGACTTATAGACTGCAGAGAATTTCGACTGGCAGCATTATTGTGGCAGGGTAGGATGGTTTTGGTGGATGACTGCGGTATGTATAGTAAATTGTGCTTTCACTGAATAAAGGTGGCTGTGAGAGTGTATAGCTCCACGGATCTGTAAGGACAAAGCATATTTCTGAGAACTCATGGTCAGATAGATCCATAAAAATAAAGGGAATTATGAAGTCAGTGGTACGATGCATCTATCTGTGGTTTGATGTGTCCATCAGAATAAAGAAGGCTGTCGAAGTCCTTCGTTGATAGAACTACATATAAGAACTTACAGGCAATGGAGTTCATGGTTCAATGACTTGAGAAGAATGAAGAAGGTGATGAAGACCATGGTTAGATAAACAAAGAAGAATGTGGAGTCCATTTGCTAGATGAATTCCAGAAGAATATAGAAGGCTGTGGAGTCCATGGTTAGATGAATCCAGAAGAATAAAGGCTATTGAGTCCATGGTTGCATGAATCCAGAAGAATAAAGGAAAATGTGTTGTCCATGCTTCGATTAATCCAGATGAATAAAGAACGCAGTGGAATCCATGATCCAATAAGTACTGTAGAATAAAGAAAGTTATGGAGTCCATGGTTAGATGAATGCAGAAAAATAAAGAAGGCTCTGGAATCCATGATTACATGAACTCAGATGAATAAATAATACCACAGAGTCCATTTGTTAGATGAATCCAGAAGAATACGTAAGACTGCAGTGTCCATGGTTATATGAATCCCTAAGAACAAAGAAAGATGTGGAGTCATTGGTTCGATTAATCCAGAAGAATAAAGAAGGCTGTGGAATCCATGGTTCAATAAATCCAGTAGAATAAGGAAAGTTGTATACTCCTTGGTTAGATGAATCCAGAAAAATAAAGAAGGCCCTGTAATCTATGGCTGAATGCAAAAGAATAAAAAAGCTTTGAAGTCTATGGTTCCATGAATCCAGGAGAATAAAGGAAGCAGTAGAATCCATGGTTAAGTCAATCCATGAGAATGACGGAGGTTATGGACGTCCTGGGTTTTACAGATCCATAAGAAAAACAGGGGAATGTTGGAGTCCTTGGTTCGACAGATTCCTGCGGATGTTAAAGAAGTCTAGGAGAGTCCGTCGTTCGGTTAAACTTCTAGAAAAGAGTGTTTTAAAGGAACCCTGAATACATAAGGGACAGAGGGATATTACGGAGCCGCGGTCCGATGAACTCAAAAGAAAAAGAAGGTTACGAAAACACATTGGCTCTATTGGTATAGAATTGGTATCGAAAACAGGAGATTTAATGAATAGGAAACGGTATAGGAGAATAAAAAAAATAGCGCTCGTCCACTTGTATAAATACTCATTGAAAGATGCTGCGCAGACACTTTCACGAACTTAATATGTTTCCGAGAAAAGTATGACTGAAAACTGTATTTCGTTCTAACTTAACGAAAAAGAAATATGTCTAGGTTTTTGAACAAAACTCACTACGAAAAAAATATTGCCTCCTTTAAAAAAAGAAAGCCATTGTAATTTAGTCTGAAAGTATTGTAAAATGAGTGAAGAATTGTTGAAACTTACCGGAAATTCTCTCTCCAAATATTGTAAGAAACATTGTGAAATTTAAAGGACCAGGTGCTTCCGCTAACATGGATTCTAGATCCTCGTCTTCAACATCACGACCTAAAAAATAAAAATACGGAGTTAGTTTCGTAAATTCCACACAAGCACTGAATTTCAAATGATTTCACTGTGTTTACGATATTTATGCAAAACGTCAGCAAAGCTAATATGAGCCAAAGTATTATATATATATATATATATATATATATATAAATGTTTCTCTGTTTGTATTTTTAAATAAGGGTATTTTTTCAGAATTTTTAGTCTGCGTAATTTTTATAAAATGTAAGCAGATTTATTTGTTTTCATTACTTTTTGTATGAAGTTACTAAGAAAGAAATTAGCATTCAGCTAAATAAATTCTTAGAAAAGAAATCAACTGCACTTGAAGTCCCACAGGTTTTGGTTTAATTTTTCTCTAGACATCAAAAATAAAAAGCATTTCCCTGCTAATTTTGAGCTGTTAGCACCTTAACAGTTTTAAAGATTATTTTTTAGACAGCAAAAAACAGGAAGTAAGAGAAATCATATTGTAGATACAATGCTTGACGATATAAGATTTTAAAAATTCCACAATATTTGAAGAACATCAACCAATTATTCCTACACTTCTCGTTCTTTATTGTTAGCATCAGAGTTAGGGAAGACTTTGTGTAACTGGTATTCCATCCAGTTTTGTGTGATGTCACATCATCCGTCGAGTTCGTTTTCTAAACGTCATTATTTAATCAGTCTCTTTCATCTCATCATAGGTCTGCCACTTTTCCTTTTTCCTAATAGTTCTTAACTCCAAGTCCCACGAACCTTTCACCATTTCTGAATGTCTCCTTTAAAACGGAGAATACATTCCTGCAAATCGGAGCTCTTACTGAATTCACGCTCTGTCTTACTACACGCGGTGGTCGTTAAACAAAATTAAGGTAAGCTGAAAAACGTCAATGACTTGTTTTTTCTCTGCTTTGTAGTTCAATCTTCTCATTAAACTAAACTAAAATATCAAAGCATTTTTATCAAAATATACAAACAGGTTAATGAATTACCTAGTAAGTCGAATGTTAATTTCAGATCAGGTTTCGAAATGAAGCCATCCTTGTCTTGGTCAATGAGTTGGAAAGCCTACAAAGAGAATTAACATTTTTTTTATTATTAAGGTTGCCGAAATTAGAAAAACAAACTGTGAATTATAAAATAAGATATAACAAAAGAATAGTGCAATTGGTAATGATTGCCAGCCCTGTCGAATGGACTTACTCTGCAGCTTCTCTATGACAAGCCAGTTGGCAAATGGTAGTGAAAAGCCATTCTCCAGGTGCAATGTTCTCAATTGATGGTTCAATGCTGCTGTCAGATCGTTAACTGAGAGCAGTAGAGAGAAAATAGCGAAACTATACTAGTGATCCGATTTATTGGCGTAGAAATATATACATAAGCGTTTCCAAGCTTTCGCACATCAACCAGGTGCCTTGTTCAAGGAAGTCAGACAGAAACTGAATAATTGAACGCTTTAACAATTTGAACGCGGTGACTTTATAATGAATTAGCTTTGTTTATCTTTTTGCTAAGCTAATTATTATGAATGAATAATGCTCTAAGCTTCAAAATAATGAATTCCCAAAAGGGTGTTGTTACTCGTTAATTATGAACTTAAACAAAGTCTCAACGCTGGTTATTTATATTAAGTAATCAAAGTCATAAACCTAACAGCCAGACAGAGGTCTGACAAAAACTATGAATTGAGAAAGACTGAACTTACTGTAAAACTTGTTTATTTCCAAGACTCTTGGTCAACTAAGGCACTCATATATCTTGTACATAATAATGAATAAACTTTCCTCTTATAGTACACACACTCTCATAACAACACCTCGCAACGCCAACACATCAACCAACGCTCTCCAACGCTACAACCAACACAACACAACTCAACCTCCACAAGTCTCGATGAACGCGCCTATATACTAGCTACCACCACGTCATGACTTACACTCATTGCCAGATCTCATTCAGCGGGTGAAATAATATTTCGTTCAGTAGGAAGATAATTTACATAGTAAAATAAAATAACCAGAGATAGTAAAATCAAAAGGAAAGTGAATATAGAGTATACGTTACATCATCTCCCCCTTAATTTTTTTTTTTTTCTTTTTTTATGTCCGAAAAACCTATCAATTTTGGAGTGTAAGTCTTACATTTCGATGATTGACGTTTCTCGATCTTTTTTTGATTTGTTTGGTGGTAGCCGTATTTACATTATCAATCTTGGCATGACAATTTACGAATCTGTATTCGACTGTGAAATTTGTAGTGTAGAACAAACCAAACCTGCATCGGCATACTTTCCTTTTATTCTGCCTAGCAGGAATCACTTTTTTAATTTCAAATGACGTGCGCCTCATTCGTTGAAATACATAACAACTGTATCAGCAGCGAAGATTGCCTGAAGCTGCCTAACAGTAACAATTTTATTATTTTCATTTCAAATTACGTTCGCCTCATTCGTTGAAATACAGAACAACTGTATCAGCAGCGAAGATTGCCTGAAGCTGCCTAACAGTAACAATTTTATTATTTTCATTTCAAATTACGTTCGCCTCATTCGTTGAAATACATAACAACTGTATCAGCAGCGAAGATTGCCTGAAGCTGCCTAACAGTAAAAATTTTATTATTTTCATTTCAAATTACGTTCGCCTCATTCGTTGAAATACATAACAACTGTATCAGCAGCGAAATTTACCTGGAGCTGCCTAACAGTAACAATTTTATTATTTTCATTTCCAATTACGTTCGCCTTAGTCGTTGAAATACATAACAACTGTATCAGCAGCGAAATTTACCTGGAGCTGCCTAACAGTAACAATTTTATTATTTTACCCCTAAGCACATAGACATATACAAAAAAAAGTGGATTAGTAGATGGACATAGAAGAAATATAAAAAAAAAACACACATATATACACAAAAAAGAATGCATAGGCCCACACGAAAAAAAGAAATTCTGACACGCCAACTGGTCGTGCAGGAAAAACAACAAACTGAGAAAAGAACCTGTCCACGAGAACTTACTTATCTCGAGGACGCATAAAAAATTCTAGTGCGATAACGTTTTCCAGGCCTAATGGGACTGGTGAAATCAGGTGGCTTGGATCTCTTCCGGGACGGTAATGGAACTGGAACATCGGTCTGCTGTCGGTCAGAAGTCTGGCGGTCTGGAAATCCCTGCTGCGGCTGATAGGAACGGGCTCCCCCAGGCTTTGGATATGAAGTCCCTTGGTGCTGGGGCCCGTTGTGTCCTTCCAGTATCTTTTTGGACGGACGTGTCTCCTGCCACATCGCTTGCTTTCGTTTACGCCCACGGGGCATGATAGTAGTAGCAGGCATCGGCCCTGTTTGCCCTGAACGGAGGTTCCAGGGGCGAAACCCGGGTGGATGCAAAGATTTCTGCCTTCGTCGCTGTTGCGGCGAAGCAGATTGGGGAGACAAGTCACGTTTGCGCCCAGCTTTTGGTGGTGCTGGACGGTGTGGAATATGAAATGTTGGATTCATAACTGATAAATCAGAAATGTCCGACGCCTCTGAGTCGCTGCTGTAATTCAGCGGTCGTGCAGGGCGATGTTTAGATTTGCCTATAGGAATACTTTCCGACGAGGTATTCAAAGAAGAAGTATCCCGCGTTGGTGCAGAGTTAGCCGGAAACGGCGCAGCAATAGTCTTGGCAATGGTTGGAGGGAAAGGAACGATACTAGTATTCGACGAACTCGATTCGAGCCTTGGTCTCATGGGAGAATCAGGTTGCGTGTGTAGAAACTCGTCTGGAGGGGCGGAGGGTGAAGGAAAAATCACTGGTGATTCGTCAAAAATGTTCGGTGGTTCGTCCACAATTTCCGGCGGTTGAACATGAGATATAGATTCTTGAGTCTGTGGAACAGAAGGTTGAGTAGGATTGATAATGAAATCGATATTCCGTTCGTGATACTTGCGACATTGATCAACATGTACATATTGAAAATTGTTGTTCGGTTTCTCCAGAACAATATTATTTTCAAAGACATTTGCCACCCGATATGGACCTTCGTAGCTGGGTGCAAATTTCTTCACTAAAGTATGCGAAACAGAAGACTGGAAGTGCGTTTCCACGAGAGTGAGATCTCCAACGACAAGATCTGGTTCCCTACGCCTAGAATTATAATATCGTGCTTGAGCCGCTTGTGCTCCTAGCATTGCAACACGAGCTTTTTCTGCCATAATGTGTACTGATTGCGGAGTTGGTCGCTGGTTTAATTCGTCGATAATCCCCGTTAAATTTTCAAAAGGGGTTTTAATTTTGCGACCCAGAAAAAGTTCTGCAGGAGTAATTTTAGTAGACTCGTGGACAGACGAGCGGAGGGCGAACGCAAAAAGTTCTAAATGGTCATCCCATCTTTCATGGTGATCCATTACAAAAGTCGCAATCATTTTCACTAACGTTCGGTTAACACGTTCCGCAGGATTACTCTGGGGATGATATGGGGAAATGAATTTGTGTTTAATGTGTAATCTCGCACACATTCTTTCAAAAATGTCAGAAATAAATTGAGGACCATTATCCGAAACTACTTTATTAGGTGCACCATATCTAGAAAATACTTCATTAACTAAGACATTACAAATAATTTCAGCCGTAGCGGCTTTAATGGGAAAAACTTCAACCCATTTAGAAAAATTATCAGTTAGTACTAAACCATAACGAGCTTTATTTTTAACAGATAATGGATAAGGTCCCAATAAATCTATGGAAATAATATCAAATACATGAGAACTTGAACTAGATTTCAAGTGACCGGCCGGTCTTACATTACGGTAATTATTAATCTGACACAAGTGACATGATTGAACGTATGCGAGCACACTTTGGTACATGCCAGGCCAATAGGCAACATCCCGCAATTTACAACGGGTCTTGCGAATACCTAAATGGCCTGCAAGAGGTTTGTCATGAAATTCATTTAAAAGAGCCATTCTAAGGGTTCGCGGAATACATGGGCGAAACTCTGCCCTAGTAGTCCGAGACTTTGTATAATAAAGAAGACCCTCTATTACTTCAAAATGTTGTGACCTTCCAGCCAGAGAAGGATCACTTTGTGGGGGCGAACCCGCAAGCAAAAAATTGTAAATATCCCCAAAATCTGGATCATTTATTAATTCTGCCATTATCTGCTCTCTGGATGTTATATCAGCTATCAGAAGTAAAGGCTGACATCCAGGAGTAGTTTCGGTGGGGACCCCACTAATCGGAACGCGAGATAATGCGTCCGGTAATTGATTCTTATTACCTGGCTGATACGAAATTTTGATATTGCTCTCTTGTAACTTCAGAGCCCACTTCACAAGTCTTTGAGATAGGTGCTTAGCAGAATTCAAATACTGAAGGGCAGAATGATCCGTAATTATGTTAACTGTCAATTCGTTAAGATAACATTGAAATTTATTCAGTGCATACACAACAGCAAGACATTCACGTTCCGTAGCTGAATAATTGCGTTCAGCTTTGGCTAAAGTACGAGACGCAAAAGCTATTGGATGCCCAGCTTGTGACAAAACGCAACCAAGACCAACTCCGGATGCATCAGTATAAATATCAAATTCTTTAGTATGATCCGGGAAAGCCAACACCGCAGGCTGAGTCAATGCAGACTTCAGTGTTTCGAATGCAGCGTTAGCTTCAGGTGTCCAAATAAACTTCTTGTATTTACGCTTTAAAGCATACAACGGCTCACATATTGTAGCATAAGCGGGGACGAACTGCTGATACCAACCGGTCATTCCCAGAAAGCGGGATAGTTCTTTTGCTGTTTTAGGCCGAGGAAAGTCAACAATAGGCCTAATTTTTTCATTATCAGTGAATAAACCATGGGGAGTAATTTTCAACCCCAGATATACAATCTCGTCCCTCGCTATCTGGCATTTACTAGGTTTTAACGTCAAGCCAGCATTGTATATAAGTTGGAACACCTGTTTGAGCAGAGAAAGGTGCTCGTCAAAAGTCTCTGATGTTATAATAATATCATCCAAATAGACATGCACATCGGGACCCAGGACAGGTCTGAGAACCGTGTCCATAAGCTTTTGGAAAGTAGCAGGTGCAGAAGCTAAACCAAAAGGCATACGTAAATATTCATAGGCCCCAAAAGGAGTCACAAAGCCTGTTTTATCGACCGAGTCCGGATGTACTGCCACCTGCCAATATCCACTCGCCAAATCCAAAGTTGACATCCATTTGGTTGACGACAAGTCATTTAGAATATGTGACATGACAGGTAGGGGATAATTGATCGTTTTTGTGACTTGGTTGAGTTTGCGAAAATCTGTCACGAAACGAAATTCATTTGGTTGTTTCTTTGGAACCAAGAAGGCAGGAGCCGCCCAGGCGCTTGTTGATTCCCTGATTATGCCCTGCTTAATCATTTCCGCAATTTGACGTTGCATTTCCTGTTTTTTATGTGGAGCACAAGGGTAAGGTTTCGTCGCAATGGGTTTCGAACCATCCGTGTCAATAACATGATAAACCACCTGTGTGAAACCAGGTTGATCCGAAAATAAACCAGGGCTTTCCTGTAAAAGGAGAGAAAGCTGGTCTCGTTGTCCCTCATTCAATTGGTCACTCAACAATAAACTCGTAATATCTACAGGAACCGTCGGAATCATTTCGACAGGTTCCGGAAAGGAAATCACATGTTGTACAAAATTCAAAGTTATTTGAAACTTGTTAATAAAGTCCATACCCATGAGACATTTCACGGGTAGCTCGTCTATAAGCAGGAAAGAATGTGTAAACCGAGCTTTTCCCAGCCCTAAAGATAATGTGACAGTTCCTGCGATACTGAAGATTTCATTATTTGCACCTCGCAAATACTGCGTTGCAAGGCTGAACGTGTATTGCAGAAAAAACGTCATTGCAAAACTTTGTATTTAGGGCTGATATCTCAGACCCAGTGTCGAACTTTGTCTCGACAATAACGTCTTCAAGTGTCAAGAATACATCAGGCAACTGAGGAGTTTGAACAGTCACTAATACTGTTTTAGGGTCAGAATGTTTGGTATCAGGAAGCAGGACCGACCCTTCGTCTACTTCCTGTGGAAGTTTAAAGGAATTCTGGTGGTGTTATCATGTGGTCGGAAACCTCGACCCTGCCGGGTATCGGGAAAATTTTCACGATAAGGAAAATTGCGTGAACCCTGCGTCGGGAACTCCGCGTGTCTGTTGACATTTTCATATTCGTTACCTCTGCCCTCAGCACGGGCAGAAAAATTATTATTGCCCTGGGCATGAGAACGTTCCGAGTGCTGCTGAGTGAAGCGGGGTCGAGCATACTGTGCATTATGACGATATCCCGAAGCTTGCTCAGAAACTCGCTGTTGGTTCGCCACTCTTCTGTGTGGTGGAACGTATGAAGCTTGGGTGGGCACTTGTGTATGCTCGCGCTGAAAGTTTTGTCTATTATGCCGCTGAGGGTTTTCGGAATAAGCCTCGCGGGGTGCCCGAGCATGGTGAGTCGAAGCATGTTTGCCATGTCGCTCTTCATACGTGCGTATGAGGCGAAGGCATTCATGAATAGTGGTAGGGTGTCGAACCTCAAGAAAATCTTGTAAGAATGGGTCGAGCTGCTGTACGAGGGTATCCAATATGTCAACATGACTGGCATGTGGATCCCATAGATTATATAGGCGTGTAGTTTCCAACGCAAATGCAACAGGGCTATCATTGGGACCTTGTTGACGCGAAAAAGCTGTTGAGCAAGGCTAGCTCGACTGAGGCCGAAAGGAAAGACCTCCAAGAATTCTGCACGGAAATTCTCATAATGAGAATCCGGGTTCGACCCTCGCCACTGCCGATACCAGGTCTTGGCGGTATCCCTCAAGCAAGTGCCGGCAATTTGGACCTTGCAGTCTTCCGGAATATTATAGAGATCAAAATGATCTTCCAGATCTTCGAGGAACTTTAAAGACCCCTCCAAACCATTGAAATAAATTGTTCCTGCATGCGGCACGAAATGGGCAAGCATTCTGCTTCGCTGAGAGGATTGAACTCCCACAGGTACGACCCGCGACTCAGAGTGATAAGAAGCTGGTGCATTACGAAATGGTGAAGAACGCTTGGGTATGTGTAGATCATTCATATCAAAGTCAGAGCCACAGGCTTCGTACAAATTGTCCAAACAAACACCATTACCCTCGAGACTTGCCGGAAGGTGGAAATTTGCAGTTGTCTCAGGTAAGGAAGCCATGGGTAATAGTCAGGATCTCGTGTTCGAGAAAAGTTCGGGCGCCAATTATAATGAATTAGCTTTGTTTATCTTTTTGCTAAGCTAATTATTATGAATGAATAATGCTCTAAGCTTCAAAATAATGAATTCCCAAAAGGGTGTTGTTACTCGTTAATTATGAACTTAAACAAAGTCTCAACGCTGGTTATTTATATTAAGTAATCAAAGTCATAAACCTAACAGCCAGACAGAGGTCTGACAAAAACTATGAATTGAGAAAGACTGAACTTACTGTAAAACTTGTTTATTTCCAAGACTCTTGGTCAACTAAGGCACTCATATATCTTGTACATAATAATGAATAAACTTTCCTCTTATAGTACACACACTCTCATAACAACACCTCGCAACGCCAACACATCAACCAACGCTCTCCAACGCTACAACCAACACAACACAACTCAACCTCCACAAGTCTCGATGAACGCGCCTATATACTAGCTACCACCACGTCATGACTTACACTCATTGCCAGATCTCATTCAGCGGGTGAAATAATATTTCGTTCAGTAGGAAGATAATTTACATAGTAAAATAAAATAACCAGAGATAGTAAAATCAAAAGGAAAGTGAATATAGAGTATACGTTACAACTTGACAATAAATAGATACGACGTTATATTCATTTAAAGATACGAGGTATCACATTGGTTGTGCACGCGATATCCTGGTAGGGAGAAGGCGTTACTTGAATAACTGGTTCCAAATTCGTGGCAACTCGAGTGAGACGTTATCATTGCAAGTATCACTGTTGGTAATGATATCCAGGGTTTCCTCGAATGGCTGTACATTTAGGAGTAGAGTAGGTAGCTAATTTCTTTATATCATCTTACATAGGAGTAGCGGACATGAATTTGATGTGGGATGATATAAAGAAATTAGTACCTGTTCCACCCCTAAATATACAGCCATTCGGGAAACCGCGGCGATCATTACCAAGAGTGATACTTGCAATGATAACGTCTCACTCGAGTTGCCACGAATTTGGAGCGAGTTCTTCAAGTAACAGCTTCTCCCTACCAGGATATCGCTTTCACAACCAACGTGATAACTCGTATCTTTAAATGAATATAACGTCATATCTATTTGTTGTCAAGTCACCGCGTTCAAACTGTTAAAGCGTTCTATTATTCAGTTTGCAGTTTCTGTCTAACTTCCTTGAAAAAAGCCATCTGGTTGATGTGCGAAAGCTTTGGAAACGCTTATATGTCTATTTCTGAAGCCAATAATTCGGATCACTAGTATAGTTTTACTATTTTCTACGTAATTGATGTACTGTTCCTCGTTATCAAGTAGTAGAAAGTTTGGAGCTACTAAAGGTGCTATAAAATATACTTTTTGTTCAATAGCGAGTCCAAGTTTTCTCCAAAATTCATGGAATTAGACAAGCACACAAGAAATATGAAAAAGCGTGGAACACGTAACACGATTCTGGTAATACAGTGGGCGATAACATAATATACAGGAGATACACAGATATTCAAGGTACTGAAAACTTCCGACAGTACTTATACTCCATACAATCTACATAAACACTCTTCCGAAGTGCAGTCTGCGAAGGAAGAAGTTTTTCTTAAATACACTGAAGGTCCCATAAATCTTAATGCTGTCCACATCCTTCCATGGTCTTCTCAGTCACAGTATGCATCATCCTTTAATCATATCTCGGATTACATTGAAAGATACTGCTGCTCAAACTTTTCAGATGCTGAAGAAACAATCTATACTCAATGGATAAATACCAGTTAGAACACAACTTTAATTATCTGAACGACATAGAACCTCTCCATCTCCACAGATTTTCAATTGGATTCAGGTCAGGTCTATTACACTGCCCATTCGAGCAGTGTAATATGATTTTTCTGAAACCTCTTTCTGCACGCAACACCAACATGACAAGGTGCTGAATGCTGTTGAAATATATACAGGGTTACAAGGAAAGTTTGTGATCAGGCCAATATCTCACGAACTATGGCAGTTAGCTATTTATTTCTTGTGCAGTTGTATAGGAAACCCCCTATGACGCACACAATAGCACCACGAAGGATCCCCTCGGCCCTTTTTTGAGGGGTTGAGGGTGCTATCGCGCCCTCCTTTGCGGATAGGGCAAAAAAGTGAACTACAAACTTGTTCAGTGAGGCAAAAATAATGCGCAAACGTTTTTGTGCTGTAATAAAAGATGGGAGGGAACTCTCCAAATGCGGAAAAAGCGGAAAGCTACTTGAGTCGCTGTGTCCGAAGCATATTTGCATGGACTTCAAATGTGCTTTCTGCTCCGTCGTCAGAATACAAAAATGATGCGAGGTAGGTATGCCAAAACTTCGTGAACCGGTGACGGGAAGTCGAAAGCTTTGCCACTTACAAAAGTCAGTTAGATATGCATACAGTTTTCCTATTGGATGAGTGTTTCACCACTTTATGCTATTTCTCCTTGTCTCAGTGTATTTTTTACTGTATTGGACATCAAAGTCTGATATTGAAAATGTCAAGAAACTGCGTTTTACTTCGGAACAAGAACTGTTGATGAGGTCTGTAGGAAAACTTTTCCTTTGTGCTTTCACTTACTTAGAACTTAGCAGTTTAGATAAGTTCTAAGCAATAAGTTTTTGTCTAAATACTCTGTCGTTGCTTCCGGATGTTGGGATTTTCTTGGGGACACATTCTCGGTCCCCTTCCATCTTTTGTTAATGGACAAAAACATTATGTACTATTTTTGCCTCGCTGAACAAGTTTGTAATTGACTTTTTTGCCCTATTTGCAAAGGGGGCGAGATAGCCCCTCAACCCCTCCCCCTTTTTTGAGGATCCTTCGTTGTCTTATGGTGTGCGCCATAGGGGGTTTCCTATACAACTGCACAAGAAGTAAATCGCTAACTGACATAGTTCGTGAGATATTGACCTGATGAAGGACTTTCCTTGTAACCCTTTATAGGCTTCATTATTCTGGAAAAGATCACGCGCTTCAGTTTTGGCTGAAATATAACAATGATGTATTTTTTGCAATTTAAAGTACCATTAATCACACAAATTCTGCCCACACCTTTTCCTGTCATACAATCCCAGATCATAACCCTAACTGGATGCTTTATGGTAGCTGTAATGCATTCAGGCAGCAATCTTTTCCATTTCTTCTTCTGATATACTTTTTTTCTATCACTACCAAATATGGATATTCCGGTCTCATCACTGCAGATAACTGTGTCCCTTTGTTCCTCAGAGCAATTAACATGGCTTTCAGCCCATTCTAATCTCTTCCTTCTTTGTTTGGGAGATAGAAATGGCTTTTTCCTTGGAATTTTAAGATTTAAACCAGTCTTTGATTCTGCGTCTAACAATTCTAGCATTCATCTTCAAACCACATTGAGACAATTTATTTTAAGTTAACTCAGATGATTTTCTTCTGTCACTTAAATACAGTCTTTTAATTTTTCTATTACTACATGCTGTAGTGCGCCTTTTCCTATCTTTACCAGTTTGATTTTGAACTGACTGAGTTTGCTGATACCTCTTGCACAGTTTAGAAATGCCGTCGATGGTTAGATTTCCACCGACTGTTCTTATGATTTCCTCATAAGTGACACAGCTTACTAAGTTATCAAGGAATAGAAAAATCCGTGAAAAAAGCAGTGGCCAACTTGATGACACTCGCACAACTAAATAGAGTTCCATCATTAGCTCTGATACCTGAAAATAAGAGCTGACTAATTCTAACACCTTACTGGTTCCATGTTGCGTCATGATAACACGTGACTGGGTCTCAGAATAATCAATCTCATTGATCAGTTTTGAATTAAGGAAATCCACTTTTTTCCTATTCTGGTTATTTGGCGATAACTTTTGATAGAATAAAGACAATTCAACACTGTTTTTTGCATTACATTCTGCATAAAATTATATATAATTTTATGGTATTATTCTAAAAAAAAAAAAAGAAAAAAAAAGGCTAATGCTAAGCCATCAAATCTTAGAAACACAAATTTTCCTAAAAGTTTCCACAATTCTGGCCACTAGTGTAGTAGTTGTCCAATTGTGTCAGTTCTTAAAATAAATCCAACATGTTACAACTTGAGGTCTTGAATCACGATGCTATCAACCTTTTTCATTTTTCTGATCCATGTATTCCTTTTCCTATCTTCCATGGTTACATCAAGCATACATCTCTCTAACACTCTTTAAGTTGTCCGCAGCTTCTGTATGGCTATTTTAGTTAAGGACTATGTCTCTGATCCATGACTAAGAACTGAAAACATGCATTGATTAAAAATTTATTTTTCAAGGCATATTGGTAAATTGTTCCTGAAAATTGTCCTGTTTCTTCAAAAATCACTTTAGCCAAATTTTGTATGCCTATTAATTTCTTCTCAGATGCGACCCAAGCGCGATAATTGCAGATATGTTTATACAGATAACGCTTCGTATTCATATGAATATATCATCGATAATCTATCTATCTATCTATCTATCTATCTATCTATCTATCTATCTATCTATCTATCTATCTATCTTTCTATCTATCTATCTATTATTATCATCATCATCATCAACCATTATCAATCCACTGCTGGATGAAGGTCTCACCAAGGTTTTTCCACAATTGTCTGTCTTGAGCCTGCCTCCTCCATGTCACTCTGACATGCTTTAGAATTTCATCCATCCATCTCCCCGGGGTCTTCTTCTGGGTCTTTTTCTGTCCCTTGGAATTCAGTCTAAAATTTCAGTTGTCCATCAGTGGTCTGTTCTTCTGGCAACATGTCCAGCCCATTGCCATTTCAGTAATTTCACTCTGGTCATGATGTCGTCTACTCCTGCCATTTTCCTTATCCACGAGTTCCTCTTCTTATCTTCCCTGGTTACACCAAGCATACATCTCTCCATGCTTCTTTGAGTTGTATGCAGTCTTTGTATGTCTTTTTTTAGTTAAGGTCCATGTCTCTGCTCCATACGTAAGCACTGACAGAATGCATTAATTAAACACTTTTCTTTTAAGACACAATGGCATACCGCTCTTAAAAATTGCACTGTTTCTTCCAAAAGCTCTCCATCCAAGTTTTATACGCCAATTAATTTCTTCATCAATGTGACCCTCACTTGATATCTGCTGCCCAAGATAAAAAGTGCCTTTATAATCCCACTTCTTTACTCTTTTCAGCAAGTTCTTGGATCATATATATATCATCATCATCATCATTGTCAACCATTATCAATCCACTGCTGGACGAAGGTCTCCCCAAGTTTCCTCCACAACGGTCTGTCTTGTGCCAGTCTCCTCCATGTCACCCCTGCATACTTTCGAATTTCATCCACCCATCTCCCATGTGGTCTTCTTCTGGGTCTTTTCCTGTCCCTTGGAATCCAATCTAAAATTTCGGCTGTCCATCGATGATCTGTCCTTCTGGCAGTATGTCCAGCCCATTGCCATTTCAGGGATTTGACTCTGATCATGATGTCTTCCACTCTTGTCATTTTTCGGATCCACGAGTTCCTCTTCTTATCTCTCCTGGTTACACCAAGCATGCACCTCTCCATGCTGCTTTGAGTTGTCTGCAGCCTTTGTATGTCTCTTTTAGCTAAGGTCCACGTCTCTGCACCATACGTAAGCACTGGAAGGATGCATTGATCAAACACTTTTCTTTTAAGACATAATGGCATATTGCTCTTGAAAATTATGCTGTTTCTTCCAAAAGCTCTCCAGGCAAGTTTTGTACGCCGATTAATTTCTTCATCAATGTGACCCTCACTTGAGATCTGCTGTCCAAGATAAACGTACGTGTCTGTTATCTCCAGCTTTTCTCCATCAATCGATAAATCTTCATTTCTTGTAAAAGCATTGAACATCACTTTCGTCTTCTGAAAGTTCATTTTTAATCCCACTTCTTTACTCTTGTCAGCAAGTTCCTGGATCATACTCTGCAGCTCCGATGGGCTAGTTGCAAAAATGACTACGTCATCAGCAAAACGAAGGTGGGTTAGATAATCTCCATTAATCTTTATCCCCTTGTTTTCCCAGCTCAGTGACTGAAAAACACCCTCCAATGTGGCATTAAAGAGCTTCGGAGATATGGTGTCACCTTGTCTCACTCCCTTTCCAATTTTTATGTGTGTTGTATTTTCAAACAGCCTAATCTTTGCACTTGCATTTTCATAGATGTTATTAATAATATTAATGTATGCATCTTCAATACCGCAGGTTTTCAGAGCCATTGTAACTGCTGATGGTTTCACCGAATCAAAGGCTTTTTCATAATCGATAAAAGCCATGCACAATGGAAGTTCATATTCCCTCGCTCTTTCAATTAGTTCTCTCAGTACGTGGATATGATCTATTGTGTTGTAGCCACTCCTGAATCCAGCTTGTTCTCTCGGTTGAGCCATGTCCAGTGTTACCTTCAAGCGGTGTGAAAGAACTTTAGTGAAGATTTTATAAACTACTGATAGGAGGCTGATAGGTCTGTAGTTTCCGAGATCCTCAATGTCACCTTTCTTATGTAGCAGGATCATTGTAGCGGTGTTCCAATCCTCAGGAATCTTTCCTTCATTAAGGCATCGAGTGAAAATTTGGGCGAGTACTGTTTCGATTTCTCCACTTGCTTCTTGTATGATGTCTACAGTAATTCCATCTTCTCCTGGAGCTTTTCCTCGCTTCATGTTCTTGATTGCATGTGCAACTTCTGCTGGAAGGACTGGAGGAACTCTGGTACTGGTATCTTTCATGATGTCTGGAGTGTATGTATCATCCCTTTCATATAATTTGGAGTAGAAATCTTTCACTCTTGTCTTAATTTCGCCTCTATTTCTTGTTACAGAACCATCTTCTTTTCTCAGTGCCATAATCTGTTTTCTTCCCTTACTGAGATGTCCCTTTGCTATCTTTAGGCTTTGGTTGTTTTCAATTGCTTTCCTCACTAGTTCACAGTTGAATTTTCTTACGTCTTCAGTGATACTTTTTCGTACTGTCTTGCATAGCTCTATATATTCCACTTTGGAAGTCACATCTTCTTTAGTTGTCCTCATCTCTCTTCTTTTTTGCATCAACATTTTCGTTTTTCCTGATAATTTATTTACATGCAACTTGTTCTTAGACCCAGCTAATTTTGTTGCTGTTTCCATAAGAGCTTTGGTTACTTTTCTGTTAACTTCAGAGATGTCCACTTCTTCCGATGTTAGGCCTTCTAAAGCAGAGAACCTGTTCTTCAGTTCCAACTTGAAGGTATTATGGTGTTTTTTAAGGTTGGTTATGTCAATAGATTTTGTTTGTCTTATGAGCTTGCCACGTTCAAGTTTAGTGTCAAGGTGCATCTTACATCTCACCAATCTATGGTCACTACCTGTGTTGAACTTGTTTAGCACACTGCAGTCTTCTACGACGAATTTTTTGTTACACATAATAAAATCAATTTCACTTGTCGTCCCATTTGGATGTCTCCATGTCCATTTCCTGTGTGGCTTTTTCTTGAAGAAGGAGTTCAAGATGAAAAACCCTTCTGCCTCTGCAAACTCAACGAGAGTATTTCCACGCTGGTTTCTGTTGCCATGACCGAATTTACCTACTGAAGTTTCATTCTGTTGCCGTTGCCCTATTTTTGCATTGAAATCTCCCATAATTATTTTCAAGTGCTGCTTACCTTTATTATTTAGATGACAAATTTCCTCATAAAATTCTTCAATTTCTTCTTCAGGATGACTTGTGGTGGGTGCATAAGTTTGAATAATCTGAGCCTGGTATCTTCTCGATAGTTGGATAATGAGTCGTGCAGCTCTGTCAGAGGAACTTTCAACTTCTACCACTTTATCCTTCAGTTTCTTGTTTATTATAAATCCAACACCACTAGTTCTGCCAGTATCTGTCCCACGATAGTAGAAGAGATGTCCACTTTTCAGTTCGATGAGATCTTCTCCTTTTCTCCTTACCTCACTTAGCCCCACGATGTCCCACTTGATCCTTTGTAGTTCCTCTTCCAATTCAAGAAGCCTTGAATCAGAAGATAGGGAGCGTCCATTGTAAGTTGCCAAGGTCAGCATCAGATGGCAGCCTAGTCCGGTCCTCCGGGGATTCTTAGCACCCTCTGCCTTCATGTCGCACTGGCCGCTGCCTTGGCCAGGTACATTCCAGCTGCCGGAGACTGAGGGCCAAGATTTAAGTTGTGGAGTCATTTTGGAGGGGTTTGGCCATAACTCACCACGCTGGCCAAGCGGGTTGGTGAGTGTGGGATAGAATTTCCTCTAATCCCGATGGTATATATATATATTCTATTAAGAAGAGACTGAAGCAAAAAAATATTTTGAGTAAACGGTATCCCTATGGGAACGTCAACATCCACGAGTATTGCAAATCTATTCCTGTTCTTTTAAGGAATATAAATTCATTAAAAATCACTCCACTTGCTCCGATAACTACCTTTACACATTTAGATATATTGACGATCTGCTGTGTATAAATAATTCAGAAGTTATAGAGTGTGATTTTGATAATATCTATCCTAGTTCTCTTAAGTTATGTAAAACCAACCACAGTAATCAGGAACTTGAGTTCCTAGACTTAAGCATCAAACTTAACAGAGGTAACCCATCTATTAGCCTCTTTGATAAAAGAGTTAATTTTCCTTTCAAAGTAATTAAATATCTACACTGGAATAATAACATATCCACCAAAGTAATTGAGAATGTACTAATTTCTCAGGTGCTTAGAATTTCAAGAATTTGCAGCAACAATTTGGACTTCAATTACCACATTAATATACTATTAGACAGTTTTCTAGAGAACAAAATTCCTACTTCTTTCATCAAAAGAACTTTAAGAAAAATTATTCTGAATAATAGAGTAAGGTTGGCAGATCTGCTTTAATTTTCTACACAGTTAATAATATGATTCTGATCAATGAAAGCCTTTTGGAAGTTGGTCTAGAGGATGCATATTAACTACAAAAAGGAACCTTAGTGCTATGGATAAGATGGTCCTATTAAAAATAAAAAATTAAATAATATAGATAAAATCACAAAAAAACTTAAAAATCTGTTTGTAAAATAAAATAAAAATAAATATAAAAGAAAACTAGTTATTCACTCAATAGAATAGCTATACTAAAAATAGTAAAACTAACATTAAAATTAATAGGATTCTGAATAGTCTACAGTCTGATTAAATACATGCAAAGATTATTAAATACACTACTTGTGTATTTCATAATATTTCTCATGTATTCTGGAGAGTTTATTCTGCTCTTTCTGATCATACAGGTCCACAATCTTAATTATATTTTTTTCTCCAGTTAAAATCTCCGCGAGTAGGATTTTTTCAGTGTGTGGAGGCCTTCAGCCCCACCCACTCTGCCCCCCAGCGACTAGGGAGTGGTAGGGGTGTTTGGAAGTTTGGGTTGAAAGGTCGGCCATGTTTCCTCAAGAGTGAAAGAAGTTAAGTTGCATAAGAGGTAAACTCTCTTCTTTGTCTTTGGGTTTTAGGTTTTCCAGGTTCAATTTTTGAACTTCTTGAACACTTTTTCTTTTTTTGCTTTAAGCATTTAGGCACTAGCAAGTCTATTAACTTTTTTGCGTATTTTAACTCTTTCTTTTCTTGGTATTTTTGCGCTTTTTTTAGGGAACTAAGGCCAAGCAGCCGGCCCTTTCATTGTTCTTGTAGTCTGTGCTGTGTTTTCAATGCAGTTAAGGTCTTAATAACTACTTAATTTTGCACTTAAAGCACTTCTGAAATACTTTGTACATATTGCAACTAATTGTTTATGTCACATAACATTCACAAAGCATTTGTTTAGTTTATTATTGTCTTTATTTTATTTTCGTTTTTGTGTTGTCAGAAGTAGTGGAGTAGGGGTTTTTTATAATCCAGTTTTCTTTCAAGAATCTGTGCTTTAGAAAAAAATAATATTTCATTTTTTATTGCAATGTTAAGAACTTGTAATACTTTTGTATTGCTATTCAGGTTTAAATTCTCTCTCAGGCGAACTTGGCAGTTGGTTATTACTGAACATTATTTCTGGTTCATTATGTCACTCTTACAACTTGAGTTTTCTATAATCATCTTCTTTCTGTTTAATAGTAACAGATGAAGAGCATTGGTCGGGCCAGGAAGGTTATTGATACAAGCTAAATTGCTAACTAAAGCTTGGTCATACAACTCTGCGGAGGTCATGACATATAAATATTTAAAAAAATTTATTTTTTTGGTGGGCTTATTACTTGCATCCATGACTTTGCAGAAACCCATTTCCAAATAGGTCTTTGTGGAAGTGAGAAAATGCAGAGTTTTTGCTGGTCCTTGAAAAAGCCAAGGCTCAGTATTCTCGACACTTTCTGTATTCAGTTGTTCTTTTTTTCTCTTTTTACTCACACCGGTCAATACATAACTTTTTCTATGTTGTACTTGGTATGAGTCAAAATATTTTTTTGCTTCAGTCTCTTCTTAACAGAATGTGAATTCTGAATTTTCGTAACTGCTGCGTTACGCGTTTTGATCTTCAGGTTATTTTGCAGCTTTCGTTTTAAATTCTAAAAATTTTCTTATGTTTTCGGCTTTGCCCTTTAGTATCATCATCATCATCATCATCATTGTCAACCATTATCAATCCACTGCTGGACGAAGGTCTCCCCAAGTTTCCTCCACAACGGTCTGTCTTGTGCCAGTCTCCTCCATGTCACCCCTGCATACTTTCGAATTTCATCCACCCATCTCCCATGTGGTCTCCTTCTGGGTCTTTTCCTGTCCCTTGGAATCCAATCTAAAATTTCGGCTGTCCATCGATGATCTGTCCTTCTGGCAGTATGTCCAGCCCATTGCCATTTCAGGGATTTAACTCTGATCATGATGTCTTCCACTCTTGTCATTTTTCGGATCCACGAGTTCATCTTCTTATCTCTCCTGGTTACACCAAGTATGCACCTCTCCATGCGGCTTTGAGTTGTCTGCAGCCTTTGTATGTCTCTTTTAGTTAAGGTCCACGTCTCTGCACCATACGCAAGCACTGGAAGGATGCATTGATCAAACACTTTTCTTTTAAGACATAATGGCATATTGCTCTTGAAAATTATGCTGTTTCTTCCAAAAGCTCTCCAGGCAAGTTTTGTACGCCGATTAATTTCTTTACCAATGTGAATCTCACTTGATATCTGCTGTCCAAGATAAACGTACGTGTCTGTTATCTCCAGCTTTTCTCCATCAATCGATAAATCTTCATTTCTTGTAAAAGCATTGAACAGTATATATATATATATATATATACAGGGTGTCCGAATAGTGACTGTGTACTGAATGTACGAATTGCAGTAATGCATTAATAAAGAAATTTCGAATGGAATTACAATAGAAGTGACCCTCCATGTGGAAGTGTTCTGTGTCTGGTAACCTTCATGTGTCCCCACCCCGATGCGCGCGCAGCTGGCCTTCCGAGCGGAGGTCATTCCCGGGCGCTTGGTTGACGAGGCAGACATGTCGATTGACCTCTCGTCTCGGCACAAGGACAGTGGTGTTGACAGTTGAACAAAGCGTGTTTTTGGTGGAACATGTTTTTCGCCATGACGACAAGTACCCAGACGAAGTGCAAAAACAGTTCTCTAGGGAATTTCGTGATTCATACGTCCTCCATCGTAATGCGGTACATCAACTCATATCGAACTTTCGGGAAACTAGTAGTGTTCTGAATGACCCCCGCCCCGGTAGGCTATCCAAGGCAGACGAGACCGTACAGAATATCCAGGACAGGATACAGTGGAGTACACACAAGTCCATCACAAAGAGGCTGTCACAACAAGCTAATTGTCAAAGTGTACAGCCCACGATATTCTGAAAAGGAAGTTGCGTTCCCACTCGTGCAAAGTGTCTGTCGTACATCAACTGAAAGAAACAGACCACGTGACCCGTGTTCGGCACTGCAGGTGGTTCCAACAGTTCCTGTCTGAAGAAGATGAGGTCATTCTGGACGTGACTTTCTTTACGGATGAAACATAGTTCCATTTGTCCGGGTACATCAGTAGCCAAAACACTCGTATGTGGGGTACGGAAAATCCCCACGAATTTAAGGAAGTGCATTTCCACAACCAGAAGGTCGGTGTTTGCTGTGCCATGACCCGTACACGTATTATTGGGCCCATTTTCTTCAGTGAAACCATTAACTCAAAACGTTACCGTGGCCATATTATCCAACCATTCACATCCGAACTCACGGAACAGAAAATCAACGAAGGATGGTTCCAGCAAGACAATGCAACTGCTCACACCACTGGCGCATCAATACAGCTTCTGTAGGAATTCTTCGGAAATCGCATCATCTCTCAGAGATTTTGGCCTGCTCGGTCACCGGATCTGACACCGCCTGACCTTTATCTGTAAGCACTGAAGGGGAAGGTGTACACAGGCAATCCGCATACACTTCAAGAGCTACAGGTTGCAATAACGAGCCATATCCAACAAATCACACCACATACCCCGAGAAAGATCTTCACCAACCAACATGTATGCAGACATGTCTGGACTTCGGTGGAGCCCATTTCCAACAACTTCTTAGGAGCCAGTTCGACATGGTAAGTGTTACTCTCAGTGCACAGTTAGTTTTCGGACACTCCGTATATACAAGCAAAGTGGGAAAATGGGAAAATGCGAGTGTTTCCGTCCGCGAATTGTTCAACCACTTCTAAATCGCCTAGAGATCTGAAAATTGGTATGCTGATAGGTATTGATTCCGTATACATAGAAAAGTCCGGAAACAAACAAACAAACAAAAATGGCGGCTTTGGAACACTGTCAACTCGAATTTTTCACGAATTGTTCTACCACTTCTAAATGATCTAGAGATATGAAAATTGGTATGACGATAGGTTTGTAACGTCCGTATTCTAGAAGTCTAAGAACCAAAAAATCAAAATGGTGGCTTTGGAACACTGCTTGCTTGAATTTTTTCGAGAATTGTTTGACCATTTCTAAACGACCTAGAGATCTAAAAATTAGCATGCTGATAGGTCTTATGGTCCGGATCACTAGAAAAGTCCGTAAACCCAAAATATCAAAATGGCGGCTTTGGAATATTGTCCGCTTGAATTTTTCCACCACTTCAGAACACCTAGAAAAGTGTGAGAACCAAACAATTCTAAAGGATAGCTTTGGAATACTGTCTGCTTGAATTTTTCTACCACTTCCACACATAAAAAGTCTGAAAAACAAAAAAAATCAAACGGGTGGCTCAGCTTTACTGTTCAAAATGCTGATAGGTTTAAAGATAATTATGCCAGAAATTGAAATGCTGCAAAAATTCCATGAAATTTTGAATTAAAGTTAAGGGGCGCCAAAGCCTGTTACCGGTTTACGTCAAACCGTATGCAATGATATCACGACAAAGGAGGTTAGAAGAAGAGGAGGTGAAATGACCTGTTTTGAGAGAAGCCAAAACAGATCAGCTGTTCCGATCCTCTCTCTGTGGTGGTGGAAGTCCGCGGAAGTTCGGAAACGTGACGTCACTTCCTCGGCCAAAAGCAGTTTCGCTTAGCGCATGCAAACCAAGTACGCAAACAAAGAATATTTCGGACTTCGTATTTCTCAACATTAGGATTTTGGTTATATTTTACACATGGTTCATTGCGCATGCGCCGTATGCAAGTAACCATGTGCAGTGTGCATTTCCGCTCAAAAAAAAACATTATTTTGTTCAATTTTTTAAAGAAATAACAACACATATTTTCCTATTTTTTCTGGATTTTTTTAATTATGAGAAGGAATACTTCAGCCTCAATTTTTTTCATGACTGTATGGGTAGAGTAAGGGTCAGAAAAACCCGTTCGAAATCAGATTTCCCCATAGAGATATACAGGAGATTCTCGGATTGCGCGCATTGGCGTAGTCAGCTGATAAAAATTGGCGTCACGTCAGAAGCCATCTCCTCCTTATTCTAACCTCCTTGATCACGACCCTGTTTTAAGTCGCAAAACAGTTACGGATCTGAAATTATTTTTCTTTCCTTTCATTACTTTTCCCTTTCTTTAATTTTATGTTCAAAAAATGATTTTATAGATTCACCGTTCGGAGAACGGGAATGGCTTTTAGTATATTTTATAAATACACCATCGTGTAAAAAGGAGGAATACGACGATCACTATAATATCTTCGAAAAATGTGTTGCAATGTTTTAGTTGTCACCTGAAAGACAACCTTTACTTCCCTTTTTCAGTGTTCTTTTCGTGGGAATGATTTTATTGGTCAGTTAAATCTCTTGCGAAATCAAACAAAACAGGAAAAAATTTAGTCTTACCTCTTTAAACTCTTGAACCTTTCTTTGCGTGAACATCGCGAAGACATTAGATATCGTCCTTTGGGCTTTCTTCTTCGACGAGGCCTTTTTTGGTGTTGGCGCTGGTTTGGGCGGAGGGGCTTCTTCTTCAGGAGCTGGTTCACTCTGAGGTTCAGGTGCAGGTTCTGTCGCAACTGGTGCTTCTTCGGATGCTGGGGCTGCGTCTGCAGGTGGAGCTGGAGCAGCTTCGGATTCTGCCTTCTTCTTACTTTTCTTCTTTTTTCTTTTTTCTCCTCTTCTGCCTGTGAAAAGAGGAACAAAACAGATCAAGAAATGGTTTGCTTCCTCTATCTTGCGGCAGCGCTTTAGTTATTTACTAAATGCATTACCGACTACAATAATGAGAAAATTTGATACATTGTAGACACTTAAAAATCTGAAAGTTTGGTAGAAAGTTTTAAGGGAACTTTCTCGAAGCAATCAGTCGGAGGGTTGTGAAACATGGAACAGCACAAATGAGCTGCTGTTCAGGGAAAACGGAGGAGGACCTTCTCTTCAATGGTCTGATTTTGTCCCCAGTGTGGCATAAGCGACGAGTTTGGCTTGCGAAACTGGCTCTTGTACACTGGTGTTCAAAAATTAAAGACGAAGAAGAGAAATTAGCATAACAGCGGAACGAGCAGGCACAAAGGACCGAAAGACCACTCAGGAGATAGACTAGGGTCCCGTACGGTAGGGCATGCGCATATGTGCAGCATGACGTAGAGGGGAGAGTGTCGGAAGGGTATAAAGTACACGGGCGGTGTACGCTCAGCAATTCGGTGAAAGCTATGGCACGGTGTACATCGGTTTGAACGACGTCGAGTTGCTGCCACCATGTGATATGGCCAACAGGCAATCCAGTAGACGACATCTGGATGACTTTACCCGAGGTCGCTTCATTGGGAAGTCGGAAGAAGGTCGAAGTGTAACTAGTGTGGCCGAAGAGTTCGGGATCGCTCACAGCATCGTTTCACGACCTTGGAGAGCATTTCAAATGACAGGAACAGCTGTCCGATAGTTTAGCAGTGGTCGTCCCCAAGCAACCACGGCGGCGGAAACCGGTATGTTGTCCTGCACGCGAGAAGAGACAGACGGCAGACAGCGAGAGAAATCGCAAGGCATATGCAACAGACAACTGGACGTCCGTTATCGCGTTTTACCGTGGCCAGGCGGCTGCACAATGGTGGTCTATTTGCACGACGACCAGTAAGGTGTGTGCCATTAACGCCTGCTCATCGGAGACTACAGTTTCTGTGGGGCCAGGAACACAAGAACTGGACACATCAGCAATGGGGTCAAGTTTTCGTTACGGATAAGAGCCGATTTAGTTTGACGAGCGATTCTGGACGTATACACATCTGGAGAGCGCAGGGAACACGCAATCACACCTCCAACATCATCGAAAGGGACCGGTTTGGAGGTGGCGGAGTTCTCGTTTGGGGCGGTATCATGCTTGGTAGCCGTACTGACCTCCACATCTTCCAAGGAGGTTCAAACACTGGTGTCCGCTATTGTACCGAGGTTCTCCTGCCCCACGTGCGTCTGTTTAGAAGTGCTGTGGGTCCTGAGTTCCTCTTCATGAACGACAACGCTACACCTCATCGTACATTGGCTGTCGCAGAGCTGTTGGAGAGTGAAGATATTCAACGCATGGATTGGCCTGCAAGGTCCCCGGACCTAAATCCAATCGAACACGTGTGGGACGTTCTCGGAAGACGCTTGGCAGCACGTCACCAGCCGCCAGCAACGATTCCGCAGCTGCGATTGTCACTACAAGAGGAATGGGCCGCGATGCCTCAACAGCTCCTTGACAACCTCGTCCTCAGCATGGACAGACGTTGTAAATCCTGCAACGCAGTCAGGGGTGATCATATCCCCTACTAAAGACTGGATTTTTCTTGGCAGCCGCCTGTCACATGTACGTTTCTGTCTTCTGTCCAGTTGTGCTCGAAGCTACCTTTTCAATAAAGTGCCTTTGGATTCCTTGTTTGGACGGTTTTGCTCACTTGTCCCATATTCTTACATCTTGGTGATCTTATGGTATGATTTGAGTCGATGTGGAGCACTTCTGCACGACGTTACATTCGAAAAACCGTCTCGTCCTTAATTTTTGCTCGCCAGTGTATATTGACTGAAACCAATGGCGATGGGTTAAGAACGGGAACTACTTATTGACTCTTCATGTTGTAATGTCAATGGGTGAAAAGTCCGTTTCCATAGAACATTACATTACGTGAATGGGAAACACTGCTTTAATTTAAATGCTCCGTAGCTTTTATGTGACGTCCCGAAGAGCTAAATATTCCACACTGACATTTTTTCATTAAACGGGTAGTAAATATCAAGCCTACTTATTGAAACTTTAACTTCTTTGTTTCATCGCAAACTGGTCACTTGAACGATTAGCACACTTCACCATGTAGAAAATAGTAATACTATACGACTAATTCCAATTTATTGGTGTAGAATAAAAATCAGTTTTCCAAGCTTTCGCTGATCAACCGGATGTCTTTTTCAAGGAAGATAGACAGGAGCAGTTTCTGTCTACACTTGCTTGAAAATGCCATAGGGAAGTTGGCTTTTTCAAAGAAGACAGACAGAAACTACTTGATGTGGAGTTGTTCAGGCTTTTTCAAGGAAGATGATCTAACTTCCTTGAAAAAGCCATCTTAACCAGTTTCTGTCTATCTTCCTTGAAAAGGCCTTGAAAAAGACAGAAACTGCTTCCGTTTATCTTCCTCGAAGAAAGCCATCTGGTTAATGTGCGAAAGCTTGGCAGATTTTTATTCTATGCCAATAAATTCGGGTTGCTAGAATAGTTATACTATTTTCTACATAGTTGCTGTATAATTCCTCGTTATTAACACTTCACCATATTGTTCGTAGTGTGTAACGCTCTTCAAGTACAGCAAACATGGCAACCGGTTAATGCTGTGCGGTGGAAACAATATAACGATGAACATTTAACAAAATCGAACCTCAAAACATCTCCAACTAGCAAAATATATCCAAGAAACAGCACTTGGACGGAAATCAAGTAAAAAGCATCGGAATAAATACTGCTAGAACGCTACCCAGCTCGAAAGCCAGCGGCTATACACTCAGTATAGACAAAACATTAGAAATAGAGGTAATGGGCAATTGACAGAGGCCGCGCTCGTGCGGTTTGGAACAGCCTCAAAGGAACACAGACAATAAATAGGCGGAGAGCAGGACTTCCCATCAACGTATTGCAATCTGCGAACATGGATAACCGTCGCTATCTGAGCGACTTTGATCGTGGACGCATTGTCAGCGCAAGAAATATGGGGTCCTACTGTCGTTCAAGTTATAAGAACCGTAAGGTTCCCGAGGGCACCGTATCAAGGGTGTACCATGAGTATACCATCGACGGATCGATTCGATTTATCGGCTGCCCTTAAGGTAGACGTCAAGTGAAAATCCGTCGCCATACTTACAATGGTGAAAATTGAGTTACATAAGTTCGCATACAAGATATGGTTCCTGACTTGTGAAAATTGGTACACGAATGAAGAAGACACTGAACTAGAGTCAGTGGCTTGCAAATTTGAGAAAAAAATTACAGGGAATATTTAAAAAATAAATTTCCGCGTGTTGGAGTAGTGTTGCACATCGTTAATAGGTGGCGCTCTACGTGCGTCAAGTACTGGAAACGTGGCACTTCCTTACCATTTTTCTTGAATAATAAAAGTTTTCGTACAAACAATAATAAATGAGCGGTTATAGACTTTTGTTTAGGATGTCAGTAATTATTTAAATCACTAACAATACAGTTTACTGGCTTTTCTACCCGCAAACTTATGTAAATCAGAAATCAGATGATGATAATCTAAGATGCTGATAGAAACTTTTTCAGAAATCACCATCTGATACCTCACAAAATTCACTTACAAAACTAAGACCCCCACAAGTAGGGGTCGCAAAAAATAGCGCGATTTTCAGCGTCATCTATGAGCAGAAGGATGCATTGGATATGCCGTTATCTCCACCTTAAAGCGTGATCGTTTATGGGTTCCTGCTGTACGGGAACGTCACAAGACTTCGAAATCAGGGTGGCAAGCGTTAGTTTTGCTGGGGAAAGGGTGATCACAACTTTATATACGAAATACTCAAGGGAAGAATTTTTAATGCTTTTTACTATCGGCTAGAAAGGAATTCGGTCGTCCCGGTGGCGCAGTGGTCTAAGCGATGTACTCGGATCATTCGTCCGAAAGGGGTCCGGGTTCGAATCCCGGTGAGGCATGGATGTTGTGTTTGTCTTACGGCACTAGTTCTCTCCCTTCCCTGGAACCAGTGGCTCACAGTGGTCGTTAAACCTCCAATAAAAAAAGGAATTCGATCACCCCTAACCCGGGCTCACATCTGCATTGTTGCATTCAGAGAGTTCTTTCCGGGGAGGGGGCAATTACGAATTTCGAGGGGGCTGAAATCTGTTGACTGATTATATACATATAATCACAGTTTTTTTATATATATAAATATTAATACATATAAAAATTGTAAATAGAGTGCAAATATTTTCTTATGCTCTCTATATCGCAAATGCAGATTCCAAGAAATCTACACATACAAGTGATTAATAAAAAATATAAAAATTTTATACCTTTGCTTTAATTCAGTAATGAACTGCGGATTTCACCATGGGGTGGTGTAAAATATTAAAGATGCTAAATTTCCCAAGATATTAGGAGTGGTAAAAATGCCGTCGCCTTAAAACAAGCGTGTTTCTGATTATTAAGGAATCATTACAGTGTTACCTGAAAACGTGTGGTGTAAGCCATTTCCCTGCCACTTGGTTTCAGCCTCTTTAGATTATTTCGATTAGCAAATAGTAGTAAAAAAACACAAACTAACTAATAATTTCGATGCCAGTTTAAGGTGGCTCGATTCTTTTTTTTTTTTTTTTTTTTTTGTCACAGAGTGTAAACCAACACCGCCAGAAAAAAAAAAGCAACCTTATTAAGGAAACGATCTCAAATAATTTGCTATTGGTGAAAATTAGATAGCAAATATTTTGTTGTAAACAAACTCGGCGTTCACAAGACTGGAAAAAAACTGCATGCCAGCTTCCAAAATATGATGATGCACTGCATCTCTACTGTGTGGACTTGGGTTTTTATTGCGGAAGTAGTCCGAGTTGTCAGTGCTTGAAAAATTGCCCCTTCAGCTAGGACTGTTTAATGTTTTTTTGAAGGATGATAGAAATTTCAAATTGAAGTTCATGTGGGAGTTTTTTTTTTTTCATTATTAAAATAGTTTCCCTCATTTTCTTAATTTTTAAAATTAATTTCTCTAAATATTCAGTTACAAACGAACACAATTGGACAAAATATAAGGGGAGATCGCCCCAAAACCTAGGGGGGGGGCAGTCATAGATTTCCGGGGGGACTAAGCACCCCCGAGAAGATGACTGAATACATCACTGCACACCTGGATCTGACTAGTTACACCAAACCAACAAGATAGCACGACGCTTACTAGTGGGTTAGTGGTGTAAGATATATTTTTTGGTAGAATATTGCCTTCAAATTTTTTCTTGCTGTGAAAGCCTTGTCTTATTGCTTTTCAAATTTTTGCATTTTTGTTTATGGAAATAGTCCTGTACTTGAACAATTTATTTAAAGGAAAGTGTTCTTTTTTTAAATGAATCAAATTTTAACGTCGTGAAACGCTGACACGATACCTTTTCTCTCTTAAACTGTCTTCCTTCAAGCAGCTAGCGGCCTTGCCCTGCACTCCTCTTCACCAAAGCAGTCGTCAGCCACGTTTCTCTCCCTCACTGGCCAGGGGCAAGCTTGAGAACGCTGGTATAGCTTTAGACTCCCTTTTCCGTGTTGGAATCCCTTACTTAGTGTCACAAAGAAACAGTACAGCAATTAGTAATGACTTCCCTCAGTACTGGAAGAGTGGAGAACAACTGGATTTTCATGGCCCTGAGAATGCTATTTTGATAAACTTTCTGCGGGGAAGCAAACAATGCACTTCCTGCGGAAAAATACATAAGGCCAGGGTCGTCGTGAAGGTAAGTCGAGGGGAGGGGGGGGGGGTTCGCTCCGGGCGCCCCTCTTATGTATTACTTTATGCGAATCGAGCTGAGAACGTAAAAAAATTCTTATTTTTTTACAGCTGAACATTGTTCAACTCGTTTAATATTGCATAAAACCTTTAAATGGTTGTTATTTCATGTTATTTTGTTTTACATTCTATCATGAACTTGAGACTTAGGATTGTCTTTCTCTAAAGGGGGGCTTTGTTGAATTTCACCCCTGGAGCTCTGCATACGGCTGCAGAGCGTCGGCTCTGCAAGCCGTATGCATACGGCTGCAAGACAAAAAAAAACCACGAGACTCATCATTTCTTGTCAAATTCCAGATTGCATTTTAACGTTAAAAAATGAAAAAAAAAATATGGTACATCATGAATTGGGTGGGCAAGAAAGGTTTAACGACCACCGTGAGCAACTCAATGGGCTATAAGCCGTCACCCGTCCCTAATTTAGGGTCACTGGTTCCAGGGAAGGGAAAGAGCCAGTGCCGTAAGACAAACACAACATCCATGCCTCACCGGGATTCGAACCCGGACCACTTTCGGACGAATGATCAGAGGCCATCGCTTAGAACACTGTGCCACCGGGGCGGCAAACCGTCGGTTCAAGACATGTCATGGATCATAAGGGTAAAGAGAACGTTTGTTTGTTTCTGGGTTCAACTTTCACCATGAGCTGCTATAAAGCCTATATGCGGTTGACCTTCCCTGATTTAGGGCGGGAGAGGCGACCACCCATGCATGATTCATGCGGAGCTCACACCACTAATCGGAAACCTATACCTCTGACAACTCGGACGGCGTAAAGAGAATATAACGTCCATTGTCTAGACGGTAGTCCTCAAACTTATTTCATTGCTCGTAGGCTAAGTGACAGGAGTTTCATACGTGTGAAGAATATTTTTACTAAGCTACCCTTTCTCTAATTCTTTAAGAATAACACAACATATATTTTCTAGAATCTTAGGAGAAAGGAGTATTAGTCACACTATAGAATAGATGTGACTGTATTAGTTACATCTATTCAGTAGAAATCAAGTAATAATCACACTGAAGATCTGTAATAATGTTAAATGACAGAGAGTTACATAAAAAGTCTCCATTTTTTTTAGTATATGACTAACAAACATTTTTTTCCTTTCTTAAAAATTGCGATTTAAATAAAAATAATTAGTAATACAATTTTTTTTTAATTTTCTGAACAATAAAAATAGCAAATCAGAATTTATAATGCTTTTTAAAACTTTGAGTCTTCTTCCCAAGGCTTTTTTATCTAATCAGTTCGCCGCTAAGGCACTTTTTTTAATTAGAACTACATCACTGGATACTTATTGCGATCAATACGCATTATACATATTTGAAACTTCCTTAGATTTCAAGTGTCAAAAGAAAGCGTCAGATGGCAGCACAGCTGAAAAGTTCCTTGTTCAGTTGGGACGGTTCAGTACATCTTTGAATAAAATTCGCTAAGCCAACTGAAAAATAAGCTAACTTGTAAACTTTCAAAGAATCTCTATATGCCTACCCACATGTGAACATGTTATCTCTTCACCTATATGCCATATTCTAAAAAAATTATTCTTGGAAACATGAAAGTTGTAATTTTTGCATTTTCAACTTCATCGGAGAGCTAGCTAAGAGCATAAATAATTATACTGTATATTACCCGCTGCAATGGATCTGTACGGCACAAAAGTACATGGCATTTGGAACCATTTTTTCACTGCTAAAAATTTGATTTAAATAAATAAACACAGATATCGACCAACCATTCATATGGCCAAAAGAGGATGTTGAAAAACATTGAAAGCAGCGATCATGATAAGCATAAAACAATCAAAATATATCCAACGTAGCACGTAACAGGTGTAATTTCAAATTTTCGACAGCCGTTTTAATTTTTAAATTCGTTAAATATTTTGCTTTTAGCAGATCTCACTCATATTATTATACTAGCTACAGCTTTCAATTAAGAAGTATTATTTACCTTCGAATCAAGGGCGCCCGGGGGGGGGGATCAAGAGCGCCCCCAGCAGTTGATATAGCCAAATTTTTGATAAATTTAAAACACTAAAATAGACGAAACCTTTTTTAAAAGCATTTTTTTAAAATAATAAGATATTAATGATTGATTGTATCAATTATTTTTGTTGTATTTTAGTATCTTGAACATTTACTAAAATGTTTGACAACCTTGAAGGAGGTAAGAATTTTTCTTAGCCCCCCACCTCCCTAAAAGTACTCATATGGGCGCCACAGCCTTCGATTGATTGATAAATGGTTTACGATTGATTGGTTTTAGCCTGATATAATGTGATATGCCAAAAATTGCCCCTTCCTCCTTTTTATCTGTCCGGTTATAACGAAGTTCGCATATATCGAATGTTTTCGACTTTCCCTTTAACTTCGCTACATACGATTTCGACTGTATGTACTTTTATTACAAAACTTTTACAACTGTTTGCATTACGGTACTGGTGAAGATGATTTCTTCACTGCTTCAAGTATAAAAAATTTATCAAAATCATCACGCACGCTGTAATGGAAAGGTTTATTCTTCGAAGAACATAACTGCACACCTCCAAATATGTTCCAGAAAGTTAAGTAAGGTGTTGACCTCTTCTGGGTAACTAACTACATTATGTCGTTTAGCAGTGGTGTAGGTAGCTTTTAGTCTACGAAAGACTAAGAAAGCAGTGATGTTCAGAGATGTAGTTCTAAATAAAAAAAGTGCTTTAGCGGTGAACGGACTAGAAAAAAATACTTTCAAAATCTGATTTGGGTTTTTTTTTATTTATTGCTATTTTTTTATTTTCATTAGTAATTACCAATATCAATTTATATTAAAACTGCATAATCTGAGCAATTTTAAATAACTGAAAGAATGTAACGTCAGAAACATATGCTAAGGTTATTTTTTTTTTAATTTAAATACGGTTCTGTGTCGTTATATAGGATTTTAAATATCATTGGCAATGGTTGTGACTTAACAGAGTAACATCAAATCAATATGACTAATGCGCCGCTTTTACTAAGATTATGTAGTACATGAGGAATATTTTGTGTTGCCCGTAAGGAGTCAGAGAGTGAACTTAGTTAGGGGAATACTTATATTGGAGCCGATATCAGTGGCGAGTTGTTTAGTACAAATGTCCATCACTACCGTTTTCTCTCTGAGCACTGCAATCTTAGCAATACGGAAGAGCCATGTCCTTCTCATTTATTTTGACTGCCGCCTAGACAAAGGAGTTCATATTCTCTTTGCGATAGAATCTTATGATTTGTGAGACACCTACTGCGTTATCCAACTGTGTTGATCAATCCACACAGTATATATTTTTTCTGGGTTTAACAACTACCATGGACAACTCGTATGGTTATAAGCAGGCGCTCGTCCCTAATTTCGGGACAGTTGTTCCAGGGAAGAGACAGATCCAGCACCTTCGGCTATGCACACCACCCATGACTCATCCGGGGTTGGGACCAGGTCTTAACTGGGAAGAATGATCAGAAGCCTGCGCATCGGACCGCTATACCATCGGGGCATCCATTTCTGTAGTATGAACATTCGGTTAAGATACGAGTATGTTAGCATACAGGACACAGTTGTCCCTATTTCTGCATATATGATCATTTAAAAAAGCTCCTTTGCCCACATTCTCTTGCCATGTAACCACGAAAAGTGCCTTAGCGCCGCTAAGCCTAAAAAATAGTGCCTTAGCACCGCTAAGCCCCTTCTACATCACTGGTGATGTTCATTCCGTTATCGTTTGAGTCGGAAAAATTGTCATATAAATATGATTTAGTTAAATCCTTTCCACTCGAAATATCACCTACATACACAAGAGCGTTTAACTCTTTAATTAAGGGAATGAAACTCAACTTCGATTAACTATCTCCGACATGAAAAGTTTCATGAAAGAAATATGGGATTACACCATATTATACACATTTTGAAGATGACAATCCAATTTTTGGTGTAAATGTGACAAGGAAAAAGTAAGAATGGAGAATCCATAAAAACATTTTCTTGTATTGTGTGAAAACTGCGATAGAATGTACATTTTATGGAAGATTTTAGCAAAACATGAATACATTAAAAGCAGTAAAACTATTTTTCGAATATATTTGTTCAATAAGGTTCCCAGCCGACCGGTGGTGCAGTGGCCTAAGGGATAGCTTCTGATCATTCATCTGAGATGGGTCCGTGTTTGAATTCCGTTAGGCATAAATGTTGTGTTTGTCTTACGGTACTGGCTCTCTCCCTTTCCTTAAAACAGTTGCTCTAAATTAAGGACGGGCAACTGCTTATAGCGCATTGAGTTTCTCACGGTGGTCGCTAAACCCACAAATGAACAATAAGGTTTCCAATTAGTTTTTAAAGAAAATACACTCCTATACGTTCCCCCAAGTTCAACAGCTAAAACGTGGTGAAAAAGGAGACCAATGTAAAAGACGCCCTTAAGTTTCATGGTGTTGTAAAACACGATTGAAATGAAATTATGGAAATTTCCAAAATTACAATCGTTAAAAACTTTCAAAAATCTGACTCGCTATCGGAGTTTTCAAATAATTCCTCGTAGGTCCATTTCCGTTAAAGTTTTGTCATCGGTAAACATCGTCGTCGTCAAAGTCGTTGCTGCACTTTATTTCATCTGAATCATGAACCACATCATCTTCTGTAACATCCAAAGAATTACTTATGCAGCAATTTTCGAAGAGATCACGACTTTGTGCTTCCGTAACACCTACACCGCGGGATGTTGCAAGAAGAGACACCCGCGCTTAACGCTAGAGACAGACGGTTCGTTCTTGCGCCCGCACCTAAAGGTAGCATGATATAAACAAGGTCCTACAAGTGAAGTAATGATGGGGATTCTTTCCTTCTTGGGAGCAAAAAATTCCAGGTCTCACTTTCAAACTGGATTAGGATTCGTCCTTGTACTAGCGATAACTATTTCCCATAGTAGTAGAAGTAATTGAACGGTGATTTCAAAAATGTTCCGTTAGTTATATTTTCAAATGAGTGACGCATAAGTTCCCCCTCCCGCATGGACTTAAAAAAAAATTCCTGAAACTGTCGGCTTACGCGAGTACATATATGCATAGTTGGAACAGTTGCAAACAAATTTCTAAAGCAAGAAAATGATGAAATGCTTTTCATAAGGTAAAATGTTAAATTATTTTATTTTCAGACTTTACAGGACAGAAAGCTAGGAAGAGAGGCAGAATAAGTCCAGAAGCCGGGGGGGGGGGGAGTTAGCATAACCATTCAAGAAATGCCAAAAGGAGAATTAAACTGTTTACGACAATGAAATATGGGTACTGTATGAGAGATATGAGTCGTTTGTGTGTTGGACACATGCTTTACTTACAGAAAGTTTGCGGTAAGATATGTTCTGATCATGCAAGGAACGAAGATGTTCTGCAAATGTGTAATTTGAAGCAAAATATTGTTAGTAAGGAGGAAGCAAATATTCTTAGATGGTTTGGTCGTGTTAAAAGAATGAGTGCTAATGCTTACTAAGAGAATTTATTACTTGACGTTCACCTTAACCCGAGAGAACCCTTTTGCGCCGGTGATCGAGCAAAAGTCTTTTTGACTTACGCCGCGCGTCTTGAGCCAGAAAGTCAAGAGGACTCAGACTCACGTTCAGTGTAAAACTAATTGGGCGATGACGATTTTTTTTATTAATGCGAAAGATTTAGCCATTTTATTTTCCATTAGTGCTTTTTTTTTTTAAAGTTTGTAATAATTTTATTTTTTCTGTACGAGGTCTTATTACAAATTACGTATTTTTTTCATCGTGATTTTTCGAAGCAGCAGAATGATTTGGAGTTTGAAATCTTTCTTTCAACTGACAATGACTTTCAATTATCTTTAAAAGAAGGTGCAATGTACTGTTTTATAATATTACTAACGTATAGCCCGTCCTAGGACGGCTGTTTTTAAGCTTTAAATAAATATTAATATAATATATCGGGAATGTTCCCCGTCCTATGACGGAGTGAGTGAAATTTTTAATTGAAGCAGACTGAAAACAAACGAAATAGACGCCGGATTTCTGTAAGGAAATGTAGTAAGAACTCATTCATGTTACAACTAAAAATTATATGCCATTTATTTCTATTTTTCAAAAGACCTCGACATAAATAACATTCTGTGTAAAATATTTGTTGTTGTTTAACAATTGTAGATTAGAGCGTTTAGATAGATCGTTATTTTGCAAAATGTGTAATATAATCAGCACTAAACTCGGAAAGTCGTTTTCCTGTAAACTTACCTTAATAACTTTTACTTTGATTTTTCGCGTTAAATCATTTTTTCCCCTGCACACTTGTTATTCCCTCACGGCTTGTTTTAGACTGTGTACTCGACGGTTAGTTTAAAACTTCATACCGAACCCTCTTCTAGAAAGTAATGTGACATCTGGCATTACAAATCAGAGCTATGTAGATTCTCGACAATGTGCTATTGGGGCGACATCTGCTTTTAGATGCAATCTTGCTCACTTTGTCATCTCAAGATTTCAGTTTTTATTGTAGGTTAGAGCGTTTAGATAGATCAATATTTTGCAAAATGTTTAGTATAATCAGCACTAAACTCGGAAAGTTAGTTAAATTCAAAAAAAGTAAAAAAATAATTAAAGCGTACAAATTAATATGCGAATTGTGCTGAAATAAATTAATATACAAACGCAACTTGCCGTGATATTAAAAATTCAACTCGAATTTTGTGGATAGGTTATATAGAACTCGAGTCATTCATCATCCAATGTTTTTAAATTAGCACGTGATCGCGTGCAAACTCAACTTACTGTGATATTAAGAATTCAATTCGAATTTTGTAAATCGGAAAAACAGAATTCGAGTCATTAATAATCCAATGTTTTTAAATTAGCACGCGATCACCTAGACATCTAAAAACGATCGCTTGCTATTAAATATCAGGCAATCATTTTGGCATCGCGAGATCACACACGAATTTATCAATAAGTGATGGCGCAACAATGCAGACGTTACTGTGACGTCACGCGTTCCAGAGAGACAGACGGATCTGGGTGTTTATATTATATATTTCGCAAAACTTTTAAATATCAATATAAAATATAAAATTTATTCTTGATAGCTATATAGCTTTTATTATAAGGACTCCATAGACTGATACATAGACATCGTACAATCACCTGTACAATAAATTAAATACTCGGTTTCTTACGGCAATGTAATATATAATAGTAGTGCACAAAATGGGGAAGAGGAGAAGAAATATCCTGTGCCAAAGTAACCAAAATTCATGCCACATACTATCCACAATATTCGACCTAGCTGAAGAACTTTAAAATGAAATACTTCGACAGAAAATTGAAACTTAACAGTTAATCAAACCTCAAGTTTTCCCGGGAATCTCTTCTATTACCGGAAAACTTTCGTCATATGGATACGGAACAAGTCAGGACCGAGTTTTTCCGTTAATATAAGAAAGGAATTGTGGATAGGTTTCTGCAAATTCACATTTCCGTAATCACTTCTTGAAAACGGTAATTTACCGTCAATATAAGAAAGAAATTGCGGAAAGGTTTCTGAAAATTCAGAATTTTTCTGGCGTACGAAAAATTTGTGAAATTCAGAGGGTTTTTTTGTCATTGCAGGGAAAAAGTTGTTTTAGAAACATGCAACGTTAATAATCGAGAGAAACTATACGGGAAATCGCTCGTGATTTTCATAAAAAATTTTACAGTGAGCTTAATGATATATTTTATGGTTTAAATTCTATTCATTGTTTCATCATTATTAATTCTCCAGAGTTTCCAGGATTTACTTCATTTCTCACTCTCCATGTACTAAACGAATGTTATAATTTCTGTAAGATTAATAATTCAAAAGCTCCTGAACCATCTATATGTGAACGTTAAGACACCAGCATTAAAGCTTTGAGATTTTAATACCAGCAGCAAGATGACATTACTTTATCTATTATCCGTCAGGGATCTCGGGACTTTTGAAATACGCTGCTTATATTTAAATATTTGCAAAACAATTTCAACGATGGTCATAAACGCCTATCACTGCGGGAAGAGGAGTAACAGTGTTTCTGCTCACAGTAATTTAGGAGGTAGGTTAAAAAATAGTGACATTTGCACATGCACAAGTGAACTTTGCAAAATCCACTTGAAGAAGTCCATGTTAAATTTAGATTTCTTGGAGGAAATCTAGAAGCGTTTAAATATATACGCTAATATAAACAAGCTTCCGAATGCCGACGGCGATTCCAGCAGACTGGACAGTTTAAAAAGTGAGAGAGCTGAAACCAACTAGCAGCGCGTTCATCATATCAACAGTCTCGGGATTTAATGTGTAAACAGGGAATGCATTTAAAAATAAACCAACTAGATTCGCGAGTGGCATTTAAAAAGGAGAAAATCGAAAAAAGAAAAATGTGTGTGCGCGTTAATGGATCGTTTTTTTTTTTTTTTTTTTTTTTTTTTTCCGGTTTCACTTCACATATCAAAGATAAGGCGGAATGATTAAAGCTTTCCTCTAGAACATACGAAATGATTTCAGACAGCCGTTCTTTCTTTAAACTTTCCTCAAAGGAACGATGGTCTTGAGTTCTGTTGGTTTTCCTTTGAGCTTTTAGGAGGACATTTTTGGCAAACGAAATATGAAAAAATTCTCGGTAACAAAATGTCCGTTTGTCCGCATGCGGTTGTTACACTGTAAAGAAATTTCTGAAATTCAAGAGCCGTTTTCGGTGTTTCCTTTCGTGAATTAAGCTGGTTCCACCTAAAATCTCTGTCTTATGTTTCCAATGGTAAAACTTCTTAACATATTTTCTTCGTAACTGATGTATTCCCAAGGATGAAAGTTTGCACATCAATAAAACTAAGTTTAAATTATAGCATGGGATAGTTAATACTTGCTAAAACATAAATAACCATAATTAAGTAATCCAACATTTGTTCGTGTACTGGTGTCATCAATGTACAGGTCGCTCCATCAATTAACAGGTCTGAACATTACTCAAAGAAAAATGATTGATTTTTAATATAATTATGGTTATGTTTTAGCAAGTATTAAGTATCCCATGGTACAACTTAAATATAGTTTTATCGATGCGCAAATATTTATCCTTGGGAATACATTAATTGCGAAGAAAATATGTAAAGAAGTTTTACCATTGGAAACATAAGGCAGAGATTTTAGATGGAACCACCTTGACGAAGCATATTCCTGATAAAATCTTTTCCTTGAGATGAAGTTATAGCATGGGATAATACTTGCTAAAACATAACCATAATTAAGCAATCCAGCATTTGTTTGTGTATTGACGTCATAAATGTACAGGTCGCGCCATCTATTAGTATGTCTGAGCATTACTCAAAGAAAAAGGATTGATGTTTAATATAATTCTGGTTATGTTTTAGCAAGTATTAAGTATCCCATGCTATAACTTAAATTTAGTTTTATCGATGTACAAATTCTCATCCTTGGAAATACATTAATTGCGAAGAAAATATGTAAAGAAGTTTTACCTTTAGAAACATCAGGCAGATATTTTTTTTTTTTTTTTTTTTTGATTGGAGGTTTAACGACCACCGTGAGCAACTCAATGGGCTATAAGCAGTCGCCCGTCCCTAATTTAGGGTCACTGGTTCCAGGGAAGGGAGAGAGCCAGTGCCGTAAGACAAACACAACATCCATGCCTGACCGGGATTCGAACCCGGACCCCTTACGGACGAATGATCAGAGGCCAGCGCCTTAGACCACTGCGCCACCGGGGCGGCTAGAGAGATTTTAGGTGGAACCACCTTAACGAAGCATATTCCTGATAAAACCTTTTCCGTGAGATGACGGGAAAGAAAACCTGAATTTCACCAATTTTTCGTAAGCCAGGAGATTTCTGTATTTTCCGAAAACTTTCTGCAATTACTTTCGTATATTAACCGTAAATTGCCGTTTTAAAGAGGTGTAAACGAAAAATTCTGAATTTTCAGAAACCTTTCCGCAATTCTTTTAGTATATTAACGGAAAAATTCTGTTCTCACTTTTTCCATATCCAAATGACGGAAAATTTCCGGTAATGGGAGAGACTCGTAGGAATACTAGATGTTTAGTTAACTATTAAATTTTAGTCGTCTGTCGTTGGATCTGATTTTTAAGTGTTGTAGCGCTGTCGGATATTGTGGATACCATATCCTATGAAATTTTAGTTATTGCGGCACCGGATAATCTTCCCCTCTCCCTCATTTTGTGAACCAGCTACTGTATATTTCGTTACCGTGAAAAACAGGGTACTTCAATTATTGCACAGGTGATGCTATGATGTCTACGTATGAGTCTGTGAACTCCCGTAAGACAAAAGCTGTTATAGCTATGAACAGTAAATTTTATATTTATGAGTTTTCTGAGTTAATAGACTATATATATAAAGCAGTACATTTCATCTTCTCTTAAAGATAATTGAAAGATATTGTCAGTGTACAAAAATCTCGAGTTCCAAAGCATTGTGTTGCTTCGACAAGACACGATGTAAAAATGTCTAATTCCCAATAAGTCCTCCAATATAAAATATAAAATTATTATAAACCTATTCAGAAAAATTATAAGCTCCAACAGAAGTAAAATTACTGATTCACTCGCATTAATAGCAAAAAATATTTCATCATCACGCGATCAGAGTTCTACCTTATACATGACTGTGTGTTACGTGTCATTCTGGCTCATTGGTAGCACGCGGGTCTGCCGTTGATGATGAACTCGGTTCGAATCCCGCAAAGGGAAAGGGTTCGTTAATTTCGTACGTTAGGAAGAAAGAACAAATGGTAAAAGGGCTGAAAAGGTCAAAACCGGAAACTGCGTAATTTCTACTTTGCACGCTTCCTCCAACTCTATCAATATGCAGCTGCAGGATGATGCAACACCGACAGGAAGTTGAGTAATACAGACAGTAGCTGACGTAATTGGCAGAAATCTCGTAATACCAACAGGTGGTCTTAAACTTTTGCAATTGACTGTAGTATGTACTCCGGAATAACACACTCCAATTTACTGCCTCGGATTTTACGACATTCTAAAAAAATAATTCGTTACTATCTCGACTTTACATCTTCCAATAGTGAAAACATACCTAAATGTACGATGCGGCATTTCGCCTTTCTAACCGTCTCACGCAAGATTTTCTCCAAAATTACTGAGTGTTGAGCATGCACAAACCGTGTGCCTATGTCATTTACACACCCAAAAGTGCCGCCCTGGTGGCGCAGTGGTCTAAGCGATGGCCTCTGATCATTCGTCTGTAAGGGGTCCGGGTTCGAATCCCGTGAGGCATGGATGCTGTGTTTGTCTTACGGCACTGGCTCTCTCTCTCTTCCCTGGAACCAGTGACCGTAAATTAGGGACGCGCGACTGCTTATAGCCCATTGAGTTTCTCACGGTGGTCGTTAAACGTCCAATCAAAAAAAAAAAAAAAAAAAAAAACGCACCCAAAAGCCAAAACATTATGATCACCTGCCGAATATGATGTTGGTTCTCTACGTGCCCCCAAAACAGCTCTTACTCGGAGAGGCATGAGCCCTTCAAGATATTATAACGAAGTAAATTTCTACGTCATTTTTGGTCCACGCCGTGAATCGAACCCGAGTCCACTTATTCCGGAGCAAGTCGCTTCACCAACTGAGCTACGCGGCGGACGTTCGTTCTTGCTGCTATCTGCCTTTATGTCGTGTGCGTCCTGCGAGGCAGGTACGTCACATCTCCCCTCCCCGAAAGAGCCATGAATCGTTGCAGGCAGCCATCCGCTGTAGAACGGGCACTTGAGAACTCCCAGTCAATCTGGTGTGGGGAATGCAACGTCACACCACATTTATTTTTCGAAGCGCTGGAGAAGGGATTCTCTTATCTCGCGGTGTGGAAAGAACGTCACACCGTTGCGAGATCTTTAATGGCCGGGTCATCCGGAAAGTTCGGGCGCCATTATAACGAAGTAAATTTCTCCGTCATTTTTGGTCCCCACCGGGGATCGAACCCGAGTCCACTTATTCCAGAACAAGTCGCTCTACCAACTGAAGTACGCGGACGTTCATTCATGCTGCTATCTGCCTTTATATCGTGTGCGTTCTGCGGAGCAGGCAGTCACAATATCTAAATGTCTTGTGGTATTTGGTACCAATAGGTTACCAATAAATAGACCTTATAACTTTTGTAAGCTACGTGGTTGAGACGCCGCAGATAAGATTAGCTATTCCAGCAGAAACCACAGATCTTCTATTCGACTGATATCAGGAGAATTTGGATGCTTCCTCATGCTTCTCAAACCATTCTAAAACAATCCGGACGGTGTGGCATTCCGGTTTATCCTGCTGAAGGACTACACTACTAAAAGAAAACACTGTTGCCACGAAAGGATGTACCTGGTCTGCAATATTGTTTAGGTAGATAGTAGACGTCATAGTTTCCTGCACATGAATGGCAAAATCCATAGTTTCCCAGCAGAACATTGCCCAAAATATAACACTCTCCTCCACAGGCTTGTTTTCGTCCAACGGTGCATCCTGTGCCAACACTTCCCCAGGTAACGATCCCACGTACCCAGTCGTCCACATGGTGCATCGTGAAACGAGATTCATCGGACTAGATGACCTACTTCCAATTATTCAAAGCCCAGTTTTGTTGCTCGCGTGCCTATTGTAGGCGCTTTCCACTGTGAACCAAGGTTAGCATAGGCACTCAGTTCGGGGTGCGGATACGCAGCCCCCTTTCAGCATGGTTCGATGTACTCTGTGTGCCTTGTGACGCATTATTTCTCCAGCAGCATTCATATTACTGGAGAGTTGCCCTACAGTATTTCTTCTGTTGACTCGTATTATATACAGGATAGCCTTCGCTGACCTTTAACATCAATAATCCGTGGTCGGGCCACACCTTGCCGGCTGTTCGTGGTTTTTCCCACCGCGGACCACTGTTTGAATGTTCTAACAACGACTAACCATGAACATCCCACAAGCTCTGCCGTATCGAAAATGTTCTGACCCCGTCTTCTGGCCATTGCTCTTTGTCCTTTGCGAAACTAGCTGCCTTTCCCATCTGAAGAACAAGAATGACACTCATTAACAGAGCTCAGTATCAGGTGTTATTTACGCTACTTCCATGACTCTCGCAGGCACCATTGTTTACCTGCAGTTACTTCAATTTGCATAAAGACGCAGTGGTCATAATGTTTTGTCCCATCGGTGTACATTTCCGTGGGATAACATTTGCATCCATAATTGATTCACTGCCTATAGTGAAAGACTCTTGTGAAAACACAGATTTATCCGCGACGGCCATCGAATCCGTGTCCCCCCTCACTCTGGAGTAAGTTGCTCTCCCAACTAAGCTACGCGGACAGAATGTCTCGTTGCAGATTTGTCGTCTTGACACATGTTTTCACCTCTGTAGTACGCCACATTCTGAACTGAAGATGTTCCTCTTTTGTCAGGAAGAAAACGGAAAAGTCTTTTTACCCAGATGGTCGCCAAATTACGAAATTAGTAACGGTTGTTCTAAAAACGTCAACCAAAGGGTTTGCAGCATCTTTGTAATACGCACATACACGAATGCCAAACAAAACTTTCAGTTGCACGGACCCTGTTTTTATACCAGTTAACATGACTTGAATTCCAGTTATAGCCCAGAGGACTCCTGAGAGTAGCGTTTTGTGTGACAAACAGAACGCGAGGTAACAAAACTTCACATAAATCACAAAAACGGAAAGTTTGAAAGGCAAATACATCACAGCATCAGATCAAGGAACACCAAAATACGCCACTGTACGATATTGATACCAACTGTGGTTTTGTGTGCATGTAAGACACGGAACACTCAAAAACATGATCTACCCCTACTAAAGGTCACGTATAATTTAACCTTTCTTTTGATTTTGTTTTTTATGAGTTTTTTATTTCTTTTCGTTTAAATATTTTCTTACTTAACGGCGCATCACTTCCCCGAAGAGCTTGCATGCTTTGGCAACACTGACGGTGCGTCCGAAGAAAATAATAAGTGTACGTTGAATGTAAGATACGTGGATGGATGAAAAACTTGTTTTAGATTTATGTAAATAAATTAATAACGTGCTTTAACTACAGTGGAACCTCAATTATACGTTTCCCCCTATTGTACGAAATTCTGCGGTAGTCTCTATATTTTACTGCAGTTTCTATCGCTTTTTCAATTTCGTTATACGTAATTCATTTATACGGTGTTTTCGTTGAATTTTGAATTTCAGATTATCGAAATTACACGGTTCTTTGATTCTTTGCTAAAAAAACAAATTTGCTGAAAAGCGTTCACACTTCTCTTTCTTCTCTGAATTCAAGAAATTTGAAACAAGCAAAGATTAGTGAATATTTTAGTCAGCGCTAATGCTAAATGAACTTGCGGCCAAACTGCTTAGAAAAGAGACATGTTTATAATTATAAATAAAGCGTGTGTAACAGGGGGATTGAATCTGAAATAAAATCGTATTCGGATTTACTATCTAGTATTTCAGAGGCAAAGTTTCCTTTCCTGTTTCATTATTTTTACGTACACTGACATGACAAATTGTTGCGTACGCCCCAGTGAAAATACGCAAAGTAGCAGGACAGCAGCAAATCGCGGTGTGCAGGAAAACCGGTTGAGACTACACTGAAGAGCAATTGAATTAGAGATACCTGTCTAGTAACGTGTAGCACCACCTTTCACCCTGATGACGGCGGCGATTCGTCTCGGCATGGACTCGACAAGACACCGGAAGCGTTGGGAAGCCATACGGATCCACGACCCCTGAACAAGCTCCCACAGTTCACGAATATTTGATGGAGGGGTTCAGAGAATCGAACATCTCTCTCGATGGCATCCCAGATGTGCTCGATGGGATTGAGGTCAGGTGTCCTAGCTGGCCAAGGAAGCGAGGTCACGTCGGTGGAGTTATCATCCAACCATTCGGATGCAATTCGGGAGCGATGGCACGGTGCATTGTCTTGTTGCAGGATGAGGTCCCCAGTAGGATGTTCAAGACGCACAAACGGGAGAAAACGCGGTCGTCCAAGATATTCCGGTAACGTTGACCTGTGAGGGACGATGACACACGTACCAGGGTTCCCATTTCAGTCCACGTAAACAGTCCCCAGACGAGAACGCCATCCCCACCAGCTTGAAGAGTACCCTGCTGGCAAGAAGGATCCATCGCTTCATGTGGTTTGCGCCGTACATGTTGGTAATTTGAGTTTGACTCAAAAAACCTTGACATTCGATATGTCAAACGATAACATAAATGTTTAAATGCAAAGCATGTTATGACATAGCGCTTTTAACGTGATTTTTAAGGCTTTTTGTTGAATAAATTCAGAATAAATCAGAACAACTAAATTTAAACAAATATATACTGAGCAGGTCAACTCAAGGCATTCAAAACTTAGGCCGGGACTTCAGTTGCTGGGCAACAATGGCTCGATCATTGCAAAACGTCCTAACGTAATCAAAGCTGGGTTATTTAAAAAAAAAAAACCATTTCTACCCACTTAAAGTTATCGTAGGAAAAAAATCCTTTCTTAGTGCGCCTCTATGTTGTAAAAGGAACATTCTTGACAAATACGAAAGTTCTAAGTTTAGTAGTTTCTGAGATACGGTGATGAGTCAGTGAGTCAGTGAGTGCTTTCAGTTTTACATGTACAGATAATCGGAAATGCTTCCTGTTGCAATCAGATATGTTACTGTACTTATGTTTTTCGTAGTTTGCATAAAAAAATTAAATCATTTAATCTCTGAGAATTTCTTTTGAAGGCATTTAGTCTGTTTCTTTTCTCTCTTTTAATGTTACACAATCGAGTCACATTATTCTGACCACCTCCTACTTTTGACGTCAACAGCGCGTAGCCAATGAATGCAGGCATGTGTCTTGAGCTGGCTTTGAGGGTACATAATTGGGCTGTAGGCATTCTGAAAACATATCGCTTGTTGTTGTAGGCATTCTGAAAACATATCGCTTGTTGTTGTAGGCATTCTGAAAACATATCACTTGTTGTTGTAGGCATTCTGAAAACATATCACTTGTTGCTGTCATGGATAAAAAGAAGCTATTTATCAGACTTCCAAAAAGGAATGATTATCGCCTTTCGGGCCAAGGGTGGCAGTAATTCTGAAACAGCGCAGTTTGTGAGCTGTTCGCGTGCTGCTGTGGTTAAAGTGCATCGTGATTGGAGAAATGGCACCATTGCGAATAAGCGAAGTGGAAACTGCGGAGCACCACGCACCATTGATGTGAGAGGTGAACGTCGGCTTCGAAGGTGCTTGAAGGCCGATCGACACACTACAGTGAAACAACTCACTGGCCGAACGAACCAGGAGGCTACCGGAAGTGTGTCTAAAACGTCAGTTCAGCAAACCCTGCTGGGTATGGGTATCCGATGCAGACGGATGTTCACTGCACCTATGCTAACGAAGGTGCATCGGAAGAAAAGGCTTACATTTGCACGGCAGTATCGGAATTCGACCTCCGCTGATTGGCAAAGGATTGCGTTCTCCGATGAGTCACATTTTCTACTTCATCGAACAGATGGGCGATGGCGTATAAGGTGTCCCTTCTCCGATGAGTCACGTTTCTGCTTCATCGAACGGATGGACGTTAGCTATAATAATGTGACTCGACCGTATATTTTGGCTGTGCGATGTATGATAAGTTCACATTTGCGTGTACTAAATTTAGGAAAGGCCTGTGGGAAATCATATCAGGCCATGAATTACATAATATGTTTTTCGAAAATGCCTCATTACAGTGATGCGTTGAAAATTTCTTATTACGTTTGTGTTTCATTAACAAATTGAATAAATTAAGGAGCTGCCATGCAATAAAAAATACGTATTGTTCATATGGTATAACGCGCGTGGAAACAATGCAGTTATGCGAAAAAATAGAGAACACATTTGAAACATGGTGATGAGCATAATAAATGAAAAATATCAAACATACCCGAGTTTATTTGAGCAAATTTAATCATGGGCGTACTGATTTGCCCCGTAGCCCCTACGTCGCTGGGGTGGGGGTAAGGAGTAGGCACGGCTGCAAGAGCCTTTAGCTTCCGCGAAATATTTTTACAAAATTTTCATATGAAGCTGATTAAAACCGGGAATTTTGACGGTAGATCTTCAGATCAGATGATTTGTAGAGGATTTTAGGAAGGGAGTGTCTGACACCAGGTCTTAAACAACCCTTAGAAATAGCAATCTAGGAGGTTTGGGCTAGAGTGCCCGATTGGAAAGGGACACGGAAGCGAGGTAGAAAGGGGGAGGAAGACGCCCTTAATTATTCCCGGGGGGGCCAGTACCCAGGGTCCGACGACTTAACGTGCCCATCCGACGCACGGCGGGTATTTAGCGGTTCGAACGTTCGTATCTGCCCAGGTTCGAACCTGAGGTTATCTCCATGGCAGTTACGAACGCTGACCACTAGGCCACCCGTGGCCCTGACGGTAGATCTTAATCGAAGATTAAAAAGAAAAGCAATTTTTTCAATAAATAACTTAAAACATTAATAAATAGTTTTTGTAGTTTTAGTTTATAAAAACTGAATGACAGCAAACCGACGATTCCAGAGAACGTGAGACTTCTTTTCACAGTCATAGCAATAGTTCCTATACATGTATATTAACAAGAAAATGTGAAAAAAATATCAGTTCGGAATTTTTATACCAATGAGGATAGTGTTATGCATTACAGGCTTTTGCACATAACTACGCATGCTTCAGAATATAATGACCTAAAAGATATTCTTAGCAGGGACTTTTACTACGTGCAAAATTTTGTGGAATGATGTTAAATGTGTTTTTCATATTCAAGAGTACAGAATTTAAGAAGTTATGCTTTTTTTGTTGTCACAATTATTATATGTTATTTGTTAATTCGCTTGTTTATATTCTGCATTTCCATATAAATCGAAAAAGTGTTTACACTGTCTGTCACACTGCAGCTGCGTGTCTTGCGCGTGCGATCATAAGGCATTTCAAAGGGGATTTCCCTAAAAGAATAACATTTACATGTGATTAACTGTGGCGTAAGTGTTTTGTAGGACTTGGTATTGGTTTAAAACAAAGGCAGTCATTTTAATTACACCTTACACATTTATGGTTTGGGCAGTAAACTGCAATAAGTTTGGTTTTACGAAAAATACCTGTAGTATTCAAAGAATATGAGTTATTAATACTCCCATAAAATCCAGATAATCATATGGAATTTAAAAAAATTAGTAATTGAAAGCTAATGGATTTTCGCAAAAAGGCCTCAAAGACATTTTTGCCGCCCCGGTGGCGCAGTGGTCTAAGCGATGGCTTCTGATCATTCGTCCGTGTTGAGTACGGGTTCGAATCATGGTGAGGCATGGATGTTATGTTTGTCTTACAGTGCTGGATCTTTCCCTTACCTGGAGACAGTGGCTCTAAAGTAGGGACGGACGACTGCTTAGAGCCCATTGAGTTGCTCTCGGTGGCTGTTAAACAAAAATTAAAAAAAAAAAAAAAAAAAAAAAAAAAGGATACTTTTTAGGGGGACCCCGAGATTCTCCAGTACTCCACTGAACTTAATACATGCCGCCCCGGTGGCGCAGTGGTCTAAGCGATTGCTTTTGATCATTCGTATGTAATGGGTCTGGGTTCGAATCCCGGTGAGGCATGGATGTCGTGTTTGTCTTACGGCGCTGGTTCTCTCCCCTCACTGGAGTCAGTGGCCCTAAAGTAGGGACGGACGACTGCTTATAGCTCACTGAGTTGCTCACTGTGGTCGTTAAACACCCAATCAAAAAGAGAAGATATTTTTTTTGGGGGGGGGGGGGCGAGTTTCTCCGGTACTCCACTGAACTTAATATATCGCCAAAAATTTGGATAGAATTTAATAGCATTTTGGTGTTGGACACATTTCCCCTTGAATGCTTGGTTCAAAGTGTTCTAATTTTTTTTTTTTAACGGTACTCTACTGAACTTAATATATCGTCAAAGACTTTCCGCCAAAAAATTTGATACAATTTAATAGCATTTTGGTGTTGGACACATTTCCTCCTTGAAAGCATGGTTCAAGTGTTCTGAAAATTACTCCATTGAACTTAATATATCGTCAAAGAATTTCTGCCAAAAATTTTTATACAATTTAATAGCATTTTGGTGTTGGACACATTTACCCCTGGAAAGCATGGTTCAAAGTATTCTAAAATATATTTTTTTTAAACGACCAATTGTTCCATTCAGCGAAGAAAATATTGCATTTTATTTTGACGATCATTCCAGAATGCTACGAAAATACCGTTTGGTGAGGTTAATGTTATACTGTGACACAGTGATTTGTAAATAAACTCAATGAGCCAGTTTTTGTGCCCTATTTGTTAACCTTTCCTGAACTGTGGCTCCGGAACAGCAATGTTTCATACGACGCTAGAATGGATTCACATTTCTGTTGCTTCATGGGAATCGGTCTTTCTTCTCGGTAGTTTCGAGTGAAACGAAATAAATTACTGGGAAGTGGGGTGACCTGACGCATTTCCTCGAGATATGACGTAAATAGTTCCCACGGTCTTATTTGCCCATCATCAGGTTGATTACTCTTCCCGTGTCAGCAGCTCTCATAAACGTATTGGGGAACACATTTGATGAAAACTGGATTCATAATTTTAAAGCAGCTACAGAACATTTGTTTCCAAAAAGATCTTTAGGTAAGTAGATGTATGCATATAGTTACGCAATTAATGATAAGACGCTTCGTTATAATGATAAATTTGCAGTAATTGTAATTATTTGCTTCAGATATTTCAAGGTCGCGACCCAACATCGTACGTCGAGAATATCCCAATGATAAGTAGCGATTATTTTTAACTCAACTCGATACCTGTGCAGTGTATAATAATAATGCACTCGGTTTAGCTTCGTGTATTTTTTGCACGGCATGCTAGAGCGTAAAAATTGTGCAATTATATCAGCGTTACCTTTTTGTAAACTGAGAATTTTCTTTAAAATTAGTATTTTCCGGCAGTACACTCCAATCTCAGAGCACTGAATAGCTAATCAGTAATACATTTATTTTCGAAACTGATATTTGCTTATCAAAAATACATCTCCGTTTTAAAAATCATTGTATTATTAATCAGCCAAGAAAATTCTCGGGAATACATGGCTGTAAATCTTTCTTTCTAGTACACTATCCTGAATTAATCAAATGGCTTGAATCTTAATGCAGCAAAACTTGTCTGAATCTTAGTTTGTACGTCTGTTTTACGTATAATGATATTTTTGGTTAAATTTTTCGTCTTATGGCACCTATCAGTGCAAACAGAAGCGTGAAATGTTTTTCTCTGACAGGGTTTTACCGCACTTGTGACGTGCCTGTACCGCAGGACGCACATGAGATAAAAGCAGATAGGTTTGCCGCCCTGGTGGCGCAGTGGTCTAAGGCGCTGGCCTCTGATCATTCGTCCGTAACTGGTCCGGGTTCGAATCCCGGTCAGGCATGGATATTGTGTTTGTCTTACGGCACTGGCTCTCTCCCTTCCCTGGAACCAGTGACCCTAAATTAGGGACGGGCGACTGCTTATAGCCCATTGAGTTGCTCACGGTGGTCGTGAAACCTCCAATAAAAAAAAAAAAAGATAGGAGTGAGAGCACATGTCTGCGTAGCTCAGTTGGGAGAGCGACTTACTCCGGAGTGAGGGGACCTGTGTACGCTGCACGGCGTGTGCAAACTTCAAAATAATAATAAATTTTATTTTTTTCTGTTACATTGTAGGCTTTGTGGGTATACAGAAAAATCAAATTTCACAAGAACAGCAAGGGAAAATCGGGAAGAAGGCCTCGGAGAGTCCTGAGAAGACCTGATTTCCCAAGTAAATAGGCAAGTAAACTCAGGTTCGCAAAACAACAGCAGTAATGTTAGATATATTGTAAACAATTTTGTTTTAAGTTATTAACATTTATTTCATTATCTTAGCAAGTATTTTTTTAAGTTTGTTTTTGAATGAATTTAGGTTATGTAACTCAACTGGTAGTGTATTCCAGTATTCAGGACCTATTTAATTTAAGCTCTGCTTCAATATGAGGGTTTTAGGATGTATGGGTCGTAATAATGATCTGTGTCTGGTATTGTAGTGATACGTATGTTAAAATAAATTCAAGGATTTCTGTATGAATTCTATACTTTTGTACGTTATATTGGCGTCCGAACTTCCAAGATGACCCAGCTGTTAAGTTTCTCGTAATGATGTGATGTTCTTTCCACACGACGAGACAGAAAAAAATGAGAATCCCTTCTTCAGTACTTCGAAAAAATAAATCAGTGTGACGTTACGTTCCACACGCCAAATTGTCTGGGATTTCTCAAATGCACGTTCTTCATGGGATGACTGCCTACAGCGACACATGGAACAGGCTGACCCTTGGACCATTCCCCCGGCCCTCTTTCGGGGGTGGGGGGGGGTGGGGAGAGATGTGACGTGCCTGTACCGCAGGACGCACATGAGATAAAGGCAGATAGCAGTGAGAGCACATGTCCGCGTATAGCTCCGTTGGGAGAGCGACTTACTGCGGAGTGAGGGGAACCGATTTCGATTCCCGCAGCGGACAAACTTGCACGTTATAAACTTCTAATGCAGCATTAGTCAGTTGCGTTTTGGACAGCTTAGATGTATTTGTTAAAATTTCAGATTAGCTTTCTACAGTGATAGCCTTTTTGTGTGTGTGTGTGTGTGTTCAGTGATCGTTCCAGTACTTTGCTTTACAAATTGTTGGTTCACTTGTGGGATCATTACTTTAAACCCACCTATTATACCCATATTTTTTAATTACTGGCAATTTAATATTTAATCGCCTCGTTTTCGCTCGTTTTCCTTCTCATTTTGAGTCTAACTGTTGGTTTTCTTCTCTGTGACGTTACACCATGCAACATTTTGCTCAACATAGCTCTTACCAGTTAAGTAAAACTGAGAACAGTGGAAGACAAAGTTGAGCTCATCTTTTACGTTCGGCTGCTGCATCTTGACGGCAGTGGCACAGAACAGCTATTTAGTCGCTACATACTGTCTTTGCACCACAGCAAAGTGTACCAACTATTATTGGAAAACCAGAGGGAATAACATTTCGACATTCCAATACGGCATTTAAACCATTTTGGTTAATCTGAATTATTAAAATTTGGGAAATGTTGTACAAAAATGTTTTCTGCAGGGTGTAAAGATATTTTTTTTTATGTTATAACGGTAATGTAACACTATATGAACAGTCTTTTCGTTTTTTAAATTTATACGAATAAGAAAAGGAATATTCTCATGTAACTAAAATAACCTCAAAGGCATATGTGTGTCCTTTATAGAATTTAAGGTTATTTTTAAAATCTAGGTTCTAGGTTTCCTTCATATGAGAGCAACATATGACTTCGCTTTTGCATCTGGTGTTTAAACGCCGCCCCGATGGCGCAGTGATCTAAGTGATGGCTTCTGATCATTCGTTCGAAAGGGGTCCGGGTTCAAATCCCGGTGAGGCATGGATGTTGTGTTTGTCTTACGGCACTGGCTCTCTTCCTTCGTGGCTCTAAATTAGGTACGGGAGACTGCTTATAACCCACTGAGTTGCTCACGGTGGTCGTTAAACTTCCAATAATAAAAAAAAAAGTGTTTAAACAACAAGAATCCTGTTACCGAAATTTGCAATTGGTCGCATTTCACACGAATGTTCTATTTCCGAGTGATTTAATGTATTTCTCGGGGCATAGGGGTTTTAACGACCAGTGAGCACCTCTACTGGTTATGGCGTTCCTGGTATGATGCCACTGGTTCCGAAGAGGAAGGAACATTATCGTATACATAGCTATAATAAATGACGTCATACAACAGTACGCTGCATGAGTAGTTAACATGAGTTATGGCGCCATTTATTATAGCTATATATACGATAATGTAACCCTGGGCTTTTTTCCATTGTAATCACGTTTGAGGATGAGCCCAGTTCGCTCGAAAGATCTCACGTGTTTTAGTGTAAACTATATTTTTAACTATGTTAAATATGTAATTAAAGGTTTTAATTGCTCTTGGCGTTTAGTGATTTTATGATTTTAATATCGGTCATCGACGGATTTTTCAATCTTCTTCAATATCTTACCTTCGCACGACAATTAGACGAACTGATCCTTTAACTTCTTGAATTTTCCATTTCGAGAAAGATTTCAAATGATGATAAATGAAAGATTTTCGTTATTCGGAGAAAGCTGCGACAAAATGATGTAAATATTATTTGGTATGTAATATTTTTGTACAATATATACATGTAATATACAATAGTTACTCCTTAGAAACACAGAGAGAGCCCTAACCGGAATGAGAAATTAGGCAAAATCGGCATGTCCAGAATCGCGCCTGTAGCAAAAATTCTAGTCGAAAATCTTACAATACCATGCGCAGAATCTTTTTTCTTTTTTCGACAAAAGTGCAGGCTCATATGAATTTAAACGAAATTGGGAATTATTATGGGTTATTTGTGGAATTCTCTTACATGTTTGAAATTTGACCTATGTAAATAATAAAAGTTGTGCGTGGGGTGTGTTGGCAAGGATGCCTAGTTGGCTAATCAACGGCTGGGGGGTGGGGTGGTCGAGCCCCCCACCCCCAGCCGTTGATTAGCCAACTTTTTGATAAATTTAAAACACTAAAATAGACGAAACCTGTTTTTAAAGCATTTTTAAAAATAATAAAATGTTAACGATTAATTGTATGAATTATTTTTGTTGTATTTTAGTGTCTTGTACATTTACTAAAATGCTTGATAGCCTTGAAGGAGGTAAGGATTTTTCTTAGCCCCCCCCCCCCTATAAGTATTCATATGGGCGCCACTGACTGGTAGGGGTTAATGTTTGTAGATTTGTAGATTTTTAAACCATATTTTACCAAAACTCACTGTAAAGTGCAGTTTAAAACTCTTATTTATTTTACCAGTAAAATATCCTTTACTTCCTCTATCAGATGTATAGTAAATACCACGAACACCTAAACTAAAGTGAAATTTGCTGTATTTTCATAATTTGGAGATTAAAGTCCACCATATTCAGCTTCTTGTACTTAAAATAAACTTCATGCACGAATTCACGTATTTCTCAAATTCCGCAGATTTGTCAGTTTGAAAAAAATTGAAGAGGAGGGGGAAATCTTTACCCATTTACTGAGTTGATCAGCTACACTATATGAGTCACAGAAGTTAACACATAGCTCGTACGTCAAAAATTAAAACTATGCTATAGTTACGAAAAGTTATATAAGTTTTCCAGACACCTTTCTATGCATATGTGGCGCAAATAAAAGATTCATTAACCTTCCTATGGCATTTGGGTCTTACAAGACCCCAGCAGATATTTGAGCTTTGGACTGTTGCATTTTTTAACGCCATTTCGTGACTTTTATTTATTTCATACGAAGCGCAAAACCTTTAGTGATTGTAAGTTTTGAGTAAGGTAAGTGTTACATATTTTACCATGGGGGGCCCTATATGACCCCCACTGTGTGTACATAGGATTTGAGGGACTTAGGAAAGTTAATGAATGTTTCATTTACACACACCAACATATCTGAAAATGTTTGTAGTTATAAACAAGCTTTAAATTTTGCAATTTAAGACTGAATATTTAGAAGATGTTTAGCTGGGAACTGAAGTAATCGAGATCTTCAATTTCTTCTACATTTGTGCAGTTGCGAATTTGCGCCGTGTTCAAAATACTTGTCGCAGAACGAAAAATTATGGTCGCATTTTGCGCTTTTCGCCCACTAATTTCCCAGCCTGGCCCTAATAGTAAAACAATATCTCTTTTAGAAAAGAGACAGACAACATCTGCGTTCGTGGTGCCTGGCGCGAGAATAATTTTGACGCTCCCTCCCCCCTCCGCAAGCTTTTATTTTTGTGTGTGTTAGATTGTATGATTTTTCAGCCACATATAAAATGGTAAATACACAGTTGACGTGGACAAAGAGCATCAAATAGTAGTCATCGCTCTTTCCACGTTTATATGTGAGTCACGGAAAAATTTCTCATTGGCCGCCACCGGGAATCGAACCCAGGGTCTTCCAGCTACGCACCGGATATGCTTCCACTGCACCAGTTGTGCGGGGCTCCAAAGAAGCAACCCTGCCATGTGGTTTGGCAGTTTGTCGTTTGTGAGTCTGGAGAGTTTTGAGGACGCTGTGGTGCAGTGGAAGCATATCCGGCACGTAACTGGAAGAACCTGGGTTCGATTTCCGGTGGCGGCCAATGAGAAATTTTTCCGTGACTCACATATGAACGTGGACAGAGCGATGACTACTATTTGACACATATAAAATATATACAATATAAATGAATAGTCGTGGGCGTTGGTTCCAACGACAATGCTCCTTTTTGCGCTTAATTACAACAATACTTTGTTGTAATGGTTTAGATTGACCAGTGACAGCGAAACTTTTCATTGTCTGCAATCATCATCGCTCATCGTGCGGAATTACAATATAAGCAAGCCATTTTTTTCTTTTTGTATATAATCTACCATTTTTCTCACAAAAAAAAAAAAAAAAGGAAAAAGGAAAACAGTTCAACTTGGTGCACTGCTCGCACCGCCCTAAAGCCGGCCCTCAAGAGAGGAACCACTTAAATAATATTATTAAGCGAAAAACCGTTCTAATAAGAAAACTGAACTCAACGAAAGCTTCCTGTATAGAGCAACTTTTTGTCTGTTTCTCACTAAATTTAAAAACATTAAGTGTTAAGGGATAAGATATACGCCCATTTTGTACAGCGATTTCCTTATTAAAAATGGAAACAGCGATGCCGAACTTTGTCCAAAGTGGAAATGAAACATTACCTTTCGCAAGCGTTCAATCTATCAGTACTTTTTTCGTACTGTTACATTTTACAATACAAATTTTGAGCGAGACTTCCTGCAGTTGTGACACATAGTTTTTTTATTTCTTTGTCAATCACTGGCAATCTTCTCAGTAACAGACGTGATTCGATTGAATGACTGGAAACAATCGAAGCTTCGAAACTCTTTTGGAAAGAGAAAGTACTTCTTTCATCGCGATAAATACTTTTCATTCAATTAGATTTCAATTAAATATATGCAATTTTAAAATCAAGAACAAAGCAATGGCGAACATACCATGTTTTAACACCAGAAGATCTTGTCTAGAAGCAACACCGTCCGCTTTCCCAAAGTGCCGGAAAGTTGGTTAATGGCACCGCACTATCAGAAGAAAGTCAGAAAAGTAAAGATTTAAGGTTTTAATTTGATATACCCACATCAGTGACGTATGCAACGTAGGCCAATAGGAGGGTGAAGCATTTTTTGGCAATGTTTACTTTATGAAAAGTGTGGGATTAGTCATGACCTACGTCGCGAATGCTTGAGATACGTGACAGCGTAAGTATTAAAAAAAAGTCCAATAAACGGTGCTCCCGTAAAGTAAAAAAAGAAAACAGAATGATCTTCCTACTTCGTTAGGTAAACTAACCCAAATCTAAATAAAGATGAACAGTCACCTCTCTCTTCCCCTTATATTTTCTAAGCAGCGTTCTGCATCTCATCTAGATCTTTCTCTCTTTCAAGAAACTGAGATGTACAAGGAATGTCTTCCGTAATTATATGGAACAAAATCCGCATAATTAGTTCAGACTTCTCGTACAACTTATTTTCTCGAGTGATATATCATAAAATGAAAGACATCGTAGAAATTCAGAGATAAATGTTTTTCACAAATGCAGTTATTTGCAAAAGTTCAACTTTTTCCCAGTTTTAACAGGTATATTTAACTATTTAAATGACTGGAACAATTTAACTCTGGTTTAGCAAACCGGGAGAAAATTACCTCGAACGAATACACTCAATGGACAAAATATTAGAGATACCTACCTAATAGCGCGAAAAACAGCCAGTACACGCTGAGTCATCGATTCCACCAAATGATGAAGGGTTTCCGGTGGTAATGCCAGCCAATCATGTTGCAGCATTGTCCACAACTCCGCAAGAGACGTTGGTCCAGTATCCATGGAGTTGGTGCTTCGTCCACGACATCACAGAGTGTAAATCCGGAGCCATTGGATGGTTCCAAATTCAGATGAGTGTTCCTTGAGCTATGCCTTGGGGGGGGGGGGGGTGGGGGGTTAAGCCCAGTGGGGAAGCGCATTGTCCTTCTGAAACAGACCATCGGCTGCAGAATGCGCGAAGGCCATGAAAGCGTGTAGGCGATCAGCCAGCACATGCTGGTAGCTCATAGCGATTAAGGACCTCTCCAGACATACTAAGAGACGTATTGTATCCCATGAGAAGGCTCTCCAAACCATCACAGAGCTACCACAGCCTTGAATAGAGCCGACCTGGCAAGACGAAGCTGTGGCCTCATGATGTCAACGCCACACTCGCATCCTCCCGTCAGCTCGGTACAGCTGAAAATTGGATTCATCTGACCACTGCACCATTCTGCAGAGGCAGGCGAGACGTAATTTCCCATGAGGAGGAGTGAACAGTGGTACACGAGTAGGGCGTCCGCTTCCGTTGCCCATGGTATGCAACCTGCGCTGTACCGTCCGCTCGACGACGCTGCTTAGGCCTTCTACATTTAACCTGGATGTGATTTGCGCCAACGTTGCAAAGCGGACGGTCTGTACGAGCCGGGATAGTGCACGTCGACCCCTGTCATCAATGGCGTGTGGTTGGCGACCGCTTGCTCTCTGGCGTTTGTACGTCCGTCGATGGGGTTCTCATGGTACACCGTCGGTACAGTTGCTCTCAGGAACCCTAGGGTTCTTACCACTTCGGTGATAAAATGACCCATCTGCCTTGCGCCGAAAATGTGTCCACGATCAAAGTAGCTCAGATCATCACGTTTACCCATGTTCGTCGATTGCAATACACTGTTGGGAAGCCCTGCTATCGCCTGCGCTCGGCTTGAGTGTGTTCCACTCTGCGCGGGGGTGCCCATGTGAACTGCACATCATCACCCCTATCTCTAATATTTTGTTTACAGAGTGTGTATTTGCTGTCTAAGAAATGGGCCGAACACGGCTGGAACGAGTGAACCTGCGCATTAGGAAGCGTAGAATTGTTATTCAAAATGGTCATTCGCTTTTTGGCCCATTCAGGCTTTTGCGCCAATAAACTCCAACCAACTGAAATGGCCATTTAAAGAAATGATTGGCACTAATTCTCTCTGTCTGATTATTTGCTAAAAGGCCTAAACAATGGAGACGATCCTTAGCAAGGAGAGAGAGAGAGAAGATATTGGAGTCGCTTACTTCTACCCAACGACATGGCGAGACGAATTACCCTTCCCCATATAATCTTCAGTCATGCAGCATAGAATAAAGGTCTAGAATCGAGCGCTTATCACTAGTGACACATTTATGATCGGTATTGGTGAGATGAGGGGAGGGTGGGTGGGTAAGGAATTGTTTTGCCTTACATTTTGTAAAAGCTGCCCGTTATATGAACATTTGATTCAGGTACATTCGGCAGCTTGAAGGGTTAAACATGTAATTATTTGGAAGGCAGATTTTTAAAAAAACACACACAAAACACACTCACTTAGAAAATTTGGTATGGCCTCCTTTTTAGCTAATTTCTGTCTGAATGTGGCTTGACATGCTGAAAATTACGGATTCGCATACCTCACTGAATATTTCTTTGCATGAAACATGTTAAATGGTTTCAATCAAAGTTTTCGTGTTTGATGGCTGTTTTTCTACGTCCGTATCTTTCGAAGCAACCCAGAGATTCTTCATGGGATTTAACTCTGGGGCTTTTCCATGCCATTCGAGCACAGTGGACTGCATCTTAGTCAGAAAGTTCTTCACTATCTTGTATCTGTGGGACGGGGCACGGTCATGCACGAATGTAGTGCATCGGTGAATGCTCGTGTGAAGTGTCGACTTATCCTGTAACATTTCTACATACACTGAAGTGCCAGAAAAACTGGTACAGCAGTCTAATACTTGGTAGGTCCCCCACGGGAGCGCAGGACTGCAGAAATATGATGGGGCATGGACTCCACCAGCTTCTTGAAATATGCTGTAGGCAATGCACATCATACTTCCTGCAGAGCGTTCCACAATTCGGGTGTATTCCGAGGTCTCGGATTCCTGTGTTCGATAGCGCGTTGCATGGCATCCCAAATGTGTTCTATCACGTTCAGATCTGGGGACTAGAGTGGGAATGGCAGCACCCCGAACTCAGATCAATACTCCTCTAACCATAATGTGGCGTTCCGACACTTGTGTTGTCCTGTTGGAACAGGCCCAACCCATCAGCATGAAAGCAGAACATGAACGGGTGTACCTCGTCAGAAAGGATGCGCATAGCGTTGGCCGGTCACAGACGTTTGTAGACGTACCAGGGGTCCCAGTGAAGTCCAGCTAAACACACCCCATACCATTACGGACTCCCCCAGCAGCCGGTACGGTTCCCTGTTGACAGGCGGGATTCATGGCTTCATGGGGTTTGCGCCACACACGAATCTTTCCATCTGCCCGATACAGTTGGAAACACGACTCGTCAGACCGGGCTACTTGTTTCCAGTCATCAAGTGTCCAGTGGCGGTGTTCCTGTGCCCAAGCGAGGCACATAGCTCTGTGTCGTGTACCCATAAAGGGGACTCGAGTTGGGCGTCGGCTCCCCAAGCCCATAGCGTGCAGGGTACGTTGCACAGTCCGGACGCTGATGCTTGTTGAGGCTCCAGCATTGAATTCCGATTATACCTGCGAGAGTGTTGCACGCCTATCGCGGGAAACGATTCTGGATAGCCGACGATGGTCACGTTCACCCAATGTTTTTTTACGGCCACACTGGTATCGTAGGTTGGAGGTTTTACCGGAATTCTTGTAGTCACGGTACACCCTTACAATGGCCGTCCGTGAAAATCCGAACTTCGTTTCTACCTACGAAATACTATGGCCCATCTCACGAGCGGCAACTATGATACAGCGTTGAAAATCGCTTAAATTGTTATTACTTGTCATTCTCATGCCGAAAGCTTCTCTGACAGCTGGCAAAAATGTCTATCGCTTTATATACGCACTGGTGGACGCAACCGATTACGCGCATAGGTTACGTTGCTATGTATTTTGCATAAGCTCGTCTGTACCAGTTTTTTTGGCACTTCAGTGTATATGTTTTTAGATATAAAATTTAATGGAGATTTCAAAAATGTCTTAGTTTTCCATGCAGCTACTCATGTTCTTAAGATACATTACAAAAAAAAATCATGACCAAGTCGAAATTATTAAGAAAAGGATAATCAATCCAACACTTAGGTTTACAGCAATAAATCGTTTTCGTAATTCAAAAGTAATGAAATAACATTTAAATACAGAAATATGAAGAAGCAAAATATAAAATGTTACAAATATTTTGTTGTCCAGCATTTAGCTGTAAACACAGCTTTGCATCTCGCTGGTATACTGTGAACAAGGTTTTGTAAAAGACTGGGTAGAACAATAGGATTCCAAATTTGAATTACATTTTCAATTACTTAAATTTTGGCTGCTGTCTTCCTTTTTGATAGTTCATACGACCCTCTGAACCACAAATTTTCGATCGGGTTTAAGTCCGGTGACTCTGGTGGCCAATCAAAGTGTTAAACATATAAATAAGTTTTTCACTACTTTAGCACGATGACAGGGAGCAATGTCATCTTGAAAAATAAAAGTCTTCTAGATGATGGTAGTATCGTGTTTTCTAATATCCAGATGTATTTCTGGGAATTTACCGTACCACCGACAATATGGATGTTCCCAACGCCATGTGCACACATGCAGCTCCAAACCATGCCCTTCACCGAATTCTTAACAGTAGTGACTAAGCAACTTGGATGGAATTCTTCATGCTTGAATATCCTTACATAAGCACTACTCTGATTCCCATTAAGGCAAAATTCTGATTCATCCCTGAAAAGAACATTTTCCTATTGCTTGGTTGTCCATGAGACATGCTGTTTTGCCTAGTGAAGTCTACGCTGTCTTTGATTTGCATTTATCAGTTATTTTCGCATGCCTTTGGAGCCACGTAATTGATAGTGAAGCAGCCTCCTCCTAACAGTAGATGTACTAACAATAACATCAGTTTATTCAGACCATCTTTGAATCAATTCAGGTGAATTGAACCTCCTGTCTGCCAAGCTTAGCTTTCTGAGCACTCTGTCCTGCCTGGTTGTAGTGGATCTGTCACTTCCACTGCGATATATATTTTTAATATCACCAGTGTCTTTTACTTTCATCAAACAGGAGTCATCGCTCTTTACACGTTTATAAGTGAGTCACGGAAAAATTCTCATCGGCCGCCACTGGGAATCGAACCCGGGTCTTCCACTTGCGCGCCGGACATGTTACCACTGCACCACAACGGCCCCGAATTCTCCAGGCTCACATACGACTAACTTCCAAACCACATGGCAGGTTGCTTCTTGGAGGCTCGCACAATGTTGGAGATTCACCAAAGATGGTAAGCAGCAACTGAACAAATAACTAGGAAGCGAATGAACAAATAATACACACAATTGACGTGGATTAGAAACATCAAACAGAAGTAATCGCTGTTTCCATATTTTTAAGTGAGTCATGGAAAAATTCTCATCGGCCGCCACCGGGAATCGAACCCAGGTTTTCCAGTTACGCGCCGGACATTTTTTCGTGACTTACTTATAAACGTGGACAGAGCGATTACTTATGTTTGATGTTGCTAATCTACGTCAATTGTGTGTATTATTTAGTCTTTTACTTTCTTCAGTAGCCTAATAATTGTAGATTGATTCGAGCCCACTCTTTCAGCAATTTGTGTTGAAGAATATCCTTCTTCAGGCAGAACAACTATTTTTACTCTGTCCGCTGTGGACAATTCCGCAGTTTGAACCATTATTGAGAATGTATACAAATTATTCCCTAATAACAACAAAAAGTGACCACTACAGTGCTTTAGTAGGCCTGCTCAACCCTTATAGAGGCTGGAGTAAGATTAGGATGGCATTAGGAAACAGCCAATCAGGTAAATGAATGTCTATGATTCGCTGTAACAACTGATACACGGCTAACATGAATTTCAATGTGTTTGTCAAACCCCATATTTTATGTCATATCTTAAGAACAGAAGTAGCTACAAGAAAAACTAAGACAATTTTTGAAATCTCCATTAAATTTCTGATCTAATGACATATAAGCGATTAAATAACTATGAAAATTAATTAATTAAAAAAGGAGTTAAACTTAAAAATTCAAGGTTTTTGCTGGTGATGCAATACGTACACCATTGTACAAGATACAGGAGGACTCGCCTGTTTCACCCAGCACTAATTCCAGCATATTCCCGCTTACCTGCGGCAAAAATAAATGCTGAATAGTTCTCCGCGTGGTGAAATTTGAATGTTCGTCCAGTAATATTTTAGCCCAGTTTATTTACATACATCATCAGCTATGTACGTTTTTGTAGATTATCCTTTAAATTTGAGCACCAGTGTAGAAATTAATGTTAATTGTGACCGTTTCCCAGCTTAAGACACCGATTTAAAATTTCCTTTTGAATCGGACTGCGTTCTGTATGACGAACACACAGTGACAGAGAATCTTCGCTAACATAAACTTTAATTTTTGGAATTTCAAATCTTCGATGATTATTTGCATTTTATAGTTTCACACATTCTTTTGAGCCGAAAGACATGATCATTACTCCCGATAATTCGGTATCATCTTTCACGCTCATATTGATGTACATGTACCGTAGTTGGGCAAAATCGTAATTAAATTAATCGGTAATGAATTGCAGTGTAATGGTAATGGGAACAAAAACTTAGCGTTACCTTACATGATAATGGTGAACTGGTCATTAGAAATACATGGTAATTATAATCGCATGTACCCATTATAATCGTAATGGTTAATGGTTAACTATATGTTGTTAATTAACCAATAATTAACCAATAACTTATGGGTAACAATACAACGTGAGCAAACGAGCAACCAGTACACTCTTACACATTGCGTAGGTTATTTGACAATTGTTCCACCCCTCGGACCACAAATGCGTGCATGTAGGTACTGGAGATTGTACGTGTATGACATGAGTAGTTGTCCCGTCTTCGCCGCAAGTAAAGTGATTTGAACGAAATAATACATATGAAGTAAGTACGAATGGGATATTTATTCCGGTTAGAGAATAGTACAAAAATGAAAGAAAGATCAATGCCGTTGCATATGATCTTAGTCTTTAACAAAGAACAATTCATCTTAGTCTTCAACAAATAACAAGAACATAACGTGTAACCCATTCTTGCCGCTTCTAGAACATTCTACACGACACTTAAGTCTCTGTCTGGTAAGTTACATGGCCGACTTTTCTAGACATAGCTTTTCGCACACGTATATTTCTATAAACTATTAGTATGTAATTATTGTTTGCAAATTGTGTAATTTCATTACCTAATAATTCCATTGCGTTTGAATGGCGTTATTAAATAACTGAATTATATCCTCTTAATTTTAATACATTACAGATTAATTCAATTACCTTATGTAAACCATACTTAGGATTACCTTGTAATGCATTATCTGTTACTGCATTACCTTGTAATGCTTTACAATTTTATTGTAATCTGTACTTCCATTACTTTGCAATGTATTCCTGCCCAAATCTGATACATACTTGGTTCCGGTTATTTCCCCTTTATGTATTAGTATCCGGTTTTTCCAGGCAGGCAGTAAGTATTCTAATGATTTTGTTATGCTCCACTGAACGCAACGCAAGCTGCTGTTTAGGAAACGAAACAAGAAATATCGAAAAACCAACTTTTGTTAATGAACTTTCAAGCAAAAGGAATACAAATCTTTGTCGAGGTTTGGGCGTCCTTAATCTGTTCCGACAACTGCAACATGTCTCCTGCAATGCATTACATTCAAAGCATTATTAAAGTTGCAACAAAGCATGTCGTGAAAGGTTTTGTGCAGTGTTTATGACAACACGGGATATCTCTGTCAGGGCAAGCCGCAGGTTGAAAATTGTTGAGCAAAGCGTTAAAAGTCCGTTTGACCTACGATGAAATGTATGTCCTGAACTCCAAAGCCCAACTTATTTTTTGCTATTTTCTTTGAACCGTGTCACTGATGAAGAGATGCGTGGACACCACAGTTTTATTAAATATGAGTTATAAATACGAAGATAAAGAGTGTAGTAGCTATAAACCAAAACGGAAGCTGATGCAGAGCAAAGAAATAGAGCTTTAGTAGTACTTTCCTTACTAAACAGAAATGCTTATTTTCTTTCAAATAGCTAAACATTAAAACCCGTACTCTTACTAAACATAAATGCCTATTTTCTTTTAGCTAAACATTAAAACTCATACTCTTAAAGACCTCTTAACGCATACCACCAAGCACACTAAATTTCTTGTGAATGGAACTGATCCGGTAGATTTCTGAAAATTTAACTCTGAGTAGAAAACACTCTTCTCCGTAGTAAGAAAGAAGATGAAAACACGCACTTGCTGAGGAAGAAAGAGATTTTAGAGATATTTATGTCGAGGATTTTAGGAAGGGAATGTCTGATCCCAGGTCTTAAACAACCCTTAGAAATAGGAAGCTAGGAGATTTGGGTTAGAGTGCCCGACAGGAGAGTCACACTGAAGCGTGGTAGAAAGGAGGAGAAAGACGCTCCTATTCATTACCGGAGGACCAGTTCCCGGGGTTTGGCGACTTAATGTACCCATCTAACGCACGGCGGATATTTAGTGGTTCGAGCGTTCGTAACTGCCAGGGATTGATCCTGAGAGTTTTCCGTGGCAGTCACGAACGTTCACCACTAGTCAGTCAGTGGCTTTCTAAGGAGGAACTTCTCCTTTTAAATCTTTAACCCGCTGGAATGTAGGATCCTGAACTTCAGAATGCGTTGCCTTCTCCTTAACTTCGTTTTTGAATGTGGTCATTTAGGGGAATGATTGACACTAATCCTTCCTTACTGATTACACTGAACAACAGTGGTTTTGCATGCATTTACGGGTGCTGAAACCAAATATGAAGTCACAATTGCTCCATTGGGCTCCAATTTCTTCTAATGGAACTCTCTGTTGGGTTGAATGTTGTGTTACTTAAGGAATTTCTCTATGTTTCTCAACGGAGACATCTGTCTGCAGTCAGGATAGCTGTGTTTCTGAGAGTCGACGTACTGGCGCCATTACTTCCTGTTGTGCAATTCCTTCTGGGAAGGGGGAACAAAGCAGAATTTTCGTTATTCGAATGCATTTACTCGGTGTTGAAGGACGTGCATTTTCTCATGGTTTTAAAAAGTAGTGTGGATTGTGCAAAGTGTACGTTAAATGAAGCCGCGTACTTTTGTGAATCATCCAAACAGTTTCTGCTACATTTGTGAATAATTTACTTTAAAGTCTCAAAGGCGACATTTCACACCGTTGATTAGAAAATCGCACGAACTTTATTTCCAGTGCAAAATGGATGATAAAAATAAATCTTGGGAGCCTCACATTTGTTGTAATTCATTTGTAACTTTGTTGGCTGGCTGGTTGAAGGAATCTCGTCAAATGCCATTTGCGGTAACCAATGGTTTGGAGAGAACCGAAAGACTACTCTACAGATTGTTACTTCTGCATCACTAAGATATCTGGAATTACAGCTAAGACCAAAGACACGATTCAGTATCCCAGTATTCCCACGGCCATAAGACCTGTTCCTCATTATCCAGATCTTCCTTTTCCTGTACCTCCACAGTCATGGAGTTTAGATGATAATGATACTGATGAAACAAATCCTCACAGCGAAGAAGATATTGAAGTACAACAAGACCCTGATTTCTCGGAAGATTCTGTGCCTCATTTTATAAGTCAGGAAGAATTAAATGATCGGGTTCGTGACCTTCATTCAGCATAAAGTCAGGCCGAAATATTGTCTTCAAGATTGAAGGGATGGAATCTTTTACAACCAAGTATAAATGTATATAGTTTTCGTCTACGGCAGCAAGAGTTTGAACACTTATTTTCGAAGAGTACTGCAATGATATCGACTTATTGTTTGAAGCCTTAGGACGGCAACACAAACCTGAAGAATGGAGACTTTTTATAGATTCCTCAAAAATAAGCTTAAAAGATGTCCTTCTTCATAAAAGAAACATGTATCCGCCAGTACCTGTTGTATATGCTGCATACATGAAAGAACATATGCAAATATGAAACTGTTGCTTCAAAGTAAAGTATGCAAAAAACACTCACGGAATATTTTTGGCGATCTTAAAGTGATAGCTTTACTCCTTGGTCTACAACTTGATACACAAAATACTGCTGTGAATGGAGCAGTATGGATCGAAATTCTCATTACATCAAAAAGACCAGGCCTAAAAGAGTCCTTAATTCTAGGTAATAAGAATGTTGTTGTTGAGCCTTTAATGAGTTCTCAGAACATGTACTTACCAACCCTTCACATCAAACTGGGTTTGATAAAATTTTTTGTAAAGGCATTGAATAAAGATGGAGAAGTCTTTCGTTTTCTAAAGAACAAATTCCCCAAAATATCTGAAGCCAAAATTAAACAAGATATTTTTATGGGCCCACAAATAAGATAACTTATGCCTGATCTTGCATTTGAAGGCACTTTGAATGAGACCGAAGCTGCTGCGTGGAAGTCCTTTAAAGATGTGGTACTGACCTTTTTAGGTAACCGGAAGGCAGAAAATTATAAAGAACTCGATACTGATCTTATAGAAAACTATAAGGCCATGGGATGCAATATGTCCCTTAAAATACATTTCCTTCAGTCGCATATGGACTTTTTCCCACAGAACTTAGGAGCTGTGAGCGATGAGCACGGAGAACGTTTTCATCAGGACATATGTACCATAGAAAAACCGCTATAAAGGAAAATGGAGCCCTAAAATGCTAGCTGATTACTGTTGGACTCTAAAAAGGGATGTAGTATACAACCAAAGTACAGAAGAGAATCTAAAATAACTACTTTTTAAGGTTAGTGTAATTAATTGCCTGTAGTGAAATATATATGCCAAAAATGAAGGCTTATTGTACACTGAAACAACAGGTTATTCGAGAACTATGACCGATAGCTCAATTTAGCAAGCAAATTTGCAATCAGCATGACAAATTCTGTATGATTCGGCATATGCAGTCTTTGTAGCAAACAAAAAGTTTATTTTTGCTGTTCAGTGCTTTCTGTCAAAAGGGCCATAACAATGGTGACGAACCTGAGGAAAGAGAGAGAGAAAGAGAGATGTTTGAGTAACTTGTTTGCACCAAGTGGCATGATGTCCGTATTAGGGGGGACTAGCGTCATGTTTTAGATCATGGAACAGAGGATAAAGGACTAGAAGGTACAGGTTAATGGGGGGGGGGGCACTGATGAGATGAGATGAAGAAAGGAATTGATTTGCTGTATCTTTCGTAAAACTCAGCCGCTACGTGAACCTTTCTCTTTGAGGACAACAGAAAAAAATTAGGCAACTATTTGGTTTATTTATTTATTTGATTTAAGGTTTGATGACCACCGTGAGCAACTCAGTGGGCTATAATCAGTCGTTCGTCCCTAATTTAAGGCCACTGACTCCAGAGAAGGGAGAGAGCCAGTGTCGTATGACAAACACAACATCCATGCCTCACCGGGATTCGAACCCAGACCATTCACGGACGAACGATCATATGCCAGCGCTTAGAGCACCGCGCCACAGGGTCGGCAATCGGTTTAGGTACATCGACCACTTAAAGGGTTAATAATAAGACGACTTTGTAAAAAACAACAACAACAACTAAAAAGAAAACACTTCACACACTCACACAAACTGTAATAAACACGCTTTGTAGAATACACGTGTAGCACTGAAAAATCATCGCGATCGACGCCCAGAAATAAAATACCAGTTTATAGAATTCTCATAGAAAATTTCTACCCGATTAGCAGTTTACGGAAAGCTGTATCAGTTCTTTAAAGCCTAAATAGAGATCTTAACACAAATACGTGCCGTGACGTACTACAGAAGTGAAAACATGTGTCAGGACGACAAATCTACAGCGAGACATTCTGTCCGCGTAGCTCAGTTGGGAGAGTGACTTACTTCTGAGTGAGGGGACACGGATAGTTCTTCCGTCGGGGACAAACTTGTGTTTTCACATTGGCACCCGATTGTGGAAAATGGATCCACTGGCCGTTGGGCGCTTCGAAAAATGTGTGATGTTTGTTCCCCACATTCTTTGGAATAAATGAAAAAATCCTACTTCGCTTCAAAGAAAAAGTAAAATTAAGAGGGAGATGATGTGATGTACTACAGAAGTGAAAACATGTGTCAAGACGACAAATCTGCAGCGCGACATTCTGTTCGCGTAGCTCAGTTGGAAGAGCGACTTACTCCGGAGTGAGAGGACACGGACAAACTTGTGTTTTCACATGCGAAGAATTAAGCTCTTGACATTTTTGTAATCAATGACTTGCTTTCCATGCAGGTCAGCGGAGAGATAAAAACAAAGGAACACCAAAACTTCGTTTTCTTGTTCTGCTGGAGAAGACGGCAGACGCACGTGAGTCAACCAATGAATATTATCATACATTTTTGTCATAGTGACTGGTATCCCAAGGAAAAAGTACTTTTAGGAAACGATATAGTGACGGTTGTGTTTGCCCTCTTTGCCGGTTGTAGTTGCGGTTCTCTGACGGTTGTGGTTGTGGTTTTTTGGAGGTTGCAGTTAGTTGACAAAAGCGCTAACTTCTAACAAGATGTAACCGTGCGTTTCGGGCATGGTCGGTCCACGTTTTCATATGCTTTCTCTGTTATCTGTTCTACGAAAAATATGTTTTGCCCATTTATTTTTGCATCGGAAAGCTTCTATTAATAGGGGAACGCTTTTAAAATGCTTTTGACCTTTCCGTAAAGCACAGTTCAGCCACTAAGGGGGCACAGAATGATGTAGGAAATATTTTATTATGGGGAAACGTTTCGTATATATTTTGTACTTTTTCGTAACGCACAGTTCTGCCGTTAAGAGCAGAACATATTGGAAACTGAAGTCAAGTTTTCACTTCTGAACTATCGTAATCCCTCGCTTGCAAAATTCACATGTCAATATACAGTACGTTCGATGATCAACACATTTTGCATTTCGTTTGTTTGTTTGGAGTTTAACGACTTCCGTAAGCAACTCAATGAATTATAAGCAGCCGCCCGTTTCAAAGTCGGGGGCCACTGGTTGCTGGCGGGAATGCTGATGCCATAAGATTAACACACCATCCGTGACGTAACTAGATTCAAGCTCGGACACATCTCGGACAAATAATTAGAGACCAACTCGTTGGCCTCCGGGGCAAATTAACAAGTTTGGTTTAAAATGCATGCCCATTACACCCGATTATTTGATATCTGTCTGGTGTGAATCGTACATAGGTTTCTTTACTATAAAAAGACAATTAATCACAACATTTTCTTCTGACCTGCATTGCACCTTTTTTAGTAGATGCGTTTCTATGTAGATTATACATAATTTTCACATACACTGTATTTACTGTTGAAAATTAAGAAGGTTTTCTGTATCTTTGGACTGCTGAAATAAACCCTAAGAGATCGATGGCCGAGAAACCTCGCTGGATTGTTGAAGGAATGCAAAGGAAGCACAAGGAGTTCCGATCTCTCCGAAGTTTCTTTCTGCAGTAGATTTAAACATTCGGTTCCACGGGTCATCCGAAACGCGAAGTGGTGATTTGAACCTGTTGTATGTGAACTCGATCAGCTTCTATGCAAACTTTTCTTTCAAACGGATATTACTTAATTAATTTAAAATCTTCTTCTTTTTCTGGGGAAATAAAAGAAAAAAAAACTCTCAGCATCCCACCTATGGAGCCGTATTGAGGACTACTATAAATAACTCTCATGATTACTTCATATTAAAAAGAACATTAGCCCCACACCCAAAAATTGAGGACCACTACAAGGTCATATAGTTACTTCATTTACTTCATTTTAGAAAAAGCACTAGCCTCACACCCAAATAACTACTACTAGTTCGTTACAGGATTACTTCATTTCAGAAGGAACACTAGCCCCACACCCAAATATTGTGGACTACTACTACTAGTTCTTTGTATGATTAGTTCATTCTCGAAAGAACACTAGCCCCAAACTGAAATACTGTAGACTACTACTAGTTCCTTGTATGATTACTTCATTCTCGAAAGAACACTAGCCCCACACCCAAATATTATGGACTAGTACTAGTTTCTTGTATGATTACTTCCTTCTCGAAAGAACACTAGCCCCACACCCAAATATTGTGCACTACTACTAGTTCTTCACATGATTACTTTATTTTAGAAAGAACACTAACCCCACAACCAAATATGGTGGACTACTACAAACTCCTCGTATGATTACTTCATTTTCGAAAGAACCCTAGCACCACACCCAAATATTGTGGACTACTGCTAGATCATTGTATGATTACTTCATTCTCGAAAGAACACTAGCCCCACGCCCAAATATTGTGGACTACTACTAGTTCCTTGTATGATTACTTCATTCTCGAAAGAACACTAGCCCACACCCAAATATTGTGGACTACTACTAGTTCCTTGTATGATTACTTCATTCTCGAAAGAACACTAGCCCCACACCCAAATATTATGGACTAGTACTAGTTTCTTTGTATGATTACTTCATTCTCCAAAGAACACTAGCCCCACACCCAAATATTGTGGACTACTACTTGTTCCTTGTATGATTACTTCATTCTCGAAAGAACACTAGCCCCCACACCCAAATATTATGGACTAGTACTAGTTTCCTTGTATGATTACTTCATTCTCCAAAGAACACTAGCCCCACACCCAAATATTGTGGACTACTACTTGTTCTTCACATGATTACTTCATTTTAGAAAGAACACTAGCCCCACACCCAAATATTGTGGACTATTACTAGTTCCTTGTATGATTATTTCATTCTCGAAAGAACACTAGCCCCACACCCAAATATTGTGGACTACTACTTGTTCTTCACATGATTACTTCATTTTAGAAAGAACACTAGCCTCACACCCAAATATTGTGGACTACTACTAGTTCCTTGTATGATTATTTCATTTTCTAGAAAGAACACTAGCCCCACACCCAAATATTGTGGACTACTACTAGTTCCTTGTATGATTATTTCATTCTCGAAAGAACACTAGCCCCACACCCAAATATTGTGGACTACTACTTGTTCCTTCTATGATTACTTCATTCTCGAAAGAACACTAGCCCCACACCCAAATATTGTGGACTACTACTAGTTCCTTGTATGATTATTTCATTCTCGAAAGAACACTAGCCCCACACCCAAATATTGTGGACTACTACTTGTTCTTCACATGATTACTTCATTTTAGAAAGAACACTAGCCTCACACCCTAAATATTGTGGACTACTACTAGTTCCTTGTATGATTACTTCATTTTTCATTTTAGAAAGAACACTAGCCCCACACCCAAATATTATGGACTAGTACTAGTTTCCTTGTATGATTACTTCATTCTCCAAAGAACACTAGCCCCACACCCAAATATTGTGGACTACTACTAGTTCTTCACGTGATTACTTCATTTTAGAAAGAACACTAGCCCCACACCCAAATATTGTGGACTACTACTAGTTCCTTGTATGATTATTTCATTCTCGAAAGAACACTAGCCCCACACCCAAATATTGTGGACTACTACTTGTTCTTCACATGATTACTTCATTTTAGAAAGAACACTAGCCTCACACCCAAATATTGTGGACTACTACTAGTTCCTTGTATGATTACTTCATTCTAGAAAGAACACTAGCCCCACACCCAAATATTGTGGACTACTACTAGTTCCTTGTATGATTACTTCATTCTCGAAAGAACACTAGCCCCACACCCAAATATTGTGGACTACTACTAGTTCCTTCTATGATTACTTCATTCTCGAAAGAACACTAGCCCCACACCCAAATATTGTGGACTACTACTAGTTCCTTGTATGATTATTTCATTCTCGAAAGAACACTAGCCCCACAACCAAATATTGTGGACTACTACTATTTCCTTGTATGATTACTTCATTCTCGAAAGAACACTAGCCTCCATACCTAAATATCGTGTACTACAACCAGTTCTTTGTATGATTACTTCATTTTAGAAATAACACTAACCCCACACCCAAATATTATGGACTAGTACTAGTTTCTTGTATGATTACTTCATTCTCCAAAGAACACTAGCCCCACACCCAAATATTGTGGATTACTACTTGTTCTTCACGTGATTACTTCATTTTAGAAAGAACACTAGCCCCACACCCAAATATTGTGGACTACTACTAGTTTCTTGTATGATTACTTCATTCTCGAAAGAACACTAGCCCCCACACCCAAATATTATGGACTAGTACTAGTTTCTTGTATGATTACTTCATTCTCCAAAGAACACTAGCCCCACACCTAAATATTGTGGACTACTACTTGTTCTTCACATGATTACTTCATTTTAGAAAGAACACTAGCCCCACACCCAAATATTGTGCCCTATTACTAGTTCTTTGCATGATTACTTCATTCTCGAAAGAACGCTAGCCTCACACCCAAATATTGTGGACTACTGCTAGTTCCTTGTATGATTACTTCATTCTCGAAAGAACACTAGCCTCACACCCAAATATTGTGGACTACTACTTGTTTCTGTCACATGATTACTTCATTTTAGAAAGAACACTAGCCCCACACCCAAACATTGTGGACTACTACTAGTTCCTTGTATGATTACTTCATTCTCGAAAGAACACTAGCCTCACACCCAAATATTGTGGACTACTACTTGTTCTTCACATGATTACTTCATTTTAGAAAGAACACTAGCCATACACCCAAATATTGTGGACTACTACTAGTTCCTTCTATGATTACTTCATTCTCGAAAGAACACTAGCCCCACACCCAAATATTGTGGACTACTACTAGTTCCTTGTATGATTACTTCATTCTCGAAAGAATACTAGCCCCACACCCAAATATTGTGGACTACTACTTGTTCTTCACATGATTACTTCATTTTAGAAAGAACACTAGCCCCACACCCAAATATTGTGGACTACTACTAGTTCCTTCTATGATTACTTCATTCTCGAAAGAACACTAGCCCTCACACCCAAATATTGTGGACTATTACTAGTTCCTTGTATGATTATTTCATTCTCGAAAGAACACTAGCCCCACACCCAAATATTGTGGACTACTACTAGTTCCTTGTATGATTATTTCATTTTCGAAAGAACACTAGCCCCACACCCAAATATTGTGGACTACTACTAGTTCCTTGTATGATTACTTCATTCTCGAAAGAACACTAGCCCCACAACCAAATATTGTGGACTACTACTATTTCCTTGTATGATTACTTCATTCTCGAAAGAACCTAAATATCCTCATACCTAAATATCGTGTACTACTACCAGTTCTTTGTATGATTACTTCATTTTAGAAATAACACTAACCCCACACCAAAATATTGTGGACTACTGCTAGTTCTTTGTATGATTACTTCATTCTCGAAAGAACACTAGCCCCCACACCCAAATATTATGGACTAGTACTAGTTTCTTGTATGATTACTTCATTCTACAAAGAACACTAGCCCCACACCCAAATATTGTGGATTACTACTTGTTCTTCACGTGATTACTTCATTTTAGAAAGAACACTAGCCCCACACCCAAATATTGTGGACTACTACTAGTTCCTTGTATGATTACTTCATTCTCGAAAGAACACTAGCCCCACACCCAAATATTGTGGACTACTACTAGTTCCTTGTATGATTATTTCATTCTCGAAAGAACACTAGCCCCACAACCAAATATTGTGGACTACTACTATTTCCTTGTATGATTACTTCATTCTCGAAAGAACCTAAATATCCTCATACCTAAATATCGTGTACTACTACCAGTTCTTTGTATGATTACTTCATTTTAGAAATAACACTAACCCCACACCAAAATATTGTGGACTACTGCTAGTTCTTTGTATGATTACTTCATTCTCGAAAGAACACTAGCCCCCACACCCAAATATTATGGACTAGTACTAGTTTCTTGTATGATTACTTCATTCTACAAAGAACACTAGCCCCACACCCAAATATTGTGGATTACTACTTGTTCTTCACGTGATTACTTCATTTTAGAAAGAACACTAGCCCCACACCCAAATATTGTGGACTACTACTAGTTTCTTGTATGATTACTTCATTCTCGAAAGAACACTAGCCCCCACACCCAAATATTATGGACTAGTACTAGTTTCTTGTATGATTACTTCATTCTCCAAAGAACACTAGCCCCACACCCAAATATTGTGGACTACTACTTGTTCTTCACATGATTACTTCATTTTAGAAAGAACACTAGCCCCACACCCAAATATTGTGCCCTATTACTAGTTCTTTGCATGATTACTTCATTCTCGAAAGAACGCTAGCCTCACACCCAAATATTGTGGACTACTGCTAGTTCCTTGTATGATTACTTCATTCTCGAAAGAACACTAGCCTCACACCCAAATATTGTGGACTAGTACTAGTTCCTTGTATGATTATTTCATTCTCGAAAGAAGACTAGCCCAACACCCGAATATTGTGGACTACTACTTGTTCTTCACATGATTACTTCATTTTAGAAAGAACACTAGCCCCACACCCAAATATTGTGGACTACTACTAGTTCCTTGTATGATTACTTCATTCTCGAAAGAACACTAGCCTCACACCCTAATATTGTGGACTACTGCTAGATCCTTGTATGATTACTTCATTCTCGAAAGAACACTAGCCCCACACCCAAATATTGTGGACTAGTACTAGTTCCTTGTATGATTACTTCATTCTCGAAAGAACACTAGCCCCACACCCAAATTTTGTGGACTACTACTAGTTCCTTGTATGATTACTTCATTCTCGAAAGAACACTAGCCCCACACCCAAATATTGTGGACTACTACTAGTTCCTTCTATGATTACTTCATTCTCGAAAGAACACTAGCCCCTCACCCAAATATTGTGGACTACTACTAGTTCCTTGTATGATTACTTCATTCTCGAAAGAACACTAGCCCCACACCCAAATATTGTGGACTACTACTTGTTCTTCACATGATTACTTCATTTTAGAAAGAACACTAGCCCCACACCCAAATATTGTGGACTACTACTAGTTCCTTCTATGATTACTTCATTCTCGAAAGAACACTAGCCCCTCACCCAAATATTGTGGACTATTACTAGTTCCTTGTATGATTATTTCATTCTCGAAAGAACACTAGCCCCACACCCAAATATTGTGGACTACTACTTGTTCTTCACATAATTACTTCATTTTAGAAAGAACACTAGCCCCACACCCAAATATTGTGGACTACTACTAGTTCCTTGTATGATTATTTCATTTTCGAAAGAACATTAGCCCCACACCCAAATATTGTGGACTACTACTTGTTCTTCACATGATTACTTCATTTTAGAAAGAACACTAGCCTCGCACCCAAATATTGTGGACTACTACTAGTTCCTTGTATGATTACTTCATTCTAGAAAGAACACTAGCCCTACACCCAAATATTGTGGACTACTACTAGTTCCTTGTATGATTACTTCATTCTCGAAAGAACAGTAGCCCCACACCCAAATATTGTGGTCTACTACTAGTTCCTTCTATGATTACTTCATTCTCGAAAGAACACTAGCCCCACACCCAAATATTGTGGACTACTACTAGTTCCTTGTATGATTATTTCATTCTCGAAAGAACACTAGCCCCACAACCAAATATTGTGGACTACTACTATTTCCTTGTATGATTACTTCATTCTCGAAAGAACACTAGCCCCATACCTAAATATCGTGTACTACTACCAGTTCTTTGTATGATTACTTCATTTTAGAAATAACACTAACCCCACACCAAAATATTGTGGACTACTGCTAGTTCTTTGTATGATTACTTCATTCTCGAAAGAACACTAGCCCCCACACCCAAATATTATGGACTAGTACTAGTTTCTTGTATGATTACTTCATTCTCCAAAGAACACTAGCCCCACACCCAAATATTGTGGATTACTACTTGTTCTTCACGTGATTACTTCATTTTAGAAAGAACACTAGCCCCACACCCAAATATTGTGGACTACTACTAGTTTCTTGTATGATTACTTCATTCTCGAAAGAACACTAGCCCCCACACCCAAATATTATGGACTAGTACTAGTTTCTTGTATGATTACTTCATTCTCCAAAGAACACTAGCCCCACACCCAAATATTGTGGACTACTACTTGTTCTTCACATGATTACTTCATTCTCGAAAGAACGCTAGCCTCACACCCAAATATTGTGGACTAGTACTAGTTCCTTGTATGATTATTTCATTCTCGAAAGAACACTAGCCCAACACCCAAATATTGTGGACTACTACTTGTTCTTCACATGATTACTTCATTTTAGAAAGAACACTAGCCCCACACCCAAATATTGTGGACTACTACTAGTTCCTTGTATGATTACTTCATTCTCGAAAGAACACTAGCCTCACACCCTAATATTGTGGACTACTGCTAGATCCTTGTATGATTACTTCATTCTCGAAAGAACACTAGCCCCACACCCAAATATTGTGGACTAGTACTAGTTCCTTGTATGATTACTTCATTCTCGAAAGAACACTAGCCCCACACCCAAATTTTGTGGACTACTACTAGTTCCTTGTATGATTACTTCATTCTCGAAAGAACACTAGCCCCACACCCAAATATTGTGGACTACTACTAGTTCCTTCTATGATTACTTCATTCTCGAAAGAACACTAGCCCCACACCCAAATATTGTGGACTACTACTAGTTCCTTGTATGATTATTTCATTCTCGAAAGACCACTAGCCCCACACCCAAAAAGAAATGCATGGCCCGAGTCCACAGGCGCCCGTGGCTTAGTTTTCAGGAGACAAACAGAAATGCACGACCCGAGTCAGGAGGAGACAAACAAATTGGAAATATAAATTTCATACCCAAACACCATATAGAAATTTCTACTCAGCCTTCCTTTATCTAACCGATCTTACCGCACATATATTTTACCACAATTGAGAATCAGGTGACCCAAAAACTATATAAGACATTAATAAATGAAATTACATAGCGTGCTACGACAATGAGAAAATTTCGTTGTGTTTCTTTTTAGAATTGCACCTATTGATCGCTTGTGCGCCACGAAATCCCAATGATCACTCAATTGGTCAACAAGAAAGGAAATGTACCTTATACACAGTATTTACGGCGAAGCTCTTATCCGGCAGTTTGTGACTGCAGTAGGCAATGATATCATATTTTTCATTCCTTTCCTTTTCATCCTTTTTCATACTCTAAATGCTTGCAACAGAAAATTCCAATATTCTTACTTTCTAATGCAAATTCGCACCCTGTTTTAATGCACATGCATAGACATCCGGAAGTTCAACATAAAGATTTAGCAATCGAAACTAATGTCAGTGCGAAAACTTTTGTAGCACTTCCACAAAACTGAAATAATCAGATTTCTAGGGTAGAAACCTTACCCCCGCCGCCGCCGCCTATGTCCAACTTTAATCAGTCGACAAAGAATAAATCAAAACTTTCAGCGTATCACGCCTATATTAACCATGCTTTTTCTTTTTTTCACTGTTGTACGATGACTACCACTTCAAATTGATTCCGAATGCTAGTGTTCTGTTTTTCCTGCTTTCTCTGAAGCCCGTCACATTAAATTAAAAAACCATCGTGACGGGCTAGAGAATAAGCAAGAGACCAGAACTCCAAAATTGCACAAGACGCTTGTACATCACATGAAAGCTCGCTGCAAGATGTGAATAGTCCTGTTATCTAGCGACGAGCCAAAATCACGAAACCTTTTTTTACAGTAAAGAGGATTTTTATCTAAGCCACGTAGATGTGCCAAAAGATACCTTTCTTGGCGGTAAACACTGTTGTTGTGGGTTTAACGACCACCGTGGGCAACTGCATATGCTAAAGCTGACGCCCCCTAACTTAGGGTAACTGGTTTCACAGAACGGAAAGAGCCAGTGCCGACACGGTGGCGCAGTGGTCTAAGCAATGGCCTATGATCATTCGTCCAAAAGAGGCCCTGGTTCAAATCCCGGTGAGGTGTGGATGTGTTTGTCTTACGGTACTGGCTCTATCCCTTCCCTGGAACCAGTGACCCTAAATTAGGGACGGGCGACTGCTTATAGCCCATTGAGTTGCTCACGGTGGTGGTTAAACCTCCAATAAAAAAAAAACAAGCATAACATCCATCATACCTCACTGGGGTTCGACCCGGACGAATGGTCAGAAGCCAGTGCTTGACCACTGCGCCACCGGGATGGCGCAGTGTGCTGAAGCAAATTACAAAACATTAAAGAAATCTGAAAAACCGAAGTAGACGAAGCGTGGTATATCTACGTGGCAATATTGCTTTCTTTTCTAAGTAAATATACTTTTTGTGAATGTTTCAGAAGCGGAGCTGTTTTGAAATAAATGAAGTATCTATATTTTTCAATTTTGCATAGAATCAATAATTTCCCAAGGTTTAAGGTCGGCTGCATTTAAAAAGAGGAGCAATATTTTTAAAATTTTCTTCGCTAAACGTGGACACGTCTTCAATTCAGAAAGCAGTACATTTATTGAAAAGAAACTAAATCATTCTTTTTCAGATTCCAAAGGCGGCAAAGAACTTCCGGAATCATGTGGCGTTGTCAATTATTTCTACTCTGAGGTTGGCGTAAAATAAACATCGGTGAAGTCGCGCGCACTATTTCTGGCCTTCAGTGGAAGCTCTTACTTTCCTTGGAGTTCATTTATAGGTGTAATACAAACAGTACCTTCATGAAGGCTGCTAATGCTGATGGTGCTCCAGTCTGAAGTCATTAGCAGGCAAAGAAAACTGCAACGATGTTAAGAGATTTAAGCACATCAATCGTCAACGACAAGCACAGACACACTGGGATCATTTAATTTATTTGGAATTTTTATCGACCCTGCTATTTCCATTATATACTGAAGTGACGTGACAGAAATGAAAAAATAGCTTAATATCATTCTATTGCGTAAAATATTTATTAAGAAAAGCATATGTAAAATATTTAAATTAAAAAGGAGTTTTCTTTGAGGAACTAATAATATTGTTATGAAACCCAAATTTATATAGAAGGCAAAATGGTTGAATTTATAAAAAAAAAAAATTAAACAACTACAGAGTTGGCCCCGCGACGCGAGTTGTATTTTATTAAAAAGAGGAAAGGCCCTTTCTGTTGGTAATAATATTTATTAATATTATATTGGTAGTGCAAATAGTAATGTACGCGTGATGTTTATTAATATTCGTTACGCTTATTATTCTTAATTTATAGGTACTCGTGTTTGCCCGTGGTTGGATATTATTGTGTTTGTGCTTATGCTGAAATTTGTGCATCTTAGTTACTTCAGTTATATGTACTGTACTGGCTTTCTAGTTGAATCACTATTGCCTTTCAGCCGTACGGCTCCACTGAAACCTCGTGTATAATTAATTAGCTGCAAATTATTCCCGCAGCATATTAAATTTGGTGCCAGAGAAAGATTCGTAACAATTTTATGTCAGCTGCAGGACAGGTGCCATTTTAAAGGTTGTAAGCTCTATTATTCCTATTTAGAAGCTAAGACATGACTTTCGTTTTCGAAAGCCAACTTTCATGAGAAATTTTATTAGACATTGTGAAACCCAAATTAGCCGGTCGCGAGACTCGAAATCGCATCCATCTGCTCCGGAGCCGAATGCTTTCCCAATTAAGCTATGCCGGCAAAGGCATATCACTGCTACTGGCCGTCTTGACATGTACATCACATCTGTAGTACGTCACATATATCCCCCTCCCTTGAGAAAGGCAGGGGCACGAATTCGCAGGTTTCGGGTCTGCCGCAAACCATGACTGAAGTTACTCTCTGCAAAAGAAGGAATGCTCATTAATTCCAGACGATGTGCGGAAGGAACATCACACATTTTTCGAAGAACTTAACTGCCAGTAGATAAATTTTTACGTTCGGGCACCAATGTGAAATCCAGATTTGCCGGTGGCAGCATTAGAACTCACATCCTTCCGTTCCGGAGCCGAATGCTTTTCCAGTTAAGCTACGCGGGCGAAGGCTTATCAGTGCTACGTGCCATCTTGACATGTGCGTCACCCATGAGGTACGTCACATACATTCCCTCCCCTTTTGGGAAAGGGCAAGAACGGAATCATAGGTTTCCGGGTCAGCCCGCAAACCACGCTTGAAGCAGCTCGCTATAGAAGAAGGATTTCTCATTAATTCCAGACGAAGTGTGGAAGAAGTATCACACAATTTTGTGTGCGTGAATGTCTGGAATTTATTCTTATTCATTCCAGACGATTTATGGAAGAAGCATCACACATTTTTGAAGCGCTGAAGGAGGAATTCTCATTCATTGCAGACGATATGTGGAAGTAGCATCACACATTTTTGAAGCGTTGAATGAGAAATTCTCATTAATTCCAGACGATGCATGAAGAAGCATCACAGATTTTCGAAGCACAGATTTTTCGTCTGGAATTAATGAGAAGGAATTCTCATTAATTCCAGATGATGTGCGGAAGAAGCATTGCACATTTTTGAAGCGTTGAAGAAAGAATTCACATTAATTCCAGACGATGTGTGGAAGAAGTATCACACATTTTTGTGTGCGTGATTGTCTGGAATTAATTCTTATTGATTGCAGACGATGTGTGGAAGAAGCATCACAAATTTTTGAAGCGTTGAAGGAGGAATTCTCATTAATTCCACAGGATGTGTGGAAGAAGTATTACACATTTTCAAAGCGTTGAAAAAGGAATTATCACTAATTCCAAAGGATGTGTGGCAGAAACATCACACATTTTTTTGAACCTCATTGTCAGGAGATTCAATTTATGTTAGGGTACCAATGTGAAGAAAAACTCATTTCGCTGGTGGTGGTATTAGAATTCACGCCTCCTCGCCCCGCAGCCAGTTGTTCTCCCAATTAAAAACAACGACGAGGCTTATCGGTTCAACTTTGTCGTCTTGACATGTGCGTCACCTCTGAGTTGTAAGTACATCACATCATACTGCACAATACAATTCTTAATTTAATTCTATTTAAATAATTATTGAGAAATCAGCCCTCAGTCATCCAGGCACGGTGATTGCACCAGACAGTTATTCGGCCTATTTGATGGCAAGTATCATTCATACTGTAAAAGGCGTTCATTTGGTGGACTCAGGGCGGGATTAAGGTGAAGTGATACCCTAAACACAGCCCAAAAATAGTGCCTTTCCTCATTAACCCTTCCCTTGCTTAACTGACAAAGCATCAACACTCAATAAGTGCTGAAGGTAAAATAGGATATTCAGTTTTCTTCCAGAACAAACCCCATAACTATATTAAGTAAAATAATGACAAAAGCTGGAGGCACGAAGTCGCAGGTTTTGGGTCAGCCAACAACCATGCTAGAGGTCTGCACGGGCCCGGGCCGGGACGGACCTTTGCTCATTTTTAAGTTGGGAAAACGGGCCGGGCCTTCAATATATATATATATATTTTTTTTTTTTTTTTTTTTGAGCAAACCAATCGCTGTACGGTGCGGTGCCTTTCTCGTTTGGAAAACTCGCAACATACAGCAGCAGGATAAGATTGAATAATTTCCGCTGATGGAAAAAATAGAAGTTTTACGACGTCCTCCCCTCCTACAAAACAATTGGAGGGGGTCAGCTCCCTTAGTTTATCAATGTGAATGTGGTCCCTTCTCTCTCTCTCTCTCTCTCTCTCTCTAACTTGCACCATCCTCTCATGCTTCAGGGCAGGCTATTAACTGCAGCATTTATAAACCGAACCACCCTCTCGCAGACTTTTTTTTTTTTATTGTTCTGGTCGGAGAACTTTGTTCTGTAGATGTGTGAAAAGCTTTTAAGTTGTCTTAAATGGCACGGGAGAAATGGGCTGGGAGGACCTTACTTCTGTGTTATACTCTCAAGACAGCCGTTTTCAAAACATCTGTGACCCCAATTAGCTGGGCAGTCTGCCGTTGTTTTCCCTTAGCATATGCTCAGTTTAATGTTGCTGATAAATACTCTTCAATGCTTATTATGGAGTTTAAGAAAGCGAAAGATTTTCGCGAAAAATTCACTTCCGGAGAATATGTGCTTGTAGACAATGTAAAGGGGAAAAGCGATATTTGGAAATATTTTAAATTACTGTCCCGTTCTGAAACTAGTCGACCGGAAAACTTTGTGCAGTGCACTAAATGCAAAGACTTTTTGAGTTACGATAGCACAAAATCTGGAACATCGCATCTTAAGCGGCACAAATGTGTTCCCCTCACACACACGAGAGACATATTGGGTTTCAGCGATATGGTATGCCAGTAGAGGTAGGTGCAGTTTATAAAGCCATAAATTCTTCTCCCAGTAGAGCGATCGGAATCATAATTCTGGATATTTCGTACTTTTCTAAATACCTCCTCCCTCCTTATCCCCAAGGATATTTCCGGATCCGGCGGTAGGGAATGATAATTTGAAAACCCAGATGATTTGAAAGGTATGGAAATTGTCCTTTTCATGCAATGTTTCTGAGTTTACAAGCCCCCACCCCTCCTCTGACGTCACGCGACTTATACAGAGTCTCAGAAATATTCTGAATTAACGTTTATTGTAATAGAATACGTGTAGCAATTACGAAAACGAAAACTCTTCACGAGTCGAATGACCGAGTGCACCAGGTGTCAAATTCGTGTTTTGGTAATTTTTGAAATTTTACGGGTCGGCCCGGGCCTTGGAAACCGGAGAAATTACGGACCGGGCCGGGCTTTAATTAAAAGACTTGAAACGGGCCGGGCCGGGCTTTCCAAATTAAGGCCCGTGCAGACCTCTAAACCAAGCTCAAAGTACCGTCTCATCATAGAAGAATTAATTTTTATTTATTTATGTGCGTTGTGTGGAAGACTTATGTATTTCAAACCTAAAGGCCAGGAGATTCACTTTTCGTTCTAGCGCCAATATAACATATAAACTTTTGATGACGCTAAGATTCGAACCTACGTCTTCTTACTTCGGAGCGGCAGTTCTCTCAATTGAACTATGCCGGCAGGCTTATCGTTGCTTCATTATCGATTTGACTCATGCTTCATCTCAATAGCACGTTATCTACGTCATGTCACGTGGTACACTGCGCGGTATTCGATTGAAAACAATTTGACAATCGGATTTAAAGAAGCAGTGATACAGAATGATGCAAATACCATGGTGGTAAATATCCAACTCATACAGGGGCTGGACAGAATGATGTGAACACCACACTCAGAGACGTGACTTTTAATGCAGTTGTGCACGTCGCAATACGCAAAGGTATCCACCATTTTTTGGTTGTAATAGCTTTGTTTAGAACCTCAAGGTCCTGTTGAAGTGCATTTAAACTGTCTTGTTGCAAAATTTCTTTCAGGGTGACAACAAAATGAGCGACTTAACGGACTTTGAAAGAGAGCTCATTCAAAATAGTATGACTATACTAAAAATCCGAAAATTCTTGACGTAGAATAAAGATAAAATTTTTCAAGCTTTCGCACATCAACCAGACGGCTTTCTCAAAGAAGGTAGACAGCTAACTGCAAACTGGATAATACAACGTTTCAACACTTTCAACGCGATGACTTGACTAGACAATAAATGATTAGGAGCAAACGTGAGACGAGGTCACGTTGGTTGGGCACGCGGTACAATGGTAGAGAACTCAGCATTATTTGAAGAACTGATTCCAAATACGTGGCAACTCCAGAGAAACGCTATCATTGCAAGCCTCGCAGCTGGTCAAGATTTCCAAGGTTTCGCGAATGGCGGTTGATTTGGGTATGAGTATGAAGCTAATTTCTTTACATAATTTCTCCATATATACTAATTTCTCCATATAGGATCGGCGGACTTGAACTTGACTTCCCTTGATAGGGCAGTGGTTATTTTCCCGTCTCTTGTATCCCTTTTATGTCCGCTGATTCTAATTCCAAACGAACGTTTGGTCATTCTGATGTAGTATCGCCTGGAGACATCCGGATATTTTAGTGGGATGGCATAAACACCTGCCTCATGGAGAAGAGGGGGCTTGTCAATATTTATCTTTATTCTACGCCAAGAATTTTCGGATTTTTAGTATAGTTATACTATTTTGAGTGTAATTTATTGTACAGTTCCTATTTTTTGAACTTTTCGAGAGAGCTAATTGTAGGTGGTCGGCTAGTTGGTGTCTCCGTGACAACAGTTGCCAGGGTAGGGAGGGGGGTGTATCGAGAGCTACTGTGTCTAGCATCATGACAGCATACCGTGTTCGTGGCAAAACCTAGTCGGCGGAACACAAGAGCGGCGGAAAATGACCCTGACTGATAGAGACAGGAGAACATTAAAGAGGATTGTTACCCGTAATAAGAAGATCACGGCGCAAAAAAATTAGCGGGGAGCCCCAGACCCCAATTTCAACGAAATCAGTGCTCAGGGAACTGCATAAACAAGGTATTCCTGGCAGAGCTTCTATTACAAAACCTCTGGTGACCCGAATGGATGCACAACGGCGACGGTAGTGGTGTCAGGAACATACAACATGGAGTGCTGATGAATGGAAGCGTGTAATGTGGTCGGATGAATCCAAATTCACACTATTCCCCACCGTATGACGTGTTTACTTGTGGAGAACACCATCAGAAGCGTAGAACCCAGGCTGTCTGCTCCCAACAGTGCCGAACGGTGGTGGTTCTGTCATGCTCTGGGAGGTCATATCGTGGTTTTCAGCAGGTACCCTCATCACCTTGAAAGGCCGGATGACTGGAAGGGCGTATGAAAGCATTTTGGCCCAAGTCCATCCAATGGCTCAGGCATTGTTTCCTGCAGGGGATGCCATCTAGCAAGATGATAACGCCCCACCAATTCACAGAGCTCGGAATGTCAATCATGGTTTGAGGAACACGAGGACGAACTTTACACTTTCCTTAGGCTCCCTAATCACCAGACTTAAACATCGTCGAGCCACTATGGTGTGCGTTGGAAAACACAGTAAGATCCCGTTATCCTCCTCCTGCAGCTCTCAAGGACCTGGAGCAGTTTCTGCACGAAGAATGATATAACATCCCACTAAACACCATGCAGGATTTGTATGCGCCCATTCGAAGGAGGATTCAGGTGGTTTTGGATGCCGAAGGTGGTCTCGCACCCTATTAGGTACGTAAAATCTTTTTTTCCTAGGTGTTCACATTATTCTGTCCAACCCCTGTGTACACACACACACACACACACACACACACACACACACACACACACACACACACACGTGAGTTTACATTCCCTGTAGAAGATTGTGCACAATTCAAATATCAAACCGAAAAATTATTTTTCAAGTCATAGTAATGGATAAAACGGTTTGGTGTTTACGGACATGCCAGTAGTATATAATCGCACGGACTTTAACATAGTTCGTGTGACAAAAGACGTACTGACAGTTAAAAAAGATGGGAAGAATGAAAAGGAGAAAGAGCTAAATGTAGGAGATCGAATAGAAAATCTTAAAGCTGAGAGTCCTTGCTTTTTATGTGAGCAGCTTATGCTGAATGTTCAAGTATTGGAAGTAGAAAGCTCTCTTTGTCCTGTTTCCGAACAGCAAGACAAAACTGCTATCTGTACATTTAAAACTGAAAGCCCTCACTGACTTACTGACTCATCACCGTATCTCAGAAACAACTGAATTTAGAACTTTCATATTCGACAGGAATGTTCCTTTTACAACAATAGAGGCGCACTAAGAAAGGATTTTGTCATACAATAACTTTAAGTGGGTCGAAATGGGTTTTTCAAATACCCAGCTTTGATAACGCTAGGACGTTTTGCAATGATCGAGCCATTGTTACCCAGCAACTGAAGCCCCGCCCTAAGTTTTCAATCACTTGAGTTGGCATATATTTTGTTCTAAATTTATTTGTTTTGAATTTATTTAACAAGTTAGTAAAATCATGCAATGCATTGATTATGATACGCTTTCCAACATACCAGAAATTATTACTCAAGTTATGAGGATAATGGCTGTGCAATAAATCTCGTTCCTGTGTCCTGACCTTTGACCCCATTTCGATGATATTCAACAGAACCGGTTCAGTACACCCCAAGAATAACATACTAAAGTTTTGTCGCAATAGAAGCAGTTTTACGCAAGTTATGAGAATAATGGCTGTGGAATAAATCTTGCTTTTGTGCAATGACCTTTGACCCCATTTCGTTGATATTCAACAAAACCGGTTCACTATACCTCCGGAACAACATGATAACGTTTTGTCGCAATCGAAACATTTTAAGGTAAGTTATGATGCTATGATGCGCAAAGGGCAACGGAATGGATCCCACTCCAGTGTCCTGACCTTTGACCCAATGTCACCCATTTTCAATAGGGTTCGTCCCCAGTGGCTCCCTACCAAACACTAAAATTTGATCGAAATCGAACCATTTTTACGCAAGTTATGACGCATAAAGGCAATGAAATGGATCCCGCTTTTATGTCCTGACCTTTGAAACCATTCAGCCCATTTTCAATAAGTTTCATTCCCAGATGGTTCCTTACCACATACCAAAATTTCATCGAAATCAAACCATTTTTACGCAAGTTATGACGCATAAGGGCAATGGAATAAATCCCGTACTTATGCCCTGCCTGACCTTTGACCCCAATTTGCCAATTTTCAATAGGGTTCGTGCCCAGATAGTTCCCTACCACATACTAAAATTTCATCGAAATAGAACCATATTTACGCATGTTATGACGCATAAAGCAATAAAATGGATCCCGCTCTTATGTCCTGACCTTTGACCCCATTTCACCCATTTTCAACAGGGTTCGTTCCCAGGTGGTTCCTTACCACATACTTAAATTTCATTGAAATCGAACCATTTCTACGCAAGTTATGATGCATAAAAAGCAATGGAATGGACCCCGCTCCTGTGTCCTGACCTTTAACCCCATTTCATTTATTTTCAATAAGTTTTGTTCCCAGGTGGTTCCTTACCAGATACTTAAATTTCATTGAAATCGAACCATTTTTACGCAAGTTATGATGCATAAAAGCAATGGAATGGATTCCGCTCCTATGTCCTGAACTTTGACCCCATTCCGCCCATTTTTAACAAGGTTCGTTCCCATGGGATTCCTTACCAGATACTTAAATTTCATTGAAATCGAACAATTTTTACGCAAGTTATGATGCATAAAGGCAATGGAATGGATCCCGCTCCTGTGTCCTGACCTTTAACCCCATTTCATTTATTTTCAATAGGGTTTGTTCCCAGGTGGTTCCCTACCACATACTAAAATTTCATTGAAATCGAACGATATTTACGCAAGTATGACGCATAAGGGCAATTGTATGGATCCCGCTCTTATGGCGTGACCTTTGACCCCACTTCACCCATTTTCAATAGCGTTCGTCTCCTGGTGGTCCCCTACCACATATTAAAATTTTATCGAAATCGAACCATTTTTACGTGAGTTATCGTGCCGACAGACAGACGTACGGACAGACAGACGGACGGACGGACAGACGGACGGAAAAAGCTGGAGCATATACGCTTCTTCAACCTACGGTTGGAAAGCGTAAACAAAAAAACGTTAAAAATCACGTAAAAAGCGCAAAAAGCGTTATATCATAATATGCTTTGCATTTAAACATTTATTAGAGTTTGACATATCGAATGTCAAGGTTTTTTGAGTCAAAATCAAATTACCAACATTTGTCTTCACCGAAGCAACGATGACGTCATATAAGTGTTTTTTTTTTTTTTTTTAGTCAAAATCAAATTACCAACATTCGTTTTCACCGAAGCAACGGTGACGTCATATAAGTGATATTTTCGAGTCAAAATCAAATTACCAACATTCGTTTTCACCGAAGCAATGATATAACGTCATATAAGTGGTTTTTTTTTTTTTTTTGAGGCAAAATCAAATTACCAATATTCGTTTTCATCGAAGCAACAGTGACGTCATATAAGTGGTTTTTTGAGTCAAAATCAAATTACCAGCATTCCTTTTCACCGAAGCAACGGTGACGTCATATAAGTGGGTTTTTTTGTTTTTTTGTTTTTTTTGAGGCAAAATCAAATTACCAATATTCGTTTTCATCGAAGCAACAGTGACGTCATATAAGTGGTTTTTTGAGTCAAAATCAAATTACCAGCATTCCTTTTCACTGAAGCAACGGTGAAGTCATATAAGTGTTTGTTTATTTGAGTTAAAATTAAATTACCAATATTCGTTTTCACCGAATTGTCATATAAATGGTAACGTGACTGCAATAAATATAAATATGTGGGTAGATTTTCATAGTAATTGAAATTTGAAAAACAAAAGTTTCCCCGTTGAGATATTAGCGATGGCAACAGAATTTTGCTCACGCTTCCAAACACATCTGACTTGCTAACTTTTAAATGTATAGTTTCGAACGAAATTGTTTATTTTCACGTTCGAAGAAAGGGTATTTAGCTAGTATATCCAAAAGCTTTTGCAGCAGCATTATGAAATCAAATTAGGAATCAGGTTATATTTCTACATGCAGATTTGTTGCTTCTGTAGATTTGCTAAAAAAACGAAATAATGAAAGCTGCTTTAATTTTTTTGAAGTCATCTTTCTCATCCGCAAAGCAATCCAATACATTTCATGTACGTATATAAATTCCAATACCTCAATGAAAATTATATGCAAAACTCTGTAAAATGGTTTTCATAAAATCCAGCTACAAAAACTGAAAACAACGATGGGACGTGTTGTTATGCAGTTCCATCAGCAAGGTCGAAATTCAAAGAAGATTCATTTCCCCATTCTCGCGAAAAATGTTGATCTGGCAGGCATTTCCAGTGACGTCACACATCGTGCTTCTTCCCTGATATGACGTTTTCGCCCTTTGTTCCGAAGAAGCAAAAACATATTCATTAAAGTAATAATAAAACAGGTCACCTTCGAGCAGTACCACTCACGAAGAATTGTCCTGACACGATAAATAAAGGCAAATAATTGCCTGGCTGAGAGAGTTTAAGACCTGTTTTACCAGCACGAAGTGTGTCTTACTAGAAAGCGGACCTGCGAAATGAAATCGTCAATCTTCGCTAGAGATCAGAGAGCTATTTTATCACCACATTCATTTTTTCCTTTAGGGCAGAATGCCCAGAGCGAATATTCATAAGTAAATTTATGCACGGTTTTTTATCTGCGTAACGTGAAAGTTAATGCAAGAACGTCGTAATTCAAATAATCGCGTATGTATACCTATCCTGTTTCGTTTTAGGTTTTCCAACTGAAGCACACGAAAGAGTTAAAATTGTATTTTCTATAACAGAATGAATGGAATGTAAATGATTTTTTTATTAAGTTAAATTGTTCCTTATTCCTAAAAGGTGGTATTAAATGGTGCTTGCGATTTTGCTCAATTTGATGGGTTTTTTAAAGAAAAGAAAGCAGTAGCTGTTTTCCGTTTCCAATTCAAGGCGCTATTTTTACTTTATAAATAGCATTTTATATATGGGATATTTTCCGTTTGAAAATATATAGTTGCTGCACCAGTGGTGCAGTGGTTTAAGCGCTGGCTTCTGACCATTTCTCCGATATGAGATGGATTCGGGTTCGAATCCCAGTTAGGTATGAATGTTGTGTTTGCCTTACGACACTGGTACTCTCCCTTTCTAGGAGCCAGTGACCTTAAATTAGAGACAGGTGACTGCTTATTGCCCATCGAGTTGCTAACGGTGGTCGTTAAACCCCTGACAAAAAAAGAGAAAAAGAAAATATAGTTTTATGTGACAATTTCAGTTTAGGGAGATATTTGCAGGTTAAAAGGATAACATTAGGTGCTGGTCTCAGTTTGTAGTCTCTTTTCCAATGGGGAAAGCATTTTTATTTACTTTCAGGAGAAAAAATAATTTCAAAATTAGTTATCAACCTGTCCGTGCTAGAGACGGTTCCATCCTCTTTGACCCGTAATTTTGTTTCCACAATCGAGTGCGCAGAAGCTGCTCTGATTGTTGTAGACTGATTTTCCCATATCTTACGCCCTCTTCTTCTTATAAACAACTAGCTTTACAACCCGGCTTTGCCCGGGATTTAGGCTTATTAATTTCATATTCCCTTACGTGTCACTGAAAAGATCGGGAAAAAAATTGATGCTTGCAAGAAAGAAAAAACTGATTTCACAAATTCGGTCACTACAAATTATTTATTCATAGTGTGATTATTTCAACACTTGGCCGTACATTGCTATCACAAATATTTGTCGAGAATTAAAGCAACGAAATGTACAGAATGTATGGAATTTGTAGAGTCAAACGGACCAAAAGCGTTACGAATTATTTAACACGCGTCCAGGAGACACAGCATTAGAACACTGACTGAACAAAATTCGTTAACAATCTATTATCGGCGATCAAATGCATCACGTGCTTTCAGTTTCAGACGTCTTTGAGGGACGAATCTCTGGGATAAAAAAATTAAAAACGTATCTTTGCGAAACTGGCTGAAATTTTAATGAACACCATAAATCGTTAATAAGATCATGACCTCCAAATTTTGCCCGAATCGGTAAATAACTTTTTAAATTAGCCGTCAAAATTTTATTAACCGTTTCTGCGTATATATTTCTGTTTACCGTTGAATTAAAAATTCATGACTATTTTAAAAAGTTTTGACCGGATTCCGGGGAAATTTTGAAGGACTCCTCTTATTACGAATTCTTAGCGTTGATACAAATTTCAGCTCGTTTCGTTAAGATTTCGCAAAGTTGGTTTTTGCATTTTTTATGCACAGTTCTCAAAGAATAGAAACGCATGTGGATGTGCTGCGGCGATGAATGCAGTCACGTTCTTTCAGATAACGATGACGTAGCAAACGACGCTGACTTTATTGATTAGCTTACTAATTAAAAAAATTCATAACACGCAAACGGAACAACGTAGAGATCTCAAAATAGTTGCGTTGACATAGAAATTTCAGTATTAATAAGCTATGCATATTTCACGATGCCAGAGTTCGGCGTTTGAGAGTTTTTGCTGCTTCAGACAAACAGACGTTTTGTGTTTTATATATAAGATTGACAAAGCAAACATTTTACTGTCTGTATTTTTTAAACGTACCACATGTGAGGCGCAATTGTCTAGTCACCAGCCTAGTGGAATGCGCACTGCAGAATCTTCTGCTTGATACTGGACGGAGCCCGCGGACTGAAAAATGATTTGTCATGCAATATGAGGTAAGAGTATCTTCAGAAGTAAAAATGCCCCTTCCTTCTAAAGGGCAATGATGAAAACAACATCCACATTTTGGAAACTTTCAACTTATCACAAACTTGTGAAAATTGGTGTTGCTGTGAAACATATTCTAAAGCTTGATATGTTATCAAGAAAACAGCAAAAACTGAAATTTAACACACAACCAGTTGCTTAAATAATTTTTTTTGGCTGTATCGCCATCAAAATTAGTTGGAACAGCCTTAACATTATTGCGGAGGGACTTTGTGAGTGTCGCAGATGTGTTTGAAAGCATGTGTAAAACAGTTATGTTATGTCTTTCAAATGAAGGACGATCGTTTCAACACTTCCTGTAAGTGAGTAGATTATACACTGGCGTGCAAAAATTAAGGACGAGACGGTTTTTTGAATGTAACGTCGTGCAGAAGTGCTCCACATCGACTCAAATCATATCATAAGATCCCTAAGATGTAAGAATATAGGACAAGTGAGCAAAACCGTCCAAACAAGGAATCCAAAGGATACAAAGGCACTTTATTGAAAAGGTAGCTTCGAGCACAACTGGACAGAAGACAGAAACGTCCATGTGACCGGCGGCTGCCAAGACAAAATCCAGTCTTTAGTAAGGGATATGATCACCCCTGACTGCGCTGCAGGATTTACAACGTCTGTCCAAGCTGAGGAAGAGGTTGTCAAGGAGCTGTTGAGGCATCGCGGCCCGTTCCTCTTGTAGCGCCCATCGCAGCTGCAGAATCGTTGATGGCGGCTGGGGACGTGCTGCCAAGCGTCTCCCGAGGAGGTCCCAAACGTGTTCGTTTGGATTTAGGTCCAGGGACCTTGCAGGGCAATCCATGCGTTGAATATCTTCACTCTCCAACAGCTCTGCAACAGCCACTGTACGATGAGGTGTAGCGTTGTCGTCCATGAAGAGGAACTCAGGACCCACAGCACCTCTAAACAGAAGTACGTGAGGCAGGAGGCCTTCAGTACAATAGCGGACACCAGTGACTGAACCTCCTTGGAAGATGTGGAGGTCAGTACGGATACCAAGCATGACACCGTCCCAAACGAGAATTCCGCCACCTCCAAACCGGTCCCTCCCGATGATGTTGGAGGTGTGATTGCGTGTTCCCTGCTTTCTCCAGATGTGTATACGTCCAGAATTGCCCGTCAGACTAAATCGGCTCTCATCCGTAAAGAGAACTCGACCCCATTGCTGATGTGTCCAGTTCTTGTGTTCCTGGCACCACAGAAACCGCCGTCTCCGATGAGCAGGCGTTAATGGCACACACTGTACTGGTCGTCGTGCAAATAGACCACCTTTGTGCAGCCTCATGGCCACCGCAAAACGCGATAACGGACGTCCAGTTGTATGTTGCATGTGCCTTGCGATTTCTCCCGCTGTCTGTCGTCTGTCTCTTCTCGCCTGCAGGACAATATACCGGTCGTCCGCCGCAGTGGTTGCTCGTGGACGACCACTGCTAAACTCTCGGACAGCTGTTCCTGTCGTTTGAAATGCTCTCCAAGCTCGTGAAACGATGCTGTGAGCGTTCCCGAACTCCTCGGCCACACTAGTCAGACTTCGACCTTCTTCCAACTTCCCAATGACCCGACCTCGGGTAAAGCCATTCAAATGTCGTCTACTGGATTGCCTGTTCGCCATATCACACGGTGGCAGCAACTCGATGTCGTTCAAACCGATGTACACCATGCAATAGCTTTCACCAAATTGCTGAGCGTACACCGCCCGTGTGCTTTTTACGCTTCCGACACTACCCCTTTCCCACGTCACGCTGCATATATGCGCATGCCCTACCGTACCGGACCCTAGTCTATCTCCTGAGTGGTCTTTCGGTCACTGCTCTTTCCGCTGTTATGCTAATTTCTCCTCTTCGTCCTTAATTTTTGCACACCAGTGTACGTTCCTATAATTCATGTTTTTGATTTCCGTATAACCTAAGATACCCACTGCGGAAAGACATTTTGAATACTCTGTATATATATATATATATATATATATATATATGTACATTATACACTATCTACCAACAAGTAATTGGTCACCCCTGCAATCAACAATATCTGCGGTCCTGATACACGTCACGGCCGCCGCCGTTAAATATCGTGTAAGAAACAACAACGCAACCAGTCGCATGCAAGATGCCACGCAGTTCGGAGCTCTCTGATTTCGAGAAAGGTGTAATCGTCGGGTATCACAGAAATGGCCGATCCATACGAGACATATCCAGCGAGTTGAAGTACCCAAAATCGACAGTGGCCTACGTGATTGGCAAGTGGAAAATGAGAGGTGACTGTCGGAATGTGCCCTGATCTGGCAGTCCCACGAAACTGGGAGTTAGAGACCGACGGGTGCTGGCCAGAGAAATTCGGAAGAACCACACCAAATCGATGGGCCACATCCGCGAGGAGTTTCAACAGGCATCCGGGAGTGTTCTTTCGATGAATACCATCCGTAAGGAATCCCATCTGCTCGGTTATCATGGACGTGTTGCCGCCCACAAGCCTTTGATTACCAAGTTCCAATAGCGCTGCTCGGCTAACGTGGTGCAAAGAACGTCGACAGTGGACCATTGAACAGTGGAAACAGGTTCTCTGGAGCGACGAATCAAGGTTCACCCTCTACCGTTCGGATGGCAGGGTCTGGGTTCGGCGTCTGCCTGGAGAACGCCTCCAGCCGGAATGTATTGTGCCAACTGCGAAGTTCGGCGGCGGTGGAATTATGCTATGGGGGTGTTTCTTCCTGGTATGGCACGGGACCCTTGGTCGCAATTCCTGGTAGACTCAACACCGAGACCTACTGCACCATTTTGGATGACCATGCGCTTCCTACGTTGTGGCAGTTTTACGGGGTGGACCCATGTTACTTTCAGGAAGACAATGCCACCTGTCATGTTGCGAGGTCCACCATGATTTGGTATGGTGACAATGGGGTTAATCAAATGGACTGGCCTGCGCAGAGCCCGGACCTTAACCCTATCGAGCACCTCTGGGACGAGTTGGAGCGTCGACTTAAGGGGTGCCCCACCGTCCAAAATCGGTGAAGGAACTGACCTGTCTTCTCCAAGCCGAGTGGAAGAAAATACCGCTAGCCGTCGTACAACGCCTGGTTGAGAATATGCCCCGGAGGGTTGCAGCTGTAATCGCCGCTCGTGGAGACCACCAACTATTGAAGGTGAATAAACTTCGTTTTCCTTTGCTATCACAGATGTGCAATTACTTGTTGGTAGATATTGTAGTTCAAAACATATTTGTCCAAGTTGAGTCCGGGTCGGGTACAAAAATGTGTAGTCCGGGTCCAAAGTTGTTTACCCTTTTCCAACTCTGGTTGTGTGGTAGGCGATAGCCGTGAGCTCGATTCTCGCTGCCAGCCATCCAGTTTCGGGTTTTTGCAAGCGTTTCCTCCCCGAACGCAGCACAAAGGCATGCCCCCCCCCAAAAAAAATAAATAAATAAAGGATCTGCTTTACCAAGAAATGGCGCCGGAGATTACTCATGCGATTTTCACTGATTCCAATCATTGGGATGGCAACCCATCGTGGCGCATTTCCGCAGCGAAATCCTAATGAGGCTGTGGCTCCATTCAGCTACAAGCGATTTTGTCGATCCGTAAATGCCTTAATAAGAAAATATTTTCTAAAGATAAAGTTCAGAATCGGTACTTACGCTGACTGCGATACATCCGACTCCATCTTTTGTGAGCTGTAAATTAGTTCTCACAACAGAGTGAAAAAATGCTGTACCTACTTCAGCGTTATGATTTTTCCACTTCTTGCACTCTTTTCCCAATATAAGAACGTACAGTGAAGCATTTTTTAACGGACACCTCCAAACAACGACAAGTGCAGTTTGGTACAGAACAGCTGCGATAGGACTAACATTAGTGATAACTCCGAACAACGGAACCTCTTAACATCGGTTCCCAGCTAGTCCAGGAGGTGGTCCACAGTTCATTGTGTACGCAAACTTGTGGTTTTCCTTAGTTCGTCCACAGTTAGGGAACGACATTTCTTGCTGTTCTTATTTCAATGCTTCAGCAGGTGAGGTGTAATGTTTTAATTGTTCAATTGCAATTTCTATGACAATTTTTGTATCAACGTCAAATTCCAACTACACTTAAAGTTTCGTTATAGACTTAAATTGTGACCTTACCCCCGGTTGGTGTCGTGTATCAGTCTTGTCAAAGTAGCTGAAGTTCTTAATGAAGCAAGATCAAAACGCTTCTGTAATACACTGCTAGGGTTCAAAAATGAATCAAGAAAACTTATATTCAACTTGTTTATTGGTAGTCCTTCAGCACGTCAAGAATGCAAATGAGTATCAGCACTAAAATTAGTCACTCAAACATCGAATTATACGCTGATGAGATAACAATCGTTCTCTTTAAATAGATATTGCTCGCTCTTTCCACAAACCACTAAGTACGTAGAAGATTCGACAAATATCTTTCAAAAGATCGTACGAAACAACGCAGATCATATAATAACATGGCTGAATTGAGACGAGATCGCCTCACAGCATTGAACATCCATGCTCTTATCACTCGAGACTTACTCCGTAGTTGCACTTTGACGTGTTGTCTGGTGTTCAAATTCATTGAGAGATAATCTGTGGCGTACAGTGAGAAAAATATTTAACGAGAATAAACCAAATTTATATAGGAATACGCTGGTAGTAAAACACTGTAAGACGAATGAAATATGTTGTCACATGGCTTCAGGTACCTACGGGACTATTACCCATGGTTGTTGATGATGATGATATAATAATACATGAACTCAAAAGGAAGTTTAAATTAGAGTATACGTCCCAGAGGGGAAAGTGCGGAACAAAAAATTGTGCTAATGAAAGCTGGTTTGGGAAGATAGGGTTGGAGTACAAGCAGAATTCAATAGCAAGCTTAGGTTAACAGGAAGGAGCGTAGCTGGAAATAACTGAAATTTTATGAGCACTATGGAACGATAACGAGGAGCATTCGTGCATTTTAACTGCTGAGATCTTGCTTACCATTGATTTTACTGGTTCAAAAATTCATCATCAAAAACTTTAATTCTTACTTATTTATTATTCAAAATGAACTTGAACTAAGTAAACTTTTTACTATATATTCAAAACGATCTTGAACTAAGTTAAGTTTCCGGTAGATTAGTACATGCAATCTACATTGCGATCTGCCCAGAAGTAGCTGGTACTGACCAGTGTGATGTACAGTATATATTCTCATTTATTATTTTTTGGTTTGGTTTGGAGGTTTAGCGACCACCGTGAGCAACTCGGTGGGCTACAAGTTGTCGCCCGTCTCTAATTTAGAGTCACTGGTTCCTGGGAGGGGAGAGAGCCAGGGACGTAAGGCAAACAGAGCATCCATGCCTAACCGGAATTCGAACGCGGACCCATCTCGGACGAATGGTCAGAAACCAGCGCTTAGACCATTGCGCGACCGGTACGGCATACTCCAATTTAGCCTTCCCTTTTAGTTCATGTCTTCTTAGGTAAGTTTGGGTTTATTCTGTTTAAACCTTTTCCTTTCTGAACGCAGTATTTCCCTCTCTCGACGAATTTGTGTTTGGCAACCCTGATTACAGGTCAATGACCTATTATAAGCTGACGATAAGAGCTGCTGCTTTGAAATGTATCAGACGATTTGGGACCATTTGATTTGATTTGTTGTTTACGAATTGTTGTATTCGCAAATTCATACTGACTTGAGCAGTCACTCACGTTCGCATGCACTGTTTACGCTTTCTTGTTTTACAGCCTGACTTGTTTGTCGAACGTTTACGATACCTTACGATTATTCTGTTTTGAGCACGACCTTCTGAAGTGAGTTAATTATGAATGTATCGATGCAAGCTGGGTATTGTATTTCGCTGAGAGAGAGAGAAAGAAGTTTGTGCTAAGGTGTCGTAATGGTGAACCCAACTGTCATCACTAGTCACAATGCTTTGGAGAAAATCACTTCCATAATTTTCATAGCAAGCAAGCAACTTTGGCATGTTTTTTTATTTGTTTTTTTTATTGGAGGTTTAACGACCACCGTGAGCAACTCATTAGGCTATAAGCAGTCACTCGTCCCTAATTTAGGGGCACTGGCTCCAGGGAAGGGGGAGAGCCAGTGCCGTAAGACAAACACAACATCTATGCCTCACCGGGATTCGAACCCAAACCCCTTTCGGACGAAGGATCAGAAGCCATTGCTTAGACCACTGTACCACTGACCTTGGCATGTTTCAAGTCTCAAGTCTTGATTTCTTCATTTAATTCGTTAGGTGATGCGGTAACCAACTAGCACACACATTGTTGTATCCTAAAATGTTAACAATGCCATTGACACTACCTAAACTAATGTTTAGCTTACCTGCTATGGTACACTGAGTTATTCTTTGATATTCCCTGATGAGCTCTTTGACTTTTTGCCTGTTCAAACCGCAAGTCGCGATTACGGGCCTCCCACCCCGCAGCTGATTCTTTACGGCCAACATTTTTCCACTGTCCTTTGATTTTCTTACCCAACGACGAAGAGTGCTCATGTCCAAAGTTCCAGAACCATAAGCGGTCCCTATTACTGGACTCCCACTTAGCGACTGATCCTTTACGGCCAACATTTCTCCACTGTCCTTTGATTTTCTTACCCAACGACAAACAGTGCTCATATCCAAAGTTCCAGAACCATAAGGTGTCACTATTACTGGCCTCCCACTCTGCGGCTGATCCTTTACGACCAACATTTCTCCACTGTCCTTTGATTTTCTTATACAACGAGGAACAGTGCTCATGTCCAAAGTTCCAGAACCATAAGCTGCCACTATTACTGGCCTCCCACTCTGCGGCTGATCCTTTACGGCTAACATTTCTCCACTGTACTTTGATTTTCTTACCCAACGACGAACAGTGCTCATGCCCAAAGTTCCAGAAACATAAGCGGCCACTATTACTGGCCTCCCACTCTGCGGCTGATCCTTTACGGCCAACATTTCCCCACTGTCCTCTGATTTTCTTACCCAACGACGAACAGTGCTTATGTCGAAAGTTCCAGAACCATAAAATGTCACTAACCTATTGTGAAGTTCTTTGGGAAGTATGTTTTCATGAGTTAAAAACTGTATACCTGATCGTTGTTTGACGCCGATCGACACAGTTTAAAAAGAATTACCCATTTTAAACACAATTAAATACGAACAAATAGATGCACGCAGTTCTATTACGCAGTAAAGAGCTAATGGCTCAAAGAATCGTCTGCAGTCTGACTGGTTGCTAGGCAAAAAGTCATGCGCGAGACACTTGCGCGGAGGCATTACTTATTGAACACACACTATCACTTAATTATTTTTACTGAGTCGCGCATAAGACGACTCTCATCGTTTCCCAGACAATTTTTGTAACATTTTTTTGTCTAATGCATGAACGTACGTGATAGTTTAGAGATGTAAAGAAAGCCCAACGACATGACGAACTTTAAATCTCATATCTATAAAACTGTCGCTTTAAGGAAATTCTGTCGGGGTTAAGACAACAGAATTTCCTTAAAGCGACATTGCCTATAAGCTAATTTGTTTCTAATGCTTATTTTCTCTGAGATAATCACCAAAATACATCTTTGCGTGCAACGTTTTCGAAAAGAACACGAAATATTTCCCCTGTCCTCTGTTCATGCATATTTTGGAATTTCCTTCTCCGTTGTGTTGGTCCAAGGACGAAACTCTGTTTAGGTCAGATGTCAAAGCGGCATTTCCGCTTTAAACGAAAATTATTATAATTTTCCCTCCACATTAGGGTCGTAAATTTCCGCTTTCACCTATATCCTGTATAACAGCGACAGAATTGGGTTATTCAGCCGAGACGCCATGACATGAACAGTCACAGATTTTGAATACTCTTAAATGACTTTTAGCACTGCATTACTCAGTTGACACGGCAACAAGCGAACGCTTGTCACAGGAGTACCGACAAGCATGAGTTAAAATCGAAAGAAGCAGGTAAAGTTTCATTTTTGGATATTTGTTTAATGCTACATGGAAATCAGATAGGCTAATAATTCGGCATGATAATATATGGGATAAAATACTCCAGTACGACTGAATCATTTCTTTCAATAACTAAATTATTCTCTAGTATCAAATGGTTCAGGACCTACGATTTCGGAAGTTCATTCTAGGACTTCTTAGATCCTGGTCTACAGGATAAAATTTCCGACTTTCAGTAAGCGGAGATTTCTTAAGGCTCAAACAGTGAGGGGGAAAAAAAGAGAAAATGTACCTAGGTACTCTTTTTGACATAATTTTTGCTATGCGTTTTTCGCATGTTGAGATCCTCGTGGTTGTGAAATAAAACGAGTGATTCGAAAGTATACATTTACATTGCCTGACAGAGAAAATGCCACACCATGAAGGAATGTTCGAAAACAGAACAAATTGCACTCACAGATAGCCAAGTAGATCCTGAACAAATGAATTAATTGCCACATACGGACTAAGCTCCAGTAGACGAATGTACAGGATGATCAATAAGGAGTGTGGCCCCCATTTTGGGCGATACAGCGTTGAATCCGACGTGGCATCGCGACAATGAGAGTCCGAATAGAGACCTGGGATATCGTGGACCATATGGTTTTGATCTGAGTCCGAATAGAGACCTGGGATATCGTGGACCATATGGTTTTGATCTAAGTCCGAATAGAGACCTGGGATATCGTGGACCATATGGGTTTGATCTAAGTCCGAATAGAGACCTGGGATATCGTGGACCATATGGATTTGATCTGAGTCCGAATAGAGACCTGGGATATCGTGGACCATATGGTTTTGATCTGAGTCCGAATAGAGACCTGGGATATCGTGGACCATATGGTTTTGATCTGAGTCCGAATAGAGACCTGGGATATCGTGGACCATATGGTTTTGATCTGAGTCCGAATAGAGACCTGGGATATCGTGGACCATATGGTTTTGATCTGAGTCCGAATAGAGACCTGGGATATCGTGGACCATATGGTTTTGATCTGAGTCCGAATAGAGACCTGGGATATCGTGGACCATATGGTTTTGATCTGAGTCCGAATAGAGACCTGGGATATCGTGGACCATATGGTTTTGATCTGAGTCCGAATAGAGACCTGGGATATCGTGGACCATATGGTTTTGATCTGAGTCCGAATAGAGACCTGGGATATCGTGGACCATATGGTTTTGATCTGAGTCCGAATAGAGACCTGGGATATCGTGGACCATATGGTTTTGATCTGAGTACGAATAGAGACCTGGGATATCGTGGACCATATGGTTTTGATCTGAGTCCGAATAGAGACCTGGGATATCGTGGACCATATGGTTTTGATCTGAGTCCGAATAGAGACCTGGGATATCGTGGACCATATGGTTTTGATCTGAGTCCGAATAGAGACCTGGGATATCGTGGACCATATGGTTTTGATCTGAGTCCGAATAGAGACCTGGGATATCGTGGACCATATGGTTTTGATCGGAGTCCGAATAGAGACCTGTTATATCGTGGACCATATGGTTTTGATCTGAGTCCGCAGTTCATCTTCATTCTGCAGGGTTGGGATGGTACTCAACCGACGCCCAATCATGTCCGACAGATGCTCAGTGGACGAGAGGTCGGAGGATCATGCTGGCCATGGAAGCATCCGCACACCGTGTAAAGCATTCAGGCTGATCCGAGCAGTATGCGGCCGGGCGTTATATTGTTGTAAAACGGCGTTTGGGATGTCCTGCAGATACGGTAGTGCCACGAGCCGCAGCACCTTGTCAACATAGCGGCGTGCCGTCAATGTGCCGGTAATGCGTACCCGCGGTTAGCGGTTGTTGTCGCTGATAGCATCCCACACCATGATTCCACGTTGCCGGGCCGTGTGGGGCTCCACAATGGCGGAGGAGTCCGCCCGTTGGCCACGTCGCCTCCAGACTCTCACACGGCGATCATCCGTGGTGAGACAGAACCGCGATTCGTCGCTGAACACCACGCTGTTCTATTCGGCATCCCACGCAGCTCTGGAGCGACACCACGCCAAGCGGTGACGACGATGGCTCGATTTTAAGGGTTGCCTTCGCAACGGACCGCTGGACAGCAGACCAGGCGCAGCCAATCGGCGCGACACTGTCCGCGTCGATATTAGAGCATCCAAGACTCCCGTTACATTATGCAAAATGTCGTCCGTTGTGGCCTATGGGTTCGCTATGGCATGACGTCGGATGCGACAATCGGTGCGCTCGGACGCCGGTCTCCGTACTCCGGTCTCCCAACGACGTTGTACAGATCCTTCCTGGGATCAAGGGCTATCCGGCGGTACGAAGGCCTACGATGACACCTCTCGTGAACTTACCCGTTTGACGAATATCGTGTTAACGGCATTGGCACCCCTTCTTCTTTCTCCATACACGGCTACAGCAGAACCACTCCCTTCTCTTGGCCGTGACGACGTCTCGACTGATGGCCCCACGGAATGGTTTTCCGCCTATATCCCACACGCAGTCCGTGCTATTGGCCTGCAAATTCAATCATTTGCATAAATTGCCCGTGTGCACTGACCCTGCAATTTGCATAGCGCTGCGTTCACGCCTTCGTGGTGTGACATTTTCTGTGTCAGGCAGTGCATTTCCGTTCGACACCTTGCATTTATTTGCGCCACTCAAGAGCACACCGAGCTGCAGTCCGGTGCATACTAAGTGGATTTAAATCATAACAACAAAAAGTAAGGTTTCTTAAGTCCTGATATTGAGCAGCACTTAGGCAAGTGGATTAACGAATGTTATTGTCGTAACACCAATGAAAGAAGACATGAGTCATGAAAGCAAATATCTACTAAACTATGGCGGTGTCAGTAGTACACTGTGATATATATTTTGATAGGTTGCACCAAAAAGTGGTGCTACACCAACTGCACCACTTTCTGAGAAAAGATACACCATTATGTGATGCAAACAAAACCCAAAACCATGATGCAATCTTGCACCATAACGTGGTGCAAAGTTAAACCATGTTGTTGGGTTTCGTTTGCAAAACACGATGGTGTATCTTTTTTCAGAAAGTGGTGCAGCTAGCTGGTGTAGCACCATTTTTGGGTGCAACCTGCCACAAAAGTTTTAATATTGTAAGTATATTTCGACTGTTTAGTTTTTCAAAAACAGTATTATTTTTATTGTTATAATTTTATTTTATTCCGATCCAGACGAACGTAAGAAATGACCTTGACACCGATGAAATGCGATGTAGCTATGAAAGTCCATGTGTGCATGCTCAAGATAGACAGAAAGCGAGGGAGGGTATTAGTAACTTCTGGGGAAGGGTATAAGTAACTTATACCCTTCCCCATAGGATATCAACAAGGTTATACCCCAAAATCATGTTACACATCATTTTAAAGCTGTCGTCAATAGAAGGTAGCCACCTCTCCCTTTCTTGGAGGAGGGGGGAGGTCGAGAGAAAGCCAAATTTCGTTACGACGCAAGTTTTACTTTCCAAACTTAGAAAAAGCTTTGAGAATGTTTTTAACCTTACCACCCACGAACTGTTCCGCTGAAAGATCACTTTCACCAATCTTAGGAATAAAAAATGAAAAAGGGACGTTATTGGGAGAAAAAAGTTTAATTCACTCGTAAAAATGTGTGTAGAAAAGGACAATAACTCTGGGTATAGACTACTCTTCAGTAATCGACAATTTTGCCCATGCAAAGGCCCGTCAAAAACCGATGATCATGCCATAATTATGGTTAACTCTCATAAAAAAGTTTACCACACTCGTGATAATGTGTGTAGAAAAGGACAATAAATCTGGGTATAGACTACTCTACAGTAATCGACAATTTTGCCCATGCAAAGACCCGTCAAAGACCGACGATCATGCCATAATTATGGTTAACTCTCATAAAAAAGTTTACCACACTCGTGATAATGTGTGTAGAAAAGGACAATAAATCTGGGTATAGACTACTCTACAGTAATCGACAATTTTGCCCATGCAAAGGCCCGTCAAAGACCGACGATCATGCCATAATTATGGTTAACTCTCATAAAAAAGTTTACCACACTCGTGATAATGTGTGTAGAAAAGGACAATAAATCTGGGTATAGACTACTCTACAGTAATCGACAATTTTGCCCATGCAAAGGCCCGTCAAAGACCGATGATCATGCCATAATTATGGTTAACTCTCATAAAAAAGTTTAACTCACTCGTGATAATGTGTGTAGAAAAGGACAATAAATCTGGGTATAGACTACTCTACAGTAATCGACAATTTTGCCCATGCAAAGGACCTTCAAAAACCGATGATCATGCCATAATTATGGTTAACTCTCATAAAAAAGTTTAACTCACTCATGATAATGTGTGTAGAAAAGGACAATAACTCTGGGTATAGACTACTCTTCAGTAATCGACAATTTTGCCCAAGCAAAGGCTCGTCAAAAACGATGGCCATGCCATAATTATATTTAACTCTCATAAAAAAGTTTAACACACTCGTGATAATGTGTGTAGAAAAGGACAATAAATCTGGGTATAGACTACTCTTCAGTAATCGACAATTTTGCACAAGCAAAGGCTCGTCAAAAACGATGGCCATGCCATAATTATGGTTAACTCTCATAAAAAAGTTTAACACACTCGTGATAATGTGTGTAGAAAAGGACAATAAATCTGGGTATAGACTACTCTACAGTAATCGACAATTTTGCCCATGCAAAAGCCCGTCAAAGACCGATGATCATGCCATAATAATGGTTAACTCTCATAAAAAAGTTTACCACACTCGTGATAATGTGTGTAGAAAAGGACAATAAATCTGGGTATAGACTACTCTACAGTAATCGACAATTTTGCCCATGCAAAGGCCCGTCAAAGACCGATGATCATGCCATAATTATGGTTAACTCTCATTAAAAAGTTTAACTCACTCGTGATAATGTGTGTAGAAAAGGACAATAAATCTGGGTATAGACTACTCTACAGTAATCGACAATTTTGCCCATGCAAAGGACCGTCAAAAACCGATGATCATGCCATAATTATGGTTAACTCTCATAAAAAAGTTTAACTCACTCGTGATAATGTGTGTAGAAAAGGACAATAACTCTGGGTATAGACTACTCTTCAGTAATCGACAATTTTGCCCAAGCAAAGGCTCGTCAAAAACGATGGCCATGCCATAATTATATTTAACTCTCATTAAAAAGTTTAACACACTCGTGATAATGTGTGTAGAAAAGGACAATAAATCTGGGTATAGACTACTCTTCAGTAATCGACAATTTTGCCCAAGCAAAGGACCCGTCAAAAACCGATGGTCATGCCATAATTATGGTTAACTCTCATAAAAAAGTTTAACTCACTCGTGATAATGTGTGTAGAAAAGGACAATAACTCTGGGTATAGACTACTCTTCAGTAATCGACAATTTTGCCCAAGCAAAGGCTCGTCAAAAACGATGGCCATGCCATAATTATGGTTAACTCTCATAAAAAAGTTTAACACACTCGTGATAATGTGTGTAGAAAAGGACAATAAATCTGGGTATAGACTACTCTACAGTAATCGACAATTTTGCCCATGCAAAGGCCCGTCAAAGACCGATGATCATGCCATAATAATGGTTAACTCTCATAAAAAAGTTTACCACACTCGTGATAATGTGTGTAGAAAAGGACAATAAATCTGGGTATAGACTACTCTACAGTAATCGACAATTTTGCCCAAGCAAAGGCTCGTCAAAAACGATGGCCATGCCATAATTATGGTTAACTCTCATAAAAAAGTTTAACACACTCGTGATAATGTGTGTAGAAAAGGACAATAAATCTGGGTATAGACTACTCTACAGTAATCGACAATTTTGCCCATGCAAAGGCCCGTCAAAGACCGATGATCATGTCATAATTATGGTTAACTCTCATAAAAAAGTTTACCACACTCGTGATAATGTGTGTAGAAAAGGACAATAAATCTGGGTATAGACTACTCTACAGTAATCGACAATTTTGCCCATGCAAAGGCCCGTCAAAGACCGATGATCATGCCATAATTATGGTTAACTCTCATAAAAAAGTTTACCACACTCGTGATAATGTGTGTAGAAAAGGACAATAAATCTGGGTATAGACTACTCTACAGTAATCGACAATTTTGCCCATGCAAAGGCCCGTCAAAAACCGAATATCATTGCCATATTTATAGTTAACTCTCATAAAAAAGTTTAACTCACTCGTGATAATGTGTGTAGAAAAGGACAATAACTCTGGGTATAGACTACTCTTCAGTAATCGACAATTTTGCCCATGCAAAGGCCCGTCAAAAACCGATGATCATGCCATATTTATAGTTAACTCTCATAAAAAGTTTAACTCACTCATGATAATGTGTGTAGAAAAGGACAATAACTCTGGGTATAGACTACTCTTCAGTAATCGACAATTTTGCCCAAGCAAAGGCCCGTCAAAAACCGATGGTCATGCCATAATTATGGTTAACTCTCATAAAAAATTTAACTCACTCGTGATAATGTGTGTAGAAAAGGACAATAACTCTGGGTATAGACTACTCTTCAGTATAATCGACAATTTTGCCCAAGCAAAGGCCCGTCAAAAACCAATGGTCATGCCATAATTATGGTTAACTCTCATAAAAAAGTTTACCACACTCGTGATAATGTGTGTAGAAAAGGACAATAAATCTGGGTATAGACTACTCTACAGTAATCGACAATTTTGCCCATGCAAAGGCCCGTCAAAAACCGATGATCATGCCATAATTTTGGAGCAGTCAGACAATGGGTGGAAAAGTGAAAAATTAAGTAAGTGTTGTAGGAATAGTCACTTAGTGCTAGTCATCATAAAGATTCACAATATATCCGTCTGCGCACGATCTTCATAACTCGATGAGATGCTAGTCGATAAAATAAAAGCCATAGAAGTTAAGATACTTTAATCATAAAATCACAAAGTTAAAAAACACATAAGGCCTTTCGAACCTTTGTAAGGTTCTTCCACACATGTCCTCGTAGTCATTACATCTGAGGAAGAACCTTACAAATGTTCGAAAGGTCTTATGTATTTTTTAACCTTGTGATTTTAAGATTAAAGTACACTGCTGGCCACCCAAAATGCAACTCCAAGAAGGAAGCATCCAATTAGCCTGAAATTCGCAGCATGCGTCGCCCGCGAAAGGACGTGTAATAAATTAGCATTGCACGACATATGCAAATCATGTGCGACCGGCACGCCACCGAGAAGCACTATAAGAAGGGTGCACAGAAGGCGGGGTGTAAGTCGTGGAAGTGTGTTGTGCTGCCGGATCTGTGCGTGGGAAGCTTCCTGATGCCTCGTCGCAGAATACGGCAATCATTCCAGCACGTTTCGGAGTTCGACATAGGACGAATAGTGGCTTATCGCGACAGCGGTTTATCGTACCGAGACATCGGCGCCCGCGTGGGACGACATCCAGCAACAGTGAGGCGAGTATTGATTCGGTGGGTGCAGGAGGGACCGACGGACCAACGTGACCGATTGCCGCCGCCACGGCACACCACCGAACAAGAGAACCGGCATGTTGTCCGGCGGGCATTGACGGCTCGCACCGCCACATCACGAACGTTAGCGCAGGAATTAGGGTGTGTTGCGCAACAACCTCTGCCAGCACGTACCGTTCGACGTCGTCTGCAGGAGCGGGGACTTGTCGCACGGCCCTCCTTGCTCCGATTAACATTGACATTACACCTCCGGCGAGTGCGGCGGCAGTAGGCCGTTGAACGCCGCACCTGGACTACGGAAAGGCATGACATTGTCTTCTCCGACGAATTCCGCTTCTGCCTGCAACACCACGGTGGTCGGATCCGCGTGTGGCGGCACCGCGGCGAGAGAATGTATGACGCCTGCATTATGCATCGCCATACCGGTCCGTCGCATGGCATTATAGTTTAGGGCGCAATTGGATATGACACCCGGACCCCTCTGGTACGCATCGCAAGTACACTCAACAGCTGCCTCTACATCTCCGACGTTTTGGAGCCCTTAGTCCTCCCTTACCTGCAGGACCTGCCAGCTGCCGCGTTTCAACAGGACAATGAGCTCCTGCACGTGGCACGCATCGTGCAACAATTATTCACGGCCCACCAGGTGTCAATGCTGCCGTGGCCCGCCTGTTCTCCCGATATGTCGCCCATCGAACACGTCTGGTCGCTGATTGGCAACCGAGTGGCCCGGCAAGCACCACCCGCGGCTACGCCAGATGAACTGTGGCAACGTGTGGAAGCAGCGTGGACCGACATACCCCAAGCCCACATCCAAAGCCTCTTTCGTTCGATGCCGCGGCGTGTAGCGGCCGTTATTGCCAACCATGAGGGCCACACGAACTATTGATGTCTTCGTGTTCCGCAAGTCGCACGGGCCTGTAAGCTCAATCGTTTCATCTTTGTATCTGTTGTTATGTGTCTAGTAAATCTGGCTTTGCTATCTCGTGTCCTTCTTGGTGTTGCATTTTGGGTGGCCAGCAGTGCATTTTAACTTCTATGGTTTTTATTTTATCGACTTGCATCTCATCGAGTTATGAAGATCGTGCCTAGACGGATATATTGTGAATCTTTACGTGAGCGTTAATGAAATTTTCATTTGCATTGTAAGTGTTCATTAAGATTGCTTTAATATTTGCTTCTTTTCCCACATTGCTGTGTCTTTTCTGGTCCATTATATTCTTTTATAATAATAAATGTTATTATCATAATGCGCAGTACTTATTTTTCACAAAATCCTGAAGGTCAATAATTTGAAACGTATACTGGTACACTATGAAGTAGACCTACTATATCTTTCATTAATAATAAATATCATTGGAAAATTACTTAACATAACGCAATGAAACACACTCCAAACAAACAGACACATACACGTCATGAGGCTGCACCGTTAGGCAAAAGAACACATGTTGTGATGGGGGGCGCCATCTTGTCTTGTGCCCATGTCGTCAGAGACACTTACTTCGTCCTTGAGTGGTACTTTAGTAAAATTTATTGTTGAATGATAATGAAGTTAACTATTGTTGAGTCATATTGTTTCGTTTTTGCGGGACGCATGCGGCACGATCAGATTTCAAGAATGGTTTCGACAATGACTCACCGTTACTCATTTTCGTTACAATGAAATTGCTTACTTGGGATTTATTAGGTTTCGAACTTAATTCTGGGCCACAGGCACGACACGTTGACAGTAAATTATAGCAAATCGAATACGTACCTAATCAGGAAAATAATTCACGTCGTGTTGGATACATTTCAGCCATCGATCAGGGAGCTGCCGAATGCCACTGCGGAAAAAAGAGGGCAGTTTCGAGTTGCTAAAGTCATCAATACTTCTGTGGACCTCCTCGACAGAAGTGAAGTGCCGTATCACTCAGGTGATGTTACAGGGAGCGAAAGATGTGATAATCCGACGGGGCGAAGTCTGGAGAATACGCAGGGTGGGACAAAATCTCCCTTCTCAGGTAGGTGATCGGGTTTGAGGTCGTTTTCGTGGTGTGAAGACGCGCGTTATCATGAAGCCACAGGATCGACCTTCTTTCCTTGTCTGTGTATGGCCTTTTCGCCTCCATTGCGTCACCCACACGAATGAGTTGCTGACAATAACGCTCAGCATTGACCGTTTCACCAGATTTGAGCAACTCATAGTGTACGACACCGCGCTGATCCCACCATATGCACAGCAACAACTTCCTGGCATGGATATTCGGTTTGGCGGTGCTGGTGGTAAGCTGACCTGGATAAACCCACGATTTGCGCCACTTAGGATTATCGTAGAAAATCCACTTCTCATCACAGGTCAAAATCTTATGGAGGAAATCCTTCTTCTTGAATCTGGAGAGCAAGGACACAGCAACATCGCACCGCCTAGGCTTGTTCGAAGCGGGGAGTTGGTGGGGCACCCAACGGCCCTCCTCGTGAATCCGTCCAAGCTTGTGCAGGCGCTTTGCAATGGCTTGCTGTGTTACTCCGAGTTCATGGGAGAACTCTGACCGTATGCGACAGGAATCCGCGTGCGACAGTTGCTCCAGTTCCTCATCATCAACTTTCTGTGGCTGTCCCGGATGTTCTGCATCATGGAGATCGAAATTTCCCTGCTTAAACCGCTGGAGCCACTTCTTACACGTACTGTAGGACACAGCAGCCTCACCCAAAGCAGCACAGATCCTTTGCTGGGCTTCCGTGGCACTTTTCTTCAGCTGAAACGCGAACAGGAGGAAGTGCTTCAAATGTTGCTTCTCGAACGACATTGCTTTCACCGTCAACTTTCGTTGCTTCTGTCACTACCGCTGTGAGCGGTTACAGTTGCCCGGAAAGCTGTTGGATGGCGCTGCAATCAGCCATTATCGCACACAGCTATTTTCATTTGCTGACGTTCTATGATCGCTTGCGGTTAAGGGCCGAGAATTAAGTTGCACACCTAATACTTTGCTAATGTCGGGAAAGATGCATGGAATCAAAAGTAAGAAGATAAATCAAATAGTTCTGATCATTTTTTCGTTTTTTATTTTTTTACATACTGCATTGTAGACATTTTCGAATATGGGCAAATGAGATGTCTAATTCATTTCAATATACTTTTCGGGAAAATGGCAACATTAGTTCAGTAGAAGAAAAATATTTTTTTTTATCTTAATTCCCAGTCTTTCACATTGATTTTCTTCCATGTTCCATTCCCCAAGAGGTACATTAAAAAATGTGCACCTATCAAAACTTATAATTACATTCACGGACAGCGAAATTTGAGCACCAAGAAGGAAGTCTCGGACTGTACTGAAATTTTATGGACGTAATGATACAGATGAATGATACACATGATGGCAAAAACAGAGTTGCAGGGAAATTTCAGAGGGATCTGTGGCATGCAATCCGGTCATCTTCAATAGCGCGTCGCAGAGCCTCGTGCGGCGATACATGCTGCAATACGGTCCGGCATGGAGGCGAACAGACGCCTGATGTTCTACTGCTGCAGACTGACCCACAGGTGTTGGACGGTGTGCTCCAAATCCCGGAAAGTGCGGCACGGCGGCAGCCGGCGTTTCATTTGGTCTCACACATGCTCGATAGGGGACATGTCCGGGTAGCGGGCAGGCCATGGAAGTATCTGAACATTCCGTTGGCAGTCCACAACCCGAACTGAGTGCGGGCGGGCAATAACCTGATGGTATAGCGCACCTGGAATCCTGGCCAGGAACGGGAGCACATGGTGTCGTAGGATCTCATCCACATACCGCTGGCCCTTCAATGATCCACGTACCGCTACTAGAGCTGATCGGCTATCGTAGACTATGGCTCCTCAAACCATAATGCCTGCAGTGAGGGAGGTGTGGCGCTTGATAGCGAGGTTGGGATTGTGTCGTTGACCCGTAGACCTCCACACCCTAACACGGTGATCATCTGGCCCCAAAACGAAGGGGCACTCATCGCTAAACACCACATGTCGCCAGTCTGTGGCGTTCCACGTCGCTCTGGCCTGAAACCAGTGCACACGGAGCCGGCGATGTTCCGGTGTTAATGGCAGCACACGTAAGGGTCGCTGGGATCGCAGATTCGTTTTCGCGAGACGTCGAGAAATGGTTCGTGGGCACACAGGAGCTGCTACATCTGCCTGTATAGTGGACCGGGTCCCTGTGGGATCTGTTCGTGCATGGCGCACGATCCGTCGATCCTCTCTACCGGTGGTCCTCCTGGTCCGTCCAAAGCCTCTCTGCCGTGTGGCAGTGCCGTCACGTGTCCACTGTTCTCATCACAGTGGGACGGTATGGTCTGAACGATCCACGTTGCGGGCGCGCTGTCACGCCATCTGTCTCCTTACGTCACGCGTTGTGTGTGGATCCTATTAAAGATTTATGACGTCACACTTTTGTCACCACCCTGCGGTTTTCAACCCGATGATCAGGCCTCTCTCAAAGTCCGTGAGTTGCGTAAATCGACGCCTCTGGCGTCTACCCGGCATTATTGTCACGCTGTACTTTTGCACGCGTCGGCCGGTGATAAGGCTGCCGGTTAGTACTTGCAGCGCCATCACAGGGTGCGTGGTCATACGCAGTCGCATTAAACGTAGTTTATTTCTATACCAGCGTCCACTCTTGCTATTTGCCAGCGTGTTTTCTTCTAGGTGCTCAAATTTCATTGTCCGTGAGGTGCCATTTTTAAAATAATCGAGAAAAAAAATTATGTACTTAAAACTACTTAAACAAGTTAGTAAAATCATGCAATGCATTGATTATAATACGCTTTCCCACATTACAGAAATCATTACTCAAGTTATCACTCAAGTTATGAGAATAATGGCTGTGGAATAAATCTCGGTCCTGTGCCCTGACCTTTGATCCCATTTCGATGATATTCAACAGAACCGGCTTGGTATACCTCCGAAATAACATGATAAAGTTTCTTCGTAATCGAAGCATTTTTACGTAAGTTATGATGCATAAGGGCTATGGAATAGATCCCGCTCCTGTGTCCTAACCTGTAACGTCATTTCGCCCATTTTAAATAAGGTTTGTCTCCAGATAGTCCCCTACCACATACTAAAAATTCATCGAAATCGAACCTTTTTTGCGTTAGTTATGGCGCATAACAGCAGTGGAATGGATCCCTCTCCTATGTACTGACCTTTGACCCCATTTCGTTCACTTTAAAGAGGGTTCCTTCCCAAGTGATCCCCTACCAGATACTAAAATTTCATCGAAATCGAACGGTTGTTACGCGAGTTATCGTGCTGACGGATATACGCACACAACGCGTGACGTAATGAGGCAGATGGGAATCGTGACCATCTTCCCGCCGCAAAAGTGTGACGTCATAAATCTTTAATAGGATCCACACACAACGCGTGACGTAAGGAGACAGATGGCGTGACAGCGCGCCAACATTCTCAAACGCGAGTTGTGACATTATAAGATTTCTAAGCATTGGTAAGATTAATGGAACAACGTAATCACTAAAAACGTTATAATTCGGGGTAGTTATTTAACCCACTAAACGAATTCTTCTAAAGTCGAGATCAAGCTAAATCGATTTCTAGTACCAGAAAATTGTAGGTTAACGACTTTCATCAAAATTCTTAGAGCCGTTTTCAAAATAAAATGTACATACATACATACAAGAATTGCTACTTTAAGGTGGACGTCAAGTAACTTTGCTTCCTATACTTCCAATGGAAAAACTTTTGTACACATTTTCTTCACAATTAATGCGTTCCCAAGGATGAAAATTTGAACATCGATTAAAATATCTTCATTTTATAACTTGCAATACTTAATATTTTCTAAAACATAACCATAATTATAGCGTCTAAAAGGGGAAGTGTGCCGTGCGAACTCAAAAACTGCGTTCGAAATATGTCCCACGCCGCATCGCGGCGCTGCAGACGGTGTCTGTGTCAGAGAATGTGTGTAGCGATGTGCATGTAACCCAAACAACGGGGGTTGAATTAGGATGTAAGTGTACGATTTTCTTAAGTGTGCTATTATGGAAACACCTTTTACGGTTCAGTGAAATGTCTTAAGTCTTCCATAGAGTGCAGCGTCGTCGTCAATTTAATTTACAATAGAATGCTCCATGATTTAAATTGATATGCAACCTCCTCGAAGAATGCCTACTAAAACGATAACAAATGGCGTGGATGTGCCAAGTAAAGTCGTGCTGTTTGGAAAATTTAAATATATCACTCAGTAGCGGCTAGTGGTAAGCTGAGATTTAGGGCCTGCATTCAAATTTTGTAGATATCACTTCGAAAGCTAAGTTACTGAACCTGCTGATGCTGTCCCTTTAATAATAATTTATATATGTACTCGTAGAAATTAATATTTAGTTTTAATATTTAGCAACTGATAGGGAAATTCTAGAGATAACCGATACCTGAATTAGGGAACAGATATCAAGGAGTGGCTATATTTATGAAGAAAATAATCGGCGTATAAAACTTGGTTTGATGCATTATTTCTTAAAAGAAAAGTGTTTGGCATATTTTGTAGTCACAAATCATTTTAATGTGAACTTCGGAATCATAGTGCTATCCAGTATTTTCGTGTATATTTCCTCATTGTTTACCTTGTGGAGAGGTAAACAATGCGACAACTTACTGTCGCATTGTTTACGACAGCTTACTGTTTTTGTACTGAGTATTGCAACCTGGCACAAAACAATGGTTATTTCTCTTCCGCATAATGAACTAAGTATAACTTATATACAATATTTAGGTAATCCACATTCCTTCTAAAACATAACACGTCTTCGTCTAAATCGCCGCTCTTTTCACTGTAAGCAACACGAATTTAGTTTCCCGCTTCGCTCACATTAAGAAAGAGGGAAGGGAAGGCGATCGCAGCGCCATCTACGAAGGAGACAAATTTCGGTATCCACGCCAATCATTACGCATGCTAGGCGCTCGGCACACTTTACCTTCTAGACGCTATACCATAATTATGCAATTCAACATTTGTTTGTCTACTGACGTCATGAAATGCAGGTCGCGCCATCTTTTTTCTGGACAATTAATGCGTTCACAAAGATGAAAATTTGAACATCGATTAAAATAGCTTCATTTCATAACTTGGAATACTTAATATTTTCTAAACCATAACCATAATTATGCAATCCAACATTTTTTTGTCCACTGACGTCATCAAAGTACAGGTCGCGCCATCTTTTCTCTGGTTTCAACACCACCAATGGGAAAAGTTATTGATTTTTAATATAATTATGGTTATGTTTTAGAAAATATTAAGGTTTCCAAGTTATAATATGAAGTTATTTTAATCGATGTTCAAATTTTCATCCTTGGGAACACATTAATTGTGAAGGAAATGTGTACAAAAGTTTTTCCATTGGAAGTATAGGAAGCAAAATTACTTGACGTCCATCTTAATAATATGGGATAAGAGCGATGGAATGGATCGCAATCCTATGTCCTGACCCTTGACCACATTTCGTCCATTTTCAATAGGGTTCGTCCCCAGGTGGTCCCCTACTACATACTGAAATTTCATCGAAATCAAACTATTTTTACGCACGTTATGATGCATAAGGGCAATGGAATGCATCCCAATCGTGTGTCCTAACCTTTGACCCCACTTTATTCATTTTGAATAGGGTTCGTCCGCAGGTGGTCTCCTACCACATAGTAAACTTTCATTGAAATCGAACCGTATTTACGCAAGTTATGACGCATAAGGGTAATGGAATGATCCCGCTCCTACGTCGTGACCTTTGACCACATTTGTCCTATTTTCAATAGGGTTCGTCCCTAGGGGTCCCGTACCACATAGTAAACTTTCATTGAAATCGAACCATTTTTACGCAAGTTATGACGCATAAGGGCAATGGAATTTTTCCGCTCCTACGTCGTGACCTTTGACCCAATTTGTCCCATTTTCAATAGGGTTCGTCCCCGGGTGATCCCCTACCACATACTAAAATTTCATCGAAATCGACCCATTTTTACGCCAGTTATCGTGCGGACAGATGGACGGACGGACAAAGCTGGAGCATATACGCTTCTTCAACCTACGGTTGGCCGCCCCGGTGGCGCAGTGGTCTAAGGCGCTGGCCGCTGATCATTCGTCCGTAAGGGGTCCGGGTTCGAATCCCGATGAGGCATGGATGTTGTGTTTGTCTTACGGCGCTGGCTCTCTCCCTTCCCTGGAACCAGTGACCCTAAATTAGGGACGGGCGACTGCTTATAGCCCATTGAGTTGCTCACGGTGGTCGTTAAACCTCCAATCAAAAAAAAAAAAACAAAAACCAACGGTTGGAAAGCGTAAAAAAGGAAAAATTGCTGGACAGATGACGTTGGTGAAAGGCGACGTCATTCGGTATTCCTCTTTAATACACTTGGAAGTGCCATATGGTTTTTTTTTATTGGGTTGGAGGTTTAACGACCACCGTGAGCAACTCAATGGGCTATAAGCAGTCGCCCGTCCCTAATTTAGGGCCACTGGTTCCAGGAAAGGGAGAGAGCCAGTGCCGTAAGACAAACACAACATCCATGCCTCACCGGTATTCGAACCCGGACCCCTTCCGGACGAATGATCAGAGGCCATCGCTTAGACCACTGCGCCATATAGTTTTTCATTAGGACGCATACGTTTCCTGTTTTAAAATAAACCACATGCTGACCGTGGATAAAATTCTTTGAGTTCTAAGCCTTTTAAATTAATTCGAAGATCATCTTGTTTCTGTATTCTTTCTGTCTCTGAAATCACTTATCACACGGTTCATTGCTGAGAACGGTTTTCGTACTTTTACATTTAAAGTTTCATTTCACACAAACAAAGATCTTAGTATGCGAAAGATGCATAGCAAAAATTTTCTGCAAAGAGTATCAGGGTACTTTTTCGATTAACTTTTTTTTCCCTGTGCGTATGCACGGACATTTATTTTCACATCACACGTACTACAGCCGCAAGCGTGTCTTAGGTATCCACCCCCAAGAATCCTTCGTATCAGTGTACCAACACCTAAAATACTGTACCGCTTCAAGCAAGCTCCAGCGGCGACATGCCGCTTCTCTTCCGCAACAAAAACTGTGTGAATATTTACTTCCAGATTATTATGCAATCATTACATCGCGTGCTTCACCTCCGCAACGTCTCATGAAGAACGCAACGCACAAGGTGTTACTGGTATCTTCTATCAGTTCCGCAAGGGAAGCGCGCTTTGTGTAACTTTTTATTTGTTGTTCTACAAGATACTATCTATAAGTTTCAGCTCAAAGGCAGGAGACAAGCATCAACGCATCCAATTGATACTTCTGCCGTGCGAGCGCAGCTCCAACGAAACATTATACCAGAATTTCAACAACTCCATCTTAAGTAGCAGTATTAATGCTCTCAACAAATGGAAATGAATTCACAAGTAGATACGATCCACATCATGGATCCTATTTATTTGTTTTGCGGGTGAAAATTAACACTTTGGATTTTAAAACTGATTCACGTTTGAAGAAACGCATACAGCGTATTAAATCCGCTTATGTTTGTGGTGTAATAAGCACAAAGAGTCCTCAAACTTTCTCGCTCCACTGGGAGGCAACCATTGCATGTCTTTTTTCATGTCTACCATTGCCTTAAAAAAGCCTCCCAGTGGAGCGCGAAAGCTTGGCGACTCTTTGTACTTAATACACAACAAAAATAAACGGATTTAATACGCTATACACCGATGACTCATTCCATTATGACCACCCCCAGCCTAGAGAAATGAACGCGCCTGGAGACCGTGATGTTCACAGATAAGAATATGTACAACCCGAGGACCGCCTTTCGGTTAGTAGAGTGTTCGGAGTCAGAATGGAAAAAGCTGCTGATTTATTGGAGTTTGATAAAGGACAAATTGTGGGGGCACGGCACCTCGGAACTACGATCTCGGGAACGGCGCGGCTTGTGGGTTGTTCACGTGCCGCTGCAGTGAGAAAGTATGTGTCATCCGCAGCTCACTGATGCAGAGCGGAGCGGAGACTGTCGCGTATTGTTCACAGCGACCACAGGACCACCGTGCCACAAATCACCCGCAGCTACAACAGTGGTGTGATCAGGGCAATGTGTCACAGCACACAGTTCAGTGCAGCCTTCTGCGCATGGGCCTGAGTAGCCGAAGACCCGACCGGGTCCCCATGCTCACTGCACCATCGCCAACAATGCATGCAATGGGCCCAAGACCATCGAGATTGGACCGTGGATGATTGGAAGAAAGTGGCCTGGTATGACAAAGCAAGATTCCTGGTGCAACACGTAGACAGCCGAGCGCGGAAAGCCAACTATCAAGGAAGGCTATTGCACCTGGATGCACTGTTGGGCGGAAACAAGCTGGCGGCGGCGGTGTTATGCTGTCGGCGATGATTTCTTGGGACACTTTAGGCCCCATTATCCCAGTAGCACAAACCCTGACAGCTGTCAGGTATCTGAACATCGTTGCGGACCAAGTTTACCCATTCATGGCAACTGTGTTCCCTGCTGGTGATGGCCATTACCAACAGGATAATGTGCCATGCCACACTGCAAGAATCATCAAGGAGCGGTTCGAGAAACATGCTGGGGATTTTCTGTTAATGCCCTGGCCACCAAATTCACCTGACATGAATCCAATCGAACATTTGTGGTCGACTTGGAAAAGCGGGTTCGTGCTAAATCACCACCATCCCGAAATGTACTGGAACTTTAGGACCTGCTGTTGACATTATGGTAGCAGACACCCCAGGGTACCTCATCGAATCCATACCTCGCCGATTGACCGCTGTTTTGCGGGCTAAAGTGGGTCCCACAGCTTATTAGATAGGTGGTCATAATGTAATGGCTCATCGGTTTATGAGTTTCTTGAATATTTTTACAGTCTGGTGTATTTTAAATAATGTGATTCACATTTCTTTGCCTGGCGAACACCTTGAGGATGGGCTATAAACAGCCACCCGGCTCTAATTAGCGGCACTGGTCAGGAGGGCTTAAGCCCACGACGTAAGGCAATCACGTGACCCATGCCTCATCCGTGGTTCGAGCCTGGCCCAGTGTGGATTTCCAGTCGAAAGCCTACGCGTGTAACCATCCATCCACCGGGGCGGCCCACCACTTTTACTAGTCTTTTGCGTTTGAGTACATGATAAGTTGGGAAAAGGATTTTTATGTACTAAAAACAGAAAAATATAATTTTTATGTGCTAATATAAATTCAAAAGTATTTTCTAAAAATAGAAAAATATTATTTTTTATGTGCTAATAAATTCAAAAGTATTTTCTAAAAATAGAAAAATATTTTTTTGTGCTATTTATCAAAAGTATTCTTTTTAAAAATAGAAAAATATTATTTTTTATGTGCTAATAAATTCTAAAGTATTTTCTAAAAATAGAAAAATATTATTTTTAGGTGCTAATAAATTCAAAAGTATTTTCTAAAAATAGAAAAAATATTTGCTAAAAATTAAAAAAAAATGTTTGCTGAAAGTAAAAAATATTTGCTAAACATAAAAAATATATTTTCTTCAACGATAATGTAACAGTTATTTTCTGCGATAAAAAGATAATGTTAGTATTCAACTTGCTAATACATTTGATAGAAACAATTCTTCGGAGTTGCCCTGTGCAACAAATGTCCTCTCTAGATTTACCATCGCAAATCTGTGCCTATTGTCACGAAAGAATGACCGATATTTAGATAAAGCTCGTTCCATAATGCAGGAAGTCAACTTTACATACTTTCAGAGGGGTAGAAAAATCCCTGAAATGGAAATCTGCTGCACATATTGCCAGGTGAACGAATCACCGATAAACAACTGAAATTTTAGACTGGATTCTAAGAGACAGGAAAAGACCCAAAAGAAAACCGCTTGGGAGATGAGTACATAAAATTCGAAAGCATGCTGGAGTTACAACATGGAGGAGACTGGCCCAAGATAGACCATTATGGAAGAAACTTGGGAGACCTTCATCCCGCAGTGGATTGATAATGGTTGGCAATGATGATAATGATGATGTCATTAACACTTCAAGAGTGAATTTCACGTACAAGATGACCTTCTAAAACTTTCTCAGGAACAACTCTACAAATCGTTTGAAATCCACTGTTGTTGTTTTTTTCTCCAACACACATGAATTTGTTTCTAAGGGCTTCCATTTTTGAACCCGAAAGTGTGTTACGTTCCCTTTCGACATCGCGCACTGCTCTAACTGCTTCAGATAGTACATTTTTTGTTGCTTCAATTTCTTCATCGAATGACACAGAAACTTAAATTAGCAGATATGTACGCTAAGTCATTTTTATTACAAGCATCATTCATTAATCCTTTGACGACTATGACCCAAAAATATTTTATCACTCCAAATATCGTAACGGCCGAAACTGCTTGTTGGTTCACTTCTTTGTTTTTTAACAACAACAGTGACTGAGGTTGACTCCTGGTGATCCCACATACACTGGTGTGCAAAAATTAAGGATGAAGAGGAGAAATTAGCATAACAGCGGAACGAGCAGGCAGAACGGACCGAAATACCACTCAGGAGATAGACTAGGGCAAGGTACTTAGAAGGAGGAGCTTTCTAAGTACCTTGGACTAGGGTCCGGTACGGTAGGGCATGCGCATATATGCAGCATGACGTGGGGGGGGGGGGAGGAGTGTCGGCTAATGCACGGTGTACATCGGTTTGAACGACGTCGAGTTGCTGCCACCGTGTGATATTGCAAACAGGCAATCCAGTAGACGACATCTCGATGGCTTTAATTGAGGTTGCGTCATTGGGAAGTTGGAAGAAGGTCGAAGTTTGACTAGTGTGGCCGAGGAGTTCGGGATCGCTCACTGCATCGTTTCAGGAGCTTGGAGAGCATTTCAAACGACAGGAACAGCTGTCCGAGAGTTTAGCAGTGGTCGTCCACGAGCAACCACGGCGGCGGACGACCGGTATACATTGAAGTGTCAGAAAAACTAGTACAGATGAGCTTACGCAAAATACATAGCAACGTCACATATGCGCGTACTCGGTTGCGTCCGCCAGTGCGTGTATAAAGCGATAGACATCCTTGTCAGCTGTCAGAGCTGTTTTCGGCATGAGAATGACAAGTAATAACGATTTAAGCGATTTTCAACGCGGTGTCATAGTTGGCGCTCGTGAGATGGGCCATAGTATTTCGGAGGTAGAAAGGAAGTTCGGATTTTCACGGACGACCATTGCAAGGGTGTACCGTGACTACAAAAATTCCGGCAAAACCTCCAATCTACGATACCAGTGTGGCCGTAAAAAGGCATTGGGTGAACGTGACCATCGTCGGCTGTCAAGAATCGTTTCACGCCATAGGCGTGCAACACTTTCGCAGGTATCACCGGAATTCAGTGCTGGAGCCTCAACAAGCATCAGCGTACCCTGCACGATATGGACTTTCGGAGCCGACGCCCAACTCGAGTCCCCTTGATGGGTGCATGACACAGAGCTATGCGCCTTGCTTGGGCACGGCAACACCGCCACTGGACACTTGATGACTGGAAACAAGTAACCTGATCTGACGAGCGCGTTTCCAACCGTATCGGGCAGATGGAAGGATTCGTGTGTGGCGCAAACCCCATGAAGCCATGGATCCCGCCTGTCAACAGGGAACTGTACCGGCTGGTGGTTGGTCCGTAATGGTACCGGGTGTGTTTAGCTGGACTTCACTGGGACCCCTGGTACGTCTACAAACGTTTGTGACCGGCTAACGTTATGTGTGCATCCTTTCTGACGAGGTACACCCGTTCATGTCCTGCATTCATGCTGATGGGTTGGGCCTGTTCCAACAGGACAATGAATTTCCACACAAGTGTCGGGACCCACATTATGGTTAGAAGAGCACTCATCTGAGTTTTGAGTGTTGCCGTTCCCTCCCAAATCCCCAGATCTGAACGTGATAGAACACATTTGGGATGCCATGCAACTCGCTTTCGAACACAGGAATCCGAGACCTCGGAATACACCCGAATTGTGGAACGCTCTGCAGGAAGTATGGGGTGCATTGCCTACAGCATATTTTCAGAAGCTAGTGGAGTCCATGCCCCGCCGTATTTCTGCAGACCTGCGCTCCCGTGGGGGACCTACCAAGTATGAGGCCGGTGTACCAGTTTTTCTGGCATTTCAGTGTATTTTCCTACAGGCGAGAAGAGACAGACGGCAGACAGCGGGAGAAATCGCATGGCACATGCTACAGATAACTGGACGTCCGTTATCGCGTTTTATCGTGGCCAGGAGGCTGCACAAAAGTGATCTATTTGCACGACGACCAGTACGGTGTGTGCCATTAACGCCTGCTCATCGGAGACCGCGGTTTCTGATATATCAGGAACACAAGAACTGGGCACATCAGCAATGGGGATTGAGTTCCCTTTACGGATCAGAGGGGTAGAGTTCCCTTTACGGATGATTCTAATGTCTTTTCCCCTTATCAGCTGTGATTGAGACCCTGTCGATAATCTTAATAAATATGGTGTGTACTTTGTTCCTTTGACTGCTCACTCAAATGGGAATGTGAAGAAGATCTACATCGGGTCCACTTTGAGGACATTGAAAGTCAGACTCTCAGTACATAAATATAGCATTCGTTCAGGACATTCTTCGACTGTTTAGCCGAGGAAGAATTTGACTGTTGCTGAGGAAGAATTTTACCCAGATTGGAATAAATCCTCCATTCTTGCTGCCGCTTCTGATAAATTCTCTATTTCATTTACAGAAAGCTTGTGTATTCAACGCTTCTTGTCCTCCTGTTGCAACGACAAGTTACCGTTATCTGTGCCTTCACCCCTGGAGCTTTCTCCTGAAAAACTGATTTCCTGGTGATTTGGATGCACCTCATGAATAACTCATAACTATGACGCCACTTTCTGTCTTCTATAATACTGTTTCTTTCAGTTGGCAATGTACTCTCCTCAACGGTGGGCATGATGATATTGCTTGTAAGTGTTTTTATACCCGGAACATTTCCATTTCTGCACGCTAGGCCTAAAGATGGAGGTATAGTACCTCCGAAAAATCTCGCTATGGTTGTTTTTTAAATAACGTGTGTGTATTTCTTAAAATGTAAATAAATAACTTCTTTTATATAGTATCTGGTGAGTATCAAACAAAGGTCTTCGCTCTTTCCACGTTTATAAGTGAGTCACGGAAAAATTCTCGCCGCCCCGGTGGCGCAGTGGTCTAAGCGATGGCCTCTGATCATTCGTCCAAAAGGGGTCCGGGTTCGAATCCCGGTGAGGCATGGATGTTGTGTTTGCCTTACGGCGCTAGCTCTCTCCCTTCCCTGGAGCCAGTGACCCTAAATTAGGGACGGGCGACTGCTTATAGCCCATTGAGTTGCTCACGGTGGTCGTTAAACCTCCAATCAAAAAAAAAAAAAAAATTCTCAGTGGCCGCCACCGGGAATCGAACCCAGGGTCTTCCAGTTACGCGATTCCCGGTGGCGGCCAAAGAGAATTTTTCCGTGACTCACTTATAAACGCGCAAAGAGCGAAGACCTTTGTTTGATGTTCCTGGTCCACGTCAAATGTCTGTATTAATTATTAAGTATCTGGTGAGTTTTTACCGTGCTCAGATAGTTATGTAATGATAATCACAACGTTTTTTTTTTGTGTGTGTAGCCTACACGAATAGCATTAAACCCTGTAATCATGGTGTTCGTATTATTTTATCCCACCCATGTACATGTGGGTGAAAAGGGAAATAAATTCGTCACTTAAATGCAAGAAAAAGGAAGACGCTTTGTTTTAACATTTATTTCCGAATTTTATCGTGCTGTTTGAATGTGCAGTAACTCTCCTTCTGTTTCTTAAATTTTAAAATTTATAAAATTTGTTATATAGAAGAGCATTGTCCAGTTCCCTTCTGTGAAACAAGGATGGAATTAATTATGTGTTTAAGGTGTTCACACCTGGCCGCTGTAAAAGCAAATACTTAATTGTGCCACGAATCTTGCAAGAAGTAATTTTAAACTATCGAGTTCTGAATGAAATAAATAAATAAATTTTCAGTCTTGTGTCGTTAGTTTTTCAGACAGATCTTGCAAGGTTAATAGAGTGGAAAGGTCTTCCTCCGCTTAGAATCTCTAGTCAAAAATAAAACGAGGACCTGTCTATCCAGCAAGGAAGCAGAATACCATCCGTTTGGAACATCAGGTCAGTAAAGATTTGTTTTGCTTTAAAGTTCAGTGCTCCACTTACGTGTCGTTACTTTTGGCCGTTGTTTCCTTTCCTCGCTTCGCTGGCTATCAGTGATTTCCGTGATATTTTACTAGCACACCTAGCAGGTTTTCAGAAATGCGGACTTCGACTGACAAAGGGTAATATTGCGCGTTTGGCAGATCAAGTGTTTAAACTGGAATAAGCAGCTTATTGATTATATCTCGATAAACAACTTATTAAATAGAAGTGAAGATTCGTTAAATGTGCTAAGCAAGAATCATCGTTTTAAAGCCTTAGCTGTTGCATCTAGAATCGACCGACCCGACCCCTGTGGCAACAGATATGGGTCGTAGACATAGCGTGATCTCTCACCGAAACTCCAGAGCATTAGGGGTCAGGTATTGACTGTCAGCGTATTATTCGCGCAGTTTGAAACTTTCTCTAGCACGCTTGCGCGTTTATTGGAATTACTCAAACGTAACATGCGTCAACAACGAAACAAGCGGGAAATTTTAATTGTGTTCTTCCAGAAAGTATACGCAGCGCGAGAAATTTTGCTGAAAATGCACTAATAACAAATGTTTACAATTGGGCAATATAATACCTACCTGTCTTTAGTCAAGATATTATTCATGTCTTGGGTGCATCCATGAAATTTTTCGAAACCACAAAACGTGTTTATCAACATATTTTGGAAAGCAGAAAAGAGACACATATACACTGAAGAGCCGTTACATTAGAGAAATGAGTGCGCCTGCAGGCCGAACGGTGGAGCAGATGAAGTTTACAGAGCAGTATATATACAACCCCAGGACCGGCTTTCGGTTAGTAGAGTGTTCGGAGTCAGAATGGGAAAAGCTGCCGATTTATCGGAGTTTGATAAAGGATAAATTGCGATAGCACGGCGCCTCGGAACTACGATCTTGGAAACGGCGCTGTTTCTGGGTTGTTGAGGTACCGCTGTAGTGAGTACGTATCAAAAGTGGTGCAAAGATGGTCAAACGACGATCCAACCGTGTGTCGTCTGCAGCTCATTGATGCCAGAGGTGAGCGGAAACTGGCGAGACATTGTTCACAGCGACCGCAGGGCCACAGTGCGACAAATCAGCCGCAACTACAACAGTGGTGATCAGAGCAATGTGTCACGGCACACAGTTCATCGCAGCCTTCTGCGCATGTATAGTCGAAGACCAAGCCGGGTCCTCATACTCACTGTATGTCATAACCAAGAACGCATGAAACGAGCCCAAAATTATCGAGATTGGACCGTGGTTGATTGAAAGAAAGTGGCCTGGTCTGACGAATTGAGATTCCTGTTGCATCACGTAGACGGCCGAGCGCGGGTACGCCGATTATCAAAGAAGGCTATGGCACCTAAACTTACTGTTGCGCGGAAATAAGCCAGAGGCGGCGGAGTTATGCTGTGGGCGATGTTTTCTTGGGACACCTTAGGCCCTATTATCCCAATCCCTGACAGCTGTCAGGGATCTGAACATCGTTGCAGACGAAGTTCACCCATTTATGGCAACTGTCAGGGATCTGAACATCGTTGCGGACCAAGTTCACCCATTCATGGCAACTGTGTTCCCTGGTAGTGATGGCCATTACTAACAGGATAATGCGCCTTGCCACACTGCCAGAAGCATCAAGGATTGCTTCGAGTAACATGCTGGTGACATTCTGTTGTAGTTTGACTCGGAAAAGGGGGTTCGCGCTAAATCACCACCACTCATGAAATGTACGGGAACTGGAGGACCTTCTGTTGACATTCTGATACCAGATATTCCCAAGGATACCTATCGCCACCTCATCGAGTGGCCCCTGTTTTACGGGCTAAAGGGGGTCATACAGCTTATTAGGTAGGTGGTCGTAAAGTAATGACTCATCAGTGTACATTAATTTCTATATTTGCGTTTAGCAAATTTTAAAAACAATTTCTGAAACCAGCCGACCGAAACTATTCTACGAAATTTTCCACTTTTTCTGATACAAATTTTTCACTAGGTGGCGCATATTAAGATTATTTCGATGGACTCTCCTGATTATAAGAACTAAAAATCAGATTATAAGAACTAAAAATAAATCGCAAGTCCACAATTAGAGGAGCAAGGTTTGTACAATTTTTCCAGGTTCCCTGATTCCACATTTTCTTTCGCATTTTCTGGTTTCTCCGAAGCAAATTTTTCCCGGTAGGCGCAGCACATTAACCCTTTAAGCGCAAGATGTTCTTGAACCAAGTGAAGCCCAACAATTTCCGCGGTCCTCAAACTGAAATGTTCATATGGCGGCCTAGTTTTATGAAAAGTTGATAAACGAGCTGTCTCCTATTCCTCTATCTGTGCACCATGACCTACGGCATGAAGAAGAAAAACTTTTCCCTCTGACAAGAACACCATGCCACTGGCCAGAAATGACTCAAACATCTTTTATCTCGTTTCTTAGAATACTTGACATCGTTTTAGCACTGTTTTGCATTATTTTGTAGTTTAACCCTTTTACCGAATGGGAAGAATTAACTCGGTTTAGCAAAATGGCTGAAATCAGCTAGAAAAAATATATTCCCTGTCTAAGAAGTGGACCGAAGGCTGCTGGAGCGACTGAACCTGCGTATCAGAAAACGTTGTTCTCCTCTTATCTTTGTAATTCAAAGTGATCATTTAGGAAGATACACTACATTGACAAAAGTCACCGGACACCCCTTCAAAAGCAAATGAACGGATCCCTTGCGTTGTTAAGATGCGCGGTACAGCTGCAAACGATATAAAAACAAGCCTGCAGCTGACCGCGATCATATCGCACTGAGAGGTTGAGTGAAAATGTCTAAGTGGGAGAGAACTGACTTTGAGAAAGGAAAGATTGTTGGGTGTTATATTAGTGGGTTGTCCGTAAGACAAACCGAGAGGCGTTTAAACATACCCAAGTCAGCTGTTTTGGATGTACTGAATAAGCAGAAGATACATGGCGTGCCTGAAGCAGCAAAACGTACCGGTAGATCAAAGAAAATCAGTGATACAGGACGTCGAAGCCTCAGGAAAGTCGTTACAGCTAATCGACGAAGTACTGCACAAAACCTCAGGGTACAGGTGAGTAAAAATGCTGAAACCTCGGTATGTACACGTACTATTCGCAGAGAACTTCATTCCATGTGTTACAGTGGTCGTGCAGCTGCTCATAAGCCTTTCATCTCCACTCGCAATGCTAATCGTTGTTTAGCATGGTGTAAAGAACATTTATCGTGAACCGTAGATCAATGGAAACAGGTCATATGGACTGATGAATCCAGATACACGATCCATCAGATTGATGGCCGTGTATGGGTATGGCGGCAGCCGTGGGAACGCTCTTTATCACAGTGTACTGTTCCTACGGTCAAGTTTGGAGCTGGCAGTGTACTCGTGTGTGGGTGTTTTCCGTGGTATGATCCTGGCCCATTGGTTATCGTGGGCAAACCTGTTTACCAGCACGTCTACCTTGATATTCTGGACAATTATGCCCTACCAACTCTGTGGCAATACTATGGAACTGAGCCGTGTTGGTACCAGAAGTATAATGCATCGAGCCATGAACCAAGGAACGTTACGGCTTGTAATTCCGTATCTTGTGTGGACTGGGCAGCACAGAGCTCTGATCCTTATCCCATAGAGCACCTATGGGATGAATTAGAGCGCCGCATAAGAAGTTTGGAACCAAGGCCTACTACTAAGCAATGGTTAGCGGCAGCATTATGTACTGAATGGAAGCGCATACCTATCTTTGAGTTCCAAACACTTGTCAAAAGCATGTGACTATGAGCAAAGCTAAGAGACTATGAGAAGTTTTCCTTCCCTAATTTAAGGCCATCGATTCGAGGGAAGGAGAGAGCCATTGCTGTAGGGCAAGCACACAATCCCTCATCCGGGACTCGAACACTTGGACAAACGGTCAGAAGCTAGTGTTTTGACCTCTACGCCACATAGCTCTTTTAGCAGGTAATCGGGAAAGATTAATGTCCATCATCACCCTAAATTACTATATTGGAACTCATCTGACCAGGTGACTTCTGATGTATAGGTTCGCTCGTTCCAGCCGCTTTCGGCTGATGTTTAAGACAGCGAATATATTCGTTCGAGATGACTACTGTCCATTTTCCTGACCCGAGTTCATTCGTCCCAGCCGGTTAAAGGGATAAGAGATAATTTTGGCCATCTCGATGGCCAAGATATCAGAAGCGTATGTTTCGCGTATGTTTCGGACTAAACTCCCGGTAAGGCTAACCTGACTACGGCCTGGAAGGCACTGAGAGTTATACTTCCATTGTATACCATAGTTCCTGTCTAATAGCTCGTATTCGAGCTTTATTGTGGACTTAAAAAGACCACAGATGTTCTAAACGTTGTACGTACACGGATTAAAAAGGCGAAGCTCTCATTTCTGTAGCGTTTCCCAACAAATACAGATAGTCACGTTTTGGTGACGTCATTGGCACTTCTGTCGGTCAGTCGTTATAGAGGATATTTGCTGTCGGTGCAAGAGGCAGCTCCTCTGTTGAAATCATTTTTTGGCACAGAAATGCAGTAACTAACTCTTATCCTCCATGTAGCCCCAAAATTTTAACAAATTTGAAAATTGAGTTTTCCTGAATTGAGATCGTTAAATAGTAAAAGAAAAAAAAAACAGCACTGAATATTAACGTGAAATAACAACCCTTCAAAATTATTTTAGAACGTGTTTGAAAATTTGTTTTTCGATATCTTTTCTCTTTTAGCATCCTGAACATACACAGCCTCTCGTGTTAGTGTTATTTATTCCCTCAAAACGATTCTTAAATGATCTTTGCCGCCCCGGGTGGCGCAGTGGTCTAAGCGATGGCCTCTGATCATTCGTCCGAGAGGGGTCCGGGTTCGAATCCCGGTGAGGCATGGATGTTCTGTTTGTCTTACTGCACTGGCTCTCTCCCTTCCCTGCATCCAGTGACCCTAAATTAGGAACGGGCGACTGCTTATAGCCCATTGAGTTACTCACGGTGGTCGTTAAGCCTTTAATAAAAAAAATGATCTTAAAATTATTAAAAAAAAATGGCATCATTGCCGTCATGTCCTTGTTAGCTAATCTCGGATGCTACCATTAAGGATAGCATCTTAGCATTTGAGACTTTATCAGGATTTGTCCCAAAATTAAACACAGTTCTCGATGGAAAATTTCAGATAACCTCATTTTCTTTTGAAGTGCATACCTCGTTTAGGCAAACTAGAAACACTCTCAGCTTCCACTGCATAATGGCCCAGCCTGAATTTCAGTCACTTTTTCAGTGCAATAAATTTATTTAACCGATAAAAAATACACATACCGGCCACTGAATTAGAAACGTTTTCTCAATACAGGGTTAGACCTCCTTTATCCCGAATTACAGCAAGTATGTGGTTTGACATAGATTCCACAAGGTGTTGGAGAGCATCTTCATCTACAGTATACCAGGCGTTCGCCAGACAGTGATTTATCTGGCTCAGATTTGACGGAAGAGAACTTTCCTCCCTGATCTGTTTTTCTAGCATGTCTCATGCATTTTCGATGGGGCTCTGATCCGGGATTTGTAGCGGCCAGGAATGATGTTTGAAGTCGATGTCATGTTCGCCGAATCCCTGCTGAACACATCTTGCGGGATGTACAGTAGCACTGTCGCCCACCAAGCAGCTGTCACCCTGTGGATAAAAAATTCAACCTTGCAGGGTAAAATTGATCGAGAACAATCATTATGTAATCTTTCGAGGACACCCGACTTTCTAGAAATATCAGGGGGATCGTTCGGCATCAACAGAATGAGCCCCACAGCATGACACAACCCCCAGAACCTGGAGTTGTGTTTACAAGGTCAGCTGGGTCAATTGGTTCATGGGGGCTCCCTCCAAACTATCTGCCTACCGTTGATACAGAACAAGGTGAACCACATGACTTTTTCCCAGTCTTCCAGTGTCCAGTCACAGTGTTCCTGACCAAACTATAGACAAACTTTCCGGTTTTTCGCAGAAATTAGTGGCTACCATATGGATATTCGACTGTCAATACAGATCCTCTTCAATTCCCTGCTCATAGTTCGATCAGATATGAGTCGAGAACAGCCTTCATTGAATGCTTCCGTTAACTGTTGCAGACGAGAAGTCCTGTTTCTTCATCCAAGCCTTCTCCGACGTCGGCGATCTCGTTTCTGATAAATTGTCGTTCCACCACAGTTACGCCTCTTAGACAAGCAATGTGGGCTAGTTTTCCACTAAATAAAGACCGGGATAGCTCACCCTTTGGGGAACCAGTCAGCGTTGCTGTTTTTAAAATCGTCGCTCCAACCAGACTGGCACCCACAATAAGCCATTCATCGAATTTCGAAAGTTCCTGTGTTTTTCACACTGTGATCAACACTACTGACGATTACTGTCGAGCGTGAGTCTTAAATAATTACCTGGATAAGGTGGTGATAAAGAAATATGTGACCACATGTTTTGCATGTGACGTTTACGTACATCTGCGAAAAGGTTTCTAATTCAGTGGGCAGTATGTGTATATGACGAGGACAGATGTATCTAATAAACTGGCATCTCAGTGTATATTATATCATAAAGCCCATTTAGAAGCTAATTGAATCCCTTAATCTGTGTTAAGTATTTAAATTAGCGCTGGTGACGGATCATACTGAATTTAAAGAGGGACCATGAAAAGTTCAATCACCCAAACAAACTGAAACAGTAGCATGTCAGTTTACACTTTACTGACAAAAGTCACCGGTCACCTACAAGAGAAACACAACACAGCATTTATTCACACACATGAGTACAGTGTCGGTCCACCTTTGGCCTTAATGCATGCACTGACTCTTCGAGACATGCTTTCGACGAGGTTTTGGAACACAACGATAGGTATGCACTTCCATTCAGTATATAATGTTGCCGCTAACTGTTGCTTACTAGCAGGCCTAGGTTCTAAACTTCTTATGCGGCGCTCTAATTCATTCTACAGGTGTTCTACGGGATTAAGATTGGGGCTCTGTGCTGGCCAGTCCACACACGATACGGAATTACCGTCAAACCACGCCGTAACAGTCCTTGCTTTATGGCTCGATGCATTATCCTGCTGGTACCAACAAGGCTCAGTTCCATAGTACTGCCACAGAGTTAGTAGGGCATAATTGTCCAGAATATCGAGGTAGATGTGCTGATTAACAGGTTTGTCCACGATAACCAATGGGCCTGGACCATACCATGAAAAAGACCCATACACGAGTACACTGCCAGCTCCAAACTTGAACGGAGGAACAGTACACGGTGGTAAATAGCATACCTCCATACCCAAACACGGCCATCAGACTGATGGATCGTGTATCTGGATTCATCAGTCCATAAGACATGTTTCCATTGATCTACGGTTCACAATAAATGTTCTTTACACCATGCTAAACTACCAGTAGCATTCCGAGTTGTAATGAAAGGCTTATGAGCAGCCCCACAACCACGGTAACCCATGTAATGAAGTTCTGTGCGAATGGTACGTGTACATACCGAGGTTCCATCATGTTTACGCACCTGTACACTGAGGTCTTGTGAAGTACTCCGTCGATTAGCTGTAACGATTCTCCTGAGGTTCCGCCGTCCGCTATCACTGATTTTCTTCGGTCTGCTGGTACGTTTCGATGCTTCAGGCCCGTCATGTGTCTTCCACTGATTCAGTACATCCAAAACAGTTGACTTGGGTATGTTTAAACGTCTCTCGGTTTCTCTTATGGACAACCTACTAATATAACACCCAACAATCTTTCCTTTCTCAGTTCTCTCCCGCCGCGACATTTTCACTCAACCTCACAGTGCGATATGATCGCGGTCAGCTGCTGGCTTGTTTTTATACCGTTTGCAGCTGTACCGCGCATCTTCGCAGCGGATCCGTTCATTTGCTTTTTAAGGGGTGTCCGGTGACTTTTGTCAATATAGTGTATGTTACATGAAGCGCTCTATTCTACACTGAAGTGACAAAAGTCATGGGATAGCAGTATGCAAATTTTTAGCTGCCACTGCGTCGTATAGAGACTTTGACGGTCGCCACGATTTTTATCAGTCACGAGGAGTAATCTCACGAATCAGGTTGAGCGGCAGCCTGGAGGATTATGGCAAGCCGACGTGAATTATCGGAGTTTGAACGAGGCATGGTTGTGTGAGCCAGACGGATGGGCCATTCAATTTTCGAAGTTCTGCGAACATTTCACATTCCTCGATTCACGGTGTCACGTGTATACCTAGAATACCTCACGGAATGCACTACCATCCACCATGGACAGCGCAGTGGTGGACCACGGGGGCTGAATGACCGTCGGCATCTGCTCAGAATTGTCCATGCCAGCAGACAAGCGGCAATGACTCAAATAACATCCACATTCAATGCAGAAGGTACCAGAGACATATCCATTAGGTCAGTACAGGGTAATTTAGTGTCCACGGGGTGCGGGAGCAGAAGACTCAGCAGAGTGCCTTTGTCAATACCACGACATCAGAGGCAGCGCCTCACTTGGGCTCGTGAACACGGTAATTGGACCCTGGAAAAGTGGCAACATATGGCGTGGTCCGATGAGTCACGCCACCAGTTGTTACGAGCTGATGGTAGGGTTCAGGTGTAGCGCAGTCCCGATGAGGTCATGGACCCAAACTGTTAACAAGGCAATGGGTAAGCTGGTGGTGGTTCCATACATGTCTGGGGTGTCTTTACGTGGCACGGTTTGGGTCCTCTGGTCATTGCAAGCACGTCATTAACCACTAGTCGCTTTGTTGCTCTTCTGGGTGACCATTTGCAGCTCTTCATGGACCTCATGTACCCCAGCAAGGATGGGATTTTTCCAGGCGGACAATGCACCATGTCATCGGGCCCAAGTTGTCCAAAACTGGTTCCAGGAGTATTCTGGACAGTTCCAACGGATGGTGTGGCCACCACGTTCGCCCAACATGAATCCAATAGAGCACTTATAGGACGTGGTGGAAAGGTTCACTCGCACCCAATATCCTGTACCTACAAATACGGGGGAACTGTTGGAGGCTATTCAGACGGCATGGCTCAACATCTCTCCAGAAGTCTCCAGGCCGCTTGTACAATCGATGCCACGTCGAGTTGCTGCACTTCGCCGGGTTACAAGAGATCCTACACATCCGGGTTACAAGAGATCCTACACGATACTAGGTACGTATCCAATGACTTTTGGTGCTTCAGTGTATTATGTTCCATCTATTCAGACTTGCTATCTACAGTCGGTCTTTTAGTGATTTAAATTCAGTATGCATTTATCGTTTGCACTAGACTAAGGAACGAGCAAATGGATTCATGTTGTCAATGTTGGTGTCAAAAGAAACTTAAAAGCCATTTGTTGCTGTCATCGAACATCGGTAAAAGAAAGGAAATCACGTTTTGGAGATAAATCGCCGTTCATGTCACCGATAATATGAAGAAGTGAATGTGTGCCTCGAGAAATAAACAAGAGTACGTCACACTATTTTCCCGTCATTGTTCCCCAGCTGTGTTCCACCTGCGGATAATACAAAGCTGCGCAGTATTCAAAATAAACTTGTTATAGGTGCGATTTTATTTGAGCCCATATAGAGCACACAGTTGGTATGCAGTTCTACGCAAGGACGTTTTGCTGAAAACAGATTGCAAGTAAGTATTACATATAAAGATGTGTAGTGGAGCAATAATGAACAAAATCTGCAGACTAACAGGAAATTTGCCTAACGTCGGGCTGGCTGCTGCCTTTAAAGTTTGTAATAGAATTATTTGCCGTTTTATTACACTTGTGAACATACCATATGTCTAATGTTAGAGCTCTACCATCCCCAAAGAACAAGAAGCAGCTAAATTAATCTTTATTGTAAGTTCGAAACGGAATTATATGCAATTTTCTAGGGCGTATGGGCATGCCGACAGGAACAGTGCATCTCTAATTTTGGAAGTCTACCAATCTTGCAGAACGAAATGTAGCTTAATAAATCTTCATTTAAAATTTATTATGGAATTATTTGTAATTTTCCTTCCGACCATCCCAAGAGAGCAAATGAGCCGTGAGTCGTTAAGTTATGAATTCCAAGAAGGAAGTGTACCAGATGGATCATTAGTAATCTTATAAAAATGTTTTATAAAATTTTAATTATTAATAAATTGTTTCAGCAATTAAATACAGTAAATAGAACAGCAGAAAGACGCCCTGGAGGCTTTTAACCGATTTCAACTGACTCAGCTGCAGGACATTCTTTAAGCACGCGAATCGCACGAAAGTAATGCGTCATTGTGGGTGCCAAAGAACTTAATCCCATCTAGCAATTTAAAGAAAAGAGAGTCATCTTTGCTGAAGCCTATTTAAGTATAGCATTGCTTAATAGATAATAGTACCATTACTATTAAAAATATGATACCGAACAGCGAAGTTTCTACCTGTTATATAGAAAGCTGGAAAGGAAATCGTTTTTTTTTTTTTGGCTTGGGCAACTTTAAATCGGATCTTCTTTCGTTCTATTATGATATTTTACCAGTCTATAGAAAGTCAAGTCCACATGTGAAATCTCATCTCATCCCAGTTCTGAAGACGTTAAAAAGTATAAACCAAAATAAAAGGATTTTTCCCTATTTCATGTGTTGTAAAAATGGAATGCCCTACAATATAGAGAAGTTAAGAGTAAATCAAAAGTAATATGCCGAGAATGACGATAAATATGCGATGAGTTTGTATGATATTTTGCATGAATACCGCACTATGTAATGGAATCCTACATATGATTACGGGTTGTATGATCCACGATAATTTATGCTTATTCACAGTTAGATACGGAAAAAGCTTTGTAGATAGTTGACCCAGCATGAGAGATAGGTAGCGGGATAAACGCTTAATTTCAAGTGATCCGCAATGATTTCGTGATAGCTCTCATCATTCAAGCGGACTTCGATACTCACCAGCTGACCTAAAGTGCCCCAACAGAGAGTCCTGTTCCGATTACTCCAATTTACCCAGTCCTGGTTGGTCCAACGGTATGTTGTCACCCCTGTAGCGAGTGACACGAGGCACTGGTTTCTAACTGTTCGTCAGAGATGCCCTTGGGTTCGAATCCCACCTGAGACATGGATGGTGTGTTTGTCTTACGCGTGACTTTGGCTCTCTCTACTAAGGAACAAAAGGCTCTAAATCAGAGATGGACTGCTCAGCCCATCGAGTTGCTCATAGTGATCTTTAAACAAACATAAAAAAATGACATGTTCTGTTGAATACTTACTTGGCCCACAGCATGATGCTTCCAATGATAGGATTCGTTCAACTTTTCCCTATCTCATAGAATATAGGCAGGCCGCAGCTTAGCCAGATATCATCAACATCAGCCATTCTTAATCTACTGCTGAATGAAGACCTCCTCAAGCCTCTTCCACAACATTCTGTATTGAGCTATTCTATTCCACGTCACTCCAGCATGCTTTCGAAATTCACACATTCATCTCCCATGTAGCCCTCTTCTGTGTCTTTTCCTGTCCTTTAGTATCAAGTCCAGAGTTTCAGTTGTCCAACGGTGGCGAGTTCTTCTGTCTCTATGCCATCTTCTAGGTCATTCCCTGTACTTTAGTATCAAGTCCAGAATTTTAATTGTCCAACGGTGGTGAGTTCTTCTATCCCTGTGCCCACTTCTGGGTCTTTTCCTGTTCTTTAGTATCAAGTCTAGAATTTCAGTTGTCCAACGGTGGTGTGTTCTTCTAGCCCTATGCCGCTCTTCAGGGTCTTTTCCTGTCCTTTAGTATGAAGTCTAAAATTCAGTTGTCCATCGTGTGAGTTCCGTTAACATTATTTCAACGTGGTGAGTTTTTCTAGGTTATTTCCTGTTCTTTAGTACCAAGTCTAGAATTTCAGTTGTTCAACGGTGGTGAGTTCTTTTATCTCTATGCCCTCTTCTAGGTCATTTCCTGAACTTTAGTATCTAGTCCAGAATTTCAGTTGTCCAACGGTGGTGAGCTCTTCTAGCCCTATGCCTTCTTCTGGATCTCTTCCTGTCCTTTAGTATCAAGTCTAAAATTTCAGTTGTCCAACGTGGTGAGTTCTTCTAGCCCTACGCTCTCTTCTAGGTCTTTTGCAGTTCTTTAGTTCGAAGTCTAGAATCTTAACTGTCCAACGGTGATGAGTTTTTCTAGCCCTGTGCCCACTTCTGGGTCTTTTCCTGTGTCTTTAATAGCAAGTCTAGAATTTCAGTTGTCCAACGATGGTGAGTTCTTTTAACCCTATGCCCTCTTCTAGGTCATTTCCTGTCTTTTAGTATCAAGTCTAGAATTTCTGTTGTGCAACGGCGGTGAGTTCTTCTAGTCCTGTGCTCTCTTCTAAGTCATTTCCTGTTCTTCAGTATCAAGTATAGAATTTCAATTGTTCAACGGTGGTGAGTTATTCTAGACCTATTCCCACTTCTAGGTCATTCGCTGTCTTTTAGTATCAAGTCTAGAATTTCAGTTTTCCAACGGTGGTGAGTTCTTCCAGCTCTAGGTCCAGCCGATTGCCATTTCAGGGATTTCACCTTGATCATGATGTCACCAAGTCCCATCATTTTCGTGTCCATGAGTTCCTCTTCTTATCCTTCCTGGTTATTTCAAGCATGCACCTCTCCACACTTCATTCAGTAGTTTGCAGCCTCTGGATGTCCTTTTTAGTTAAAGTCCATGTCTCTGTTGCATGAGTAAGAACTGGAAGGAAGCACCGATTAAACACTTTCCTTCTTAAACATAATGGTAAACTGCTGTTGATAATTTTACTCTCAGCATCTATTGTTAGGAGGCTTATCCGTAGTTTAGAGTTACTAGCTCCAAATGAGCGAGACAAAAACACAACACCGATATTTGATCATCTACTTTCTCCTAGAAATCTAGCATGAAAATCTGACATTTTAACTGCATCCGGGTTTCTAAACTGTCTCACATCTTGTTATGACAGTCGTTTATTATCGGATAGTCGAAGCTGCCGCAAATTTGGTATTAAAGACTTACGGTATATACACCACAGAGGTAAAACATTGTGACCACCAGGCTAATATGATATCGGTCTCCACGTGCCGCCAAAACAGCTCTTACCCGTCTAGCTATGGACTCTACAAGATTGCTAAAGGGTTCTTGTGATTTCTCGTACCAACACGCTCCCAGCATATCTATTCACTCTTGCATGTTACGTGGTTGAGTCACTACAGATGGGATTTTCTGTTCCAACACAAGCCACGGGTGCTGGATTGGATTGATATCTGAGGAATTTGCATGCCAGGTCAATACTTGGGAGTCTTCCTCCTGTTACAAGAACCAATCTCGAACAATCCAGGCAATATGGCGTCGGGCATTAACTTTTCTGAAAGAAAGCATTACTACAGAGGAATGCCGTTGCCGTGAACAGATGTACCTGGTCTGCAAATATATTTGCGTATGTGGTAGACGTTATAGCTTCCTGCACGTGAATGCTCGGTCTCAAGGTTTAACAGCAGAACATTGGCCAAGCATCTCCACCGACTTGTTTTCTTCTCACGGTGCATCTTGGGGCCGTATGGAAAGAACATCACATCATTGCGAGAAACTTAACAGCCGCGTCATCCTGGAAGTTCGGGCGCCAATATAATGTACAAGTTTGTCCGCGCCGAGCATCGAATCCGGATCCCCTCACTCCAGAGTAAGTCGCTCTCCCAACTGAGCTACTCGGACAGTGCTCTCACTGCTATCTGCCTTTATCTCATGTGCGTCCTGCGGTGCCGGCACGTCACATTGCATAAAGATGCACTGGTCATGATGTTTGATCTCTTTGGAGTTAAGTGCTTAAGCTATGGGCTTGTAAACAAAGCCTATATAATAGGCTACGTCTGTCCCTAACGCTCTGACATCAACGCTCTCACTCCATTCAGTACTTGCAGTACCATGTGCTTTTATCCGGTGGTCAAAAGCGGAACTAAGCTCACCGCTGTCGCACGATACGTAAAATCAAGAAGAAATACCGGGAAATAAAATAAAGTTAGTAAGACAAATGACTTTATTTGTGGCAACACGCACGTGCTTGAACAACTGTCTGCGACGTTTGTTCTGTAACGTAGGTGTTATGTCGTGTTTTATTTCATTTTCTTCGCACTGCAGAGTAATTTCATAAAAAGGAACAAAATTGCAGAGTAATTTCATAAAAAGAAATCGGTGTTATTTTATTTCATAACAAGTTAGTAAAATCATGCAATGCATTGATTATGATACGTTTTCCAACATACCAGAAATCCTTACTCAAGTTATGAGGAAAATGGCGGTAGAATAAATTTTGCTCCTATGTCCTGACCTTTGATCCCATTTCTTCCGTTTTCAATAGGGTTCGTCCCCACGTGATCCCCTACCACATACACTGCTGGACAATTGCTAAGGACGGATCATAAACGGCTATACAGCGTATAAAAAAGTAAGTGTGGTTGGATGCCAAGTGAAATAAAATAATGTCAGAATGCCAGGACATTACAAGAAAGACAATTTATTGTGCTCTGAAATCCAGAAGGCTTTGGAACGTGTTCAAGGGACAAACAGGCCATTTTGTGCAGAATACGTAAACGTGAAAAAAATGCAATTACCGTCCGCAGGCGTTCCGGCGTAAGATGTCAATACGGGATATGGCCACCATGGAGGGCGATGCAAGATTCCACACGTCGTGTCATGCTTTGCACAACATTATCAAGCAGCTGTTGGGGTAATTTATCCCATTCCTCTGTCTGTGCACGGATGAGGGTGTCCTTGTTTATTGGAGGGCATTGGCGACCAGCAAGACTCCTCCCCAAAGCATCCCACACATTTTCAATGGGATTCAGATCTGGAGAACGTGCTGGCCATACGAGGCGTTGAGTATCCTCGCTCTCAAGACACTCCTGGACAGCGACTGTTCGATGACATGTTGCGTTGTCGTCCATGAAAATGAATCTATCACCGACAGCACCACGGAACATGCAAACATGAGGTAGCAGAACATCATTAATGTATCGTTGGCCGGCCATAGTCCCAGTTGGAAGCACATAGAGGGACGTACGGCCAGTGATCATGATGCCAGCCCATACCATGACACTACATGCCGGATATCGGTCCCTTTCCTGTATGTTTGCTGGACAATATGCAGTACCACTATCACGCCAGATCAGTTGTCGTCGACAATCAGACGATAGACTGTATCTACTCTCATCTGAGAAGAGGGCAGCAGACCAGTCGTTATCAGTCCAATTGCGATGTTGATGGCACCATTGCAAACGGGCGGTACGGTGACGTCTGGACAATGGGATGCACACAACAGGACGGCGGGCGTATAGTCCTCCTTCATGCAAACGTCTGGCGACAGTTTTTCGGGAGATCCGCTTGCCAGTAGCAGCCATAAACTGATTTGCTACCTTACTAGCTGTGCTGCGCCGGTGTCTTTTTGTTGATAGCACTATGTACCGATCTTCTGCAGGTGTCGTACTGCGAACACGACCTCCCCCGTGACGTTAGCTACACTCTCCACTTGTTTGAAATGATTTCCAAAGCCTTGAAACAACACTGTGGCTGACGTCGAACTCCCTGGCAACATCTGTTATTTTTCGCCCTTCTTCAGTCTTGCCAATAATACGGCTAAGTGTAAAATCATCTAGGTGATGTCGGGAAGACATACTGAAAATTGCAAGTTCGTCAATTGATTCTTTCCCTTTCAACTTTGCGTTTGAACAACAACGGTCAACACGCGTCAAATCCTTTATATCTCTTATCAGCGCTATGACGTCACGAACAAGTTCGGCAATCCAAAATTTGCATACGCACAACACGTCTTACTGTATCCCGCACTTATGCTAATTTCCACATTTTCCTGCCTTCCATTTTAGGGTTGCTATTGTTGCTATTGTCATCCGTCCTTAGCAATTGTCCGGCAGTGTACTAAAAGTTCATCGAGATCGAAATATTTTTACGCGAGTTATCGTGCGGACGGGCGGACAGACAGACGCACAAAGCTGGAGCATATACGCTTCTTCAACCTACTGTTGGAAAGCGTAAAAAACGAGCAAGTAAAATTGTAAGAAAGTAACCGCAGACGTAATTGTGCTTTACTGCGATGGAAATTTGAAAAATTATTGGTTTCGTGGAATTTTTTTCTTTGTAGTACATGTATTTTACGATTCGTGTTTATAAAAATTTCAGTCACAGCTTTTTCACCCTTTCATGGCACGGGCTATGAACTATAATATGGAAAATAATAACAATCCAAAGGTAATAAATTAATCAACATGAAATTACGATTAATCCACTCTTTTGTTCTCTCATATGATACACCAGCACAACTCTGGCTAGAATACAACTTCTCCGCTTCAAAAAATCTGTAAGTCACAGTACTTCATATTATGCGTTTATAGCACATCATAAAATAAATGCACATCTAACAAATCGTTATTACAAACTGCCCTTCTAAAAAACTTTATCTCAAATGTACTTAAATCGTTAACTCAAACCGCACTACATTGTCCTTGTACAATTAGTTTTTACGTTTTATTTACCTCTGACACACTGCCAGTGATGCCAAAATAAAACGCTCGTTGAGGGAAATGATTTCGTAAAGTCAGAGGACTTTTAAAGTGGACGTCAAATGAAAATGCGGCGCTATACTTGCAATGGTGGAAATTGAGTGACATAAATCCACATACAAGAAATACTTCCTGACTCGTGAAAAAGTGGCACATGGACGAAGAAGACACTCAACTACACAGTCCTGTTTGTCGTCTGGGTGTAGCCTAGAATTTCAGGTTTTTGTGATATTCTAAACCCGGAAGTCCGGGTTTCCTAATTTTGTGAAGGATTTGGGAATCTTCAAGTATGTCATTTCCGAAAATGCTATGAAGTGGTATTTAATTAAAAGTGCGTTTCCAGATTCAAAACTCTTGTGCATGCTGAAAGGAAGGCTACTTTTACCATTTTGGCACCTGTATCTATGTCAAATAATTTACCACAAAAGATCATTGAATACAATGAGCTAATTGCAGAATTGACAAAAATCCCTGTAGGATGTCACGACAGCAGAACGTAAACATCCAGGGCTGAGCTGATCTCCATAGTTTTCCTAAATGTTCTGAAGTTTGAAGTTTGACTTCAAAAAGGCAATTTTTGAAAGATTTCTAACATTCTGGATTGTTACAAAAAAGGTACGAAGTTAAATTTCACAGTCATTAGCGGTTAATTGTTGCATTGGCAATTAATATAATGTTTGAGTAATATATAAACAATGTGTACATGTATTGTACAATATAATATATAAATAACGTACATTATTTATGTACGTTGCACTGATATCAGAGTTCAGGGTTTTTTGTTTTATCCCACAATCGTCCCTGACTACAGTCAATAGCTTGCAAATCTGAGATAAAATTATAGGGAATATTTTAAAATTGAATTTCCGCTTGTTGGAGTAGTGTTGCATATCGTTAATAGGTGGCGCTCTACGTACGTCAAGTGCTGGAAGCGTGGTACTTTCCAACCTTTTTTCTTGAATATTAAAAGGTTTCGCACAAACAATAAGAACTTAGCGGTTATAGACTTTTGTTTAGGATGTCAGTAATTATTTAAATCCCTTACACTACAGTTTATTGGCTTTTCTACCCGCAAATTTATGTAAATCAGAAATCAAATGCTGGTAATTTAAGATGCTGACAGAAGCTTATTCAGAAATTACCATCTGATAAGGGAAAGACTTTTTTTATGATTGGAGGTTTAACGACCACCGTGAGCAACTCAATGGGTTATAAGCAGTCTCCCGTCCCTAATTTAGGGCCACTGGCTCCAGGAAACGGTGAGAGCCAGCGCCTTAAGACATACACAATATCCATGCCTCACCGGGATTCGAACCCAGACTCCTTTTCGGACGAATGATCAGAATCCATCGCTTAGACCACTGCGCCACCGGGGCGGCCGAAAGACTTTACTACGAAATTCACTCACAAAACGAAGACCCCCACAAGGAAAGGTCGCAAAAACACCGCGATTTTTAGCGTCATCTATGAGCAGAAGGTTGCATTGGATATACCGTTATCTCCACCTTAACGAGAAGAAACTAAATTCAAAGAAGTACACAGGAAGGGTAAATTAGAGGTATGCATCACAGAACATTAAAAAAAAAAAAAAAACTTAGCTCAAAATAGTACAGCCTTCGCCCATTGACTTATAGAGGCAAAATTGCCTTTCATTTTGCTTTACTTCCCGATGGAAAAGTAAGGCTATTCCCGTAATGAAAGACAATTTTTTTCTCTTTTGCTCTGAAGAAATTCAACCCATTTACTTTGGAGATATTTGAGTTCATAGATGCACGGGCCACTGAATTAGAAACCATTACACAAGCGTATGTAAACGTCACTTACGCAGCAGCGTACATGCAAAATACGTGATCTGTGTCACCACGTGATCTAGGCAACTAATTAAGACAGCTATTCGTCAGTAATCGTCACTAGTGTTGATCACAATGGGGAAAAACAAAGGATCTCTCGGAGTTCAATATAGAGCTTATTGTAGATGTCCGTCTGGCCAGAGTTGGAAACGGTTCAAAAATTTCGGACCCGATCCGGAGCCGTAACTGAACCTGACAATGACCCAAACGTAGGTTGAGAAAGCGTATATTCTCCAGCTTTTTCCGTCTGTCCGTCCGCACGATAACTTGCGTAAAAATGGTTCGATTTTGATGAAATTTTAGTATGTGGTAGGGGACCACCTGGGAACGAACCCTAATGAAAATGGACGAAATGGGGTTAAAGGTCACGATATAGGAGCACGATCCATTCCATCGCCCTTATGCGTCATAATTTACGTAAAAATGGTTCTATTGCGACAAAACTTTAGTATGTTATTTCGGAGGTATACTGAAGCGGTTCTGTAGAATATCATCGAAATGGGATCAAGGGTCAGGGCACAGGACCAAGATTTATTCCACAGCCATTATTCTCATAACGTGAGTAATAACTTGAGTAATGATTTCTGGTACGTTGGAAAGCGTATCATAATCAGTGCATTGCATGATTTTACTAACTTGTTTATAATAAAATTTGGTTACTTGCTAAATTTTAGTGTCATTTTTTGTGCCACTACTTTGGGTAATCCAGAAGTAATGGCTGACTATGACCGTGACCATGAAGTATATTACAAACGGGAATCATTATTTACGATTACACAAATGTGTTTTTTTTTAATGTATTTAGATTGTTCACTCTTTCCACGATTTGATAGAGTTGTGAATACTTTCATATGGTCCATTAATTTTTCGTTCCATAATCATTTATTATACCGTCGACATCTTTCTTTGTAATTATACACTTTCCACATTTTGAACAACAAGCAAGACCAAACAACACAGAATTATTCACCGGTTCCTTAATGAGACGAAACAATTTCCAGCATTCACTCTTCCCCTTGTGGTTTTCAACAAGCACGTAACAACCTCCTTAATATTAAATCCATCCATGTTAACAAATAAGGAGTTAAAAATCGACATGACATGTCATGAGAACGCGATGTTAGCACATCAATCGAAAACCTCTGAATGCTCAATGTAAAAGATGCGATGTGAAAAGAGATCATGCAGTGAACTTCGCACGGAGAGAGTGAATCAGCTGAGAAGAAGGCGAATGGCGTTTGCCTGTACCTTGCCCTGGACAATCGCACTGTAAAAGAACGCAAAGGAAGCAACCTTTTACGGCATGGTGTCGGTGTGTCTGACGTCGGTCGGTGGAAATCTTCGTTGCTTTAAGAAAGAGACGACAATATTTTTGCATGGAAAATCATTATTCACTCCGTGGGCACCAGTATCGACTACAAAATTCCACAACGCGCATTTTTCTTTGGAATATATTTTTCTCTTTTCAAAAATAAAACGGGAATAAAACCGGGTCAAAATCGGGTCAGGAACACCTTCAACCGACCCGTTGGGCACGCAAGAAATTGTCGACCCGTTGACCCGTGACCGGTCTCCATCTCTGCGTCTGGCTGGAGCGATGATTTTGAAAACACCAGAGCTGACTGGTTTCTCAAAAGGTGAAATATCCCAGGTCTTTAATTTGTGGAAAAATAACTCACATTGCTTGTTTAAGAGGCGTAACTATGGCACGACGACAATCTGTCAGGAACGAGATCGCTGTCTTCTGAGAAGGCTTGTACGGAGAAATAGGACTTCCCGTGTGCAGCGTTTGACCGAAGCATTTAATAAAGGCTGTTACCATCCCATGTGTGAGCGAACTATGCACGGGGAATTAAAGATAATCGGTATTGGCAGTCGCATGCCTATATGGAAATCACTGATTTCTGCGAAAAACCGGAAAATTTGTCTAGAGTTGGTCAGGGACACCGTGACTGGACACTGGAAGACTGGTAAAAACGCCATGTGGTCCGACGAGTCGTGGTATGCCTTGTAGGCAGAGAATCATGTGGTCCGACGAGTCGCGGTACGCCTTGTAGGCAGAAAGTCATGTGGTCCGACGAGTCGCGGTACGCCTTGTAGTCAGAAAGGCATGTGGTCCGACGAGTCGCGGTACGCCTTGTAGGCAGAACGTTTGGCGGGAGGCCCATGAAGCAATGAGCCCAGATTGCCTTGTAAACATAACACAAGGTTCTGGACGTGGTGTCATGTTGGGGGGCACGTTCTGTCGGTACGGAACGGACCCCCTGATATTTATGGAATGTCGGGTGTCCTCGAAAGATTATCTAATCACTGTTCTCGATCAAGTCTACCCTGCAATGTTGAATTTTTTATCCACAGGGTGACAGCTGCTTCGAGGGCGACAGCGCTACTGTACATCGCGCAAGATGTGTTCAGCAGTGATTTAGCGAACATGACATCGACTTCGAACATCATCCCTGGCCACCACAAATCCCGAATCTGAACCCAATTGAGAATGATATGTTATAAAAACAGATCAAGGAGCAAATCCCTCTTCCATCAAATCCGAACCAGTTAAAGGATTGTCTGGCGAACACTTGGTATGCAGTAGGTGTAGATGCACTAATGGAATCTATTCCAAATCGCATGCGTTCTGTTATTCGGGTTAAAGGAGGTCCAACTTGGTATTGAATAAAAGTTTCTGATTCAGTGGCCGTTATGTGTATATAAAAGGAAGAATTATTTAAATTTTAAGACCGTTTGCGGAAATGCTTTATTTGTAGTTATCAATTTAGTTACGAGTGTTGCCCATGACAAGGCAAGTGAACGATCAGGTACCTATTTAAACATTCCTGACTGCATTCTCGATCTTCACAGTGGTGCAGTAGCTCAGTATTTCACAAAGAAGTTTATTATTACCAAAATGTGAAAAATAAGCTGAAATTGACTCAAATAAATCAGAACGGCGAGCTCCCCACCATTACATTTTTTTTTTTACTTTCCTTGGAAAATTGGGTGAGCGGAGTATTTATTCCAGGGCACCCTACCGTCTCCGTTACCCTAATTGAATGACTTGGTAATACCAGAAGTAAGTAATGCATCAGTCTTCTCAAAATTTTCTTGCAGTTCTGTAATTCCAGCAAGTCCTTCTTTACTTAATACCTAAGGTAGAGTAACTAATTTCTCAGAAGAAATAATTAATGTCGGCTTGCGCGTTTATTCTTATGCACCCAGGTGTACATGCACTACAGGTTTTTAATTTTTAATTGGTGCGTAAACGAAAAAGGGCTGCATTCCTTTGAAGCCATCCCATCTCGTCAAAGAGGCGGGTTTTAGCTAGACAACTCTCTCTCCCTCTCTCTCTCTCTCTCTCTTTCCCTACCTTATTTGATTCCCACCTATCTCCGTTTATGGAAGAAGTTCCCCGGGCAAACAAGTTTTCCCTGCTGTGTGCCACTAACCCAATTCATTTCCACAGGTTTTATTTTTTATTTTTCTTCTTTCGCTATTGGCGAGCAGAAAGTTATACCACAGAGCCAACCAGCAAGGAGAAAGCAGTTTATGGTCAAACGAGGAAATACCAATTCACCTGCTTTTTTTTCCCTCTCTTTCTTGCGCACAATTAGGCGGTCTGTCGCATCGTGGCCACCAACGTATTACGAAACAGCAACACGAACAGCAGACGGTTCTCGCTGCTGAGAATACGTGAAGCAACAATCGGAGTTGGCCTGAGACGTTTCCAGCCGTGGTGTACAACGGCGGTCACCTGTTGGGATGAAAATGTCCCGTATGCCACGTGTTTCCATGAAACGACTTGTCGAAGGACGTGCAATTGGAATAAAGCAGTGAAAACCTGCTATTCACATAATCTTCGAACTGTTGTCGCGTGGGTCCTGAAAGACATTCAGGTGAGTTACGAATTTTCGTTGATGATTATTAATTGATGTCAATGAGTTTGATGCTAAAAGTTTTTAAATGACATCACGCGTTTTTTTTTCCTCGTCAGAAGACGACATGTGCACTTTCTTTCAACAGGACTGCGCAACATTTTAGATGAAAGACTGGAAATAGAACAATACGAGGAAATTTTGTGTGCAGTCAACAAACGTACATTGTGACGTATAATGCTGTTTGGAAAAGTCTTAATAGAAACAAAAATCACTGATTTCAGCAATTAATAATTCACTGGCCAACAAATTTTACTTTTCCCTGTTCTGACTAAGACCTGACATTTGTTTTTAACTGATTTTGGTACGCTGATTTCAAATATAACACTCATTTTCTTGTATCACGTCAAAATTTTGAACTATCGTATCGCTATGATCTTGCATGACTCAAACTTTTCATTAAACAATTTACTGGGGATTTGCTGATAAAAATCTGAAAAAAAAACATAAGTAATGCACCACTTCATGTTAGGAAAATTCTCATTCAAATAATAGCGAGTGAAATAATTGAGATTATCATTATCGTCAAAAACTATTCTTTAAAGACAGAGCTATAACACGCTTCCTATTGGATTAAAACTTCTGTGGCTGCCAGGAATTCATTTATTACTGTTGTTAATAATTTCCTGGGGGAACAAAAAAGCCGAAAATTACAAAGATGTTGTCCAAACATTGCTGAATATTTTCACCGCCTTGGCTGCAACATGAGCATAAAACTTCATTTTCTCAACAGCCATCTTGATGGATTTCCTAAGAATCTAGGTGATGTGAGTGATGAACAAGGTGAAAGGTTTCACCAAGATTTCAAAGTAATGGAAGAGCGATACCAAGGAAGGTGGGACACCATTCTTAATCAATTAATTTGTTTACCTCATAACCATTAGCCCAAAACATCCTCTTTTTTGCCAATTTTTGAAGATTCAAAGTTCTTTAGAGCAAACACTTGACGTGATAGGCAAAAACCAATATGAATTTTGGTTTCAGTACATAAAAATACCTTAAAAACCAAGTCTCAGATGTAAGTCAGCAAAACTGATGTGTTGTGATAATACATATGAATCCAGAACTGAAGGAAGTACTAATGTAAATTCAAGCATATGAAATCTTGATTTTATTTCGAAGAATATTTTGTTTTTTCGTTTTAAATTTGCCACAAACTAAGCAAGCCAGAAATTTCTAAACACTTCCCATTTGAATTCAGTTTTTATTCATTAAGTAGGCGAGACCCCGTAAATAATAACGGGGAAAAATAAGGTATTGTAGAGCCATTTTTTAGTAACCAAACATTTTATTTTTGTTTGTGTTGCCCAAATGTGAAGGTATGTTTCACGAACATTGTAGCTATTAAAAACAAGTTAGTAAAATCATGCAATGCATTGATTATGATACGCTTTCCAACATACCAGAAATCGCGTGCAGGCAAACCCTCCTCCCTTTCCTGACTATTGATTCGTTCAGTATACCCCGGGAACAACATACTAAAGTTTTGTCGCAATAGAAGCATTTTTAGTTAAGTTATAAGGATAATGGCTGTAGAATAAATCTCGCTCTTGTGCCCTGACCTTTGACCTCATTTCGATGAGATTAAACAGAATTGGTTCAGTATAAAACTAGGCGAAAAGTAGCACTCTGTGATTTGCGTTGTTCCGTAAATTTAAAAAAGTAAAACGCAGTGGGCTAAATACGGAAACAAATACAATACTGGAGCGTAACTTTTGGCGATTCCAAAATTGCGTTTGAGAGGTGAGTGAGGAGAGACAAAAATGCTATAATAAATATATGTAAAAGGGGGTTTTCTCCCCGAAGGGAAGGAATTCACGAGTTGTGGCTGAAATATTTTGATTTGAGTCGAGATTCTTTTTTTTTTTTTACCTTGTCTATAATAGCTGCCACACGGATTGTTTAGGGAATTGAAAATGGAATGATTAAAGTCCTTTGCAAAGGGAATAAAATTACTGGAAGTTTTGAAAGGAAAATGTCTCAGAGAATTTTATATCAACAACCACATGGTCAAATTTATGCGGAAATTTTTGCGTAACAAAATCTATGAAATAAAGATTTCGTTTAGCAATTTCTTACATATATGTGACATGTTACCCTTCTTCCTTTCTTTTCTCAAATTTCATGTCTACATGATTTCTGGTCTAGCGAAAACAAAAAATATGACAGCATATTGTCGCGTGCAATCAGCTCATCTTGCGATTAAAAAATATGCTAATGTAAATGTAATAATTATCAAAATTTTAGTGGCACATGGACTGTTATGACACATAAACTGTTTATGAGAACTAACAAAGTTTTCGCCATAGACAGTGTCCAATGCAAAAAGATTTTGACAATGCATGTATTAGAAGCAGAGGCGGTTATAATTAAAAACACCCAATCGCATTACTAACAGAAAACTTATTATTATTATTATTATTAGAGGTTTAACGACCACCGTGAGCAACTGAATGTGCTATAAGCAGTCTCCCGTCCCTAATTTAGGGCCACTGACTCCAGGGAAGAGAAAGAGCCAGTAACGTAAGACAAACACAGAATCCATGCCTCACCGGGATTCGAACCCGGACCCTTCTCTGCCGAATGGCAATGAGCTAGCGCTTAGACCACTACGCCACCAGGGCGGCACAGAAAACTGAATAACAATAGTGGAAAATTCACGAATTTTTTTTCCATATTGGATTTTTAGAAGCGGAGACACCGTTGCTGATTGAAATGTGCACTTACACGCCTCTAGTGAGAAAACTATTCAGCATTGAAAGTCGAAAACGCTGAAAATATTCACCATAGTGAAAACTATGTGATACAATAAACAAATTTCGCATCGAATGTTTTGGAGCAAAGATAGCGACAAAAAATAAAATATATTAATACTTTTGTTCACCATAGAGGAAAAACTGCATTGTTTAAAATTTAAAAGGTATGCGTAAAATGTTTTTCCTGGAAAAGAGTACCCAACAAAAAGAAAAAAAATCAATGTCCATCGGTGATCAGTCTATCTAGTAATACAGGGTGTCCGAAAAATAACTGTGCACTGAAAATAACACTTGCCATGTCGATCTGGTTCCTACAGGAGGTGTTGGAAATGGCCCCCACCGACTACCAGACATGTCTGCACATGCTTCTGTATGTTGGTGAAAACCTTTCTCAGGGTATGTGGTGTGATTTGTTGGATGTGGGTCGTTATTGCAGCCTGTTGCTCTTGAAGTGTATGCGGATAACCTGCGTACACCTTTCCCTTCAGTGCTAGCGAACTGTTCGTCCGCTAAGCTACATCGCACGTTCGCCAATATGGAGCGTGGGGTGAATATGTGTCTGGACGCTGGTAGTGGGCACTTTCCGTATCGTCTGTGAGGCATTCCTTCTTGTCATTGATCAAGGTATGTTTAACATTAATTTCATTCAAATGTGCCTTTTTTTTTTTTTTTTTTTTTTGATTGAAGGTTTAACGACCACCGTGAGCAACTCAATGGGCTAAAGCAGTCGCCTGTCCCTAATTTAGGGTCACTGGTTCCAGGGAAGGGATCAAATGTGCCTTTGCAATCGTGAGTTAATTAAAAAAATAATAAGTGTTGAGTTCCAAGTGAATCACCCAGTATATGGCAGCTTTAAAAAAGTTTTGTAGAAGAATATGTAAACTAGTACAGCATCAAAAAGTATTTGATAGCTTTATTTTTATTTTTCGGGGTGAGAGCTGGCGGCCTCTATGAGTATCTCGAGCTAGGAAAAGGCGCTCTTCTCCTGCTTTGGGGCTGTTGGTTTCGGAGACCGATCTGGCACAGGTTTGGACGATTTACCAGAAGTATGCGCCTCTGACCACTCGGTCACCGGGGAAGTCTATGACAACTTCAGCGGTTAATGTGATGTGATGATCCTCAACACTCAACAGGCGTTTCAGTTTGTTTATTTGTTTATTTGCTTGCTCTCTCTCTCTCTCTCTCTCTCTTTTCAAGAGACAAGCAGGTTAAGTTAACAGAGAAACGTGACAAGAGATTTGAGGTACCAGTGCGCGTGATCTTTGTATCTTTAGTGTGCGTGAGGAAGTCGGACAATAGATTTGGACCATCATGAACAATGCCGGCCTGTAAACAGGAAAGTTTGAAATGTGCAGAACACACGCTTGAATTAAATTGGTTTTCATGTTTTCATTTTCGAAACGCAAACTTTCAGGAAGGAGGCCATGACATGAAAAATGTTTGCTTTTGAAGTTAGCCGTTAATGTCGCCATTTTGTACAGTCACGGACTGTAGTCATTTAGGCAGAATTTTGTGTTAAGTGAAAAAAGAAGTATGAGATTAAACCATACGTTATTATGAAGAGTCAGCCACCGTCGATACGAAAATCAAAATAATTCGTTATTGTTAGAGCTTCTGTATCCACACGTGATTATCATCATTTCTACAGTCCGGGTTATATGCAACTGCGTATTTTAGCCATTTTTTTACGATTGTGCATATAAATGCATTAAAAGCGCATATTATCTGTAAAAATGCATATTTCAAGCAAAATGTGTTTATACATATTTTATTTGATCTCTTAACATACGCTATAACTTAAAACAATACTAGTCCGTGACGCATGCCATGCACGGTTGAAAAAGCTGTGATTGGAATTTTTCTTTGTCATGTAACACGAATCGTAATAAATTGCATAACTATAATAAACTGTTGAAATATTAATTGGCAGTGTATAAGGTGGGTCACCAACAACAAAATTTTCGTAATATTCCCATTCATTTTTAATTTTTTCAACTGCTCGTATACGAATTTAACGATGACGCTCCTCATTATTGTATAAACATTTTCTTACCCGTTGTTGACGGGCTTGCATTAGAGTATTGAGGCATTATTTCAGTGACCCGAATCGATATCGAGTCCAAATAACTACACAATAGGGTTAAAAATGTGTTTTATTTTGCTAGTTTGTTTTTAACATTTTTTTTTGTTTGGTATCATTATATAATCTTTACTAATACATAAAGAGAGAAAGTTTGTTTTTGTGTTTGAGGTAATCTCGGAAACTACTGAACCGATTTGGATAATTCTTTCACCGTTGGGAAGCTTATTTTTTTCCGGTGGACATAGGCTATTTCGTTTATAATTTATTATTTTTGGCTGTACTACCATAACAGATGACTTTCAAGTAGTTCCCGATTTCCCGAGTATCGTTTCGCTTTGTTTACATACAACGTGATCACACCCAACGTGAAAGAAACTTACCTACGTGAAATGTCCACCAGGGAGCGTAAGGTTTATTTCTGTTTCTAATGTATTTGCAGCAAAAATTCTAACACCTCAATTAAAAAATTTCTTTCGTGGATCGATACCGCTCACCTCAGAAAACCTTTCGAAAATATGTCCTGCTGAAAATAATACATAGTTTTATTACATAGTTTTCCCGTAGATGCATATCTTATATTTGTCTATATCTCTGCTTCTAAGAGTCCTATTTGAAAAATTCTTTCTTTGTTGGAGAGCGTTTCCGCTCAATGTTTCTTATATAATTTCAAATTTTTCTTAACGCGCAAGTAAGTCTGACACCGGAGAGCGTACCTTTCGGTTTCCTTTTACAGCAATATCTGCAGGATTAAAAGCCCGATTGAAAAACTTTCTTCGGTCAGATGCTGATTTCCATACCGGTTCTATTGACTTTGAATAGCTTTGATAAATTTAATTCGCGTTAGAACGGATTCAAAAGGCGCGCTGATTACAACCTAAAATTCGGTATCATTGTGATATTATTGTATGGTATTCTAATTTCAACGTATCAGAAGTTGGCAGCAGTACTCATTGTTTACATCCGCTGTGAGTGTATGTTAATGGTATGATCTCTGTTCGATTTAGCCAGGAAAATAAACATGTGTGGTTAAACGACAGCCATATTTCTTTGTTGATTAAAACTTAATTATAATGAAGGTGAGTTTTAGTATTAGTACTGTCACATCTGCTGACAAGCACTGAGTACATTGGAAGCACACGTTCGAAAACTTCTCAGGCTATATTGATGGGGTATCTGAAAACAGTAAATTGCAACTATTAACTAATTATGTCGCACCTAATGTATTTCAGTATATCAGTGAATGTGAAACTTATATTGATGCTATAGCTATTTTGGAATCTTCATATGTTAGGCCTAAGAACGAGATCTACGCCCGACATACACTGACGGAAAAAAAATCCCAACACCAAGAAGGGGTTGTGTTAGATAAACGACAGTTCGTAGGTGGTGAGAGTACATCTGTAAGATGACGTCTATGCAAATTTCACGCTCGGCGCATGCGTGAGGCGCTAGTAGCGCCCCTCGGAACATGCAAAGCAGGTTTGCTGTAAATACGCGCTGTAACGTTCGTGACCGTTAGTTATCGTTGAGATTTGACGTAGGGTGTTGATGTTAGTCAAGAATGCCTTTAAGAAGCCGAAGAAGCCATTATGAACAGCTCACGGAGTTTGAACGAGGTCGTGTAATAGGGCTACGAGAAGGTGGATTTTCTTTCCGCAATATTGCAGAACGACTTGGCAGGAATGTAGCCACTGTGCATGATTCTTGGCAGCGGTGGTCAAGGGAAGGTACTGCCTCAAGAAGACTGGGTTCCGGCCAGCCACGTGGCACTACTGAGAGGGAAGACCGTCGTGTACGGCGTATAGCCGTGGCGCATCGTACCGCGTCTGCGGCAGCAATTCGAGCTGCAGTTGCCACCACAGTGACACAACGAACTGTTACAAATCGGTTACTTGAAGGACAGCTCCGAGCCAGACGCCCTGTAGCGTGCATTCCACTTACTCCAAACCACTGCCGTTTGCGACGTCAGTGGTGTCAAGCTAGAGCTCATTGGAGGACGGAGTGGAGATCTGCTGCGTGTTCTGATGAAAGCTGGTTCTGCCTGGATGCCAGTGATGGCCGTGTGTTGGTTAGATGGAGGCCAGGTGAGCGCCTGCAACCAACCTGTCTGCGGCCGAGACACACTGGACCTACACCTGGAGTTATGGTCTGGGGAGCAATTTCCTATGAGAGCAGGAGCACTCTCGTGGTTATCCCACGCACATTGACGGCACAGTTGTACGTCTGTCTGGTGATTCAACATGTTGTGCTGCCATTCATGAACAGCATTCCAGGGGGTGTTTTCCAACAGGATAACGCTCGCCCGCATACCGCTGTTGTAACCCAACATGCTCTACAGAGTGTCGACATGTTGCCGTGGCCTGCTAGAACACCAGATCTTTCACCAATCGAGCTCGTATGGGACATCATTGGACGACAACTCCAGCGTCACCCCCAACCGGCATTAACCGTACCTGTATTGACCGACCAAGAGCAACAGGCATGGAACTCCATCCCACAAACTGACATCCAGCACCTGTACGACACAATGCATGAACGTTTGCGTGCTTGCATTCAACATTCTGGCGGTTACACCGGTTATCAATGTACTAGCATTTCACATTTAAAATGGCTCTTCTCGCGCTTACAATAAGCTGTGATCTTGAAACCTTAATCGATTAAATATGTTACCTATACAAATGTATTGCCGCCATTTCATTCCTCTACAACTATTTTTTCGTGGTGTTGGGATTTTTTTTTTTTCCGTCAGTGTAGTTTGGCTACACGACGTCAACTGGCCGAGGAGTCTACAGATCACTATCTTCAGATCATAAAACAAACGAGCAAAGATTTCAATTTTAAAAGTGTTTCGGCTGAGCAAAATAAGAATGAATACATCAGAGATGCCTTTATTAGCGATTTGAAGTGCGCTCGCATACGTCTGCGACTTTTAGAAAATACGTTTCTCTCTCTCTCTCTCTGAAAGCCGCTTTCGCCGCCCCGGTGGCGCAGTGGTCTAAGCGATATACTCTGATCATTCGTCCGAAAGGGGTCTGGGTTCGAATCCCGGTCAGGCATGGACGTTGTGTTTGTCTTACGGCACTGGCTCTCTCCCTTCCCTGGAACCAGTGATCCTAAATTAGGGACGGGCGACTGCTTATAGCCCATTGAGTTGCTCACGGTGGTCGTTAAACCTACAATCAAAAAAAAAAAAAAAAAAAGAAAAAAAAAAAGAAGCCGCTTTCGATCAAGCTAGGGCTTTGGAAATGGCAGAACAACACTCTGCTTCATACTCGGGGCTGATGGATGCTGCAGTTGCTATTCGCATAAATGATTGTGTTGAGATAGATACTGGTACATCTATTACGACAACTGCTGCTTTGACTGGAACAGAAAGGTGCTATTTTTGTGGAAGAAATCGCCACCCTAGAACTTCTTGCCCTGCCAGAAATGTTGCATGTCGAACATGTAGGAAGAAAGGACACTTTCAGACAGTTTGTAAATCAAAAACTACTAGACCTACTACAGTAACCTCTGCTTCATCTGCCTCAGTTTTGGCTGCTGCATCTACCTGCCTTTTGAAGTCTACAGTAGCTATTAAAATAAACAAAGTAAGTGTGAGTGCTCTAATAGGCACAGGAAGTTCACTAAGCTTTATTGATCAGACCCTTGTAAATAAGTGTCATATACAAGTACTACCTTATAGTGGCAAAGTCGCTATGGCCAACTCCTCACTATTCACCGAATTTATAGGCAGTTGTAGTGTCAATATTGAAATAGAGGAACACACACTTATAAAAACATAATGATGTTAATAATGAGAGATCTTTCCTCTTATGCTATAATCGGACTAGACGTACTCCAGTGTCATACCTCTGTAGAAATTGTCCTCCATGGTTTACAGCCTTCACTCAGGATTTGTTGCTTGACCGTTGCAAATGTGCCCCCAGTCTCTCTATTTGCTAACCTTACTTCGGATAGCTACAAAATCTAGAATACACTCAAAAGGTGATAGTCACTTTTTTGGCTACAGAAATTGAAAAGCTCCTGCATGAAGGTGTGATTGAGCTTAGTAATTCTCCGTGGCGTGCTCAGGCTTTTGTGGTTAGAGGAGAAAATCACAAGGCTAGGATGGTTGTAGATTATTCACAAACCCTAAATAAATTTACCATGTTGGATGCTTACCCTCTACCTAGAATAGAAGAGATAATTGCTAAAGTTTCGGCAAATGAAGTGTACAGTGTCATAGATCTGAAAATTGCATATCACCAAGTACCCATCCTGGAGTCTGAGAAGCCATATACTGCTTTCGAAGCCTGTGGGAAGCTCTACCAATTCCTACGCATTCCCTTCGGAGTTACAAATGGAGTGGTTTGTTTTCAAAGAGTGGTCGATAGAATTATCCAGGATGAGAACCTAGAAAAGATTTTTCCATACCTGGATGACGTTACTGTATTTGGGAAAAGTCAAAATGATCACGACAGGAATCTGGCAAGGTTCCTAGCTGCTGCTGAGAAAAATAATCTCACGTTGAACAAGGAAAAATGTCAGTTTTCAATTAGGACTGTGAACTTACTTGGTTACATTACCTCTAACAACACTATCAAGCCAGACCAGGATCGACTGGGACCACTTCTTTATCTACCTATACCTAATGATGAAGCTTGCTTACGACATGCTCTGGGTATGTTTTCACACTACAGTAAATGGATACCTAGATTCTCCGAAAAGATTCGACCTTTAGTGCAAAACAAAATGCTTTCCTCTATCTGAAGAAGCTACTTCAGTATTTTGCGCTTAAAAATGACGTGGATAAAGCGGTACTAGCTGCAATAGATGACGGAGTACATTTTCGGGTAGAAACTGATGCCTCTAATTTTGCTGCAGCCGCTTCTCTGAGCCAAGCAGGAAGACCAGTTGCTTTCTTCTCTAGAACCCTCCGCTGATCTGAATAGCGACACTCTTTAATAGAAAAGGAAGCTTATGCCATTGTTGAATCGTTAAGTTATTGGCGGCATTACTTGATTGGTGGGCATTTTGAAGTAATTACCGAACAACGTTCTGTCTCTTTTATGTTCGATCAGCGTCATTCAAGTAAAATAAAAAACGAAAAGATCTTGAGATGGCGTCTAGAATTAGCTTGTTTCAAGTTTGATATAATCTACAGACCTGGGAACGAGAATGTGCCGCTGATACCCTCTCGAGAATAACTGCTGCGATAAACCAGGCCACGAATGAGGCTCTTTGCCACCCTGGAATAATACGAATGAGTCATTGGGTTCGCACAAAAAACCTACCTTATTCTGTTGAAGATGTAAAAAAGGTCACTAACTCATGCTCTGTTTGCGCAGAACTAAAGCTACGTTTTAACCAACATCAAGGGAAACTGATAAAAGCTACATCTCCTTTTGAGAGACTAAATCTAGATTTCAAAGGTCCTTTACCAGGGAAGTCTCGAAATCAGTATCTCCTCACTATTGTAGACGAATACTCTAGGTTCTCTTTTTTTTTTTTTTTGATTGGAGGTTTAACGACCACCGTGAGCAACTCAATGGGCTATAAGCAGTCGTCCGTCCCGAATTTAAGGTCACTGGTTCCAGGGAAGGAACAGAGCCAGTGCCGTAAGACAAACACAACATCCATGCCTCACGGGATTCGAACCCGGACCCCTTACGGACGAATGATCAAAGGCCATCGCTTAGACCACTACGCCTACGGGGCGGCTTCCCTTTCGCTCTACCATGTAATGATGTTTCTACTGCCACTGTGATAAGACTTAAAAAGCCTGTTCTCTGTATTTGGGCTACCTGCTTATATACATTCTGATAGAGCAGCATCATTTATATCTCAAGAACTGAAGTCATTTCTAAATTCACATGGCGTTGCTACTAATCGAACCACCCCCTTCAATCATAGAGGGAACGGACAAGTTGAAAGATACAATGGAAGGCTATAACACTTGCCCTTAGGTCTAAGGACATGAAAACTGAGCGAGCGGTGGGAGGAGTTACTGGACCATGCTCTGCACTCTATTCGCTCTCTTCTGTGCACGCAATAAATGCAACCCCGCACGAGAGGATGTTTAATCACCCTAGAAGATTTTCTAATTGGAGTTCAATTCCAACCTGGTTAACTAAATCTGGTCCTGTTCTTTTGAAAAAGAACGTTCGCTGTAGTAAATACGAGCCTCTTGTGGAAGAGGCAGAACTAATATTGGGTTGTCGGAAAAGTCGTGACGTATTTTGGCACCCGATGGCGGTTGGGCGGTTTTGGAAGTAGTAGAGGCATGCGCAGATCTGTTATCGCTATGGCATTCGAAAGGTGCCAGTTCTAGCTGCAGTCTAAAAGGAATAGTGAGCGATTTGGTTCATTTGCGGAGATTTGACATTAAGTTGAAGATGGAAGACCAAACTGTGCATTTTCGCCATATTTTACTGTTTCACTTCCGTAAAGGGAAGAACGCGCGTCAAGCTTGTGAAAAGTTGCGTAAAGTGTACGGTGATAATGCTCTACAAGAACGTCAGTGCCAGCGGTGGTTCGCAAAATTCCGTGCTGGTTATTTTGACCTCAACGACGCTCCTCGGTCCGGGAGGCCAACCGAGGTTGATGACAACCAAATCAAGGCATTGATCGAGTCAAACCTGCTTTACACAACACACGAGAGATTGCAGACACATTGCACATGCATCATTCAAGCGTTCACGACCACCTGAAGAATCTGGGATACGTAAGCAAGCTTGATGTGTGGGTTCCTCATGAACTCAAAGAAGCTCAATTGACGGCGCGTATAAACATCTGCGATATGATCATTAAACATGAGGAAGACGATCCTTTTTTGAAGCGACTGATAACTGGTGACGAAAAGTGGATTGTGTACAACAATGTGCTGCGCAAACGGTCTTGGTCCCGACGTGCTGCTTCGCCTCAAACGACATCCAAAGCAGACATTCATCAAGGGAAGGTTCTGGTCTCCGTGTGGTGGGATTTTAAAGGTGTTGTGCTTTTCGAACTCCTACCACGGAACCAAACAATCAATTCGAATGTGTACTGTCGGCAATTGGACAGTTTAAACGAATACATCATCCAGAAACGTCCACAGCTCGTTCATCGTAAAGGTGTTGTGTTCCATCACGACAACGCGAGACCACAAACAAGTTTGATCACCCGCCAAAAATTATTGGAGCTTGGGTGGGATGTGTTGCCACACCCAGCATACTCGCCTGACTTTGCGCCGTCAGACTTCCACTTGTTTCTCTCTCTCTTCAACAGTCCTTGCGCGGTATAACGTTCAATTCAGATGAGGCTGTAAATCAGCACCTTGTAGAGTTTTTCGCCACGAAAAACAGGTCCTTCTATGAACGAGGCATTCTGCAGCTCACTGAAAGATGGCAAAAGGTCATCGAACGAAACGGGCATCATATTATTGATTGATCTTTGTTCTTTCTATCAATAAATGACCTTTGCAAAACATGCCTAAAATACGTCATGACTTTTCCGACAACCCAATAGAATCTAACCCTGATTATGCCTTTGTCAGATTCCCTGACGGGCGAGAAACTACTGTTTCAACTCGGCATCTAGCTCCTACAGGAGAACACCCAAGAGAGGTGAATGATTGTCTGAGGCAAGAAATCCTTCAAACTACTGACTCTGCACCTGCTAGTAATCTTGAATATGGGACTAATGTAGTTGAAGCTAGCGAACTATCACTGACTGCTACTGAGGACTCTGATGAAGCACTGCGCCCTACTCATTTCAGACGCCAACCTGCATACCTGTCTGACTATGTAACTAACTTTTAGAGAGGGGTGAATGCGATATTATTCTATTGTATTCTAATTTTAACGTATCAGAAGTTGGCAGCAGTACTCATTGTTTACATCCGCTGTGAGTATGTTAATGGTATAATCTCTGTTCGATTTAGCTAGGAAAATAAACGTATGGTTAAACGACAGCCATATTTCTTTGTTGATTAAAGCCTAATTATAATGAAGGTGAGTTTTAGTGTTATTACTTTTTTCATCAATCATCTTTCTTGATTTTTCTCCCGAGACTTGAAGAAGCAAGCAATAGCCCAAACTCAAAGAACTTTAAAGATCGGTGTTAGATCAAAGGATCGCCTGTCGACAGAAACCAATAATATTCAAAAATAATAAATTTCCTTTCTCCACGTGGCAGCAAGAAACGAGGCATAAGAAATGCCTTCTGCCTGTAAGCTTGCTTTGATGTTTGACTCTCCCGACTGAGATTTCCTTCCAATTCTCATAAAACCTAAGGCTTAATTTCGTAATTTATACAGAGCTGCTGCGCACAAACATGGCATGCGATATTTAGTTTTGTGGAATAATTTTTAAACATAAATAATGATCTCGTAATACCAAATGTTAGCTATGTCAAATCAACACAGCAAATCTCTGGAAACGAACGCTACGTTCTATCTGTGAATAAGTGTTTTGTGAAACTCAGTTTCCATAGTATGAGTTAGCTGCTAAAATGTTTAAAATTAAATCAAGAAAGTTGTAATAAAAGCGTGAATTTTCGACTATCGGAAGGATTTAACTACTGATGCAAAAATTGCATATTGTGCTACTTATGAGGAGAAAAACATTGCTTGTGAGAAAAAATATCAAATCGATCAGCATATGAAAACCGCCTATCACACTGCGAAAAAAAATTAAGAATTTTAAGAACCGTACCCCTGTACAAAGGTAATAATAGAAAAACGAAAGAAGGAAATGCAAATGTCATGCATTTAAGTGCATTTTAAGTAAATATTTGCATGCATGTTTTACAGGGATTCTTTTAGTGCATCTAATCCGCTCTCTATAAATTTCTTTCATTTTGTTATATGGCATTTCACGTAAGTATAAGTATAAAACAAGTTAGTAAAATCATGCAATGCATTGATTATGATACGCTTTCCAACATACTAGAAATCATTACTCAAGTTATTACTCAAGTTATGAGGAAAATGGCTGTGGAATAAATCTCACTCCTGTGCCCTCACCTATGATCCCATTTCGATGATATTCAACAGAACTGGTTCAGTATACCTCCGAAATAGCAAGATAAAGTTTTGTCGCAATCGAAGCCATTTTACGTAAGTTATGATGCATAAGGGCTATGGAAAAGATTCCGCTTTTGTATCCGAACCTTTGACCCCATTTTGACCATTTTCAATAGGATTCGTCCCTAAGTAGGTCCCTACAACATACTAACATTTCATATAAATCGAAACATTTTCACGTAAGTTATGACGCATAATGACGATGGAAGTGATTCCGCTCCTATGTCCTGACCTTTGACCCCCATTTCGCCAATTTTCAATAGGGTTTGTCCCCAGGGGGTCTCCTACTACATACAAAAATTTAATTGAAATCGAACCTTTTTTTACGTTAGTTATGACGCATAAGAACAGTGGAGTGGATCCCGCTGCTATGTCCTGACCTTTGACCCCATTTCGTTCACTTTCAATAGGGTTCCTTCCCAAATGTTCCCCTACCACATACTAAAATGTCATCGAAATCGAACGATTTTTACGCGAGTTATCGTTCGGACAAACATACGCACACAACGCGTGACGTAATGAGGCAGATGGGAATCGCGACCATCTGCTCGCAAGAGTGTGACGTTATAGAACTTTAATAGGATCCACACACAACGCGTGACGTAATGAGACAGATGGCGTGACCGTGCGCCAACATCTAATGGAACGACGCCATGACACTACACTAAAAACGTGGTAATTCGGAGTGGTTATTTAACGCACTAAACGAATTTTCCTAAAGTCGAGATCAAGCTAAATCGATTTCTAGTACCAGAAAACGGTAGGTTAACGACTTCCATCCAAATCCTTAGAGCCGTTTTCAAAATAAAATTTACATACATGCAAGAATTGCTCCTTTGAGGTGAACGTCAAGTAATTTTGCTTCCTGTACTTCGAATGGAAAAATTTCTGTACACATTTTCTTCCCAATTAATGCGTTCCCAAGGATGAAAATTTGAACATCGATTAAAATATCTTTATTTTATAACTTGCAATACTTAATATTTTCTAAAACATAACCGTAATTATGCAACCCAACATTTGTTTGTCTACTGACGTCATGAAAATACAGGTCGCGCCATCTTTTTTCTGGACAATTAATGCGTTTACAAGGATGAAACTTTGAACATCGATTAAAATAGTTTCATTTTATAACTTGGTATACCTAATATTTTCTAAAACATAACCATAATTATGCAATCCAATATTTGTTTGTCTACTGACGTCATAAAAGTACAGGTCGCGCCATCCTTTTTCTGGTTTCAACACCGCCAAAGGAAAAGTTATTGATTTTTAATATAATTATGGTTATGTTTTAGAAAATATTGAGTATTCCAAGTTATAATAGGAAGTTATTTTAATCGATGTTAAAATTTCCATCCTTGGGAACACATTAATTGTAAAGGAAATGTGTATAAAAGTTTTTCCATTGGAAGTATAGGAAGCAAAATTACTTGACGTCCACCTTAATAATATGGGATAAAGGCCCTGGAATGGATCGTAATCCTATGTCCTGACCTTTGACCCCATTTCGTCCATTTTCAATAGCGTTCGTCCCCAGGTGGTCCCCTACCACATACTGAAATTTCATCGAAATCGAACCATTTTTACGCACGTTATGACGCATAAGGGCAATGGAATGCATCCCGCTCTTATGTCCTGACCTTTGACCCCAATTCACTCATTTTGAATAGGGTTCGTCCCCAGGCGGTCCCCTACCACATAGTAAAATTTCTTTGAAATCGAACCATATTTACGCAAGTTATGACGCATAAGGGCAATGGAATGCATCCCGCTCTTATGTCCTGACCTTTGACCCCAATTCACCCATTTTGAATAGGGTTCGTTCCCAGGCAGTCCCCTACCACATAGTAAAATTTCATTAAAATCGAACCATATTTACGCAAGTTATGACGCATAAGTGCAATGGAATGGATCCTGCTCCTACGTCGTGACCTTTGACCCCATTTGTCCCATTTTCAATAGGGTTCGTCCCCAGGTGGTCCCCTACCACATACTAAAATTTCATCGAAATCGAACCATTTTTACGCCAGTTATCGTGCGGACGGACGGACAAAGCTGGAGCAGATACACTTCTTCAACCTACGGTTGGAAAGCGTGAAAAATAAGGTAGAGAAGGTATAAGTTATATGGCATTTTCCGTGTCACTGAAAGATAAACGAACGTACGAAAATTACTGGTAATCAGATTTTCGCCCAGTTTCTTCTTGTGACTCGCAATTCTGGTCAGTCATCTATTATTTACATTTTAGGCTCCATAGCATATTAGTGTTTCAGTTACGTAGCGTTAAAAATAAGAAATCTCGTGTCTGTCTTATAAAACTATTGTCGTGCACGGACTACAAGCAAATACCTTTTTCTTTCTGAGCAGCATCCTTTCCTAGAAAGAATAAAAATTGTCGACTTTATCGTTTTACAAAGACGTCTCTGAAAAAAAAAAAATAGATATGAATCATGGATTTCAGTACAGAGACTTCATATCTTTTGGGGTGCAAAAACTGTTTGCTCACTTCCCTTAAAGAAATGCATTTAAGCATGAAATATCTTTATTTCGTGGCTTATTCTGGAACAACTCATATTTTTACTTTCTCGGCAATACCGTTCGTGCGGCCGCTGACGAAATCATTGAGTACTGAAAAATCTATGAAGCCTCACACGATTTTTCTGTACGATTTTCTAGAAGAGGCGAATTGTGTCAAGAAAACAGATAACTCTAAAAGTCCAATGTCTCATCGTGTACGAAATGCTACGGTATGACTTGTCCTCACCCAAAATGAACAGTACTGGCGAATGTTACACACCGAGTGCGCACTGAATTACGAACACCAGTCCGTTGAAAACAATAGTACCTTAACAGGAGGCAAGAGTGACCTGTAAACTAAAAGACTGTATATAAGAGATTAGAGATTCAGCTGAGAGTGAAGTTACGGACGTGATGGGTAAAACCAAGGACTTAATATAGTTTACAGGTCAAATTATGAGTGCAGTTGGTACGTCCGTTTCTGAAACGCCAACACTCATGGGCCTTGTTATGTGTCGTCGTTCAAATCAATCAGGCCCGCACAGTGTTGAAGAAAAAATACTTCTTACCTGCTATCCATTTTTCAACTACGACCAGTGTATATCTCGGGGTTCGAGGACGATGGAATCAGTTGACAACAGAGATTTTTTATATAGCACTTATTCCTTCGAGTAGTTCCAAAGTCGACACAATGAACTCACAAATAGAACATCTAACATATAATTAACACAATCACATGACCACACGCCCTAGATATATCCCTAATATAAAAACACCAGCGTTGGTTACAAGTGTTGTTCCATCTTTTTTCTCTCCGAGTTCACTTCGCACGATTTCATCCTCGCTTCACACGGAATGACAGCCTCCTCTACCAAAATCGTCTCCACAGCCGCTCGGAATTGGAATTGTTCTTCTTCTTCCGACAGGCCTTCATTTTTAAAGTGTACCAAGAGTGGTGCCAAAATGCCGAGACAACTTATCAGCAACACAACTGTAAAGCGTGGCGATTCGAAGGGTGAATAATCGGTACGTCGCCTTGTACAGGGCACCACGGTTTCGCAGTGCATAAACTGCGAAACCGTGGAGCAGCACGGTTTCGCAGTTTACGCACAATATAATATAATTCAACTAGAAACAACATATCTCGCGCACATATGCACCCCATGCTGGCGCGGGTGAACAGCAAGTGCAGATGCCCTATACACCACTCTCTTCTAACAACAGTCCATCGTCGCAAACGATTCTCGTGGTGCCAATGGCATGCGAATTCAACAACAGAAGGATGGAAGCAGGTGTGCAGGCCCAACGAATTGGGATATGCGCTCCATTCTACCGATGGTGGAGTCCGTATTTCGCGTCAGAAGAATAAGACTATGGATCCCTCATGCATGGTATCAACTTTCCAGATCGGCGGAGACGGTTGTGTGTTATCAGGCATGTTAAGCTGGCATGAACTAGAACCCCTGATGTATCTCCACCCAGAGGCGGATGGGTTCCTCTAGGACGATAATTCTCCATGTCATTTTTTTTTGATTGGAGGTTTAACGACCACCGTGAGCAACTCAATGGGCTATAAGCAGTCGCCCGTCCCTAATTTAGGGTCATTGGTTCCAGGGAAGGGAGAGAGCCAGTGCCGTAAGACAAACACAACATCCATGCCTCACCGGGATTCGAACCCGGACCCCTTACGGACGAATGATCAGAGGCCAGTGCCTTAGACCACTGCGCCACCGGGGCGGCCTCCATGTCATCGGACCTGCCTCGTAAAGGTGTAGCTTGACGAACTGATATGAGTCATCTCAAATGGCCCCCAGCTCCCCTCATCTCCACCCAATCGAACGCTGCGGGATGTTGTGGAAAAGTCAGGTGAAACAGTTGGACACACTAACCCGCTTCCTACCAGAACCGCCTCCACAGTTATCTTAGCGCTGGCTTCTAAGCATAACTCCGGGACGGGCCCGGGTTCGTCCCTAATTTAGGACCATTTGTGCTAGAGAAGAAGGAGGGCCAGTGCCGTAAGACAAACACAACACTCATGCCTGACCGGGATTCGAACCCGGACCCCTTACGGACGAATGATCAGAGGCCAGTGCCTTAGACCACTGCACCACCGGGGCGGCCTCCATGTCATCGGACCTGCCTCGTAAAGGTGTAGCTTGACGAACTGATATGAGTCATCTCAAATGGCCCCCAGCTCCCCTGATCTCCACCCAATCGAACGCTGCAGGATGTTGTGGAAACGTCAGGTGAAACAGTTGGACACACTAACCCGCTTCCTACCAGAACCGCCTCCACAGTTATCTTAGCGCTGGCTTCTAAGCATAAGTCCGGGACGGGCCCGGGTTCGTCCCTAATTTAGGACCATTTGTGCTAGAGAAGAAGGAGGGCCAATGCCGTGAAACAAACGCAACGTCTGTGCCCTACTGGAATTCGAACCCGAACCCATCTCGGCCGAACGGCTAAAAGCCAGAGCTCAGACTACTCTGCCACTGTTGTGTCGGCTGTGGTATGGAGCAGTGTAGTGTGCTCAACTGTTTCACATTGCTTTTCCACAAAATCCCACAGTGTTCAATTGGGTTGAGTTGCAGGTCATTCGAGATGACTCACCGTGTTCGTCGAGCTATTCCTTCACAAGGTGGGCCCCCTTATTATTATTAAATGATTTTATTACCTGCTTTTAGTCCATCGAGTTGCTGACGCTGGTCATTTAATCCCCAAACAAACAATCAAAATACCAGAACTGTGGACCACAATACAATTACACTGCTGGCCACCCAAAATGCAACACCAAGAAGGAAGCATCCGATTGGCCTGAATTTTTTAAAAGATGCCGTTCGGCCGAGATGGGTTCGGGTTCGAATTCCAGTAGGGCACAGACGTTGGCGGCAGTGGCCGTTGAACGCCGCACCTGGACTACGGAATGGCACGACATTGTTTTCTCTGACGAATCCCGCTTCTGCCTGCAACACCACGATGGTCGGATCCGCGTGTGGTGGCACGGCGGCGAGAGACTGTATGACGCCTGCATTATGCATCGCCATACCGGTCCGTCGCCTGGCGTTATGATTTGGGGCGCAATTGGATATGACACCCGCACCCTTCTGGTACGCATCGCCGGCACACTCAACAGCCACCGCTACATCTCCGACGTTTTGGAGCCTGTAGTCCTCCCTTACCTGCAGGACCTGCCAGCGGCCACGTTTCAACAGGACAATGCGCGCCCGCACGTGGAACGCATCGTGCAACAATTCTTCACGGCCCACCAGGTGTCACTACTACCGTGGCCCGCCTGTTCTCCCGATATGTCGCTCATCGAACACGTCTGGTCGCTGATCGGCAACCAAGTGGCCCGGCAAGCACCATCCGCGGCTACGCCTGATGAACTGTGGCAACGTGTGGAAGCAGCCTGGACCGACATACCCCAAGCCCACATCCAAAGCCTCTTTCGTTCGATGCCGTGGCGTGTAGCGGTCGTTACTGCCAGCCATGGGGGCCCACACGAACTATTGATGTCTGCGTGTTCCGCAAGTCGCACGGGCCTGTGAGCTCAATCGTTTCATCTTTGTATCTGTTGTTATGTGTCCAGTAAATCTGATTTTGCTATCTCGTGTCCTTCTTGGTGTTGCATTTTGGATGGCCAGCAGTGTATGTCCAAGGGGAGGGTGTCGGAATTTCACAAATCCTCTTGTAGCTGGTAGTGAAAAGCATTGACACCGTCCCGGTGGTGCAGGGGCCTAAGCGCTGGCTTATGACCATTCGCCAGAGAAGAGTCTGGGTTCGAATCCCGGTCAGGCATGGATGTTGTGTCTGTCTTACGGCACGGGTTCTCTTCCTTCTCTGGAACCAGTGACCTTAAATTAGGGACGAGCGACTGCTTATAGCCCATTGAGTTGCTCACGTTGGTCGTTTAACCTTCAATTAAAAGAAAAAAAGCATTCAAAATTTGTTCTTTCAGTATTTCGTAAAAACAAATAAAAATAATGGTCGCCCATCCTGATTTCGAAGTCTAACGGCGTCCATGTCTGTATGATACGGTTCGTAGGAATTTTGGGATCGGTATCTTCATCGGCAAAGCAATGATATTCCCCCGTAGGAATGCTCAGACACTGATGGATGTACAAACTGACATTCACGATGTCGGAGACTTTCGGAGTATGGGTACAGAACAGTGCCGACTTCTGGATTTAATTCGCAGAAACTCGAGACGACGAAGGACACACACACACACACACAAAAAAAAAACAAGAAAGATGACACCGAATTTTCGGGTGTAATAAGCACGTCTTTTGAATCCGTTTTGACGCAAATTAAATTTATCAAAGCTATTCAAATTCAATGGAACCGGTATGGAAAACAATAGATCTGACGAAAGAAAGAAGATTTTCAATCGCTTTTTTAATCCCTGAGATATTGCTGTAAGCGGAATCGTGAGCTTACGAACTCTTATAAACAGAGATATCGACAAAAATAATTTGTGTTTAAGTGCTCTTAAACACAAATTCATATGCAAGTAAGAATATTTAAAATTTCTATTGTATTTACATAAGAAATTTACTCAGTTTAGTTTCTGCAAGCAAAGAAATGGCTTTATCGTTAAAATAGTTACTTTGACATTTGCCATGAAAATATATCTTTCAACGAAATATCACTAAAATTGAAGTTCGAAGAACCAGACATCCATGATGCGCGAGAGCGCTATTTGAAGAACAAAACTTATTAAATAATGTAACAGTTTAAAAAAAAATGTGATTCGTTGAAAATCATTACCGTTTAAGAAGAATTTACAAGTACTTGGCGCTACGCTCGAAAGGTGTGGCTTTCATGACAGACAGGTTTATAAGAATCGCGTTGAGCTAAGAGTCAAACCAGTTCATCAAAGGCCAACAAGAGCTGCACTCCATTTTTCTAATATAGACGGCAAAGATCGAAATGTAGGCACTGTTTCAAAGGCAGAAACGAGGAGTTTATTAGTTGATCTTTTTGGGCTCAATTTTTAAGAGCCCTAGCCCGTCTGAGCCTAAAGTATTTTAACCCGATCTAGTCCGAGCCCGAAATATTTCAGCCCGATCTCGTCCGAGCCCCAAGTATTTCAACCCGAGCCTGTCCGAACCCCAAGTATTTCAGCCCGACGCCGTCCGAGCCCGAATTATTTCAACCCGAGCCCGTCCAAGCCAGAAGTATTTCAGTCAGAGCCCGAATTTTATGTTACAAGGTAGAGCCCGTCCGGAATGAGCTCGAAAACTGTGACTAACCTGTTTAGGCATTAATAAAAAAAAATTCCTCTTTCAGACTTCCACTCTCTGCAATTAGCCGACGCCTTTCTCAACCGGGTAGTGAGGAAAGAAACTCCATCTGTTTCCATAGTATAATTGTACGATTTTTTAATTTTTTTTTTTACCGTTCGTTTCTTCCTGAATTGTTTGGGGCTGCCGGGCAACCGGAAAGATCGGGAATCTACGTACTTTGCTCAGTAGAATTAGCAGGAAGCTGCTGTGTGGAGGTAGGGCTCAAAATTTCGTAGGCGTGCTATCTGCTATCTTGTAGATAAGACGCCGACGAAATTCTAGTATGTATAGTTCTTGAAGAAGCATTTCCTTCTCAGCAGAAATCCACTTATGCGTGGCTTACGGCGTTTTCTACTCAAGCCCAGAATAAATAACCCTCCCCACTCTCCGTCCAGACCCATTTGCCGAAGAATTCTTTATGAGCTAGAAAGAGTAAGAAAAGTTTCGTATGCTAAATCATAAAAAATTACATTAAAAAAAAAAAAAAAAACTCTTTCTCTCTCAAAACCCGAACCTGAACTGTAGTAAATGTTATGCACCACGAGCCCGGGCTTGACTTTCGGGCTCGATTCTTTCCTCTGAAGTAACCATCAGTGAAATAATATCCCAATCTAACACTGAACTTTTGAGGTACACCAACTGAATGTCTTCCATTGAGTTAGTAATCAATTACAGTAAATCTGAAGCTTTACTTCTGCCGCCCCGGTGGCGCAGTGTTCTAAACGATAGCTTCTGGTCATTCGTCCGAGATGGGTCCGAGTTCGAATCCCGTGAGGCGTGGATGTTGTGGCCTGTCTTACGGCGCTGGCTCTCTCCCTTCCCTGGAACCAGTCGTCCTAAATTAGGAATGGGCGACTGCTGCTTATGGCCCACTGTGTTGCTCACGGTGGTCGTTAAATCTCCAATCCAAAAAATGCTTTACTTTTTTCTAAACAAATATCTAAGTAATCTCTTAATTTAAACATCTTCCTTAATAACACTCAGATTGAGTTAGTTAATAATCTTACTTATCTGGGTATTGTCTTACACAATGACTTAAAATGGAATCTTCATATAGAAATTTTATCTAAAACATTTCTAGAAATATAGGAATAATTAGTCATATACTAACTACCTAACTTATCTGTTAAAACACTAAAATTACTACATTACACTTTAATACATCCACATCTTGATTATTGCTTACTATCCTGGGGTCAAACAACGCTTACTAACATCAATCAATTACAAATTCTCCAAAATAAATACATTCGATTTATAGATCTTAAACATAACTTAAATCGTAACAATTTACTAGGATAAAATATGTTTAGATATTCCAGAGCTAACCCGAACAATATCCTAACAATTAAGCAATTCTTTAACTTCAATTTAGACATAATTATGTATAAACGAATGAAAATGAACCTTGGACAGGAGCTTATAAAAATTAACACCCCTACGTACAGATACAATATTCGAAATCAAGCTCTGCTGAGACCTATTACACCTAGAACACAAACTACTAAACAAAGTCTCAATTATTCTGGTCCGGAGTTTTGGAATCGATTGCCTGCAGAATTAACATCTATTAATAACTTTAATTTGTTTAAAAAAATTAAAACACTACTTACTTAATACCTTAATGTTTTATTCGCCTTAGTGTACTGTTCTGTTGAATATTACAGTAGGTATCTAACTTAGTTAACATGTATTTTAGATCTGTTTCTCTTTTTTCTCTCTTGACCTTGCAACTGCTATTATATGAATGCTTTTGGCTTGACTTATACGTAGGAAGATCGAGGCTAAGTCAGGTCTCTGCGAAGCCTTTTCCTTGATCTTCCCTGCTGTTATTTTTTAGCTTATATGCAACTATTCTGAATTATTACTTTATTATGTAACAGCAAGATCCATAAATGAATTCAATTGAATTTTAGGACGGATGACCAACGAATGCGAGTGATCACCAACACCGGTTTCACTGTCAATGCGCATTTTAAATTACGCGCAGTTTTTCTCAAGGGCGAAAATCTCAATTCTCATTTCCTCCAAATATTTTTCTTCTGAAAATCTGCTTTGATTTTTTTTTTTTTTTTTACCTATCGGAAAGGAGTATGCTTGTTACACTGTAGAATTTGGTGTCATGTCTCTTGCTGTTCGTTTTTTAGCACGTCTTTTGTAAAAAAATATCGTGTTTACGTTATCGGTTTGTCCGTCTGTACCCACGATATCTCTGGAACTATTAGTCCGATTTGAAAAATTGATCCTTTATTTTGTTTTGTTTTTTACTATGTACAATTTCGCCGCTAGAGGGCGTAAATGCAGATGATGTCGAATTCAAAAATACGTTTTATTCCACATATTTGCTTCTAAGCATCCGATTGAAAAAATTCTTTTATCTTTCGATTCCATTTATGTCGAAGAGTATTTTAGATATAGTTACTTTTTCAAATTATGCATAGATTTCCCGCTAGGGGACGTAAAAGTAAATTACATTTTTCCCGATAACTCTTCTTCTAAAGCTCCGATTTGAAATTTTTTTTCTTCAGCGCATACACCTCCTGATGGAAAATATTTTGCATATAGTTTCTAATTTTTTATAATAAATGCTTTGGCCACCAGGGGGCGTAAGTTTTAATTTTTGCTTCTGATGTATTTGCCATAAAATCTGAGCTTCTAAAATATCGATTGAAAAAATTGTTTCGTGGACTGATGCCACTCACATCGATAAACCTTTTCGGAATATTTTCTTCTTTAAATACTTCACAGTTTCTCCGCCAGGGGGTGTAGATGTATATTATATTTTTGTCAATGTCTCTACTTCTAGGAGTCCGATTGGAAAAATTCCTTCTTTGTTGGATAGTGTTTTCGGTGTGACATGTTTTTCATATAATTTCAAAATTTTCAATTAATTCATAAACTTTCCGCTAGGGGGCGTAGAGGTAAATTGTGTTTCCCCCTATATCTCTGCTTCTGAACCTCCGATTTGAAAAATTCTTTCTGCACCGGATACTGCTCCTGATGGGAAATCCTTTGCACATAATTTCTAATTTTTGTAAAAAATGGTTTGGACACCAGGTGGCGTAAGTGTCAATTTCCGCTTCTGATGTATTTGCAGCAAAATATAAGCTTCTAAAATCTCGATTGAAAAAAGTTGTTTGTTGACCGATACTACTGATGTCCACAAACGTTTTAGGTACATTTTCTTCTTGAAATAATGCATGGTTTCTACGCCACTGGGCGTAGACGTATATTTTATTTTTGTCAATATCTTTACTTAAGAGTCCGATTTGAAAAATTCATTCTTTGTTGGATAGTGTTTCCGATGCGAAATGTTTTTCCTATAAATTCAAAATTTTCAAGTAAATCATAGACTTTATTCCACTTGGGGCAAAAAGGTAAATTGCGTTTTCTGCGTTATAAAACTCCGATTCGAAAAATTCTTCCTGTATCGCATACAAGACCTGATGGAAAATATTTTTCACATAATTGCTAATGTCTGGTAAAGAATGGTTTGGCCACCAAGGGGCATAAGTTTTAACACCTGCTTCTGATGTATTTGTAGCAAAATCTGGGCTCCTGAAAACTCGACTAAATTTTTTTTTCTTGGACCCATACCGCTCATATGGATAAGCCTTTTGAGAATACTTTCTTCCTAAAATAATGCGTGGTTTTCCCACCAGGGGCCGTAAAGTCACATCTGATTTTTGTGGATATCTCTGTTTCTAAGAACCCGATTTGAAAAATTATTTCTGTGTTAGAGAGCGTTTCCGGTGCAAAATGTTTCTCATATAAATTCATGTTTTTCTTAACGCACAAGTCTGCAACCAGAGGGCGTAAGCTCACGATTCCGTTTACAGCAATATCTGAGAGATTAAAAACCCGATTAAAAACTTCCTTCTTCCATCAGATACTATTGTTTTCCATACCGGTTCCATTGACTTTGAACAGCTTTGATATATTTAATTTGCGTCAGAGCGAATTCAAAAGACGTGCTTAATTCGGTGTCATCTTTCTTGTTTTGTTTCTTGTTTTGTTTTTTATCTCGATTGCAGTAACCTTGATTTTTCCTGTCATTATCATTTTCCTTGATGCAAAATTTCTGCATAAAATTCGATTTTCTTTTTCGTTAGTTACGAACGATTGGCTCATTACACATAAGATAAGATAGCGTCTTTCTTATTTTTGCTTTTAATTCTCGTGAAGAGTGAGACGTTCCCCAAATTTCAGCGCGGCACGCAATAAGAGGTAGCGTTTGTGAAATGCCAAAGACCGTATTACAATGGTTAAGTATTTTGATATATTGCCTCAGCCGTGACGAATCAATCATATTTCCTCATTTGTCAGTTGTCACTTCGGGAAAGAAAATGAAGTCTTTATCAGTTTCTTCGGACATAAAGAAATGGCGAAACCATGCGGTAGGACGAAATATTCTTTAGAATTTTTTATTCGCAAACATGGAAACCGTACGCGATGCATTGTACATGTATTTAATGAAGGCTTGTCATCATAAAGAAAAAATGTACCTCTAAATTCATTCTAAGAACAATTATTTTTAAGGTTGGACGATTTAAATCTTTTCACCTGTTTTAGAAGAAAACAAAACATCTGCCCAAAGTGCTGATGAAATGTCGTTTGAGCACCTCTTCATTCGAATTCGAGAAACGGAAATGTTCGAGAAGAAGCACAAAATGAATTATGATATTGATAAAAAACAATGTCGGCCGGACGTTCAGTGATATGAAGTTCGTTTTATATTTATTCGAAGTACAGGGTAATTCAAAATGATTGGCCCGATTGCAAATGACAATACCTGACTTAAATAGTGTAACTATACTAGTGATCCGAAATTTCTTGGCGTAGAATAGAAATCAAAGTTTTCAAGCTTTCGCACATCAACCAGATGGCTTTTTCAAGGAAGGTAGACTGCAAACTGAATAATAGAACGGTTCAACAATTTGAACGCGGTAACTTGACTTGACAGAAACGAATAGATTCGAACGTAATCAGGTATTCAAAGACACAAGGCGTTATGCTCCTTTAGCACGCGGAATCATGGATGGAGAACCAAGAGGCAATCGCTATTTGAAGAACTGGTTCCAAACTCGTGGTAACTTCAGTGAGACGCTATCATTGCACGGCTCGCTGTTGGTTATGATCATCAAAGTTTCGCGAATGGCAGTAGATTTTGGGGTGGAGTGGGAAGCTAATTTCTTTACGTCATCCTACATAGGAGCAGCTGACTTGAACTTGACTTTGCCGTTCTTTATGTTCTTTTTATGTTCGTTAACTCTAATTCTAAATGAACATTTAGTCATTCCAATGTAGTGTCGCGTGGAGCCGTCCGGATATAGTAGAGGAATGGCATAAACACTTGCTTCATTGGAAGGTGGGGACTTCTAAGTGTTTCCCTTAAGCATGGTATATAAAAATGTAGGAGATCTGATGCCGACACCGAGGTTCATCTTCTTCAGTGCGTTCTCGAGCTTATACGAAACATTTGGTATATAGGAATTGAGCCCAGGTAGGGTAGCTGCGGCATATAAATATCAGTACGACTGGTTTTGGTTTTCTCGATGTAGCGATGTATCAGGTTCGGGGCGTATCCTGCCTCAGTGGCCAGCTCGATAACGTTTCGCAATTCGCATTGCCTAGAAGTAACATCTGAGGAGGCTGCAAAAGCTCTTCGGATTAGAGAACGGGATAAAGCTGTCTTGTAGTCAGCGGGGCAGATGAGTGAGAATCAGGTTAGGTACGAATGTGGATTTATAACTAATAGACTTGTGTGCGAAGGCGATTTTCAGGTAATTTACTCAGTAAAACATCCAGATAGATATGGCAAGGCGCCATTGTGTTCGAGCTCCATAGTGAAATAGATAGTAGGGTGAATATCATTGATTTTATCTAGAAAAAGTGGAACGGTGTCTTTTCCGTGACGTCATATGAAAAATACATCGTCCGCATATCTTAGCCAGGTGGTAAGTCTTGGGGTGATGTTGGTGAATATATATTGCTCAATCGGACGAAGTATTGCTTCCGCAAGAACGGCTGAAAGGGATGATCCCATTTATCTGTTTGTAAATTTGTCCTTGGAAACTGAAGTAGCTGGAATTTGAGACCAAGTCCATTAATTTGAAGATGCTGAGGCAAGACTCCTGGGAATAAAGTAACGAATTAGTTATGACTTCTTTTAATGTTCCGATGGCTTCCGGCACGGGTACCGAAGGGTAAAGAGAAACGACGTCAAAACTGCCGATAATGTTGCTTTGTTGGACAGAAATTTACTTGACTTTCATAATAAAGTCCGATTCAGGGAGATGATTAGCCAGAAATTTGGATAGTGCTAATACCTGGTTTATGAACATAGATACAGAGATCACATTGTTGCACAATAAAGAAGGAAGTTGAGAATTTTGTTTCCATGCCTTACAAATGTTCTATGTGACTCCCCTGGGTCACGTGGACAACATCTAAACGGTTAATCCATTTCACGCCATACATTATGAAGCATGTCCGTAGTCACTTATGCCAGTGCAAGCTGAATGTGAATCTTTAGTTCTTGTGGTGTTCTCGGCAAAGGTGGCACATACGCATGGTCTTTAACATACCCCCACAAAATAGAAGTCACAAAAAGAAGTATCCACTGTAACAACAGAATGACACTTTTCAAACTCCAGCACGCAAAACGACTTTTCTGCTGCGGTCGCCATTTCTTCCCACTGGCTTTGGCGCACGGGCAGCTCACTTTCCTACGTCGCCATAGCAACACAGCAGTAGGTCCCAATAAAATTCTCAACTTCCTTCTTTCTTGTGTAGGAGGGCCGCGGATGGCCTAGTGGTCAGCGTTCGTGACTGCCAAGGAGGAACCTCAGGTTCGATCCCTGGCAGGTATGAACGTTCGAACCATTAAATATCCGCCGTGCGCCAGATTGGCACATTAAGCCGTCGGGTAGTAGCCACCCGATAATAAATAAGGGCGTCTTCCTTATCCTTTCTACCTCGCTTCCGTGTCACTTTCCTATCAGGCACTCCAAATCACCTAGCATTTTATTTCTAAGGGTTGTTTAAGACCTGGGGTCAGACACTCCCTTCCTAAAATCTTCTACATCTGATCTGATCTGATCTTTCTTGTGTAGGGATATCAGCTTCTATTTATCTTCATAAACAGGTTATTGTCATTTGTAATCGGGGCAATCATTTTGGATTACCCTGCATAAGATAGATAGGATTGGCATGACTCTCAGCTGAATCCTTAATCTTTCAGATAGTTTTTCTTGCCGTATGGGAGCGATCGGTAAGTATAGTGGAGGCTTTCAGGAGTAGAATAAAACAGTAAAAACACAATTTCCCCCTGTTTTCGGAGTTGTAGAATAAGTGTAATTTTATCTAGCCATCAGGCAGCAATAAAATACTTTAACTACCGGAAGTCATATTTTTGGCAGAATACTGAAATGAATTAAAGACTGCTTTAGCATGTCTTTGATAAAGAAAGGAAGTTTTCATTTTATCACTATTTCCGCCTTTCCGTCTATGGGCACCATATCTCTGCAGCTGTTAGTTCGATTTGAGAAATTCTTTCTGCATTGGAAAGCTAAAAATATAGGAAAGCGATTATTCTTGCTTTCTGGTCTTTTACCGTTGCAGGCTTTGTTGAATTCAAAATGAATGTTTTTCCATATCATTGCTTCTAAATATCGGAATTAAAAAATATTCGTTCTTTCTTTCGAAATACACAGTCGGATCACATTATTATGACCACCTCCTACTTTTGACGTCAACAGCACGTACCCAATGAAAGAAGGTACGTGCCGTGAGCTGGCTTGTAGGATATACAAGGTGTGCGGTAGGCATTCTGAAAACATATCACTCGTTGCTGTCATGGATAAAAGGAGCGATTTATCAGATTTGTAAAAAGGAATGATTATCGGCCTTCGCGCCAGGGGTGGCAAAATTCTTAAACAGCGCAGTTTGTGAACTGTTCGCGTGCTGCCGTGGTTAAAGTGTATCGTGATTGGAGAAATGGCACCATTACGAATAAGCGACGTGGAAACTGCGGAGCACCACGTGCTATTAATGTGAGAGGTGAACGTCGGTTTCGAAGGTGCGTTAGGGCGATTGACACCCTACAGTGAAGCAACTCACTGGCCGAATGAGCCAGGGACTACCGGAATGGTGTCTACAACGACAGTTCAGCGAACCCTGCTGCGTATGGGGCTCCGATGCAGACGGATGGCCGCTGCACCTATGCTTGCGAAGGTGCATCGGCATAAACGGCTCACATTTGCACTGCAGTATCGGAATTGGACCTCTGCTGATTGGCAAAGGATTGCCTTCTCCGATGAGTCACGTTTTCTGCTTCATCGAAGGGATGGATGTTAGCGTTTAAGGGGAGAAACATCGGAGAACAAACACTCTTCAATCATTGCTGGAAGAACACAAGCTGTTAGGGGCAGCGTTATGGTCTGGGGAATATTTTCGTGGCATTCTCTTGGTCCACTCATACCTGTGGAGGGCACAACGGACCGAATTCGTTATGAATCCATCCTTGCAGACCACGTACACCCATACATGCTGATTGCCTTCCCTGGGGAGGATGGGATCTTCCAGAACGACAATGCGACATGTCACACAGCTAGAAATGTCCGAGAGTGGTTGGAAGAGCACGATGAAGACTTCAAAGTGCTCCCCTGGCCCCCTAATTTCCCAGACTTAAACCCAATTGAGCATATGTGGGACCACCTCGATCGTGTTGTTTTCGTTGTTTGGGTCTCCACCACGCACCCTCCAGCAGCTGTCAGATGCACTGCAGTCAGCATGGCTCCACACACCTGTGAACACCTTCCAGCACCTTACTGAGTCACTCCCAGCCCGTCTAGCTGCTGTCCGCGCTGCACACGGCGGTTACTCTGGATATTAGCTGATGGTCACAATGTGGCTCAACCGTGTAATTTATAACGAAAACTAATTGGGACACAGATTTTGTTTCATGTAATGTAAATTTTTCCCTGATAGGAGACGTAAACGTTAATTGCGGTTTTCCGTATATCTCTATTTCTAAAAGTCCGATTTGAAAAATTCTTTCTGCCTCGTATAAAGTTGGTAGTGTGGGAAATATTTTAAATGTAATTTCTTATTTTTCGCAATACACTCTGGGAGTAGGTGGAGTAAGTACATATTTCTGTTTCCGATGCATTCGCAGTAGTAGCTGCGCTCCTGAAAACTCGAGTGAAGAACTGTCTGCCAGATTGAAAATATTGTCGCTGACCAAGGAATAGAGTTCGTACTTACACTGTAAAAAAATTCTGAAATTCACAAGCCACTTTCCGTCTTCCTTTCGTGAATTAACGAACCATATTTCTGATACAACTTATACAAAAATGACGGAAAGAAACCTGAACTTCACGGATTTTTCGTACCACGGTAAAATTAAGAATTTTCAGAAACCTTTCCGCAATTTCTTTCTTATATTACCAGAAAACCTCCGTTCTCACTTTTCCCATAATCATATGATGAAAATTTCTGGTAATAGAATAGATTCACGGGATTACTTGGAAATTTCTTTTTTTTTTTTTTTTTTTTTGGATTGAGGTTTAACAACCACCGTGAGCAACTCGATGGCCTATAAGCAGTTTCCCGTCCCTAATTTAGGGCCACTGCTTCCAGGGAAGGGAGAGAGCCAGTACCGTAAGAGAAACACAACATCTATGCCTCACCGGGATCCGAACCCGGACCCATCTTGGACGAATGGTCAGAGGCCATCACTTAGACCACTGCGCCACCGGGGCGGCCTTATAAATTTGATTAACTGTTAAATTTCAATAGTCTGTCGAAGTATTTGATTTTGATGTTCCGTAGCGAGATTGGACATTGTGGATAGCATATCGCATGAATTTTGTTTAATGTGGTACAGAATATTTCTTCCTTTCCCCCATTTTGTGCACCATCTATTTATTATATATTGTGTTACTTATTATACGATGTCTATGCATCAGCCTTTGAACCCCTTAAAACAAAAGCTATTATAGCTCTCAAGTGTAAATTTTATACTTAGGAGTTTTGTGAAATAATTCTATAAAATAGTACATTTCACCTTTTTTTAAAGATAATTGAAAGTCATTGTCAGTTTAAAAAGATCAGTTTTTTTTTGTTTTTTTTATTGGAGGTTTAACGACCACCGTGAGCAACTCAATGGGCTATAAGCAGTCGCCCGTCCCTAATTTAGGGTCATTGGTTCCAGGGAGGGAGAGAACCAGTGCCGTAAGACAAACACAGCATCCATGCCTCACCGGGATTCGAACCCGGACCCCTTACGGACGAATGATCAGAGGCCATCGCTTAGACCACTGCGCCACCGGGGCGGCTAAAGATCAGGTTGCAAAGCATTTTGTTGCTTCGAAAATCAGAATGAAAAATTATTAATTCGTGAAGAGTTCTACAGAAAAAAAATATTACTAATCCATTCGGAAAAATAACAAGCTCCAACAGAAAATAAAATGACCTAATCACTCGCATTATTATCAAAAAAAAATAATTTGTAGGGTCTTTTTTACTGTATGCCATTCGCTACTATAGAGATGTTGAGCATTGTTCTCTTTAAATAATGCACAGGTTTCCCGCTAGTGGGCGTAAAGGTCAGTACCTTTTTTTCGTTATATCTGCTTCCGGGAGACGTATTCGAAAAATTAGTTTTTCTTAGCATAGCTTTTTTTCATGAATATTTTTCGCCTAATTTCAACTTTTCCATTATGCAAAATTCTTCCGCTAGAAGCCGTAAAGTTATTTCATGCTTCCTTCTATATTTCTTCTTTTAACCATTCAATTTGAAAATCTGTTTGTCTCCGTGACCTTCCTTCTGTTATGAGAAATTTTTGGCGCCTTTGTTTAATTGTCGTAACATACTTTTCCGCCGCTGGTGGAAGTAATTAGCTGTTTCTATTTCTTGATGCTTTATCTATTGTATTAGGGGTATGCAAAACTTTCCGCCGTCCCAGCTAGCGGGAGCTGTAGGTGTCTAACCGGCCGGCGACCCGTACTATCAGTTCGTACATGAAGCAAAGCATGGCGGTCGAAAGAGTTCATTTGCGGCACTGTTTGTTATTCATGTTTAATTTAGGGTAAAGTGCTAGTGAATCATACGGTTCAATATGTTATGCTTATGGCGAAACGGTTATGGGTGAGCGAGCGTGTCGAGAATGGTTTGCCAGGTTTAAGAAAGGTGATCTAAGTTTGGAAGACAAGCCACGTGCAGGTAGACCGTAGGAACTCGCAGAAGAGGAGTTGGAATCGCTGTTGCAAGAGGATGCCACACAATCGACTACGCAACTGGCGAAACGTTTGAAAGTGGCTCAATCGATGGTGATACGGCGTCTACAGGCCTTGGGGAAGATCCAGAAGATTTGTAAGTGTGTTCCGCATACTTTAACGGAGCGTAATATTGGTCTACGATTGGGCATCTGCATGTCGTTGCTGAAGAGGTTTCAAAAGAAGAATTTCTTATGGAGGGTTGTCACCGGCGATGAAAAATGGGTCTATTGCGACAACCCCGTACGCAAGCGATCCTGGGTCGACCCAGGCCAGCCATCAACTTCCACTGCAAAACAGGATATTTACGGGGAAAAGGTGCTGTTGTGTGTGTGGTGGGATATGCATGGAGTGCTGTGCGTTGAAGTGTTGAAACCGGGCGAAACAATCACTGCACAACGATTTGGCGATCAATTGATGAAAATGAATGCCGCAATCGAGCAAAAACGCCCACGGACAGGTAAAGAACGCCATCCAGTCATCTGTTACACGATAATGTCAGACCACATGTTGGTGCCACCACGAAATCAACCCTTGAACAGTTACACTGGGAGATTTTACCGCACCTGGCTTACTCCCCGGACATTGCACCCTCAGACTTTCATCTGTTTCGCTCTATGCAACATGCCCAAGCCCACCAGCGGTTCACCACAGTTCGAAAGGGGGAAATTTCGTCACTGCGTTCTTCACCTCAAAACCCGAGTCTTTCTTTCACAGGGGCAATTATTTGTTGCCTGAAAAATCGCAAATGGTCACTGATGCTAACAGCAAATATTTCGTTGAATAAATATGTGTACTGTTTCTTCATTGTTCCTGTCACCTTTCTCCTTAAAACGATTGGAACTTTTGCATACCCATAATAGAAATCCGGTTGTGTGATTTTTCTAACTGGTTTCCTTGATTTTGAATAGCTTTGATAAATTTAATTCGCGTGGAAAGGTTTCAAAAGACGTGCTTATTACAACCAAAAATTCGGTGTCATCTTTCTTGTTGATATAATTACCACTTTGTTTGAACATTAAATAGCAATTGATATCCGTAAAGGTTCTGCCTGAAAAACTGGAAATATTTGTCTGATTTATTTCTTGAACTTAAAATCCGTACGAAAAAGAAGGGCTTTTTAATTTTCGCTGAAGCATAGAGTTAGACCGCGTTTCCCGGAGTTTTTGCACTAAATAAACAGAAATATCGCTCTTTCCATGTTCCAGCAACAAACAGCAACCGAAAATTGTTATTCGGTCACCGTCGGGGAATTGAATCCACGGATCTCTCGATATCTAGCCGAGCGTGTTAACCTTACACCACGGTGGCCGACAATCCACGGTGCTATGTGTGTTTTTCAGTCAACTTCTGACATCATAAATCCGTAAGATGGGCTCAGCTACTAAGACGTCTCCATCTGGTGGGCATTAACGGCACTGGCGATTTTCGAAGGATTTTAATTTTCATTAACAGCACTGGCGATTTTTGGAGGATTTTCACTTTGGATCTCGCCTTTTGGATTTAACTGCTATAATTAATATATAGCCAGTGTCGTTAATGCCCACCAGATGGAGATGTCTCAGTAGCTGAGCCCATCTTACGGGTTTATGATGTCAGAAGCTGACTGAAAAACACACATAGCACCGTGGATTGTTGGCCACCATGGTATAAGGCTAAAGCGCTCGGCTAGATATCGAGAGATCCGTCAATTCAATTCCCCGGCGGTGACCGAATAAGAATTTTTCGGTTGCTGTGTGTTGCTGGAACGTGGAAAGAGCGATATTTCTGTTTTTCCACTATTGCAGACCTCAGATTCGAAAGAAGGCTTTATCGCACATGACGGTGGTCGCTCGCTCATCCACATGCCTACTGGGGCGGCAAAACATAGTAGTTCCTGGTTTCTTTGTATTCTGTGTCAAAATGACCTGAATAAATGCCACCGTGAAATGCGTTAAGAAAAACTTTTGAACATTCGAAGCCAATGATGCACGCTTCGCAAACTTTTTCCCGTATTTTATCCCCCTTTTTTAACGACTGGATTCCCATGAGTTCTTTATTCTTCTCGAAAAGTAAACAATTATTAAAGAACAGAGCATTGTGCAAAAACATTCTAATGCACTTACTTCAAAAGCACGAACTAATAAAATGCTCTTCACGACTAATTTTTCATTTAAATTCCTTCTCTTCTCATGCGGAATTTTTAGACCTCAAATATGCAAAACGAATGATGCGGTTACACTGTTAAAAATTTTCTGAAATTCACGAGTCACTTTCCGTGATTCCTTTCGTGAACTAAAGTAGCATATCTCTGATACAACTTTTCCCATGAAATGAGGGGGAAAGCCCTGAATTTCGTGAATTTTTCGTACGCCAGAAAAATTCTGAATTTTCAGAATCCTTTGCGCAATTCCTTTCTTATATTCACGATAAATTACACTAGACAACATTTTTAAACTTCGTTTTCATAACATGGGGGAAATAAGGTGTTTTTAACTAATTTCGGGGTGTTGAATTCAAATATGACTGTAAAAACTCTCCACCACATAAAGTTTTTTTGTATGAACATTTACTAATTTTTTGATTGGAGGTTTAGCGACCACCGTGAGCAACTCAATGGGCTATAAGCACGGAGGTTAGAATAAGATATCTGGAGATGCCCTTGTTATTATAGCAGTACCACTTTGTGTGAAGCCTCTAACCGCGTGCGACAGCCGCCAAAGTGCGGGAAAGCTGATACGTTTCAATGCTATTGCCACGCATTTTGTGTTGGCCGAATCGCCTTCTTTAATCGCAAATGTTTCCAATTTCGCATCATAACTTGCTTCTGATATGTGAGAAAATGCTAAATTTATAAAATTCTTAAATATTTTGAAGCCCCTTCCCATTTTTATTTTAAATTGAAATACACGAACATTAGTGCGATTTCAAAACAAAATATAACATTAAAGTTGAAAACTTTACTGGTCTACGAAGCATAATTCATTCCGGTTTAATATTAACACAGTTTCTGCAACCAAACCCATGCAATTCCAAAATACAAACAGATGAAATTACATAGGTGTTACGTAAACAACGTCATATTCCCACACCTGGCAGCTTCACGGTTAAGAGACTCAGGGCAAGTATTATTCTAACCTCCTTGGCTATAAGCAGTCGCCCGTTCCTAATTTAGGGTCATTGACTCCAGGGAAGGGAGAGAGCCAGTGCCGTAAGACAAACACAACAGCCATTGCTCACCGGGATTCGAAGCCGGACCCCTTTCGGACGAATGATCAGAATTCAAATGGTATTTATTGAGATACAAATATATGCAAGTATTTACAATCACCGGGTTGTCGTCGCGCGTTGGCGATCCCATCATGCTTTTCATCTGAAAAAGCAATTAACAGAAATAACAAAAAAGTGACGCATATATATATATATATATATATATATATAGGATTGTTCATAAAAGTCAGTGAAATTCAGTCGGGGAATGTTCAAATTTCGGAGGAACAAAACACAAAGTGATCAATTGTTGAAGAAATGTAAAAAACTCACTGATGAAGAAGGGGAAAAAGCCAGCTTGATGTTTTGTGCCGGCTTCGCAGGAAAAGTCAGTCGTGAAAAGTCCTATGATTCACTGTGAAGGAAGGAGCTCATCATAGGAAGACGCAAAAAGTTCCGCGATTACTACGCATGACACGATGCGACACTGTTAACACAACATGCGGCATTCTCATCACGAGAAAGAAACACTAGTCACACTTCCTGATGATGAAAGAAAAAAACAAAACAATAAGCATATACTACAAAAAGACGTCCTTAACAAAAAAAAAAACCTTGCTTCCCCCCAAAAAAGAAAACATTGGTGTGCCCGTCCATTTGTACGGACAAAAAAAGAGCGTTGAAACGTTGCTACAGGCGTATTTTGCCTGTAGCAGCTAAACAAAAAAAATAATAATAACTGATTTTTATAAAACAGAGCCTCATTGGGGTGGTTGAAGATGGTCTGCAAGTTTAGGCATGAGAACCTTAAGCATATATATTTTGTCCTTCTACCATATTGGATGGCCCAAGACGGCAGAGAGACATTAATAAAGACTTCCTCGAGCGCTGAGAGTTGTTGAACCATTTCGAGAAGGTGCTGTGATTTCCTCCGCACACATGGTATTTGCAGAATGTTGCTCTATTTCGGGCACTGTTAGAGAGATATTAGTTCAGGGAGAGTAAATGGCGAATTGGGGACAGTGCTGTCCTGGAAGACTTCTTGAAAGTCAAGAAGGGTGTGGGGAGGGGGCATTCACCTTCTGAAGAAGCAGACAGCGATTCACTATCATGGGCAGTTTCCATGCTTTCTTCTGCCGAATCGGTATGGATGACATAGGTGTTGGATGTGGAAACAGCGTATTGTCTGTCCTGGCTAGGTGAAGCAGAAGAACGTCGAGAGTGCGGGGTTAAAGTGCGTTTTTTTTTTGTCGTAAACTGGAACGAGAAGACGCGAGAGTACATCGTGGTGAAGCTGGGGAAATAGAGCGTTTATTAGCTGAGACTGGGTTGCCTGTTGAGGTGGTAGCAGATGTGGAATATTTGAAGTGTCCATATCAAGGGGATTATGTAAACCCACTGCAGTAGAGATCAAAGTCGGACATGGTCGAAAATTATCAAATTGACGAGATCTAGGATCTGAAGCAACAGGGTTACCAGTAGAAGTAGAGTCTGTAGAAGGTATTACAGGTGGTTTTCCTGCAGTTCCTGGTTGAGCAGCAAATAAAGCCGATGAAAGTTCCTGTAGGCAGGAAATAGAAGTAGCAGCGGCAGCAGAACTGTTCTGTAGAACACGATGTGGGCATTCAGACACCACGTGCCCTTCAGCCTTGCACTTAAAGCACTGGACACCCGCAAACACATTAGAAACGAATGTGTGGGCGCCAATGCTGAGTTCCATGGATGTGGGACTTTCAACAATAGCTTCATCACTAGGGAATATAATACGGTACTGTCGACGTCCTCCTTGCACTGAACTGTAGTGCGAGTGGCTTCGTTTTACCAATCGCTCGTCCAAAAGACCCTAGTGCTTTAAGTAGTATTGAATCCGGGATGGCTGTCGGCACCGGCGAGAGGGTAACAGTAATAGGCTTATGTGAAGCAGGAATAGGTTGTAAATGGAAATGTCTAATATCAGTTCCTGACAAGAATTTTATCAACACTAGTGGGGTCTGTAAATTGCACTATAATTCCCCCTCCCATACGAAAAATATACACTATCTGTTTTTCGGGAACAACTTTATAAACAGCATCTAGATAAAGTGGGAGGGGGTGTCGGGCAACGATTGAAAAAAGACACTAAGAAGTAATGCAGAATTATACTGCTTACGTTCATGAGATTCTTCAGGAACCAAAATCTTCAATATTTTATCCAGTCTGGTTAGTTCAGTGTTATCACAAAATGAATTCGTAATCCGCTGAGATGAACCGCCAACAACAGTCGCAAACGCAAGCGGGAGTGGGGGTGGGCACATATCAGTAGCCCTAACACTAGATTTGGTTTCATCGGTATATGGGACGTTGCGTGTAGAAGACATAGTAGATATCTCAGAAAGCACAGGTGAAGATGCAGGCACGTTCAATGCTGATGAATACGATATTGTAGAAACTGAAGACGAATCATGTGAAGCGGTAGAGACGATAGCAGAGGTTGCGGCCATCTCGGCCACGAACCCTAACGTGAGCGAGTGCTGCACCTCGCAACACGCAAAAAAAAAAAACACAAACCTGTGGCTGTCCACAGTCACTGCTTGTGAAGTGGAAAGGAGTGTAGAACACTACAAAACGATAATAGAAACACTTAAACCAACACAAAACTATCCAAGGTCAAGCAAAAAGAGCACAAAAATATCCAAGGTCAAGCAAGAGAGCACTACGGATATGCGACTTGTCCTTATCAGAAGCCATCGCTTAGACCACTGCACCACCAGGGCGGCTGCTATATTTCTAGATACATATATACAATGAAAGATGTACACATTACAGCTTCGCATTGCAATGCATATTACAGCATTTATCTTGTCAGCTATAGGATTAGTGCTATAAAGTATAAATACCATATTTATATATCACTGCATATGAGACAGCAAAAGAAAAACGAAATAGAGTAAACAATATTAACACAGATGTAAATGTATATGTTACGGCCAAAGCCCGAAATATACGATAATTTGCCAGTACTTTGGGCTTTGGCCCGCCAGTTCTAGATTTGGCCGTGAGAAACTGGCCAAAGGGTTATAACTTTTGCGGAACTGTGTAACGGTGTGCTCTCCCACCGGCGTGATTGGATTGTCTGAGATCGGCACGGGATCACAGACAATCCACTCACGTGTCGTGATTAGTTGCAGAACGCTGTTATATATACACTGACGGAAAACAAAATCCCAAAATCACGAAAAAATAGTTGTATAGGAATGAAATGGCGGCAATACATTTGTATAGGTAACATATTTAATCGATTAAGGTTTCAAGATCACAGCTTAATGTAAGCGCGAAAAGAGCCATTTTAAATGTGAAATGCTGGAACATTAAAGATAAGATCACAGCTTAATGTAAGCGCGAAAAGAGCCATTTTAAATGTGAAATGCTGGAACATTAATAACCGGTGTAACCGCCAGAATGTTGAATGCAAGCACGCAAACGTTCATGCATTGTGTCGTACAAGTGCTGGATGTCAGTTTGTGGGATGGAGTTCCATGCCTGTTGCACTTGGTCGGTCAATACAGGGACGGTTAATGCTGGTTGGGGGTGACGCTGGAGTTGTCGTCCAATGATGTCCCATACGTGCTCGATTGGTGAAAGATCTGGTGATCTAGCAGGCCACGGCAACATTTCGACACTCTGTAGAGCATGTTAGGTTACAACAGCGGTATGCGGGCGAGCGTTATCCTGTTGGAAAACATCCCCTGGAATGCTGTTCATGAATGGCAGCACAACAGGTTGAATCACCAGACCGACGTACAACTGTGCCGTCAGGGTGCGTGGGATAACCAGGAGAGTGCTCCTGCTGTCATAGGAAATTGCTCCCCAGACCATAACTCTAGGTGTAGGTCCAGTGTGTCTCGGCCGCAGACAGGTTGGTTGCAGGCGCTCACCTGGTCTCCTTCTAACCAACACACGGCCATTACTGGCACCCAGGCAGAACCGGCTTTCATCAGAAAACACAACAGATCTCCACTCCGTCCTCCAATGAGCTCTAGCTTGACACCACTGACGTCGCAAACGGCAGTGGTTTGGAGTAAGTGGAATGCACGCTACAGGGCGTCTGGCTCGGAGCTGTCCTTCAAGTAACCGATTTGTAACAGTTCGTTGTGTCACTGTGGTGGCAACTGCAGCTCGAATTGCTGCCGCAGACGCGGTACGATGCGCCACGGCCATACGCCGTACACGGCTGTTTTCTCTCTCAGTAGTGCCAGGTGGCCGGCCGGAACCCGATCTTCTTGAGGCAGTACCTTCTCTTGACCACCGCTGCCAACAATCATGCACAACGGCTACATTCCTGCCAAGTCGTTCTGCAATATTGCGGAAAGAAAATCCACCTTCTCGTAGCCCTATTACACGACCTCGTTCAAACTCCGTGAGCTATTGATAATGGCTTATTCGTCTTCTTAAAGGCATTCTTGACTAACATCAACACACTACGTCGAATCTCAACGATAACTAACACTCACGAACGTTACAGCGCGTATTTACAGCAAACCTGCTTTGCCTGTTCCGAGGGGCGCTACTAGCGCCACACGTATGCTCCGAGTGCGAAATTTGCATAGACGTCATCTTACAGATGTACTCTCACCGCCTACCAACTGTCGTTTATCTAACACAACCCATTCTTGGTGTTGGGATTTTTTTCCGTCAGTGTATATAGTATACGTACATAATGTGTGTACATTGGGCCGAGTGGGCAACGTTCGTAACTGCCGCGGAAAGGACCTCAGGTTCGATCCACTAAATATCCGCCGTGTGTCGGATGGGCACGTTAAGCCGTCGGACCCCGGGTACTGGGTCCCCGGTAATAAATAAGGGCGTCTTCCTCCCCCTTTCTACTTCGCTTCCAGGTCACTTTCCTATCGGGCACTCTAGCCCAAATCTCCTAGCTTCCTATTTCTAAGGGTTGTTTAAGACCTGGGGTCGAACACTCCCTTCCTAAAAATTATCTACATGTGAAATGAAAATGTGTGTACATATATGTATAATGTGCAATTTCAATGTAATTTTTGATTGAACATGCAAAATAATTCAAAAATATTATTTTGCATGTTCAAAAATTATGTATATGTATAATATGTAATTTTTGAACATGCAATATAATATTTTTGAAAGTTTAATTTGTGAGGTATGTCGCTCTTAATCTCCTTGGAGGGGGCTTAAGACCCCAAAGCCCCTCCGTGGATGCGTGAATGTGCTTCTGTAGTAGAAAATGCCTAACAAATCGATGTAAGTGTAAACGAGCCAATAGGTTATGTAACTCCAAATATCATAACAGTTCGGGTTGCACAAACAAGTAAAAGATTTTTTTTTTTTGGAGGTTTAACGACCACCGTGAGCAACTCAATGTGCCATAAGTAGTCGCCCGTCCCTAATTTAGGGCCACTGGTTCCAGGGAAGGGAGAAAGCCAGTGCCGTAAGACAAACACAACACCCATTCCTCACCCGGATTCGAACCCGGACCCTTTCCGGACGAATGATCAGAAGCCATCGCTTAGACCTTTGCGCCCCCGGGGAGAGGGGGGGGGGCGGCACAGATTTCCACACTGGTAAAATCTTCTCTTTGAAGTGATTTGTTCAACTGTTATAATTACATGTTATAAAATACATGTCATTATATTGTCAAACTGCGCAAGCAAGTAAAAGTAAAAAAACAGATCATGGTGTTAAGATCATCATTTGTTTATCTGTTTATGTGAATCGTACACCTTTGAGAAAATGCTTATAATTACACGTTTTATGGATTTTTTTTTCCCGGAGCAGGGAAATCTTAGAAATCACCTGGAACTGGAATTCCTACCTGCAATACTGTGGGATTTTTACCCACTAAACCCCCACCTTCGGTCGACATAGGACCACCAAAATATAAATAATTACTAACTTTGGCCAGTTTCTCCCGGCCAAATTTCGAACTGGGCGGCCAAAATCCGAAGTACTGATAAATTATTGCGCATTTCGGACTTTGGCCTTATGAGCTCGCCAGAGCTACAGGTGGCCGGTCATTTCGCGAAGTGACTAGACTTCGGGCTTTGGCCGTAACATATTAGCTGTACAAATAAATTTTAAAGCGTTTTAAGACAACGCAACATGTAATTTGAGAGAAAACAACAATACCTTTACGAATCAAAATATGCGCCGTCATTATCTATCACCTTCCGCCATCGGTCGGGTAGCTGACGGATTCCAGCCATGAAAAATACTTCGTCGTGTGCATGACGCGATGAAGTCGTCAACCCATTTTTGCACTTCGTCACATGTCCGGAACCGTACAGCAGACAAACCATGTTGCATCGATCGGAACAAATGATAGTCTGAAGGGGATATGTTGGGACTATACGCCGGGTGCTCCAAATCTTCCCAGCCAAGCGTCAACGCCAATTACGTTTCCTTGACCAATTTCGTAACATGCGGCCTGGCGTTGTCATGCAGTAATTTCACGGGACGCAATCCTTTGCCTGTGAATAGACGTTTCCGACATATTTGCTGGTTCAATCGAGGCAATTGTTGCTTGTAGCGATCAGCAGTAAGAGTTTGACCCTGTTCCAATAGTTCATAATAGAGCACACCTTTCATATCCCACCAGATGCACAGCAGAACTTTCTTGGAGTGAATATTGCGTTTCGGTGTTGAAGTCGTTGTTTCGCCGGGGTCTGTCCAGTGTTTTTTGCTTTTGGGATTGTCGTACTATATCCTCTTTTCATCACCCGTAACGATTTTCCACAGGAAAGACTTTCTGTGTTGTTTTTTTCAACAGATTCAAACACTTCATGGCACGCTCATCCTTGTTCCTCTGGCTCAGGTCATGTGGCACCCATTTTCCTTTCTTCTGAATCTTTCCCATTGCGGTTAAACGATTGGAAATGGTTTGTTGAGATACTCCTAGTTGTTCAGCTAGTTCTTTTTGCGTTTGAGACGAATCTTCATTAATCAAGTCTTGCAGGTCCTCGTGTGCAACCTTCTGTGGGGCGCCGCTGCGTTCTCGATCGCTAGCATCAAAATCACCTGCTTTAAACAGCCTAAACCAAAACTCACACGTGGTTTTCGATACAATATCAGAACAGAATAGATCGATGCACATGCTTTTGCAGGACTTTTTCCTTGATGAAATTCGCAACGAATGCAGTGTGGAATATATGCAGTATCGCTTGCCGTCTTTTACCTATCGATGTGCAAGTGCGTTTGACTGTTGGGCAAACTTCTGTGTCACATTGTATACTAGGGAACAGTTGCGGTCACGTGACAACGCGGGGGAATGTCGGATATGTAAATTAGCGATATACGTCACACAAAAAACGCTTTAAAACTTATTTGTACACTTAATAATACTATAAAGCAAAGTGGGTAAATGGGAAAATACGAGTGTTTCCGTTCGCGAATTGTTCGACCACTTCTAGATGAACTACAGATCTCAAAATTAATACGCTGATAGGGTTCAACGTCCGTATACCTAGAAAAATCTGACCCCCCCCCCCCCAATCAAAATGGCGGCTTTGGGACATTGCCTGCTTCAATTTTTCGGGAATTTTTCGAACGCTTCTGAATAACTTATAGATCAGAAAATTGGCATTCTGATAGGTCTTAAAGTCCGGACATCTAGAAAAGTCCAAAAACCAAAAAAAAAAAAAACACAATAGCGGCTTTGGAATATTGTCTGCTTGAATTTTTCTACTACGTCTACAAATATGTTTAAAGATAATTATGCCAGAAATGTTGAAATGTAAAAATTCCAGGAAATTTTGATTTAAAATTCAGGGACGCCGAAGCCTGCACCGTTACGTCAAACAGTATGCATTGTCGTCACAACCTTGTTCTAAATCGTAAAATAGTTAGGTATGTAAAATTACTTTTCTTTCCCTTAATTTCTTTTCCCCTTTCTTTTATTTTATTCTAAAAAAATGATTCTATAGATTCACCATTCGGAGAACGGGCATGACTGCTGGTCATCCTATAAAACAAACCCGATTCATCCATGTTACACACGTGTTTTAATTCATAACCAAATATGTTTTTTAAAATTTATTTTTTTGCCTCATCAACTGAAATTTTAGACGCTTTCAGTATGCATTAAAATAAACAAAAACAGATGAATGGAGGATGCTCACACAACATGCAGTCCTTGCAAGAAACAGCGACTACCGAAATCGGTGGATTACTAGAGATTTGCGAATCAAAAATGGGAAACTTGAGTAATTTCTATGACCTTTGTGGAAATGTAAGACGTAGCAGTAAAGCTGTTGCCATTTCTTCAAATCGTAAAGGAAACCATATGAAGAGGGTAATTATTATTAGTCCCTATCTCTTCCTTTAGTAGGCTGTGGTCTCATCCGTTCAGGAACACTCCTTTGAGGAGAACCAATCTAAAATGCTTTCGGAGCACACTTAAAAGATATTGTGGCCGATTCGGAGTGTCTATTGCGAACAAGGTGGGAAATTAGGAAAAATTGGCAAGCGCAAAATGGCGCCTGTAGCTAAAATTCTAGGCACAAATCTTACAGTACTATATACAGAATATGTTTCTTCGAGTGAAAAGTATATAACAGGTATGCTCACATGCATTTAATAGAAATTGTGAATTAAATATAAGGTATTTGGGGAATCCTCTTACATATTTGAAATTTGAATGTGAATAAAAACCTTCTGCATGGGGGTGGGGCATATATTTTGTAGATTTTTTAAACCACATTTTATCAAAACTCACTGTAAGGTGCAGTTTAAAACTCTTATTTTACCAGTAAAGTGCCCTTTATTTGTTCCGTCAGATGTGTAATAAATACCATAAACACCTAAATTAAGTTGAAATTTGATGTGTTTTCATAATTTGGAGATTGAGAATACTCAAGAAACGCATACAGCGTATTAAATCTGTTTATTTTTTGGTGTAATAAGCACAAAGATTCGCCAAGCTTTCGCACTCCACTGGGAGGCTTTTTCAAGTTTAAAACTCTTAGTTTACCAGGAAATGGCCTTTTTCAACGCAATGGTAGACATGCCTATCGTTTCAAGGCAATGGTAGACATGTCTACCATTGCCTTGAAAAAGCCTTTCAGTGGAGAGCGAAAGCTTGGCGAATTTTTATGCTTATTGTAGATATGTCTACCATTCCCTTGAAAAAGCCTCCCATTGAAGTGCGAAAGCTTATCGAATTCTTATGCTTATTTACGTAGACATGTCTACCTTGAAAAAGCCTTCCAATGGAGTGCGAAAGCTTAGTCTGCCATTGCCTTGAAAAAGTCTCCCAGTGGAGTGCGAAAGCTTAGCGAATTTTTATGCTTATTTAAGTAGACATGTCTACCTTGAAAAAGCCTTTCAATGGAGTGCGAAAGCTTAGTATGCCATTGCCCTGAAAAAGCCTCCCAATGGAGTGCGAAAGCTTAGCGAATCTTTATGCTTATTGTAGACATGTCTACCATTGGCTTGAAAAAGCCTCCCAGTAGAGTGCGAAAGCTTACCGAATCTTTATGCTTATTGTATACATGTCTACCATTGGCTTGAAAAAGCCTTTCAGTGGAGAGCGAAAGCTTGGCGAATTTTTATGCTTATTGTAGATATGTCTACCATTGCCTTGAAAAAGCCTCCCATTGGAGTGCGAAAGCTTATCGAATTTTTATGCTTATTTACGTAGACATGTCTACCTTGAAAAAGCCTCCCAATGGAGTGCGAAAGCTTAGTGTGCCATTGCCTTGAAAAAGCCTCCCAGTGGAGTGCAAAAGCTTAGCGAATCTTTATACTTATTGTAGACATGTCTACCATTGGCTTGAAATAGCCTCCCCGTACAGTGCGAAAGCTTAGCGAATCTTTATGCTTATTGTAGACATGTCTACTATTGGCTTGAAAAAGCCTTTCAGTGGAGAGCAAAAGCTTGGCGAATTTTTATGCTTCTTGTAGATATGTCTACCATTGCCTTGAAAAAGCCTCCCATTGGAGTGCGAAAGCTTATCGAATTTTTATGCTTATTTACGTAGAAATGTCTACCTTGAAAAAGCCTCCCAATGGAGTGCGAAAGCTTAGTCTGCCATTGCCTTGAAAAAGCCTCCCAGTGGAGTGCGAAAGCTTAGCGAATCTTTATGCTTATTGCAGACATGTCTACCATTGGCTTGAAAAAGCCTCCCCGTACAGTGCAAAAGCTTAGCGAATCTTTATGCTTATTGTAGACATGTCTACCATTGGTTTGAAAAATCCTCCCAGTGGAGTGCGAAAGCTTAGCGAATCTTTATGCTTATTGTTGACATGTCTACCATTGCCTTGAAAAAGCCTCCCATTGGAGTGCGAAAGCTTATCGAATTTTTATGCTTATTTACGTAGACATGTCTACCTTGAAAAAGCCTCCCAATGGAGTGCGAAAGCTTAGTCTGCCATTGCCTTGAAAAAGCCTCCCAGTGGAGTGCGAAAGCTTAGAGAATCTTTATGCTTATTGTAGACATGTCTACCATTGGCTTGAAAAAGCCTCCCAGTGGAGTGCGAAAGCTTGGCGAAGCTTAGTGCTTATTACACCAAAAAAATAAACGGATTTAATATGCTGTATGCATTTCTTGAGTATTCACAGTCTGGTGAATTTAAAATAACGTTGGGGATTGAGGTCCACCATATTCAGCTACTTGTACTTAAAATAAACTTCACGCAGGAATTCACGTATTTCTCAGATTCCGCAGATTTTTTGTCAGTTTAAAAAAAAATGAAGAGGAGGGGGAAATCTTTAGCCATTTACCAGTTCATCAGCTACACTACATGAGTCACAGAAGTTAAAACACACTTAGCCCGCACGTTAAAAATTACAACTATGCTATAGTTACCAAAAGTTATGTAAATTTTCCAGACACCTTTATGTGTCGCAAATCATATTTTCATTAACCTTCCTATGGCATTTGTGGTCTTACAAGACCCCAGCAGATCTTTGAGCTTTGGTAACTCTGTTGACTGTTATATTTTTAACGCCATTTCGTGACTTTTCTTTATTTGGTACGAAGCACAAAACCTTTAGTGATTATATGTAAGTTTCGAGTAATTGGTAAGTATTACATATTTTACCTTGGGGTCCCATATGACCCCAAAATTACTGTGTGTACATACGATTTGAGGGATTTAGGAAAGTTGGTGAATGTCTCACTAATACCAACCAAAATATCTTAAAATATTTGTAATTGTAAGCAAGCATTAAATTTTGCAAATGTAAGACTGAATATTTAGATGCTTATCTGGAAACTGAAGTAATCAAGATCTTCAATTTCTTCTAAATTTGTGCAGTCGCGAATTTTCGCCCGTGCTCAAAATAAATTAGTGTTTGTGAAAACTGAACACCAAGAAGGAATGGCTGTAATCACACGAAACTTACAGAATATGCAGAGCAGGGTAGGACATGCAAATCATTAAAAGTGCAGAGTCATTGCACCTGTCGGGGCCCGGCAGCTGCCTCTGAACAGTAGAGTGAGGAGATAAAGAGAGGGCTGTTTAGGATAAACACCAGTAGTGCATCGCGGATAGCGAGTTGTTAAAGTGTTTCCAGAAATCAATAATACCTCGGCGACGACGAAGGGCGCAATATCACCATACGAGAGAGTTTGAACGGAGACGAATGATTGATCTGCGTAAGGGCGCATTTTCGCACCGCGACATCGCGGCTCGGGCGGGACATAACATCACGATAGTGATGCACAAGTGACGGCAGTGGACCGAGGAGAACCAGGTGATCTACAATCCGGCAATGGACCGCAAAATGTGACGACACCGCTTTATGACCGACACCTTATCCGCATGGCAGTGACGAACAGTTCCGCATCTTCACAAGTGGTACCACAACAGTGGAGCACGGCAACAGTTGTGGCATTGTCTGCTCCCGCCGTTCGGCGCCGTCTTCTGCACAGAGGACTGGTTGCACGCATCCCTTTGTGGCGGATTCCTTTGACCCTGAACCATGGACGCCTCAGTCTGGAATGGGGTTTTCAATACAGAAAATGACGTGCTGATTGGCAACATGTCGTGCTTTCGGACGAGTCCCGATTCAACTTGGACTACCATGATGGCCGCATACACATTAGACGGTATTACGGTGAGCGCATTCTTAAAGCATGCATTGACGAGCATCAAACTGGCTGAACGCCAAGTGCGATGGTGCGGGGTACCACTATTCGCGATCTCGTCTGCTACGACTTGAGGGCAATCTCAACATCGACCGCTACAGCAGGAAAGTTGTGCAGGCAGAAGTCGTGCCCTTCCTTCAGAGCACTCCTGGCGCTATATTCCAGCAGAAAAATGCCCGACCACATGTTGCTAGGAATGTGCACGTTCGCCAGACATGTCGGCTGTCGGACATGTCTGAGATATGGTCACTCGGCAACTGGCACATCAAAGTCCTCCAGTGGTCAGTACCAATGATCTGTGGACTCGCATACATGCCGCATGGCCAGCCATTGCCCAGGGCACCATTCAACGCCTTTCGATTTAATGCCACGCATTCTAGAAGCTCTCATTGCAGCTCGCGGGGGTTTCACAGGATACTGATTTCTGCAAGTAAAAATTGTTGTATTGATCTGAAAATAAAATCACTTATGTACAGTCATGTCAGTAATGTGTGGCATAAATTTCATTTGAATCGCATGGTTCCTTCTTATTGTTGTAATTTTCACAAACAGTAATGCACTTGTCGAACGAAATATTATGGTCGCATTTTGCTGCCACTAATTTCCCACCCTGGTTGCCAATGAATATTTTCAAAGGTGGTTCAACGGGATATTTTCCTATAAAAAATACCGAAATGGCCTCCCCGGTGACGCAGTGGTCTAAGCGCTGGCTTATGACCATTCGTCCGTGAAGGGTCCGGGTTCGAATCACGTGCGGCATGGATGTTGTGTTTGTCTTTCGGCACTGGCTCACTCCCTTCCCTGGAACCAATGGCCTTAAATTAGGGACGGGCGACTGCTTATAGCCTATTGAGTTGTTTACGGTGGTCATTAAACTTTCAATGAAAAAAAAATGTCGCTGGAATGTCCTGGGAAATGGCGGTCAGCGAGGTGGCATTTTAAAAGGGGTTGGTTTATCACGTTGCGATTGTATTTTCTTCTGTACGATCTTTTTTTTTTTTTTCTTTTTTTTTTTTTTTTTGATTGAAGGTTTTAACGACCACCGGGAGTAACTCAATGGGCTATAAGCAGTCGCCCGTCTCTAATTTAGGGTAACTGGTTCCAGGGAAGGGAGAGAGCCAGTGCCGTAAGACAAACACAACATCCATGCCTCACGGGATTCGAACCCGGACCCCTTTCGGACGAATGATCAGAGGCCATCGCTTAGACCACTGCGCCACCGGGGCGGCTGTACGATCTGCATCTAATTAAGAATTAGCAACGCGACGGATTCACAGCAAACGATTTACTCTTAGCTAATTATAAGATGTGAAACATTCTTACTCAAAATCACAAGTACATTCATAATTGAATGATAATCATTTTATTGTTGACCATCTTCAATTCTTTCTACTTTTTATTTCAGGTTCACAACCATGACCAGGTTTCTGAATAACTTAGAGGAACTGATGAGGTGAGAAACATGGGGTGGTTAACGGCGATCGCTGTGCTTATCGCTGTTTTCCGCTTGCTGTTGGTCATTGGCGGAATCTGGGTGTGTTCCGTCCGAATCAGAGGAAACAAACGCAAGACTTTTCTCATTTGCTGTTCGCAAGAGGCCAGACGAAAACTTTGTTACATATCGGCAATCGTGTATCTTTTGGGACTACTTCCTCACACCTTTTCACTGCTGACCACCGTATTTGCCGATGTGTTAGGTATTCTGAATTGCGACGCTGACGAGGTTTGGCTACCATGGCCCAAACCGTCCATTTGTTGGACTCAGATGACAGCTTGCGCCATTTCTTCCTTACTTCACGTGGCTTCTGCTCTGTGGCTCTTGATAGTCGATCGACTGCCCGTCATTTGGCCTGGGAATACGTCCAGAAAACATCTCACGTTGGCTCGTCGAGTGGCCGTGACGTTCGTAATACTCATCTGTGCAACGGAGGGTGTTCTGCTACTCTCGGCGGAAGGAAGAAGTAGCCAGTGGTCCAACAGTGCCGTTGGCGATGTGACAGCTGATTGCGGGGCAGAATGGGATGAGCCCACTTCAATTAATGGAACACGGCAGATCATTCGAGTTCAATTATTGCTGTGCGAGGAGAAGCTGCCACCGCAGAAACTGAAACAGTATTTGAAATTGAGTGCCATATCGGCTATCCCATTTCTCACCTTCAGTGTCTTTTGCTGGCTCTGTGGTCTTTTTCATGGTGTCACGCGGATTCCTGACGAGAATGCTAACGAATGCGGTGAGTCATCAATTTTGAAATATACTTTTGTGACATGTAACGTTCGTGTATGTATAGCTGACTGAACACTGCACAAATCAGTTCTCAAAACCTTTAACTACAGTGAAACAGGAGTCATTCAAGAAAACGTCGGGAAAGAGTTGCTTACGATTAGTCTTTATTCAGCCACTAATACTTTGGCACTTCAACAAGGCGTAACTGGAACTTTTTTTTAATATTACAATCTTAATCAAACGACTATGAATTAATAATAATAACACTTGGTTAAGGAAACAAGAACAACACAGCCTTCAAATAACTCAAACTTTAATTAGACAACGTCTCTTCCACAATTGACACTGTATCTTCCACCATCTCCACACAATACTGCTGCTCAAACATTATACACTATATTGACAAAAGTCACAGGATATCTAGAAGAGAAACACAACGTAGCATTTATTGATATACATTAGTACGGTGTCGGTCGCCTGTGGCCTTAAAGCATGAACTGACCCTTAGAGACATGCTTTCGACAAGGTTTTGAAACACAGCGCTTCCATTCAGTACATAATGCTGCTGCTAACTGTTGCTTAGTAGTAGGCCTTGGTTCCAAACTTCTTATGCATCGCTCTAATTAATTCCATAGGTGGTCTATGGGATTAAGATCAGGGCTCTGTGCTGGCCAGTCCACACACGATACGAAATTATCGTCCAAACACGCCGTAACAGTCCTTGCTTTATGGCTCGGTGCATTATCCTGCTGGTACTAACAAGGCTCGGTTCCATAGTATTACCACTGAGTTGGTAGGGCTAATTGTCTAGAATATCGAGGTAAACGTGCTGGTTAGCAGGTTTGTCCACGATAACCAATGGGCCGGGACCATACCACGAAAAACACCGCCACACGAGTACACTGCCAGCTCTAAACTTGAGCGTAGGAACAATACACTATGGTAAATAGCGTTCCCCCGACTGCCGCCATACCCACACATGGCCATCAGACTGGTGGAGCGTGTATCTGGATTCATCAGTCCATAAGACCCGTTTCTATTGATCTACGGTCCACGATAAATGTTCTTTACACCATCCTAAAAGACAAATACCATACCGAGGGGAGATGAAAAGCTTATGAAGGGCCGCACGACCACGGTAACCTATGTAATGAAGTTCTCTGCGAATGGTACGTGTACATACCGAGGTTCCATCATTTTTACTAACCTGTACACTGAGGTCTTGTGCAGTACTTCGTCGATTAGCTGTAACGACTCTCCTGAGACTTCGATGTCCTCTATCACTAATTTTCAGTGACTCTAAATAAGGGAAGGGCGATTGCTTGCAGCCCATTGACTTGCTCACGGTGGTCGTTAAACCTCCCAACCACACAAAAAAAAAAACATTATTGTGAGACAGGTTTAGACGAACGTAAGGAACGACCCTGACACCGATGAAATATGATGCAGCTACGAATGGCCATCTGTGCATGCGCAAGCTGACCTTGAGATAGAAAGAAAAGCTGAATCGTGTGTGTGTTAGTGAGGGGGATTGGTAACTTTTGGTCTAGGATATCTACAGGGTAGACCCCATCGTGTTATACATCATTTAAAAGCTCTCGTAAATTGCAGGTAAACCCTCCCAACATTGAGGGCTTCGAGAGGAAACCAAATTTTTCTACAACCGTATCGTGCATCAAAAATGCGTTTCTGCAATGGCTTTTATCACATTTAGCATCAGGTTCTCTTAATTTACGCAGATTCAATAAGATATTGTTACGAGGGTCATTTAAAAAGTTTTGCACACTATGGGTTATCTCTTAAAAAAAGAATTAGTTCACAACACACTTTTACAGGCCTTCGAAGTAATCTCCAAGTTTCTTTATGGCAGCGGCCCAATGTTTAAACAAGTTTTGTATTCCAGTCAGGACACCTCCATTGTTGAGGCGTCGGATTACTCGGGTCACCGCATTAGAAACATCCTGAATCGTTTTCCGCAAAGTGGCTTCTTCAGTTTTGGGAACAAGTCATACACTATCTATGAACAAGTAATTGGACACCCCTGCAATCGACGATATCTGCGGTCCTGATACACGTCACGGCCGCCGCCGCTACATATCGTGTGGGAAACAACAACAACGCAACCAGTCGCATGCAAGATGCCACGCTGTTTGGAGCTCTCTGATTTCGAGACAGGTGTAATCGTCGGGTATCACAGAAACGGCCGATTCATACGTGACATATCCAGCGAGTTGAAGTACCCAAAATCGACAATGGCCTACGTAATTGGCAAGTGGAAGATGAGAGGTGACTGTGGGAATGTGCCCCGACCCGGCAGACCGACAAAACTGGGAGTTAGAGACAGACGGGTGCTGGCCAGAGAAATTCGGAAGAGCCTCACCAAATCGATGGGCCACATCTGCGAGGAATTTCAACAGACATCCGGGAGTGTTCTTTCGATGAATACCATCCGTAAGGAAGCCCATCTGCCCGGTTATCATGGACGTGCTGCCACTCACAAGCCTTTGATCACCAAGTCCAATAGCACTGCTTGGCTAACGTGCTGCAAAAAACGTTGACAGTGGACCGTTGAGCAGTGGAAACAGGTTCTCTGGAGCGACGAATCAAGGTTCACTCTCTACCGTTCGGATGGCAGGGTCTGGATTAGGCGTCTGCCTGGAGAACGCCTCCTGCCGCAATGTATTGTGCCAACTGTGAAGTTCGGCAGCGGTGGAATTATGCTATGGGGGTGTTTCTCCTGGTATGGCACGGGACCCTTGGTCGAAATTCCTGGTAGACTCAACGCCGAGACCTACTGCACCATTTTGGATGACCATGCGCTTCCTACGTTGTGGCCGTTTTACGGGGTGGACCCATGTTACTTTCAGGATGACAATGCCACCTGTCATGTTGCGAGGTCCACCATGGCTTGGTATGGTGACAATGGGGTTAATCGAATGGGCTGGCCTGCGCAGAGCCCGGACTTTAACACTATCGAGCACCTCTGGGACGAGTTGGAGCGTCGACTTAAGGGGTGCCCCCACCGTCCAAAATCGGTGAAGGGACTGACCTGTCTTCTCCAAGCCAAGTGGAAGAAAATACCGCTAGCCGTCGCACAACGCCTGGTTGAGAGTATGCTCCGGAGGGTCGCAGCTGTAATCGCCGCTCGTGGAGGATCCACCAACTATTGAAGGTGAATAAACTTCGTTTTCCTTTGCTATCACAGGTGTTCAATTACTTGTTGGTAGATAGTGTAGTTTGGTGGGCTCGTGTCAGGACAGTATGGCGCGTGGAGAAGCGATTCCCATCCATACTTTCCCAGAACGTCTCTTACTGTACGGAAAACATGCGGCCTCGCGTTGTTGTGCAAAATGATGACCGCAGCTTTGAGCATGTCGGGCCTTCTTTGGCAAATCTTTGGGAGCAAAACATTTTGCAGAAACCTTCTGTAGTATTCCGCTGTTACAATGATCTCCTCGGGGCACTCTGTCTATTGCAATCACTCGAACCTTGTCATAGGCCATAATCATCATCAGCTTAACCTTCGATTGTTGGCTGCGGAAAATTTCCCGGCGAGTTGATTCTGGATTTTTCCACTGAGCGGACTGAGATTTCACTTCTGGTTCAAAATCTCGTATCCAGGTTTCGTCTATAGCAACAGTTCTGTCCAAAAACTGCTCGCTTTCTGTCTCGTACCGATTCTTCTGCGATACCTTTGCGAACTGCTTGTTGCTCTTCACTCACATTAGGCGGTACCCATTTGGCAGCCACGTTTCTGTTAGGATTCTGAAAACCGAGGCGGTAGACATGTTGCTTCATATGCAATCTCTTCACGTGTTTCCTGTCGATCTTCCAAAACGCTGTTGACGATAACCGCAGAAGTGTCGTCCGTTGCATCTGATGGCCGGTCGCCTCTTGGGTCGTCTCCGATGCTTTCCCGACCTTGGCGGAAACGAGAAGCCCACCGTGACACTGTACTACGATCCACTACACTAACCCCACAAACTTTACGCAAAGCTTTGTGAATCTCGGTAGGTGATTTTCCTTGCAAAGTTTCAATTTTAATGTAGGATCGCTGGTTGCTACGCCAGATCTGACCTGACTCACGTTCTTCCTCCATTTCTAGGCTGAAGGTTTCCGGAACAGGAATAAATTAGCAATCAAACGCAGACACAACTTCTGTCCGTAAAGTAATGAGACTCATTCAACAACAGACGTTTAATTAAAGTTATACTTACATAACATTAAAATTCCTCGAAATAACATCCTTGAACATCAATACACCACTGCCTGCCACGTCGCGTAGCTTGCCTGGAAGTCGGAAACAGGGATCGCTTCCAAAGCACTCGTCGCGGCAGTTTGCGCGTTTCTAACAGTCCCAAAATGGTGCGTCCTTTCAGGCTGGGCTTCAGCCGAGGAAACAAAAGGAAGTTAGCCAGGGCCAATTACGGGCTGTAGGGAGGTTGGGGTAGCGTTGCCACGTTGTGTTTCACAAGAAACTCTCTCACTCTCAGCGACGCATGGCTCGGCGCATTATCGTCGTGAAGAACCCAAGTGGTGGTGATCTCCGGGCGGACGCGCGCAACTCTGTTCTTCAGCCATTGAATCCCTTCCACGTGAAATGCAGCTTTGACCGTTTGTCCGGGTTGTACGAACTCCTTATGGACAACACCTTTACACTCAAAGAAGACAATGAGCACCGATTTCATCTTCGATTTGCACATTTGAGCCTTCTTTGGTCGAGGAGACTCCAGAGTAGTGCACCAATCTGAGCTCTGTCTTTTCGTCTCCGGATCGTACTCAAAAGCCCACGTTTCATCACCTGTTATCACTTTCTCCAAAAAAAACCAGGTTCACTCCTCACACGGTCCACAAGCTCACGAGAAATCGACACACGGTTGTTCCTCTGTTCATCGGTCAAAACCTTAGAAACCAATTTGGCGCAAACTTTCAGCATCTGCAATTCTTGCGTGATGATTTCACGCACAATGGATTTCGCTAGTCCCACGTGCTATGCTATCAATCTAACACTCAGACGTCGGGCAGAGTCCAAAACCGCTCTCACGTTTTCCACATTGTCCGCAGTGTGAGACGTTGAAGGGCACCCTGGGCGTGGCTCATCCTCGACGGTCTCTCTCTTCCCCCTGTGAACGTTTTGTGCCACTGAAATACTTGTGCTTTCCACAAAGCATCCTTCCCGTAGGCTTTCTGTACCATAGCAAGCGTCTCGCTCGCGAATATTTCAATTTTAACACAAAACTTTACCGCGTATCGCTGTTCGACGCACTTCTGCATTTTGACCGTTACGCGAGGCTCACACAGCTGTCCACTTCTCAAGCGATCCTCACTCTGTAAAGGCTCAGAGCCAACTGACGAGATATTGATCGTTTACCTAACATACCCCGCCACTCGTCACGCTCAGAGGCTCCGCCCTTCGGCCCTTCCGATTGGCCCAGGAAAAGTGGTCTCATTACTTTTCGGACAAACCTTGTATACTGAAGTGAAAATCCTCCAAATACATGAATAATCAGTGAATAAACAAAGACATCGCTCTTTCCATGTGGAAAGAGCGATGTCTTCGTTTATTCATCGTATACTAAAGTCTGAATCCAAAATGGCGCAGCCGCCCCGGTGGCGCAGTGGTCTAAGGCGTTGGCCTCTGATCATTCGTCCGTAAGGGGTCCGGGTTCGAATCCCGGTCAGGCATGGATGTTGTGTTTGTCTTACGGCACTGGCTCGCTCCCTTCCCTGGAACCAGTGACCCTAAATTAGGGACGGGCGACTGCTTATAGCCCATTGAGTTGCTCACGGTGGTCGTTAAACCTCCAATCAAAAAAAAAAAAAAAAAAATGGCGCAACAATTGGAGCGATTTCATCATCCTACGGGCAGCGCCTGCGCAGTGTGCTAAACTTTTGAAATCTAAAACATAATGAAATAATGTTCGGCGGTAGTTTATTAAAACGTATTGTTGAGTAACTGTGAAATTAACTATTGTTGCGTTACTTCATGGGACAGCTTTCAAAAATCAGATTTCAACAATGGTTTTGACAATGACGCACCGTAATCCATTTTCGTTACATCGAAATTCTTTACATGGGATTTAATTTACTACGGTTTTGGAGGTTTAACGACCACCGTGAGCAACTCAATGGGCTATAAGCATTTTACTACGGTCGGGAAGGATTCATAGCATCCAAATTCCTGGTTGCGTGCCGGTATGAGCATTACTGGTATTGAGCTACCAGATATTAGTGAGCACTAAAATTGTTTGAAGGAAAAGGTGGTTGACTAATTTCTCGTGAGAAATTCAGTCACATCCTCGGAGTCACCTGGGAAATTTGGGGTAAGTGAAATTTTACTGATATGAGAATTTTCTCAGATGCCTCCCAAATCAGTAGTGCGTCTTACACAGTGACAGCCATTCACGTGATATTTGCAAAGCAACAAATAAGTGAACCAAATCATAAAATTGATATGGGATCGGCATGACAAAAATCAAATGACCCCAAAACACGTACGACACTAAAATTCCGCTGTCAATTGCTTTTAAGCTATGCTTTATGATTTTTTGTCTCATGTTATGCATGGCGATGATATATAGCAGCCAAGTTCCATAAACTGTCAAACACATGGAAGAATGCGCTGCCCCCCCCCCCGCTCCCCGCCAAAACAGAAAAGAAAAAAAAAATACAGGAACCACAAATCAGAATTTCCACATGTGTGAGCTGAGCTTTTTTTTACCCCTCCTACGCATTTATGAGTTTATTTGTAGGATGGCGTCATCCTCGTATTGTTTATGCACGATGTACCGTGGACGCAACGAATAACTAAAACTTGTTTTCTTCTCTTTCTTTCACCTCCCCATTCCCCCGGTTTAACCTCGGTACACGAAGATTCTACCGAGTTTGAATAATGTCTTTTCCAAGCACAAACCTTGTCCTCCCAAAGCGAATATTGCTTAGGAAACTTGTAAACATGCCAACTCCTGACGCAATAAAGAATATTTATTTTGGGGGAAAGATGGATGTAACAAAGGAAAAATGCACGTGAGTGAGATTAAAAAAAAAAGAAGAAAATAAGAAAAAGAGCTAGAAATATTTCACTTCGTTCTTACTCTTCTACGTTCTCATATCGTTTTATTTTTCATTACTTATTACGAGAATGCTAAAAAAAACTAAACAGAAAGGAGGATTTCATATCAGAGGAAACAGTGCAGCTTAAGTCGTCCGGTAGCCATTTCCAAATTGCGGTGCTAATGTGATTATAGAGTTGAACGCATAGAGTGTGACCTTCACGGTGTTCCGGTCTAAAACCTAGTACCTTTCTTGAACTGTGACTAAAAAGTACATACAGTAGTGGACAAAAGCATTGGCACACTCACTGGTAGTGAAAAATAGTTACAGAAAAAAGTAATTTTTCTCAAAACAAAAACCATGTACGCATACAGTATATAATCGGGAATTTTTATACACAGGGTCGTCAAAAGAGAAGTTCGATTTTCATAGGCTTTATGGTTTTTGTAATGCGATAAATATATTGTAATTTGTGACACATTTTTTTTTGCCGCCGATTCCAATTTGAAAAATCATTGTTGAGGAACATATGTAATGTTCGTGTAGATAGAGCTGACTGAACACTACATAAATCAGTTCTCAAATACTTCATTCCCACACGATATTTAACGGCGGCGGCCGTGACGTTTATCAGGACCGCAGATATCGTCGATTGCAGGGGTGTCCAATTACTTGTTGGTAGATAGTGTAGTTAAGTTTAGTATAACGTATATTACAGCAATGTAAACAAAACTTCCAAATGAATATATTCTTAGAAAAATGAAGTTTCCTACGCGTCAAAACAAAGGACAAAAGTGTTGGCCCAGTTGAACATAAAACAGCAAATATATATATCATCATCATCATCATCATTGTCAACCATTATCAATCCACTGCTGGACGAAGGTCTCCCCAAGTTTCCTCCACAACGGTCTGTCTTGTGCCAGTCTCCTCCATGTCACCCCTGCATACTTTCGAATTTCATCCACCCATCTCCCATGTGGCCTTCTTCTGGGTCTTTTCCTGTCCCTTGGAATCCAATCTAAAATTTCGGCTGTCCATCGATGATCTGTCCTTCTGGCAGTATGTCCAGCCCATTGCCATTTCAGGGATTTAACTCTGATCATGATGTCTTCCACTCTTGTCATTTTTCGGATCCACGAGTTCCTCTTCTTATCTCTCCTGGTTACACCAAGTATGCACCTCTCCATGCTTCTTTGAGTTGTCTGCAGCCTTTGTATGTCTCTTTTAGTTAAGGTCCACGTCTCTGCACCATACGTAAGCACTGGAAGGATGCATTGATCAAACACTTTTCTTTTAAGACATAATGGCATATTGCTCTTGAAAATTATGCTGTTTCTTCCAAAAGCTCTCCAGGCAAGTTTTGTACGCCGATTAATTTCTTCATCAATGTGACCCTCACTTGATATCTGCTGTCCAAGATAAACGTACGTGTCTGTTATCTCCAGCTTTTCTCCATCAATCGATAAATCTTCATTTCTTGTAAAAGCATTGAACATCACTTTTGTCTTCTGAAAGTTCATTTTTAATCCCACTTCTTTACTCTTGTCAGCAAGTTCCTGGATCATACTCTGCAGCTCTGATGGGCTAGTTGCAAAAATGACTACGTCATCAGCAAAACGAAGGTGGGTTAGATAATCTCCATTAATCTTTATCCCCTTGTTTTCCCAGCTCAGTGACTGAAAAACACCCTCCAATGTGGCATTAAAGAGCTTCGGAGATATGGTGTCACCTTGTCTCACTCCCTTTCCAATTTTTATGTGTGTTGTATTTTCAAACAGCCTAATCTTTGCACTTGCATTTTCATAGATGTTATTAATAATATTAATGTATGCATCTTCAATACCGCAGGTTTTCAGAGCCATTGTAACTGCTGATGGTTTCACCGAATCAAAGGCTTTTTCATAATCGATAAAAGCCATGCACAATGGAAGTTCATATTCCCTCGCTCTTCCAATTAGTTCTCTCAGCACATGGATATGATCTATTGTGCTGTAGCCACTCCTGAATCCAGCTTGTTCTCTCGGTTGAGCCATGTCCAGTGTTACCTTCAAGCGGTGTGAAAGAACTTTAGTGAAGATTTTATAAACTACTGATAGGAATCTGATAGGTCTGTAGTTTCCGAGATCCTCAATGTCACCTTTCTTATGTAGCAGGATCATTGTAGCGGTGTTCCAATCCTCAGGAATCTTTCCTTCATTAAGGCATTGAGTGAAAATTTGGGCGAGTACTGTTTCGATTTCTCCACTTGCTTCTTGTATGATGTCTACAGTAATTCCATCTTCTCCTGGAGCTTTTCCCCGCTTCATGTTCTTGATTGCATGTGCAACTTCTGCTGGAAGGACTGGAGGAACTCTAGTACTGGTATCTTTCATGATGTCTGGAGTGCATGTATCATCCCTTTCATATAATTTGGAGTAGAAATCTTTCACTCTTGTCAAAATTTCGCCTCTATTTCTTGTTACAGAACCAAATATATATATATATATATATATATATATATTTTTTTTTTTTTTTGAGGTTTTACGACCACCGTGAGCGAGCAGCTCAATAAGCTATAAGCAGTCGCCCGTCCCTAATTTAGGGCCACTGGTTCCAAAAGGAAGGGAGAGAGCTAGGGCCGTAAGACAAACACAACATCCATTCCTCACCGGGATTCGAACCCGGACCCTTCTCGGACGAATGGTCATAAACCAACGCTTAGACCACTGTGCCACCAGGGCTGCGCAAAAATATTACAATCAATATATTGTAGTGGGCCGCTGGTTCGTAATAACAGCTCCTGGTCTCTTTGTAATTGAACGCCATAATTTTTTCGTTGTTTCAATGGGACTTTTTCCCGTTCTTAAAGGAAAAGCCTTTTCAAATGCTCCATGTTCAATATCTCAAGTTTTCTCACTCTACCGTCAAGTTCTTTTATAAATGTTCGATAGGATTCAAATCAGAGTAATGTAGGGGATTTTTGAGAGTGTGGGGGAGTACAATAAAGGAGACATTTGTAGACAATATGAGCCATATGTTTAGAGTCATTGTCCTGCGGGAAGTAAATATCACTACTCCAAATTCAGTTTATCTGCACTTTGCTACAGATTTTTCTGGGTAGTATTCAAATACACCATTTTGTTTATTGTACCATCTATGAATACAATTTCCCCAACACCGGCAGCCGACCTGCAAACCCGCACCATTACCCTACTACCCCCATGCTTTACTGTGGCTTGAACATTCTTCTCTTGCAATTCTGTCTTGGTCTTTCTCCAAACGAAATTCTTTCCATTATAAGAGAGTGAATTTGCTGTCGTCTGAAAAGAACACTTTAGACCGAAAAGTCTTACCTTTTTTTAAATGCTCCTTTAAGAAGGCAAGCCGCTCTTTCGATTAATTTTACTGATGTACAGCTTTCTTCTGGCTACTCTCTCCCTGTAACCAGTACCATGAACGACTCTACGGACAGTTTCAAGATGAACTAATCTTCGTTTAGCATTGGTGCAACTTCAGTTGACGAAAATTTTGGATTTTTCACAACGGAACGTTCTCCTTTGAGGGTCAATTTCCGCGGGCGGCCACATCTGGGTTTATTTTCCAAGCTGAGAGCAGTGCCGTCTTAATGCTTCTGGGGACCCTGGGCCGTCACATTTTTATGCCCCTGATCTTATTTATATACACTACTGGCCACCCAAAATGCAACACCAAGAAGGACACGAGATAGCAAAGCCAGATTTACTGGACACATAACAGCAGATACAAAGATGAAACGATTGACATTTACAGGCCCGTACGACTTGCGGAACACGCAGACATGAATAGTTCGTGTGGTCCCCATGGCTGGCAATAACGGCCGCTACACGCCGCGGCATCGAACAAAAGAGTCTTTGAATGTGGGCTTGGGGTATGTCGGTCCAGGCTGCTTCCACACGTTGCCACAGTTCATCAGGCGTAGCCGCGAGTGGTGCTTGCTGGGCCACTCGGTTGCCGATCAGCGACCAGACGTGTTCGATGGGCGACATATCAGGAGAACATGCGGGCCACGGCAGCAGTGACACCTCCACTGTAAAAAATTTACTGTAGATTTTACGGTTTTATACCGTTTTACAGGGTGCCAACACAAAACCGTAAAATCTACAGTTTTATACAGCGTTGGAGCAAAGCTATAGCTTTGCTCCAAGCTGCATTAAAAAGCATATTAGTGCAACGCTGCATTAAAAAGCAGATTAGTGGGGTTTTTTTTATTATTATCGTACTTTTCTAGGTATACTGACCGTAAGACCTATCAGCATACCAATTTTCAGATCTCTAGGTCATTTAGAAGTGGACGAACGCGTTCTCATTTTCCCTCTTTGCTTTTCATATACGAGGCGAAAACCTATATTTACTTAGGTATTCACGTATGCCGGCGGAAAATGCCAAATTTTAAAAGCGTCGCTACGTCATTAAGCATTGCCTCATTACCAGTTTGATTGAAGCCTGTCCTTTCACCCAATAAGAACAGAGCTAAAAATAAGTGCGTCATCATGGCAGCAGGTCACGTGACCAGCACTTTCCTGTGTGATTAACGCTAAAGAGAGAATAAGCCGCTCGTTTCTTTTGCGTCTTTAAAAAATGCTTAAAAATCATAAAATGACTTTTTCTTAAAAAATGTTTTATATAAAAAAGGGAAGATAGTTGTGAGTTTATGCTGTAAAAATTGCAATGCGTTATGATTTATAGTTTGCCATAGATGTGTTTTTTAAAATGGATCCCATCGCGAAATAGAGAATTTTGTGAAATTTAAAATTTTAATTTCTCGTAAACTAAATCGAAATTAAAAAAAAGGATGACGAGGTGCGAAAATTCGGCCATGGCCCTACATGCTTGCAAAGTTTCGTGGTTCTGTTGCTGTTAGTGTGCCCGGAACGTGAACTGATAGCACTTTTTTACTTACCTTAACTTTGAAATACGATAGCTCTTGAAATATCGCCAGCCGCCCCGGTGGCGCAGTGGGCTAAGGCGCTGGCCTCTGATCATTCGTCCGTAAGGGGTCCGGGTTCGAATCCCGGTCAGGCATGGATGTTGTGTTTGTCTTACGGCACTGGCTCTCTCTCCCTTCCCTGGAACCAGTGACCCTAAATTAGGGACGGGCGACTGCTTATAGCCCATTGAGTTGCTCACGGTGGTCGTTAAAACTCAAAAAACAGAAAAAAGAAAAGAAGAATCGAAAAATGGTTTTTCTAAGCGTATCTTCCGAAAACTTTTCTACAAACGATGTAAATTTCATAGTTTTGTATTCCATACTTTTTGCGCTGCGAGCTGGGAAAGCTCAAGTGTCGCGAAATTTCTAAAACAACGGCTGCGGCAGTTACTTTTTTTTTTTTTTTTTTTCGAATAGCGAGATAAAACTACGAAAATACTCAAGAACCGTAGGTTGTAAATACCAACTAAAGTGCAAATGTTATGTGAACGCCTACAACACAACACTCTACAGAAAGAACGGAGAACGAAAAACAAACCAGCGCAGTATGAATGAGTATCAAACAGTGTACGTAACAATGGGAAGATGCTTAAGGGGTAGGGCTTCGAAAAATTCCGTTCAAAGTTAAACGCTCACAAAACTTTCTGCGACAGAGCACAAATGATTAATTAGCTCAGGGGCGTATTTAGAGGGTGGACCTTACCCCCTCCGAACGTATTTCATTTTTTTTTTTTTGTTAAAATGCGACTTACACTAGAAAAAATGCTTTAATTTTATAAAGATGCACCAACTTTTAATAGAAAATATATGTTTCATTAACTTCTATTGTGTCCTGAGGGATTTCAAGAACTTCCACTTTCGGTCGGCCGCCTCCGAAAAAAGATTGTATATATGCCCCTGAGTTAGCTCTTAAACCCAACGACATGTTCGGAAAGGTAATAGAGGTTAGGCATATCAGCATATTTTTTATGCTTCCATTCGCAGTTTTGGAAAATTCCCTTCATGATTTATGAGATGTTCATACCTCACACTATATGCTACTCTGTAGCGTGGTTAACTGCATTGAATACTGTATGAGACTAACTAAAGTATTTAAGGAAAATACTGAAGGGTATATTTTTCTTTTTTTGGCTGCATTTCTATTTTTTACATCCCCCAGAACATGAATTTTCGCCCCTAGAATGACAATTCTGAGAGGGCTACCGACCCCCGACCCCCCTCCCGGTAGCTACGGCCCTGGTGCTTCACGAAGAGAGTATCCAACATGAAGCAAAATTGACACAGGTTTCTGTTTTTTCCGTTCCCGCGACGAATACCTTTTACCTCATATTCTGAAGGATGCGTAGTTATGTGCAAATACATGTTATATATAAAACGCCTTATCCTAATTGATATAAAAATTTCATTTATTCAACTGATAATTCATTCACATTCTTTTTTTATTGCACATGTGTAGGAACTATAGCTATGGCTGTGAAAAGAGGGCCTCAAGTCCTCTGAAATAACTGCTTTCCCGTCACCCAGTTTTTATAAACTAGAGTGAAAATTATTTCTTCATTTCACTTCAGTTTATAAAAACTGGGTGACGGAAAATTTCTTCAAGTGAAAATGTAAAATCTTCAAGATTTTACTCATTTACTGAGGGGGGAAATTGCTTTTCTTTTTAATACTCCATTCAAAAGCCGTGAGACCCCCCGCCCGCACTGCGGGAGTCAGTGGTTGCGGGGATTATCAGTACGCCCATGTTAATATACACTGAAGAGCAATTGAATTAGAGACAGCTGGCGTTACGTAAATGTGGCGCTGTGGGCGGCGCTGTGGGCGGCGCTGTGGGCGGCCCTGTAAACGGAAACGACATGACGTATGAAGCGATTCGACAATATAAAGAGTGATGCGAAGGGAATCGGTAAGAGTCGGACGCAGGATGGGTAAGACGAAGGATCTAAGCGCATTTGATCGTGGGCAAATTGTCGGGGCCCGACGAATGGGTCATTCCATCTCGGAAATCGTGCAGGCACTGGGATTTTCACGAGCCACTGTGTCACGGGTGCACAGTGAGTACATCGAATCCGGTAAAACCATCCCTGCAAGGGCCAACTGCCGTGGACAACAGCTTGTGGATGAGCGGGGTCATCGTCTGCTAGCGTGCATTGTAACAGCGGATAGACGCGCCACAGTGCAAGAAATCACTCGGCAATTTAACGCTGGTGCACAAAAACGTGTAGGCAGCCACACCATCCAGAACCCTCTCCTCGCTATGGGGTACAGAAACCATCGTCCCACGAGGGTACCGCTGCTGACCGCACATCACAGGGGGCAAAGATCAGCATGGGCGCGGGAACATCGCCACTGGACCCTAGACATGTGAAAAATGTTGCCAGGACTGATGAGTCGCGATTCACGTTGGTACATGCGGATGGTAGGATACGAGTACGGCGAAAACCACATGAAGCGATGGATCCTTCTTGCCAGCAGGGTACTCTTCAAGCTGGTGGGGGTGGCATTATCGTCTGGGGACTGTTTACGTGGACTTAAATGGGACCCCTGGTACGTGTGACATCGTCCCTCACAGGTCAACGTTACCGAGATATCCTGGACGACAATTTGCTCCCGTTTGTGCGTTTTCAACATCCCACTGGGGACCTCATCCTGCAACAAGACAATGCACCGTGCCATCGCTCCCGAATTGTATCCGAATGGTTGGATGAACACTCCACCGACGTGACCTCGCTTCCTTGGCTAGCTAGGTCACCTGACCTCAATCGCATTGAGCACATCTGGGATGCCATTGAGAGATATGTTCGAGGCTCTGAGCCCCCTCCATCAAATCTTCGTGAACTGTGGGAGCTTGTTCAGGGGTCGTGTATCCGTATGGCTTCCCAACGCTTCCGATGTCTTGTCGAGTCCATACCGAGACGAATCACGGCCGTCATCAGGGCGAAAGGTGGTGCTACACGTTACTAGACAGGTATCTCTAATTCAGTTGCTCTTAAGTGTACTTTATTGCATTGCAAAAATGATGAATCTTATGAAAAATATATTTATCTTTTGAAGACCCTATCTATCTATCTGTCTATCTATCTATCTATCTATCTATCTATCTATCTATCTATCTATCTTTAAAAATCCAGATTCTAGATTAAGTGAAATCCTCAGAACTAAGATTCAGAGACCTGCTTCAGCATGGAACTCACGAATAAAAAGCTTTTTTTATTTTCTGCGGATCCTAGCTGATACATATGAAACCAGAATGTTGAATATTGATGATACATTTAGGATTCCATTCAACTACGGCACGAATCAGTGGTGCCATAAAGTTACTTTCTAGACAGAGGTTTATGAATTTTTAAGTAGCATGTGAGTCATGAAAAGCGAAAGCAGTTTTTCAACCAAACGGAAAGTAAACATCATTCCCTTCTCTGATGGGATCAATTTTGGCAGCACAAAGAACGAAAAAACCAACACTGTCTCAAGTCTCGCAAAGACGTAACATACCAGGTTACGTATACTAGAATCACAGAACCGTGTATTTTTTTGATAATCTGAAATTTAAATTTTTACGTTTAGTCTCAAAAAGCGCATAAATGAATGACATATATTATCTAATGGAAAAAGAGATAAAAATTATGGTACAATATTGAGTAATACAGAATTACGTATAAAATGAAAAACGTACAACTGAAAAATGTATAACCGATGGTGCACTATTTATCGTTTTACGTGCACACACACGCCTTTACATTGGACGTATCTTTTCATTTAACCCTGACTCAGGGATTTGTACAAGACCTACTAACACCCACCCCAAATTTTCTGACACCTCCTACAAAATAACCTCGACGCACCTAAAGCGGAAAAGGTGTAACAGGGGTGCACACATAGATATACTAGGACAAGCCGCCAATGGTAACCGATAACTCGGGTACAGTTGACAAATTTTGAGCAAAGCTATTGCAGAATGTAAGCTCATTAAGGCGTCTATTATAACAAATTCTAAAAAAACGAACGCGTGAAATTTATGCCTTCCAGAACAAAAGTACAAAACATTCCAAAAAAGAAATGCCTAAAATGTATCATGAACTACTTTCCTTCACGCCTTCACGTTGGCTGTGATCGGGTAGCGTGTAAACAAAGCGGAGAAACACACTCAGATCGGAAACCACATTTTCCATTTTGTATCGCCAAAGACAGACACACGCACACATACACAAACTTCCTTTTATTATTGTAGATTAAGCAAGTGTTGAGCTAACAGACGATGTCTTTCCATTTCCTCGTTTTTCAATTCAAACGGGGTTTTTTAATTAATGTTAGCGAGCCGACTTTCGTGAAATTGTTTAAATAAAAGGCCATGTAGTTTTAATTGAAATTCCTCATTGACACGGAATTTCGGGAATCGGAAGACGTCCAAACCTGACCATGGACGATGTCCAATCGCATGCTAAAATCACGGTGATTGGATGTGTCATGTTGTAGCTATGCCCGAACAACTAATTGTCCCGAGTCTCGTATAGAGAGCGGATTTTTTCAATTATTGCAATATTATTAAATTTGGTCAGTCTTTTAATGATCATTATTTTTATATGACACGACCAATCACCACGATACCAACCCCATGTCACTCACAATGTCCTTCCCTTTCTCTGTGGCAAGTGTAACCGCGATCGGCTGAAGATCTTGGCAGGAGATAGGTAACAAACGACCCCTTTTCAAAACCTGGAAAACACCCTAAAAAGCGCAAGTTTTGGGACGATTATTCATCAATGACACTGAATTTCAGGAATCGGAAGGCGTCAAAACCTGACCATGGACAATATCAAATCGAATGCAAAAAATCACGGTGATCGGATGTTTCATCTCGTACCTATGCCAGAACAAGTAATCGTCTCCAGTCTCGTAAAGAGAGCTTCGATGGACCTTCGGCATCACTTCGCTCAACAAGGCTTGTACCAAAGCAACTGAGAATGTTTTTATACGCGTAATAAAGAGTTGTGTTCCTTAATTATCAAGGAAGTGGTGCTCTGTTGGTTGCTCGCAGGATGTATAAACGATAGTCCAGTTCTACCCACGTACGCTGCAGAATGTCAGGTGTAACAAAGGGGAAAGGCTGCAGTAATGCGTTCTTCTTTAAGGTCAGTGATATTTTCTTGTACGCAATGTCCTTAATAAAGCCCGAAAGAAAATAAGCACATGGAATGATATCAGGAGAACAGGGTGGTCATCTGTCGGACTCCCACGTCCAATCCGATGACCTGGAAAATGGCGGTGTAAAGATCTTCGTGCATCCAAAGACCAGTGCGGTGGTGCTCCATCTTGCTGGTAAATGATGTCCTGAATATCCTGGAGTCGTGGAATTACGAATTGTTCTAACATGTCCAGATACCTTATGCCAGTAACGGTTGACTCAACGAAGAAAAAGGGCCCTATCACGCTCTCTTCCATTAAGGCCAGACCAGACATTAACCTTCGGGCTGTCCCTCTCGTGTACTACTGCTCGACATTTTGCGTGCCCCAGATTGGGCAGAAACATGGAATGTCGACTCATCGCTGAAAGAGATCCGTTAAAGGAGTGTAGGGTCTTCGTCAATGCGATTAAGCATGTCTATCGCAAATGCTTTCCGACGTGGTTGATCATTTGGTCGAAGTTTTTGCACTAACTGTACTTTTTGCGTTGACGTTTATGTAGAACTTGGTGAACCGTTGTTTGAGGTATTTCAAGTTCGCGACTGGCGACGCGGACGGACTTCTGCCTTCTTCGGGTTCCTTAGATAAGCCTTACGCACGTCTTCTACCTTTTTGTCCGAAAATGTAAGGTCTCCCTATGCTTTTGCATTGCAAGACACTACCTTTTGCTTTGAATTGAATTTATTAACCCATTGTTCGATGCTCCTTCGTGTCGGCGGCTGTGTCTTTTACTCCGTTCTGAACTTACGATGAACTGTTGTTAGAGATTTTGACTCCGCAAACCAAAACACACACACTACTTTCTCCACTGAGAAAGCCATGTCTATTGTATTCCGTGTTTGACGAGATTTTTCATTACATGAGACACCTCGCGCCATCTGTCATCTGACTTAACAAACTTTGATACTTGCCACGTCTCTTGACGTTTAATTTTTTTCTAGCGTATTTTTTTAAACAGCATACTGAATTTTTATAATTATAGACAACCCTGTATTTGGAAATTTTGATGTTCCTCTTCACTATATTTCGAAACGTTTTTGATTCATTCACGGCATCATACACTGCTCGACATAGAAATGCCACATTAGGGAGTTTTTGTCAGAGCGCCTTACAAGTTGGTTGATGTGTGTCGACAGTTCGGCTATGCAAATGAGAGCAGCTGCAAACCAATCACGTGATAGGCAAGGGAGATAAAAGGGAGAAACTGCAAAGGTTTGGTCGTCCTCGTTTGGGTATCTGGACCACTGCATCGGAGTGATCTCGGTGGAGAAAGCACGCGTAAGAAGTGAGAACGCCTGAGTGGTGTCTGGAATCCTAACATCATATGGGTAGCTTTAGCAAAGGTATGATTCATCACATAGCTAGGTACGGCTGTTTGGTACCTGCGCTGTATCGCTTCGGAAACTCATTGGGATCTGACAAATGTCAGCAGCATGTGGCGACCATGTTTGGAGGAAGATAACGTGGGAATCGTGTACGTAGGCGGATGCATCACCGCTTTGATCACCTCATTCGACGGTAAACTGTAGCAGTCTACAGCAGACTGCATGCATAAGATGTACAGGCATCTATGGAAAAACCCGTATTGACACGGACTGTGAACTGCAGATTGGCTGAAGTAAATTGTGCAATCGCCATCCATTCCGTCAACTGCCATTCACCGCAGCACATCGTCACCGTGGTGCCGTACAGCACGTGCGTGGTGGGAATCGTGTCCTATTCAGGGACGAGTCCCGCTTCTATCGTAGCGCGATAGATTGTGGAGACGGATGAACGGTGCATGGTCAGTGATTCCTCAGGATACCATCCGCGGACACTTCGACTCGATGCCACCCCGTGTTGCCGAATGTATAGCGCAGCATGGCGGTCACATGACCTGTTGACTCAGGCCACATTTTAGTATTTGCTCACCCATCGCATTCATGCAATCCCTCAGAAATTAAATCAAATATTTCTCACATACATGTGCGGTAAGTTTTTGCCTCATTTCGTGTATTCTTTCATGGTGGGGCACTTTCTAATATACACATAGACTCAATGGACAAAACATTAGAGATACTTACTTAATACATATCTATTTCTAACGTGTACACGCCGAGGTTTCGAATCCACTAGATGGGGGAGGGCTTCCGGAGGTAATGCCAGCCATGCCTGTAGCAGCATTGTCCACAACTCCGTCCCAGGATTCATGGATCTGATGTTCTGCTCCACGGCAACCCAGACAGCTTCCACAGGGTGTTAATCCGGGACCTTGCGGGCCACTGTATGATTCCAAACTCAGAATAGTGTCCTTAGAGCCATGTCCGGGTAGTTGCGGCCCGATGGGGCGGCGTATTATCCTGCTGAAGGAGACGATCGGCCGTAGGTTGCGCGAAACGGTTATGGCCCTCTCCAGACATTCTGAGGGAACTAATGTGTCCTACGAGAATGCTCCCCAAACCATCACAGAGCCACCACCGCCTTGAACAGAGCCGACCTGGCACGACGGGGCCGTGGCTTCATGCTGTCGAAGCCATACCCGCACCCTCCCGTCAGCTCGGTACAGCTGAAACGGGATTCATCTGACCACACGACGCCGCACCACTCTGCAGAGATCAAGTGTTGATATTCTCGGCACCAGGCGAAGAGTGGTGTACGATGACGAGCAGTCAAGAGTGCCACACAAGTAGGTCGTGGGATCCGGTTACTCAGAGTATACGACGTACGTCACACCGTTCACTCGCTGACGATGCTCGGGCCTCTGACATATAACTTGGATGTGACTTGCGCCAATGTTGGCGACCGATCGGTCTGTACGAGCCTGGATAATCTATGCCGACCCCGATCATGTTTCTATTCATTTATTTATTTTTTTATTGGAGGATTAACGACCACCATGAGAAACTGAATGGGCTATAAGCAGTCGCCCGTCCCTAATTTAGGGCCACTGGTTCCAGGGAAGGGAGAGAGCCAGTTTCGTAAGACAAACACAACATTCATGCCTCATCGGGACTCGAACTCGGTTCCCTTTCGGACGAATAATCAGAAGCCATCGCTTAGACAACTGCGCCACCAAGGCGGCGAACTCGGTCATCAAGGGCGTGTGGTCGGCCTCCGCTTGCTCTTATTGGCGCTCGTACGTCCGTCGATGGTATACTCGTGTCACACCCTTGCTACGGTTGCCCTCGGGAATCCTAGGGTTCTTGCCACTTATGTGATAGAATGACCCATCTCTCTTGCGCTCACAATGCGTCCACGATTAAAGTCTCTCAGGTCGCCCCGGTGGTGCATTGGTCTAAGGCGCTGGCCTCTGATCATTCGTTCGTCAGGGGTCCGGGTTCGAATCCCGGTGAGGCATGGATGTTGTGTTTGTCTTACGGCACTGGCTCTCTCCCTTCCCTGGAACCAGTGACCCTAAATTAGGGACGGGCGACTGCTTATAGCCCATTGAGTTGCTCACGTTGGTCGTTAAACCTCCAATCAAAAAATAAAAAATTATCTCAGATCACCACGTTTACCCATGTTGCGGTGCCTGTTGGGAAGCCCTGCTGTTAGCCTATTTATCGCCTGCGTTCGGTTTTTGTCTGTTTCATTCTGAGCGGGGGTGCCAATGATAACTGCCTATCACCCTTATCTGTAATGCTTTTGTCTACTGAATGTGCGCTCTTGGATAGAGAGCATTGGGAAGAAACAATTGAATTTTCAAGAGCAATGTCTTTGATCAATGCATGTTTCGATTTTTTACTTATGGATCAGAGTCATGTATGTTCACTGAAAACGATATACAGTGGTTGAAGACAACTCAGCGAAGCATGGAGAGATGCATGTTGGTGTAATCACGACAAATAAGAGATTTTAATGCGTCACGTAAATGACGAAAGTTGATGACATCATGGTTAAAGTTCTTCAAGCTGCAATAGGTTGGAAATATTGCAAGAATAACTAACCATCATTAGACAACTCGAATATTTGACTGGATACCAAGGGACAGGAATACACCCAGAAGACCACGTGGAAGGTCGGTTTATGAAATTCGGAAATATGCGGGAGTGGAAACAAAACTGTTTCATACAGTCTGATCAACTGAAGACTTAAGAGAATGATTATAGCATCATATTTTCTGAGAATCCTGAAAGATTTCTGAATTTTATTTACAGCAGCTCGTATCTGTGCAAATACCAGGACATATCAATGTCATTTTTCTGCAAAACTAGACTAATGACTTTTCTAGTGACATATCCTTTTGGTAACTTCCAGATACCGAATAGAGTTATGACCTCAAAAACATGCTTTATTAGATCTTTTGATCTGTGTGAAGCAAATTATTGATCATAATTCTCCTGAGAAACCAGTTCTGGAAGTGAATTACGATTCATAATTTATTCCACGCAAGTCAGAAAATGCAATTAAATATATTTCTGACTTCCGACTTGTAAAGGTACCTAGTTGTTGTAGTTACTTGCCTTACTGCAGATAATGTCATTTGTTTCATTAAATATTGCAGAATAATATTTTGCCTCGTTAAGATCGCCCTCCTCTTTAAATTTCTGTCACAAATCTCTTCACTGTAACATTCGATCCTAAAGTTCTTTGTTTTTTTTAAGAAAATAAATATATTTTAGAAATATATTTTCACCATGAGCACATGCACTTTCAGCGGATTCGCTCTCATGTTGTTTTTTATTTATTTATTTATTTCATATTTCCCTTCATGTTAGTTTAAAACGTTTTTCATTTTTATAATAATATACATCGTCTACGTATGATTGAAAGTTGTCACGATTTATTCTAAATAACTGAAAGTTCAGAACTGATTTTTGTTGGGAGAGGGGGGGGCAGAAGTAATTTCGATCTACTCCAGTGTAGATGCCCAAGGGTATTTATGCAAATGTCTTTGATTTAATTACCTTTCCACATCTTCTCTTTCTAACTGTGCTCGGAAAACCGGAAAATATAACCACATATCTGAAAAAAAAAATGTTTTCTTTTTCTTTTATTTCTGAAATCTTTTTCAAAGTCCCACAGATTTTATCTCTGCTAGCATATAAAGGCCCTTGCTTTCAACAATCAGCAAAATAAAGAATAGATCGCATGATAAGATATGCTGAGGTTGAAGTAATATTCATAATCACGAAGTTAGATAGCCTTGAAGAGACATTTTTTTTACGCAAATGAGATATTTGTATAATCACTTGGTTCTACAGTTTCGATCGCTGATTTTGCAAACAGATTCACTGTTTATTTTTTTTTATCTTTTTTCGGATTTTGTGTGGTTAAGTGAATCGGTTTTTTTCTTCACATTTTTTTTTCACGTTTGCCAAAATGATGTTTGCTTTATATCATTTTTTTCCTTTGACATTATGCAATCTGTGTGATGTAAGAGAAATAGTTTATGAAAAATAGTTTGTTTGAGAAATAAAAATAATTCGGTCCTGATCTAGTAACCGTTACCATCAAGGCTTGGTAAACGACACTTGCATTTACAGCGAAACGAGGCTTTTTCTGCTGGTGGTGGGATTCGAACACACATTCTCTTACTCCGGAGCGGATGTTCTATCGGTTGACTACGCCGTCAAGGCTTATTTCTTCAGCTTGCCGTTTTGACATATGCGCCACTTTTGTGGGATGTACGCTACATCATTCGTTATAGTATGAAATTATGGTGTCAAGTGCTCAAGGGCCGTCACTGTTTATGGAGCTTTTTTCCTCAATGGTAAACCAAAAGAATGTATTTCACCATTGTGTAACAGTAACCTGAGAAGACAATGCATGATAATTTTTTTGCTCTCTGAGAAGTAAAATTGCCATACTTTTAAATGTGTTTCGAAATAAACAAGTTAGTAAAATCATGCAATGCATTGATTACGATACGCTTTCCAACATACCAGAAATTATTACTCAAGTTATGTGGATAATGGCTGTGGAATAAATCTCGCTCCTGTGTCCTGACCTTTGACCCCATTTCGATTATATTCAACAGAACCAGTTCACTATACCTCTGTAACAACATGATAAAGTTTTGCTGCAATAGAAGCAGTTTTACGCAAGTTATGAGAATAATGGCTGTGGAATAAATCTGGCTTTTGTGCAACGACCTTTGACCCCATTTCGTTGATATTCAACAGAACCGGTTCGTTATACCTCCGGAACAACATGATAAAGTTTTGTCACAATCCAAGTATTTTAGGGAAGCTATGATGCACAAGGGCAATGGAATGGATCCCACTCCAGTGTCCTGACCTATGACCCCATTTCCCCCTTTTTCAATAGGGTTCGTCCCCAGTGGCTCCCTACCACATACTAAAATTTCATCGAAATCGAACCATTTTTACACAAGTTATGACGCATAAGGGTAATGCAATATATTCCGCTCTTATGCTCTGCCTGATCTTTGACCCCATTTCGCCTATTTTCAATAGGATTCGTGCCCAGGTGGTTCCCAAACACATACTAAAATTTCATCGAAATCGAACCATATTTACGCATGTTTTGACGCATAAAGGCAATGGAATGGATCCCGCTTTTATGTCCTGACCTTTGACCCATTCCGCCCATTTTTAATAGGGTTCGTCGCCAGGTGGTTTGTTATCACATACTAAAATTTCATCGAAATCGAACCATTTTTACGTAAGTGATGATGCATAAAGGCAATGGAATGGATCCAGCTTCCTGGTCCTGACCTTTGAACCTATTTAACCCATTTTCAATAGGGTTTGTCCCCAGGTGGTTCCCTATCACATACTAAAATTTCATCGAAATCGAACAATTTTTACGCAAGTTATGACGCATAAGAGCAATGGAATGGATCCCGCTCCTATGCCCTGACCTTTAACCCTGCTTCGCCCATTTTCAATAGGGTTCGACCCCAGGTGGTTCCCTACCACATACTAAAATTTCGTCTAAATCGAACCAATTTCACGTGAGTTATCGTGCGGACGGGCCGACAAAGCTGGAGCATTTACGCTTCTTCTACCTACGGTTGGAAAGCGTAAAAAAGGTTATTGTGAACAGTCAGAATGTTTGTTATACTGCAAATTTTATTGTAGGTTTTCTTTGTTTTAAGTTGAACCGAAATATTCTGAGTAACCAATTAATTAGGACCACCTGTCAAATATTGTATTGGAACACCTTCCGAATATTGCATTTGGCCATTATTATTAGAACACCTTCCGAATATTGCATTGGGCCCAATATTGTACTTGACCGTTTGCTGAATATTGTACTGAACCACCTGCCTGAAATTGTATTATACAACCTGCCTGATACCGTATTGGACTACATGTCTAACACAGTATCAGACCACTTGCCTAGTACAGTATTGGACCGCCTGCCAAATATTTTATTGGATCACTTGCCTAGTACAGTATTGGACCGCCTGCCAAATATTTTATTGGACCACCAACCTAAAATTGTATTGTATCACCTATATATTTTATTGGACCACCAACCTAAAATTGTATTGTATCACCTATATATTTTATTGGACCACCAACCTAAAATTGTATTGTATCACCTATATATTTTATTGGACCACCATTCGTAACAGAGATCTTTTTCCAGCAAACATTCGTCAACTGACGGGCTCCATCACATCGACATGGATGATCGTATCTGTAAAATGATATCGGCACCTCGCTGAATCCATGCCACGTCAGACCCAGGCTGTTTTGAAGGCCAAGAGCGGCCCAATACTTTATTAGGTAGATGATCCTTATAATTTACTACCTCTCAGTGCATGCGTATTCCGGATCAGGGTCTGATCTCCCCATGGGCCAGCAAGGATCGGGCCTGGTTTCCCTGGGTTGAATGTTAAACAGGGTGTCCATGTTCAAAGTTGCTTCAGGAAATGACCTAACCATTGTTGAACTTATTATTATTGGGAATGTAATATTTTATGTGGGGTTTTGTTGTTTCCTCTTATCGGAGGGCCAGCCTCCAATGCTTATATTAAAAGAGCAGCTTCAATTTTTACAAAGCACTTTCCTACTTTTCTCTGCGCTTGGTGTCACATTTCAAAATCACAATCAACTTTACCAATAAGGGAGTGGGTGAGTTGCACCGGAAAGATAGCGGAACGGACGAGTTACACCGCATAGTCCCTTTCTACCGACAGGCGAGTTGCACCGCATAGTCCCTTTCTACCGACGGGCGAGTTGCACCGCACAATCCCTTTCTACCGTCAGGCGAGTTCCATTACATAGTCCCTTTCTACTAACAGGCGAGTTGCACCGCATGGTCTCTTTCTACCAACGGGCGAGTTGCACCGCATAGTCCCTTTCTACCGACGGGCGAGTTGCACCGCATAGTCCCTTTCTACCGACAGGCGAGTTGCACCGCACAATCCCTTTCTACCGACAGGCGAGTTGCACCACATAGTCCCTTTCTACCGACAGGCGAGTTGCACCGCATAGTCCCTTTCTACCGACAGGCGAGTTGCATCGCATAGTCCCTTTCTACCGACGGGCGTGTTGCACCGCATAATCCCTTTCTACCAACGGGCGAGTTGCACCTCATAGTCCCTTTCTACCGACGGCGAGTCGCATTGCATAGTCCCTTACTACCGACGCGCGAGTTGCAACGCATAGTCCCTTTCTACCAACGGGCGAGTTGCACCGCATAGTCCCATTCTACCGACGGGCGAGTTGCACTGAATAGTACCTTTCTACCGACGGGCGAGTTGCATTGCATAGTCCCTTTCTACAGACGCGCAAGTTGCACCGCACAGTCCCTTTCTACCGACGGGCGAGTTGCACCGCATAGTCTTTTTCTACCGACGGGCGAGTTACACCTCATGGCCCTTTCTACTGACAGGCGAGTTGCACCGCATAGTCCCTTTCTACCTACAGGCGAGTTGTACCGTATAGTCCCTTTCTACCGACAGGCGAGTTGCACCGCATAGTCCCTTTCTACCGACGGGCGAGTTGCACTGCACAGTCCCTGTCTACCGACAGGCGAGTTGCACCGCATAGTCCCTTTCTACCGACGGGCGAGTTGATCGTATAGACCCTTTCTACCGACAGGCAAGTTGCACCGCATAGTCTCTTTCTACCAACAGGCGAGTTGCACCGCATAGTCCCTTTCTACCGATGGGCTAGTTGCACCGTATAGTCCCTTTCTACCGACAGGCGAGTTGCACCGCATAGTCCCTTTCTACCGACGGGCGAGTTGCACCGCATAGCCCCTTCTACCGACAGGCGAGTTGCACCGCATAGTACCTTTCTACCGACGGGCGAGTTGCACTGCATAGTCCCTGTCTACCGACAGGCGAGTTACACCGCATAGTCCCTTTCTACCGACGGGCGAGTTGCACCGCATAGTCCCTTTCTACCGACGGGCGAGTTGATCGCATAGACCCTTTCTACCGACTGGCAAGTTGCACCGCATAGTCTCTTTCTACCGACAGGTGAGTTGCATTGCATAGTCCCTTCCTACCGACAAGCGAGTTGCATCGCATAGTCGTTTTCTACCGACGGGCGAGTTGCACCCCATAGTCCCTTTCAACCGACAAGCGAGTTGCATCGCATAGTCCCCTTCTACCGACGGTCGAGTTGCACCGCATAGTCCCTTTCTACAGACGCGCGAGTTGCATTGCATAGTCCTATTCTACCGACGCGCGAGTTGCACCGCATAGTCCCTTTCTACCGACGGGCATGTTGCACCGCATAGTCCCTTTCTACCGACGGGCGAGTTGCCCTGAATAGTCCCTTTCTACCGACGGGCGAGTTGCACCGCATAGTTCCTTTCTACCAACGGGCGAGTTGCACCGCATAGTCCCTTTCTACCGACAGGCGAGTTGCACCGCATAGTCCCTTTCTACCGACAGGCGAGTTGCATCGCATAGTCCCTTTCTACCGACGGGCGTGTTGCACCGCATAATCCCTTTCTACCAACGGGCGAGTTGCACCTCATAGTCCCTTTCTACCGACGGCGAGTCGCATTGCATAGTCCCTTACTACCGACGCGCGAGTTGCAACGCATAGTCCCTTTCTACCAACGGGCGAGTTGCACCGCATAGTCCCATTCTACCGACGGGCGAGTTGCACTGAATAGTACCTTTCTACCGACGGGCGAGTTGCATTGCATAGTCCCTTTCTACAGACGCGCAAGTTGCACCGCACAGTCCCTTTCTACCGACGGGCGAGTTGCACCGCATAGTCTTTTTCTACCGACGGGCGAGTTACACCTCATAGCCCTTTCTACTGACAGGCGAGTTGCACCGCATAGTCCCTTTCTACCTACAGGCGAGTTGTACCGCATAGTCCCTTTCTACCGACAGGCGAGTTGCACCGCATAGTCCCTTTCTACCGACGGGTGAGTTGCACTGCACAGTCCCTGTCTACCGACAGGCGAGTTGCACCGCATAGTTCCTTTCTACCGACGGGCGAGTTGATCGTGTAGGCCGTTTCTACCGACAGGCAAGTTGCACCGCATAGTCTCTTTCTACCAACAGGCGAGTTGCACCGCATAGTCCCTTTCTACCGATGGGCTAGTTGCACCGCATAGTCCCTTTCTACCGACAGGCGAGTTGCACCACATAGTCCCTTTCTACCGACGGGCGAGTTGCACCGCATAGCCCCTTCTACCGACAGGCGAGTTGCACCGCATAGTCCCTTTCTACCGACGGGCGAGTTGCACTGCATAGTCCCTGTCTACCGACAGGCGAGTTACACCGCATAGTCCCTTTCTACCGACGGGCGAGTTGCACCGCATAGTCCCTTTCTACCGACGGGCGAGTTGATCGCATAGACCCTTTCTACCGACTGGCAAGTTGCACCGCATAGTCTCTTTCTACCGACAGGTGAGTTGCATTGCATAGTCCCTTCCTACCGACAAGCGAGTTGCATCGCATAGTCGTTTTCTACCGACGGGCGAGTTGCGCCCATAGTCCCTTTCAACCGACAAGCGAGTTGCATCGCATAGTCCCCTTCTACCGACGGTCGAGTTGCACCGCATAGTCCCTTTCAACCGAGGCGCGAGTTGCATTGCATAGTCCTATTCTACCGACGCGCGAGTTGCACCGCATAGTCCCTTTCTACCGACGGGCATGTTGCACCGCATAGTCCCTTTCTACCGACGGGCGAGTTGCCCTGAATAGTCCCTTTCTACCGACGGGCGAGTTGCACCGCATAGTCCCTTTCTACCAACGGGCGAGTTGCACCGCATAGTCCCTTTCTACCGACGGGCGAGTTGCCCTGAATAGTCCCTTTCTACCGACGGGCGAGTTGCACCGCATAGTTCCTTTCTACCAACGGGCGAGTTGCACCGCATAGTCCCTTTCTATCGACAGGCGAGTTGCACCGGTGCAACTCGCATCGCGGAAGAAAGCGGGGGGGGATGAAGCAAGGTTCTGCAGACTCTGAATCTAAGAACCATAATAATGAAGCAAGACTATTAAGGTTGTGTTTTTTTCATCCGCATAATTTTCCCTTCACACTTTTTCCAGGTGTAGGACTGGCAGAGGCTAATAGCTTCCGGGGTGTTTAAAACAATTGCGGAATGAGTTTCCCTTGTCTGTGTCTTATAGCAAGATTATGTTCTCTTGTCTTGTTTCATGATCTGCCTTTTACCTCTTTGTCTTATTTCTTCCTATCCCTTTTAGAACCATAATAAGATATAGCTTTTAAAAATTCAAATCTTGTAAGTTCTTTATTTTTGTACTTCTGCTTCCTACTTTCCATATTTCCCAACCCCTTCTTCAGATTTTGGTTTGGTTGCAGAAAGGCATGTCCACTATTTTTCAATGCATAAACATCAACCTGGATTTGCTTAATTACTTCGACAAAAGCATACATATTTGGGCTAGGTGCACTGAAATTAAAATTGAATTTTGCATGCAACGATTCACAGGCATTAGTTGTTCTCTCTCCTTCTATTCTATCCGAAGCCCATATTATATGGGTGGGAATTTGGCTTCTTCAGCTACATATGTGTCTGCCATATAATCAGCGTATTTTTGCATCCTTGTATCCTGTGAGAAATCGACATCAAATCGTCTACGAAACAGTCTGCAATTTCCTCAGGATGGGGGGAGGGGGGCGGTGCAACTACCCCATGCGACAGGAGGGGAGTCCGGTGCAATTCACCCTTGAATTTGATTGACAGGTTCTGTAAGGGGTGCAACTGACCCTCGTCCTACCATAGAACTTACTACAGATTCTAAAGTTATTAAAGAAAAACACACAGAATCGTTAATACAGCAATGAGACATCTCTGAATTGCCTGTATTTACTATTCTTCACGTAATATTGTTCACATCAGAAAACTTGAAAATTATATCTTTGCCGCTCCTGGAAGATGAAATTTTCAAGTTTTCTGACGGGATTAATGTTGCGTGAAGAACATTTAATACAGGCATTTCAGAGATGTCTGATTGATGTATTAACAATTCTGACATATCTCCACGTATATTGTGCGAAGAATTTTCTTCCACAGAATTTATTGAAAAAAGTTTATAAAATCATAAATTAGAATAAAATTCTATAACTTTACGTATATATAGTCTAAAATTTATATATATATATATATATATATAACAGAGGTAACCCGTCCATTAGCCTCTTTGATAAAAGAGTTAATTTTCCTTTCAAAGTAATTAAATATCTACACTGGAATAATAGCATATCAACCAAAGTTATTGAGAATGTACTAATTTCTCAGGTGCTTAGAATTTCAAGAATTTGCAGCAACAATTTGGACTTCAATTACCACATTAATATACTATTAGACAGTTTTCTAGAGAACAAAATTCCTACTTCTTTCATCAAAAGAACTTTAAGAAAAATTATTCTGAATAATAGAGTAAGGTTGGCAGATCTGCTTTAATTTTCTACACAGTTAATAATATGATTCTGACTAATGAAAGTCCTTTTTTGGAAGTTGGTCTAGAGGATGTATATTAACTACAAAAAGGGACCTTAGTGCTATGGATAAGAAGGTCCTATTAAAAATAAAAAATTAAATAATATAGACAAAATCACAAAAAAACCCTTAAAAATCTGTTTATAAAAGAAAATAAAAATAAATATAAAAGAAAACTAGTTATTCACTCACTAGAATAGCTATACTAAAAATAATAAAACTAACATTAAAATTAATAGGATTCTGAATAGTCTATAGAAGCTCACCGAGGTGATTAAATACATGCAAAGGTTATTAAATACACTACTTGTGTATTTCAGAATTTTTCTCATGTATTCTGGAGAGTTAATTCTGCTCTTTCTGATCAAACAGGTCCACGTTCTTAATTATATTTTTCTCCAGTTAAAATCTTCGCGAATAGGATTTTTTTCAGTGTGTGGAGGCCTTCAGCCCCACCCACACTGCCCCCCAGCGACTATGGAGTGGCATGGGTGAATGATAGTTTGGGTTGAAAGGTCGGCCATGTTTCTTTAAGAGTGGAGGAAGTTAAGTTGCATAAGAGGTAAGCTCTCTTCATTGTCTTTAGGTTTTTGGGTTTTCCAAGTTCAATGTTTGAACTTTTTAAACATTTCTTCTTTTTTTGCTTTAAGCATTTAGGCACTGGCAAGTCTATTAACTTTTTTGCGGATTTTAACTCTCTCTTTTCTTGGTAACTTTGCGCGTTTTATAGGGCACTTAGGCTAAGCAGCTGGCCGTTTTTTTGTTCTTGTAGTCAACGATGTGTTTCCAATGTCGTTAAGATCTTAACTACTTAATTATGCACTTAAAGCACTTCTGAAATACTTTGTACATTTTGCAACTAATTGTTTATGTCATATAACCTGCACAAAGCATTTCTTTAGTTTATTATTGTTTTTATTTTATTCTCGTTTTTGTGTTGTCAGAAGTTGTGGAGTAGGGGGTTTTGTAATCCAGTTTTCTTTCAGGAATCTGTGCTTTAGAAAAAAATTAATATTTCCTTTTTTTATTGCAATGTTTAAGAATTTGTAGTACTTTAGTATTGCTATTCAGGTTTAAATTCTCTCTTAGGCGACTAGGTAACTTGGCAATTTGTTATTGCTGAACATCACTTCTGATTCATTATGTCACTCTTACAACTTGAGTTTTCTATAATCATCTTCTTTCTGTTTATAAGTAACAGAGTGAAGAATATGGGTTGGCCAGGAAAGTTATGGATGTATGCTAAAATGTTAACTAAAGCTTCGTCATACAACTCTGTGGAGGTTATGACATATATATATTTTTTAAATTTTTTGGTGGGCTTATTACTTGCATCTATGGCTTTGCAGAAACCCATTTCCAAATAGGTCTTTGTGGAAGTGAGAAAATGCATAGTTTTGCTGGTCCTTGATAAAGCCAAGGCTCGGTATTCTCGACACTTTTTACATTCTGTTTTTCTATTATTATTTTTCTCTTTTTACTCACACCGGTCAATATATAACCTTTTCTATGTTGTACTTTGTATGAGTCAAAAAATTTTTTTGCTTCAGTCTCTTCTTAATAGTATGTGAATTCTGAATTTTCATAACTGCTGCGTTGCGCGTTTTGATCTTCAGGTTTTTTGCAACTTTCGTTTTAAATTCTTAAGTGTTTTTCTTATGTTTTCGGCTCTGCTCTTAAGTATATATATATATATATATATTTATGTAAAACCAAAACTTTTGCAATGAACAGAAAAAATTCTTGAATTTTAAAAAACAAAACAAAAAAATAATAACAGACAATTTAATAACCCAAACGCGCAAAAGCAGCAGAGATGAATTCTCAGAAACAATACTTACAATGAGCAGAAACAACTACAGCAGGAGCCAAAATATGCAAAAAAAAATTAAATAAAATAAAATAGCAAAGCTAACGAGCAGGGAGAAAATATGGAATGCAGAAAGTTTTGAAAATGCTGAGCTTTGGCTTTATCAAGGACCAGCAAAACTTAGCATTTACTCACTTCCACAAAGACCTAGTTGAAGTTTTTCGTTTCATTGGTATAAATTCTACGACTATCTTGCAATATTTTTGGGCTCCATATTAAAGGTTTTCTGTTTTTGTGGAAAATGAGGTGTCTTTGGGTTGGGCCAGATATGTCCTGGATGTTATATCATATTCAAAATTTAAAATTCCGAACCTATGCGGCAGCAGCGTTTTTTTTTTTTTTTTTTTTTGGTGATTTTTGGGGACTCGTATCTTTTTCATCTAGGACATAGCAGAAACCCAAGTTCAACTAGGTCTTTGTGGACGTGAGTAAATGCTAAGTTTTGCTGGTCCTTGATAAAGCCAAGGCTCAGCATTTTCAAAGCTTTCTGCATTCCATATTTTCTCCCTGCTCTTTAGCTTTTTTTTTTTGCGTATTTTGGCTCCTGCTGTAGTTATTTCTGCTTATTGTAAGTTTATATATATATATATAAACTTACAATAAGCAGGATGTAAGGTCAGGTGATGCGTAACATCACAGCCACTCCTTGACAAATGTCAACCCCGCCTTCTCGTGGTACATCCTGTTCCCACTAAAGGGGCTCTGACGACCGCCAATAGCGGTATAACTATACCATCGGGATTAGAGGAAATGCTATCCCACACTCACCAACCCGCTTGGCCAGCGTGGTGAGTTATGGCCAAACCCCTCCAAAATGACTCCACAACTTAAATCTTGGCCCTCAGTCTCCGGCAGCTGGAATGTACCTGGCCAAGGCAGCGGCCAGTGCGACATGAAGGCAGAGGGTGCTAAGAATCCCCGGAGGACCGGACTAGGCTGCCATCTGATGCTGACCTTGGCTACGTACAATGGACGCTCCCTATCTTCTGATTCAAGGCTTCTTGAATTGGAAGAGGAACTACAAAGGATCAAGTGGGACATCATCGGGCTAAGTGAGGTAAGGAGAAGATCTCATTGAACTGAAAAGTGGACATCTCTTCTACTATCGTGGGACAGATACTGGCAGAACTAGTGGTGTTGGATTTATAATAAACAAGAAACTGAAGGATAAAGTTGTAGAAGTTGAAAGTTCCTCTGACAGAGCTGCACGACTCGTTATCCAACTCTCGAGAAGATACCAGGCTCAGATTATTCAAACTTATGCACCCACCACAAGTCATGCTGAAGAAGAAATTGAAGAATTTTATGAGGAAATTCGTGATCTAAATAATAAAGGTAAGCAGCACTTGAAGATAATTATGGGAGATTTCAATGCAAAAATAGGGCAACGGCAACAGAATGAAACTTCAGTAGGTAAATTAGGTCACGGCAACAGAAACCAGCGTGGAAATACTCTCGTAGAGTTTGCAGAGGCAGAAGGGTTTTTCATCTTGAACTCCTTCTTCAAGAAAAAGCCACACAGGAAATGGACATGGAGACATCCAAATGGGACGACAAATGAAATTGATTTTATTATGTGTAACAAAAAATTCGTCATAGAAGACTGCAGTGTGCTAAACAAGTTCAACACAGGCAGTGACCATAGATTGGTGAGATGTAAGATGCACCTCAACACTAAACTCGAACGTAGCAAGCTCATAAGACAAACAAAATGTATTGACATAACCAACCTTAAAAAACACCATAATACCTTCAAATTGGAACTGAAGAACAGATTCTCTGCTTTAGAAGGCCTAACATCTGAAGAAGTGGATATTTCTGAAGTTAACAGAAAAGTAACCAAAGCTCTTATGGAAACAGCAACAAAATTAGCTGGGTCTAAGAACAAATTGCATGTGAACAAATTATCAGGAAAAACCAAAATGTTGATGCAAAAAAGAAGAGTGATGAGGACAACTAAAGAAGATGTGACTTCCAAAGTGGAATATATAGAGCTATGCAAGACAGTACGAAAAAGTATCACTGAAGACGTAAGGAAATTCAACTGTGAACTAGTAAGGAAAGCAATTGAAAACAACCAAAGCCTAAAGATAGCAAAGGGACATCTCAGTAAGGGGAAAAACATATTATGGCACTGAGAAAAGAAGATGGTTCTGTAACAAGAAATAGAGGCGAAATTTTGACAAGAGTGAAAGATTTCTACTCCAAATTATATGAAAGGGATGATACATGTACTCCAGACATCATGAAAGGTACCAGTACCAGAGTTCTTCCAGTCCTTCCAGCAGAAGTCGCACATGCAATCAAGAATATGAAGCGGGGAAAAGCTCCAGGAGAAGATGGAATTACTATAGACATCATACAAGAAGCAAGTGGAGAAATCGAAACAGTACTCGCCCAAATTTTCACTCGATGCCTTAATGAAGGGAAAATTCCTGAGGATTGGAACAACGCTACAATGATCTTGCTACATAAAAAGGTGACATTGAGGATCTCAGGAACTACAGACCTATCAGCCTCCTATCAGTGGTTTATAAAATCTTCACTAAAGTTCTTTCACACCGCTTGAAGGTGACACTGGACATGGCTCAACCGAGAGAACAAGCTGGATTCAGGAGTGGCTACAGCACAATAGATCATATCCACGTACTGAGAGAACTAATTGAAAGAGCGAGGGAATATGAGCTTCCATTGTGCATGGCTTTTATCGATTATGAAAAAGCCTTTGATTCGGTGAAACCATCAGCAGTTGCAATGGCTCTGAAATCCTGCGGTATTGAAGATGCATACATTAATATTATTAATAACATCTATGAAAATGCAAGTGCAAAGATTCGGCTGTTTGAAAATACAACACACATAAAAATTGGAAAAGGAGTGAGACGAGGTGACACCATATCTCCGAAGCTCTTTAATGCCACATTGGAAAATGTCTTTCAATCACTGAACTGGGAAAACAAAGGGATAAAGATTAATGGAGATTATCTAACCCACCTTCGTTTTGCTGATGACATAGTCATTTTTGCTACTACCCCATCAGAGCTACAGAGTATGATCCAGGAACTTGCTGACAAGAGTAAAGAAGCGGGATTAAAAATGAACTTTCAGAAGACAAAAGTGATGTACAATGCTTTTACAAGAAATGAAGATTTATCGATTGATGGAGAAAAGCTGGAGATAACAGACACGTACGTTTATCTTGGACAGCAGATATCAAGTGAGGGTCACATTGGTGAAGAAATTAGTCGGCGTACAAAACTTGCCTGGAGAGCTTTTGGAAGAAACAGCATAATTTTCAAGAGCAATATGCCATTATGTCTTAAAAGAAAAGTGTTTGATCAATGCATCCTTCCAGTGCTTACGTATGGTGCAGAGACGTGGACCTTAGCTAAAAGAGACATACAAAGGCTGCAGACAACTCAAAGTAGCATGGAGAGGTGCATGCTTGGTGTAACCAGGAAAGATAAGAAGAGGAACACGTGGATCCGAAAAATGACAAGAGTGGAAGACATCATGATCAGAGTTAAATCCCTGAAATGGCAATGGGCTGGACATACTGCCAGAAGAAGAGACCATCGATGGACAGCCGAAATTTTAGATTGGATTCCAAGGGACAGGAAAAGACCCAGAAGAAGACCACATGGAAGATGGGTGGATGAAATTCGAAAGTATGCGGGAGTGACATGGAGGAGACTGGCACAAGACAGACCGTTGTGGAGGAAACTTGGGGAGACCTTCGTCCAGCAGTGGATTGATAATGGTTGACAATGATGATGATGATGATGATATATCTTAACTAAAAGAGACATACAAAGACTGCAGACAACTCGAAGAAGCATGAAGAGATGCATGGTTGAAGTAACCAGGAGAGATAAGAAGAGGAACTCGTGGATCAGAAAAATGACAAGAGTGGAAGATATCATGATCAGAGTAAAATCCCTAAAATGGAAATGGGCTGGACATATTGCCAGAAGGACAGACCATGGATGGACAGCCGAAATTTTAGAATGGATTCCAAGGGACGGGAAAAGACCCAGAAGAAGACCACATGGGAGATGGGTGGATGAAATTCGAAAGTATGTGGGAGTAACATGGAGGAGACTGGCAGAATACAGACCATTGTGGAAGAAACTTGGTGAGGCCTTCGTCCAGCAGTGGATTGATAATGGTTGACAATGATGATGATGATATATATACACTATATCGACAAAAGTGACCGGACACCTAGAAGTAAAACACAACATAGAATTTATTGACATACATAAGTACGGAGTCGGTCAACCTTTGGCCTTAATGCATGCACTGACTCTTCGAGGCATGCTTTCGACAAGTTTTTGGAATACATCGATAGGTATGAGCTTCCATTTAGTACATAATGCTCCGCTAACTGTTGCTTAGTAGTAGGCCTTGGTTCCAAACTTCTTCTGTGGAGCTCTAATTCATCCCATAGGTGCTCTATGGGATTAAGATCAGGGCTGTGTGCTGGCCAGTCCACACACGATACGGAATTATCGTCAAACCACGCCGTAACAGTCCTTGCTTTATGGCTCGGTGCATTATCCTGCTGGTACCAACAAGGCTCGGTTCCATAGTATTGCCACAGGGTTGGTAGGGCATAATTTTCCAGAATATCAAGATAGACGTGCTGGTTACCAGGTTTGTCCACGATAACCAATGGGCCAGGACCATACCACGAAAATCACCACCACACGAGTACAATGCCAGCACCAAACTTTACCGTAGGAACAGTACACTGTGGTAAATATCGTTCCCCCGGCTGCCGCCATTTCCGCACACAGCCATCAGACTGATGGATCGTGTATCCGGTTTCATCAGTCCCTAGGACCCGCTTCCATTGATCTACGGTCCACGAAAAATGTTCCTTGCAGCATGCTAAACGACGAGTAGTATTCCGAGTGGATATGAAAGGCTTATGAGCAGCCGTACGACCACGGTAACCCATGGAATGTACGTTTGCATACCGAGGTTCCAGCACTTTCATTCACCTGTACACTGAGGCCTTGTGCAGTACACCGTCGATTAGCTGTAACGACTCTCCTGAGGTTTCGACGTCATCTATCACTGATTTTCTTTGGCGTGTCGGTACGTTTTGCTACTTCAGGCACACGATGTGTTTTCCACTTATTCAGTACGTCCAAAACAGTAGACTTGGGTATGTTGAAACGCTTCTCGGCTTCTCTTATGGACAACCCACTAATATAACACCGAACAATCTTTCCTTTCTCGAAGTCAGTTCTCTCCCGCCGCGACATTTTAACTCAAACTCGCAGTGCGATATGATCGCAGTCAGCTGCAGGCTTGTTTTTATACCGTTTACAGCGCCTCTTAACAACGCAGCGGATCCGTTCATTTGCTTTTGAAAGGGTGTCCGGTGACTTTTGTCAATATAGTGTATGTTCTGATCTGATCTTATAGAGCCTCGAGTTGCCCACAGTGGTCGTTAAACCCCCACACAAGAAGAAAACCTATCTAAAAAATGCGATTGAATTTTTATGAAATTGTTTATGATAAATATTTCAAGATGCTGTATATAATTCAATTATTATAAAATCTTGTGAAAATCTTCTAGGTGCGTCGTCTTTCCTTAATTATTTTTTTCATGTTGTTATTTAGTGATAAAACGAGTAGTTTCCCTTGCATAGGGCGCAAAAGTACTTGGTACCGGCACTGCTGACGCCCCTCCAACAGCAATAATTAATTTGTGCTTTTTAGCAGCTTTCACTAGTTTTTAATCTCAAGGTAACAGCAAATCATGGAGCACATATGTAAGGAGGTAGCGCCATCTAGTCACCATAAAAAATACTAATGACAAAAAAATTCATTCTTCGCTTAAATCTCGACCAACTGTTTCACATTTGGAATGAAACTAATTTAATTGAATTACTCTTTAAAAAAACCAGACTTTACGTTTAAAGTCTTGCTCTTGTTTCCTGTTTCATTTTTGTTTTCGTCTTTCGACTTTACCCAAGGGAAAAACGCAGTATTATAAGAAAAATGGAAAACTTTACTTGTATTTGTAAAACGTAACTGATTTTTAAATATGGTCAGTGTTTTTTTTCTGGCGGTACGCAACGGTACGCAGTACCGGCACCTTTATTCTTAAGGTGTTAAAAAATTGCGTTTTATTGACAGCAAAATGTATTATAAATATTCTGGCAGATGGTACTGTGTTCACGAATTGAGGCTAACGCAAGACAAGTTTCCTAGTGTTATTTTCTGGCATTGTGCTAGCTATCGCCTTGAATTGTCTGTTACTGACCCAGCATTGAACAATGTGGATAGAGTGAATCGTTCTAAGAGTTTCATAGACAAACTTTATGTGATTTATCATGCTTCACGAAAGAATGCTAGAGAACTACAGGAATGTGCAGCTACTCTAGAACTTCAACTTCTTAAATTTGGCAGAAATTTTAGCACTCGCTGGGTTGCTCTAGGTTTTTGCATTGTGGCAAGACGTTGAAGACCTCGTCCATCACTTTCAGGAGGCAAAAGAAGACAGCAGAAGAAGCAAAGCAGATCGCTGTCTTTATGAAGGCCTTTTAAGAAAAATAACGTCATGCTAGTTTGTTCTTGATTTGGGCCTTATGTGTGAAACCAAGTCTAGATTTACAAGAGAGAAATATTGACTTGTACAAAGCAGACAGGAAGATAAAGAATACTGTTCAACTTTTTGAGGAGAGAATTGAAAATCCTGGTCCGTACTACAGTATGTCTCTTCAAAGTCAGAAGAACATGAAGTTCAAAGGGATTGAGCTTCACACAAATGAAAGACACAGTCCTGCAATATGTTCGTCTGCTTTTATAAAAGTCTGAAAGAGGCTGTTGGAAAGCGTTTGCTTGAAAAAGATGATGCTGATTTGCCTGAATGTGACAAGATTTTAGATTCCAAGTATTGGCCAGAAAATCCAGGAAAGCATCTGACATTTGGTGAAGCTGAAATTAGAAAGTTAACACGCAAATTCCGCTTAAATGAAAGAGAAGCAGTGCTTGGTTTCCGTGAGTATCTTCAAGTAAATAAAGTATCGGACATACTATTTCATCTAAAGCCTATTTTGAGCACAATTGCAATATTTTCCAGTTAATGTGAAACGGGTTTCTCTCGGTTGAATCTTATAGTAACTTCATCTAGGTCATCTCTGCTTGTACGGGCAACTTCTGCACTGATGTTCATCAGGATAGTAGGACCTCCTCTCACTCAGTTCAACCCTAGCAAATATGTGGACTCATGGCTGCTCCGAGGTCGTCATTCTGCAGTTGATACCAAAAGCAAGGAGCGATCTAGAGACGGCGAGGGTATATCGAAGAATATATTAAAAGTGCGGAAGTTGCTGTAATAACATCTTCATGGTGAGAGTACCGGCACCTTTTTTCCAGAAAAAAAGCACTGGATATGGTTATAAATATATAATTTCCTTTTTCCTCGTTGTACCTGACTAGAAAAGGAAAGATGTATTTTAGGATGCTCAGACAACCAGCTGCCGACTTTAGTCAAATTTTACACAATGTAAATTCCTTCGGGAACGTATTTTAGACTGTTTAATTTTCAGATATTTGGAAAACTGTAATCTGAAATTGAAAGTCAGCTGACTAAGGTAGCTGTAACCGAAAAACGTGCCGCCGGTATACAGTTGTACCTACTTTCCACTCTGTGAGTGAAAACACTGCCTGTAGTCTGGAATTCAAAAAATTGCCTTTGATGAGTAACTTCACACTTATTTATTTAATCGTTAGTGTTTCCGGACACTTGACGCTATTTTGAAGTGGAGACAACTGTGTCAGAAGAGCGTAAAAAAAATGGCGTATATCCGTTTTGACGAATCCAAGTAAAGTGACGTTTTATAGTGATTTTGAAAATATATTTTTAGAATTTTAATGAAGCTATTAAATATGATATGCCAAACTGTTGGGCATTTCATTTGCCGGAATTCATACTCGGGTCATAATGTCAGGAGTTGTAAACAAAACAAAAAAAACCCCAAGAAAACAGCACTTACACTATTTGTTGTGCATAAATGCGTTTAGTTCCAAAATTTTACTTGGTTTTATTTGCGATCAAATTAACCTGAATGCCATTAATCTGATACAAATGATATGCGTAGAAATTATAAGAAGAAATCTGTAACAGGGCCCGAGTAAGACAAGGCGAGCAAAATGGCGAGACTCCTATCGAAACAAAATCTGTCACTAATTTATAGCACCGGAGATGTCACGTGATACACAGGACACAGACACACATCCAACCAGACTTATGTTTGAAAGTTTTGTTATTGCTTCTGTTTCACACACACGCACACACTATATAATGAACAATATATATCGTCACTGTCAACCAATATCAATTCACTGCTGGATGAAAGTCTCCCTAAGTTCTTTGCACAACGGTATGTCTTGAGCCAGTGTCCTCCATGCCACACCGGCATGCTTTTGAATTTCATCCACCCATTTCCCATGTCGTGTTTTTCTGGGTCTTTTCCTGTCCCTTGGTATATAGTCTAAAATTGCGGTTGTTCTTTCGTTTGGCAATACGTTCAGCCCACTGCCATTTCAGGCATTTTACTTTGATTATGATGTCATTTTCCTGATTCACGAGTTCCTCTTCTTATCTTCCTTGATACACCATGCATGCATCTCTCCATGCTCGATCAGTTGTCTGCATTCTATATGAATATTATATACTGTCATTTCATCTATCTATCTATCTATATTGCCATTTCGTACATATTGCGGGCGTACAAATTTTTTTTTTTTTTTTTTTTTTTTTTTTTTTTTTTGATTGGAGGTTTAACGACCACCGTGAGCAACTCAATGGGCTATAAGCAGTCGCCCGTCCCTAATTTAGGGTCACTGGTTCCAGGGAAGGCAGAGAGCCAGTGCCGTAAGACAAACACAACATCCATGCCTCACCGGGATTCGAACCCGGACCCCGTTCGGACGAATGATCAGAGGCCATCGCTTAGACCACTGCGCCACCGGGGCGGCCGTACAAATTTGACCTGTACTTTTGTTTCTAATACATTAGTTTGAAAAATTGTGGTCGCCCCGGTGGCGCTGTGGTCTAAGCGATGGCCTCTGATCATTCGTCCGAAAGGGGTCCGGGTTCGAATCCCGGTAGGGCATGGATGTTGTGTTTGTCTTATGGCACTTGCTCTCTCCCTTCCCTGGAACCAGTGACCCTAAATTAGGGATGGGCGACTGCTTCTACCCCATTGAGTTGCTCACGGTGGTCGTTAAACCTCCAATAAAAAAAAAAAACTGTAGGTATTACTATTGTGCGTTTGGCAACACTGGTATCTCACGCTATCAGAACGCCACTTGTTTCGTTAAATTTTCGTTGCCATAACAACTCCCCCATTGCAGAAAGAGAAATGGCGAGTGAAGGTGTTTCGACTGCAGTGCAGCAGAGAAATATTGTCAAATTTCTTTGCAATGAAGGTGCGAGTGGCAGTGAAATTCACCAGAGACTTGAAAGACAGTTTGGTGATTCGTGTCTGTCCCGTTCATCCATCATCGAATGGTGTAAAGCGTTCAAGGAAGGCAGATAAAGCGTCCGCAGCGAACCGCACAAAGCACGACCGGCAACTGCTGTTAACGACGCTATAACTGCACGCGTAAATGAGCTCACATGGAACAACAGGAGGGATTGCTGTAAGTGATCTGAGCTCTACACTGAACATCAGCGCCGGCAGCATGCGTACCATCATCCACGATAAGCTGCACTTCAGCAAAGTGTGTGCCAGATGGGTGCAGAAGTAGCTGTCCGACGAGCAGAAATCCAGCAGGTTGCAAATTGTGAACATGTGGTTCTGAAGACATCAGAGAGAAGGAGACAATTTTCTCAGATGTGTTGTGACAGTGGACGAGACATGGACTCATCACCATACGCCCGAAAGCAAACGTGAAAGCATGGAGCGGAAACACAGTGATTCGTCCCCACCCAAAAAATTCAAGATCAGAGCATCAGCCACGAAGGTAATTGCTACGGTGTTTTGGGACATTTACGGTATTATTCTTACGGATTTCCTGGAAGATCGTCAAACAATAAGTGCCAACCTATTACAGCGATCTCCTCTGGAATTCCCTTAACGCCGCACTGAGAAAGAAGAGACCAGTACTCCTCAACAGTGGAGTATGCCTTCTCCAAGACAACTCCAGGCCCCACACCGCAAAAGTTACTATGGAAACATTGGAGGAATTGGGATAGGACACCCCCGTACAGCCTGGAATTGGGATAGGACACCCTCCGTACAGCCTGGATATGTCACCATGTGACTACTACCTGTTCGGCCCATTAAAGGAATTTTAGGGAGTGCAGAAGTTCAGATCAAATGAAGAGGTGAAAAGTGACACTCTGAGATGGTTTAAACAACAGAGTAAAGAATTCTATGAAACTGGGATCCGGAAGCTTCCAGAACGCTGAAAAAAATGTATATGGACCACGACGGAGATTACTTCGAAAAGTAAGTGACGTAACATCAGCTGTATGGTAAATAAATATCTGATTAAAAAAGTCCAGGTCAAATTTGAATTCCCCTCGTATATATACATACTGTATATTTCCATTTAATATATGTATCATCATCATCATCCATTGTCAACCATTATCAATCCACTACTGGACGAAGGTCTCCCCAAGTTTCTTCCACAATGGTCTGTCTTGTGCCAGTCTCCTCCATTCTACTCCCGCATACTTTCGAATTTCATTCACACAACTCCCATGTGGTCTTCTTCTGGGTCTTTTCCTATCCCTTGGAATCCAGTCTAAAATTTCGGCTGTCCATCGATGATCTGTCCTTCTGGTAATATGTCCAGCCCATTGCCATTTCAGGGATTTTAACTCTGATCATGATGTTTTCCACTCTTGTCATTTTTCGGATCCACGAGTTCCTCTTCTTATCTCTCCTGGTTACACCAAGCATGCACCTCTCCATGCTACTTTGAGTTGTCTGCAGCCTTCGTATGTCTCTTTTAGTTAAGGTCCACGTCTCTGAACCATACGTAAGCACTGGAAGGATGCATTGATCAAACACTTTTATTTTAAGACATAATGTCATATCGCCCTTGAAAATTATACTGTTTTTTCCAAAAGCTCTCCAGGCAAGTTTTATACGCCGATTAATTTGTCGATCAATGTGACCCTCACTTGATATCTGCTGCCCAAGAGTATGGGTTATCTCCAGCTTTTCCCCTAAAAAAATGTTTATAAATTCGTAGATTATAAACAAATTCTATGACTTTATATATATGTATATATACTGTAAATAGTCTACAATTTATATATATATATATACACTATATTGACAAAAGTCACCGGACACCCCTTCAAAAGCAAAAGAACGGATCCGCTGCGTTGTTAAGATACGCGGTACAGCTGAAAATGGTATAAAAGCAAGCCTGCAGCTGACCGCGATCATATCGCACTGTGAGATTGAATGAAAATGTCGCGGCGGGAGAGAACTGACTTTGAGAAAGAAAAGATTGTTGGGTGTTATATCAGTGGGTTGTCCATAAGAGAAACCGAGAGGCGTTTATACATACCCAATACGACTGTTTTGGACGTACTGAATAAGTGGAAGACACATGGCGTGCCTGAAGCAGCAAAACGTTCCGACAGACTAAAGTAAATCAGTGATAGAGGACGTCGAAACCTCAGGAGAGTCGTTACAGCTAATCGACGGAGTAATGCACAAGACCTCAGTGTATAGGTGAATAAAAATGCTGGAACCTCGGTATGTACACGTACCATTCGCAGAGAACTTCATTCCGTGGGTTACCGTGGTCGTACGGCTGCTCATAAGCCTTTCATCTCCACTAGGAATGCTACGCGTCTTTTAGCATGGTGTAAAGAACATTTATCGTGGATCGTAGATCAATGGGAACGGGTCCTGTGGACTGATGAATCCAGATACACGATCCATCAGTTTGATGGCCGTGTGTGGAAATGGCGGCAGCAGGGGGATTGCTATTTACCACAGTGTACTGTTCCTACGGTCAAGTTTGAAGCTGGCAGTGTACTCGTGTGGTGGTGATTTTCGTGGTATGGTCCCGGCCCATTGGTTATCGTGGACAAACCTGTTAACCAGAACGTCTACCTCGATATGGACAATTATCTACTACCAACTCTGTGGCAATGCTATGAAACCGAGCCTTGTTGGTACCAGCAGGATAATGCACCGAGCCATAAAGCAAGGACTGTTACGGCGTGGCTTGACAATAATTCCGTATCGTGCTTGGACTGGCCAGCACAAAGCACTGATCTTAATCCCATAGAGCACCTATGGGATGAATTAGAGCGCCGCATAAGAAATTTGAAACCAAGGCTTACTACTAAGCAACAGTTAGCGGCAGCATTATGTACTGAATGGAAGCACATACCTATTGCTGTGTTCCAAAACCTTATCGAAAGCATGTCTCGAAGGGTCAGTGCATGCATTAAGGCCAAAGGTGGTTTCAGAATCGATTTAATGTAACAAAACAGAGAAGACGAGCAGCATGGAAAATAGAAAAAAAATCTCAAAGAAAAAAAAAGAGCAGGAATGATACAAACTGATAAAAACGATGATATGTACATTGAATGAGTAATGACAATTTTACAACGTGATGCAAACAGAGCAAAGCTTCAGGAAGAACAATGTGATCACAGGCGGGGTACCGCAGTGCGAAAGAACATCAAAGAGTTAATGCAGAGCCTTAACTCACCGTGAGATGTAACGGACTTGGTGTAACATTGAGCCACGGGGTTACTGGTGACCACGTAGCATAAAAGGAGCTTTCGCGGCATGCAGAGATGGCAGACTGACACTCCTGCTGTACCACCGAGCACAGAGTAACGGAAAGCTTGGTGAAAGCTGAAGTCCCAAGTGACCCATGTATGAAAAGGTGTCGAGGAGTAGCAGTTCCTCTCTTGCAGAAGGAGTATGTCGGCCCCAAAGAGGCGAGAGATCTTTCAGAACGAGAGCGTTAGCGAAGGGGTTAAGAAACCCCCTACAATTCAGAGTGGCGACCTTGAATAGGTAAGTCCGACGTCGGATGAAGGGCAGCTATGGCAGCTTTCTGGAATGTGTCGAGGCGATTGATGATACCACGACACTACAAGACGTAGTCTGGCTGCTTGGCATTATGCCACAGAAATTTGAGGATGGAGGTTGCTTGGTCGAAGACCTCAGGAAGAACGGCTTCAAACTGCTGTAAAAAGATGAGAGAAGCCGCCCGATTTATTTTATGAGTGAGAAACTCGTAAAGATCTTCAAAGGAGACAGGTTCTGAAGGAAGAGAGGCATTGGTAAGCAGAGTCGAGAAATCTTCAAACGTCGACAGAGAATCCTTGGACTTTGAAGAGGAAGAGCTAGAACGTGATAGGGGAGACTTGGAGCCTGCTAGACGGGTGAAACGATGTGGGCGGTTAGTCGGAGAGGGTGATTTCTTCTTTTTTCTCCGGGCCTCGGTACTGGTAGTTGAGCAACGTTTGCCGTGGATCGATGACACACGAGATGTGTAATCAGAGGAAAGGTCCACCTCATCGCCTGGGAGCAAGAGTGCCGACGGTGAATGAAGCTTTAAGATCAGCCGTGATGTCCACTGATGGAGAGAGAACACGGGAATACAAAGAGGAGTCAAGTGGTGGAAAATCCGACAGAGTGGAGAAAGCAACATCGCAAGACGCGTGTTGATCGAAGGCTTAAATCAGATTTTCGGCAGAACTGGTTCCAGGACGTGCAGACCCAGGATGAGGCATGGCAGCAGAAACGGAGGAAGAGGTAGAATGCTGCCTTGGAGCTGCAGGAGTCAATGGATTTGCATGGGGGCAATGAGCCTGCTGATGGCCGTAAGCCTTGCAACGTGAGCAATGAGCAGAGGTGAGGAGCTCTATCCGGCGGCGCTAGTTACCGTAACGAACATCGAGGAACCGTGGAAACTTTATGACATGCTCTTCCGACGGGAAGATGATGCGAGCAGTTCTACGGAAGCCACAGATATGTCTATCATCGGGGTCAGAGGGGGAAGAGGAGAGAGTCTTCACTGGGCCGAGTACTCTGCCGCAACGACTAGGTGCAGCACAAAGCATATCATCAGAGATCTCCGGGGAGACCGGATGTAGAGAGACCAGACAGGACGCTGGGCGATGGATTCGGCTAAGAGGTGACGATCGCCAATTTATAGGCCCCGAGACAAGACAAGTTCGGCATATTCTTTCTTCGAAAAATAAACAATCACAGTTCGTGGCTTTCGGGTGAGGTGGGTGTATAACGAAGTGAATTTCTCCGTCATTTTTATCCGCGCCGGGGTTCGAACCCGGGTCCACTCATTCCGGAATAAGTTGCTCTACCAATTAAGCTACGCGGACATTTTATTCTGATTCCTATCTGCCTTTATGTCGTGTGCGTCCTTCTGGCAGGTACGTCACATCTCCTCGTACGTTACAGGTGATGGCACCAGAAGGAAGCATCTTCTTGAGAGCGGAGCTGTACTGCTTCAAAAGAGTGTTGGGCACCGCATGAAAACAAACCCCCAACTCGAGGATCGAATGAAGACGTTCACCAGCAGGAGAGTTCTCGGGAATATCTAAGAAGATGGTGTCACCGTTGAGAGTAACGTAAGAATCCATAGGAGCAGACGAGACGGGGAGGAAGCCGGTGGAATAGCAGAGGCAGCAGCAGAATACATGCGTGCAGAAGCTCCTCCTCCGGAAGGCATTGACGCAGCGTGAGACAATGTACTGGAAGCAGAAGCAGTAAGAACTGTAGAAGGCAGATGAGCGATGCCATCAGAGACGTCCATGAATTCATCATCGCCAGCAGAGGCCAGGGACGTCACATCCACGTTCTCAATGGCAGCGTCAGAGACCTGAGCAGAAGAAGACGTGCAAATCACAGGAGGAAAATTAAGAGGCACTCCACTAGCAAGCGAAGATGATTGATCGGCTGCGTCTGTCGTTGAAGAGGCGACTCGATGAGCTTGCGGCGATGCGGGTGGGAACAGCGCTCTCATCGGCAGATGCCATAATCAGTGGCAAGGGTTAACGAAGGAAAACAACCAGCTCGGTGTGTAAATTAAAACAGTGATAATGAGAAAAAATGAGCACTCACCCACTCGTGCGGGATCTTAAACGAAAGCACAGACCTTTAACTTCGGCACACACACAGAAGAACAATGATGGGACACACAAAACACGTACGTGAAGCACTCAAACATGGAGCTCGTAAAGACACGTGTAGGCCATATGTGGGCCGACACCGTACTAATGTACTGTATTTCAATAAATGCTACGTTGTGTTTCTCTTCTAGGTGTCCGGTGCCTTTTGTCAATATAGTGTATATACATACCTCTGTGTGTTATACCCCTCCAAATGAAGTATTGAGATTTTAATTGGGGGAGGGGGTATGTGAGGAAATTTTAGGGTGTGTTGGAGGAGTGTTAGGGGAGCTGTATGAATCCGTGCCCACCAATCCTACAAACATTGTTAAAGAAACTGTCTCCAGATGAAAGAGCTCCCCAGACATATTTTTGAGAAATCAATCCCTCACTCAAACTTTTTGGAATTATCTTCTTACTTTCTTGATAATTTGCCAAAACTTAATCATTTGTTTTATTGCGTCACTGCAGAACCACGGTCTATTTGTCTAATTTCATTTCTCAGGGTTTTTAAGATATTAAGATTCTGATGTTTTAATACTGTAGCTATTTAGATATTTCAGTCGTATGTTATTATAGGTAGTTTAAGCGCATATTATTATCGATGTTTTAATCGTTTACTGTTATAGATGTTTTAGTTCTAGCTGGGAAGACAGGCACAGGGCCGTATTGGCCCACTGGAACACCGGGTTATTTCCCGATGGACCACTCGTGTAATGGCCCACTTTCTGGTATCCTCTTTGTCTGGATTGCTGGAAAAAACGAATCAGTATTTTGCTACTTATGAATAAGAATCGTTCACTTCGTTTGAGCCTTATATTAACTGTCTAAAACGTTATTGTCTCAAAAAACAACTGCTCTATTGCTCTAAAATGACAAAGCAAACTCTCTCTATACTTCAGTGAAAAATGTGTTGCAAATAAAACTAAGTTATTTATTTATTTTCACTGAATTTTCATTTAACTGCTGTTACAAATAAACTAAACGTAACTACGGTTAAGCATAGGTCGTTGAATTTGGAGATAAAGGGTCATTAGTAGTCTTTACTCTCCCTTTGTAATCTTGATGGAGCACCTAGTAACAATTTTGATGGTAAATCATCCCCAACGTGCACCCATCTCACCCAGCAAAATTTACTTGAGCACCCCTAAGCACAGTAATTTTCCCAAGATTTCGAACACGAGGGAGGATGCATTTTTCGCGATGTGTATGTGTGTGGTCGTTGGGGTGGTGGGTGGGGGGGGGAATGTTAGGAAGTCAGGGATAGTGTCTGCAAAAGTAATGGTGGTACCTAGAGCCTTGTAGTTTTAACTTTTCAAGTAATAGGTTTGACAATATGTGTAATTGCTTTGTCCAAAATTAAAATAAATCACTTGAAGAAATCACCCTCTTACACAAGGCAGATCTGCGGCTGCTGTGAATAAATGCCTGTCGTGCACGTAATCCTAGGCAACTGACTGCTTCCCCATATCCTCCACGGGGTATGTCACTGTAGCCTCGGGCTTTTCCTCAATAGCGCAGAGAAAGAGAGCGATTGGAGAGCGATCGTATTATTTACAACCCATTGCAGAGCAATCGTATTACAACCCGAAGTCGAAGAGCCGAACACTTTCAATCTGTAGGACATTCAGTGTTTTAAAAGTGAAACTAGGCATTTATTTAGGCAAAGCTAAATATATCTTAAAGCAAAATATGAATCTTTGGATTAATTATTGTGCGTGTTTGAATTTTTCCATAAAACTATAACAGGCAGCTGCAGTACGCCCCTTCGTTGTCTGTGCCCCCCCTCCCCCGGGGCTGCGGGAATGGTAGTTACGTCACTGATACAGGCATAGAGCACAAAGCGATTCCCCAGGACAGATTTTTCGAAATCTGTGTCCCATCTACATTATTCTTAAAAGAAACAAGAATTTAGCGGTACTGGTTCATGGAATAAAACGATAGTTAATCAGACAAAATAATGCATAGACTTCAGAAAGGCGTCTGTTCAAGGAGGTAGTAAGAATACCGTTGGGCAGCGATCAAGAACCCAATACAGTAAATATAATAATCTGGTACAACGCCCTGTTTTGGGCATGGTTTGATATGCTACATTCAGTCATGAGTGGATTTTTTTAATTCTTTCACCCTTGAATTGCTATTAAAATTTGTTCGCAACTTAATTAGTTCTACAATGCATATTTCAACAGTTCTCTTACACTCAAGAGTCTACAGAATTTCTTTCATGAGGGAATTTATGCGGTGTTCCCCTGTGGGTAAGTGTGTTTCTGTAGTGGACCACAAGACTAAAATTCCCGGCTTAGTCTCGTCGACCCAATCCGCTCCTGGACAGGCAACTTAATAAAAGACAAGTTAGTAAAATCATGCAATGTATTGATTATTATACGCTTTCCAACATACCAGAAATCATTACTCAAGTTATGAGGATAATGGCTGTGGAATAAACCTCGCTCCTGAGCCCTGACCTTTGACCCCATTTTGATAATATTCAACAGAACCGGTTCAGTATAACTCCGGAATAATATGATAAAGTTTTGTCACAATCGACGCATTTTTACGTAAGTTATGACGCATAAGGGCAATGGAATGGATCCCGCTCCTATGCCCTGACCTTTTACCATATTTCGCCCATTTTCAATAGAGTTTGTCCCCAGATGGTCCCCTACCACATACTAAAATTTCATCGAAATCGAACCATTTTTAGTCAAGTGATGACGCATAAGGAAAATGGGATGGATCCCGATCCTATCTCATGGCCTTTGAACCCATTTCGCCCATTTTCAATAGGGTTCGTTCCCAGGTTGTACCCTACCACATACTAAAATTTCATTGAAATCGAACAGTTTTTACTTGAGTTATCATGCGGACGGACAGACAGACAGATAGACGGGCAAAACTGGAGCATATACGCTTCTTCAACCTACGGTTGGAAAGCGTAAAAAAAGAATGCTCATAATTTGGCACTGCAAAACAGTTTACAGGAAATCAAGTACTCTTTGAATATTCGTGCGCTTAATATTTCTTCGCTCATAACTACACACACACACACACACACACACACACACACACACACACACACACTTTCTCTCTCTCTCTCTCTCTTTTCAAAGTCAGGCTACTTCTGCACCCTTATTTGGAACTATTTCTCCTCCACAGATGGAGAAGGGTAGAGGGAAAACTTGTTATTTCCGTTCCATACACAGCAGTGAGGCTTTTCTTCTCCTTTATAAGAGTTCAATATCTAATAAATGCCTACCTGATGTCTACTGTTTGTTTATTTATCTGCTTTTTTTTTTCAGAAGAAAACCAGTGCAATCGCTGTTCAGAGTGCCCAGATTTCGATTCCGCTGTGAATTTACTGTCCATTGTGATCGCATGTTGGTTGTTCTGCGGCCGACCAATGGTAGTGGGTCTCACAGCTGCTTCTGAGATTGGCTTTGTGGATTTTGGAACGCACTTACTTCTAACACTGTCTGTGATCATACCTGTCAGTTTCAACCGCTCACCTGAAAACGGAGAACGCACGTTAGTTTGATGAATTTTTCCTGGATAAAAGCCGAGAAGAGATCATGACAAATAAAAGCAATGTGTGATATCAACTTGTAAATATTTTGTTCTAACAAGAGAGAATAAAAATGTGTTTCCTGTGGAAATGTTTTGGTGTTTTTAAGATAAATTCCTTTTCTCATGAGCAAAATGCAAGTGCCCTTCTACAGGGTAGTCGAAAAGTCCCCTAGGGGTTTCGATTGAAAGCTGTACAAAAACGAACAGATCTACAGCAATGCAGTTTGCGGCATTTGAAAGAGTAAATATTCCGGTTTTCAACGCCATCTCTGTTCAACAGATGGCATTAGGTGCTCGCAAATACCGACGCCGACTGCAAAACAACTGAAAATGTCATCGCCGCAGGAAAAAGCAATGTGCGTGCATTGGGCTTTTGAGACGAAGTCTGTGATTACGGTACAAAGAAATTACCGTCGGACATATAAGAAAGGTCCACCGAGTGATTTCAGTATTAGAGCGTTGCAGAAGAAATTCTTGTATAATGGTAGCGTCATGGACCGGCAAAGAAGTGGCAGACCCCCCGGAGGTTTTCGCTCGCAGTCCTAGCAAGCCCACGAGAAGGGTCTCTTTACAATTGAATTTTACTCGATCCACACAGATGAGAGTGCTTCACAAACGCTTGAAACCTTGATTTTGCATACATACGTACTAACCGCATACAAAGTGCAACTCCTACACCAGATTAAACCCAAAGATGGACCTCAGCGCTTAGTATTCGTTCGGGATATGTTGGAGCGGCTGGAAGTTGAAAGTTTTCTACGCCGTATAATGTTCTCGGACGAGGCAACCTTTTACGTGCACGGAAAAGTCAACACTCAGAATGTTCGTATATGGGGTAGTGAAAACTCACATTCAGTCATGGAGCACGTCGCTCACAGTCCAAACATAAATGTTTGGTGTGGGCTCATGCATAATCGTGTAATTGGGCCATTCTTCTTCTCTGAGCCCACACAGTGCAAATTAATAATTACCTGGATATGCTTCAGAACTTTGCGATTCCTCAACTATAGGATTTGCAACCAAACGTCATAATGAAACAAGATGGCGCTCCCCCGCATTGGGGACTTGACGCTCGTGCATACCTGAACCGTGAGTTTCCCGAAAGATGGATTGTCAGAGATGGTCCTTGGGCACCCTGGTCCCCGCATATCACTCCTTTAGACTTCTTTCTCTGGGGCTATGTCAAGGACATGGTTCACCGGAAAAGATTAAGCAGCCTTCATTAGCTCAAACAGCGTATTACAGCAGTGTTTGATAGAATCGATCCTGAGATGTTGGAGCGAAAAAGGCATGAAATTGAATACCGACTGGATATGTTACGTGCCACTAAAGGCGCACATGTTGAGGTGGGTAAGATTATTGAACTCGAATATTTATTCCTTCAAATACAGCAAACCGCATTGCTGTAGATCTGTTTGTTTTTGTACAGTTATCAATCGGAACCTCTAGGTGACTTTTCAACCACGCTGTATTTTTGTTTCAATTCGGTGGGTTTTCCTTAATGGGTAGCAAAATACTAGGAAACTAAAACACAAGCAATTTAGGAGCCTTCGATTTTTTCTCTCGAATATTTACTAGGCCCATATGCAAATATTATATAGAAGAAACCTACGTTCACCGTGTCTATGTAGAAACTAGAGAGGTAATGTATGCTGGTCCTTAAAGAAGCTATAGGTGACAGCTCTCAAAATTTCTGCTTTTCTTCCAATCTGTTAAAATTGGGTTTCACTTGCTTTTTGTCATACACTAAAGTGCCAAACAAATCTGGAATACGTTTCTAATACCGCGTTGGTCCGCCTTGCGATCGTATAACGGCAACAACGGGACGGGGTATGAACTCTAGGAGCTTTCTATAGTATTGTGGAGATAGCGCTCACTATGCTTCCTATGCACACTATGCGTCCTCCCACTATTCCGTAATATTCGCCGGTGGAGGATTTCTGGCATTGACGACACGTTGAACAGCATCCCAATTGTGTTCGATGGCGTTTACAGGATGCCAAACTCCGTGGAATGTTCCTCCAGCCATAATCGGGCGACTGTGGATGTGTGCGCTGGCGCATTGTCTTGTTGTTGCACCCGTCGGAGTGGTTGCGTGCCATGAACGGATGCAATTGATCCCCAAGGATGGTTACTTAGCCTCCACCGATCACAGCGATCTTCAGACCTATATAGGGTCCTAAGCGTGCCAGATGAAAGCAACCCACGCCATTACAGAGCCACCGCCGGTCTGTACTGTTCCTTGTAGGCATAAGGGATCCATTGCCTCGTCTAATCATTTCATACCCCTTTTATGCTCCATACCGTTTGTTGTCCACATTAAACGCGCACGTTTGCTTTGCGTGCTTGTACATTTCCCTTTTTTGTTATGTCCCTAACTACTGTTGAGTATTCTATTTTATTTCAAATCAATGCTTCCAAAAATCCCGGCTGAAAGTTGCTTCTTCCTCCAGGTACCTTTTACCACGACGAAGTTTTGTTCGTAGTTACTTCTTCAAACAATGCGCAGTTTTCTCGCTAGGAGGAGTAAATGTGTATATACACTCACGGACAGTGAAATTTGCGCACCTAGAAGAAAACATGCTACAACCGCGAAACTTCGCAAATAGCTAGAGTGCGTGCTGGTATGCAAATGATCCACGTTTGGTGAGAGTGCACATGACCGCTCACCCTGTTGTGGCGCTGCAAGCACCAACCGGCAGCCTTATGAACCGCCGTGTAGTCGATGATCAGTGAAAGCGAAAAACACCAAGCAAGAGTACAGAGTGACAAGAATGCCGGGTAGACGCCAGAGACGCCGATTTACGCAACTTACGGACTTTGAGACAGGCCGGATCATCGGGCTGAAAACCTCAGGGTGGTGGGCGCGCCGTATAACCCACCTCGTGGATCGTTCTGACCATACCGTCCGACTGTGTTATGAGCGGTGGACATGTGACGGCACTGCCACGCGGCCGAGCGGCTCGGGGCGGACCACGAAGACCACCGGTAGAGAGGATCGACGGATTGTGCGCCAGGTACGAACGGATTCCACGGGAACCCAGTTCACCGTACAGGCAGGTGTAGCGGCTCTTGTGTGCCCACGAACCATTTCCCGACACCTCGCGGAAGTGAATCTGCGAGTCCAGCGCTCCTTACGTGTGCTGCCATCAACACCGGACACCGTTGGCTCCGTTTGCAGTACTGCCAGGCTGGAGCGACGTGGAACGCCACCGACTGGCGACGTGTGGTGTTTAGCGATGAGTGCCGCTTCGGTTTGAGGACAGATGATCATCGAGTTCGGGTGTGGAGGTCCCCGGGCCAACGGCACAATCCCAACCTCGCTATCGAGCTCCACACTTCCCCCACTGCAGGCATTATAGTCTCGGGAGCTATTGTTTACGATAGGCGATTAGCTCTCGTAGTGGTACGTGAATCATTGACGAGCCAGCAGTATGTGGATGAGATTCTACGTCCCCATGTGCTCCCATTCCTGTCCGGGATTCCAGTTGCGCTATACCAGCAGGATAATGCCCGCCCGCACGCGGCTCGGGTTTCCCAGGACTACCTACGTCATGTCCAGACAGTTCCATGGCCCGCCCGCTCCCTGGACATGTCCCCTATCGAGCATGTGTGGGACCAGTTAAAACGCAGGCTGCCGCTGTGCCGCACTACCCGGGATTTGGAGCACACTATCCAACACGTGTAGGCTAGTCTGCAGCAGGGCAACATCAGGCGATTGTTTGCCTCCATGCGGTACCGTATTGCATCATTTATCGCCGCACGAGGCGGTGCGACGCGCTATTGAAGATAACCGCACTGCGTGCCACAGATCCCTCTGTAATTGTCCTGCAGCTCTGTTTTTGCCATCATATGTATCATTCATCGGTCATTGCTTCCATAAAATTCCAGTTCAATCCGATGCTTCCTTCTCGGTGAGAAAAGTTCATCGTCCGTGAGTGTATATACATACATTTCCACGATATCTCTGCTTCCAAATGTTCGATTTAGAAAATTCTTTCTTCACCAGATAGAACTCGTGGGCTTTGCACAGATTTCCTGATTTTTCGTAACGCGCCGTTGTGCCAGTATAAATCAGTTTTCTAAAAGCCAGATTGAAATATTCTTTCTTGGGCAGATAACCCTGACGAAAAATATATTTTACGAATTTTCTGCAAAAAAATATTGCATAGTTTTTCCATTAGAGGCGTGAATGTGCATTTATATTTATCGATACGTTTAATTCTAAAAGGGCAATTTGGAATATATTTTTTTTTTCTTTTTGCTTCAGATGTTTTCCCACTACGGACAATATTTTGCGCGTGTATTTTGATTTCTCGTAAATCACTGTTTTGCCATTGCCGAGGGTTAACCCGTTCCAGCTAGTGAATGGTTAGAGGCGTAGGATTTCGGCGAATCGTCCCAGCTGGGTCGTGGTTTGGGTTATATAATATAAATATAAAACGAGAAAGATGACATCGAATTTTCAGGTGTATTGAGCACGTCTTTTGAATCCGTTCTGACGCAAATTAAATTTATCAAAGCTATTCAAAGATGGAGCCGGTATGGAAAACAATAGATCTGACCAAAGAAAGAAGATTTTCAATCGGGTTTTTAATCCCTCAGATATTGCTGTAAACGGAATCGTGAGCTTACACCTTCTGGTTGCTGACTTGTGCGTTAAGCAAAATATGAATTTATATGAGAAACATTTCATACCGGAAACGCTTTCCAACACAGAAAGATTTTTTTAAATCGGACTCTTAGAAACAGAGATATCGACAAAAATAAGATGTGACTTTTCGTCCCCTGGTGGGAAAACCATGCATTTTTTTAGGAAGAAAGTATTCTCAAAAGGTTTTTCCATATGAGCAGTATCGGTCCAAGAAAAAAAAAAAAATTAGTGGAGTTTTCAGGAGCCCAGATTCTGCTACAAATACATCAGAAGCAGAAATTAACACTTATGCCCTCCTGCTGGCCAACCCATCATTTATCAAAGATTAGAAATTATGTGAAAAATATTTTCCATCAGGTCTTGTATGCGATACAGGAAGAATTTTTCAAATCGAAGTTTTAGAAGCAGAAATAACGCAGAAAACGCAATTTACCTTTGTGCCCCCTAGCAGAAAGTCTATGATTTACTTGAAAATTTTGAATTTATAGGAAAAACATTTCACATCGGAAACACTATAAAACAAAGAAGGAATTTTTCAAATCGGACTCCTAGAAGTAGAGATATTGACAAATATAAGATATATATCTACGCCCCCTGGCGTAGAAACCATGCATTATTTCAAGAAGAAAATGTTCCTAAAATGTTTGTCGACATGATTAGTATCGGTCAATAAACGACTTTTTTTCAATCGAGATTTTAGAAGCTCATATTTTGCTGCAAATACATCAGAACCGGAAATTAAGACTTACGCCACCTGGTGGCCAAACCATGTTTTACAAAAATTTGAAATCATGTGCAAAGGATTTCTCATCAGGAGCTGTATCCGGTGCAGAAAAAATGTTTCCAATCGGAGATTTAGAAGCACAGATGAAAGGGGAAAGCAATTTACCTTTTCGCCCCCTTTGCGGAAAGTCTATGAATTACTTGAAAATTTTGAAATTATATGAAAAACATGTCACACTGGAAACACGATCCAACAATAAAGGAATTTTTCAAATCGGACTGCTAGAAGTAGAGATATTGACAAAAATAAGATATACATCTACGCCCCCTGGCGTAAAAACCAGGCATTATTTTAAGAAGAAAATGTTTCTAAAAGGTTTGTCAACATGAGTACTATCTGTCTGAGAACGACGTTTTTTTCAATCGAGAATTTAGACGCCCATATTTTGTTGCAAATACATCAGAAGCGGAAATTAAGACTTACGCCACCTGGTGGCCCTATCATGTGTTACAAAAATTAGAAATTATGTGCAAACGATTTCCCATCAAGAGCTGTATCCGGTGCAGAAAGAATTTTTCAAATCGGAGATTTAGAAAGCACAGATATAGGGGGAAACACAATTTACTTCTACGACCCCTAGCGGAAAGTCTATGAATTACTTGAAAATTTTGAAATTATATGAAAAACATGTAACACTGAAGACACTATCCAACAAAGAAAGAATTTTTCAAATCGGACTTCTAGAAGTAGAGATATTGACAAACATAAGATATACATCTACGCCCCCTGGCGGAGAAACTGTGGAATATTTTAAGAAGAAAATATTCCGAAAAGGTTTATCGATGTGAGTGACACCAGTCCACGAAAGTTTTTTTCAATCGATATTTTAGAAGCTCAGATTTTATGGCAAATACATCTGAAACAAAAATTAACACTTACGCCCCCTGGTGGCCAAAGTATTTTTTACCAAAAATTTAAAATTATATGCAAAAGATTTTCCATTAGAAGGTGTATCCGCTGAAGAAATTTTTTTTCAAATCGGTGTTTTAGAAGAAGAGTTATCGGGAAAAATGTAATTTACTTTTACGCCCCCTAGTGGGAAATGTATGCGTAATTTGAAAACGTAACTATATCTAAAATAATTTTCGACGTGAATGGAATGGAAAGATAAAATAATATTTTCAATTGGATGTATAGAAACAATTATGTGAAATAAAACGTATTTTTAAATTCAACATTATCTGTATTTACGCCCTCTAGTGGAGAAATTGTACATCGTAAGAAAAAAACGAGATGAAGGATCATCATTCGCATATTTCAAGCTTCCCAATGCAAAAAGAATTTTTCATATCAGACTAATAGTTGCAGAGATATCGTAGGTACAGACGGACGGACGGACGGACAAACCGGTAACATAAGCACGATCTTTTTTTAC